>CM019120.1:30109012-31321929 GCA_009720345.1 Fragaria iinumae
AAATATTCAATCATTCGATATAGATTGATCACTATTCACTAATCGATCGTTAATTTCATTGGTTTTGATCCTATACAGTAGGAGATAGTGTTAATTAATTATACGGCGAATCGAAATTTACTTTAAAGAACATCGGGTCTTTTTGTCACCAATTCACAACTATTGTGATGATGCATGGCGTGCAGGAATTCTAGCTTCCATTACTCCATGCCTCTGTGTTATTAACTGTGATTTTGGGAGATGTATTGTGAATTGTGTTTGAATTCCTGTACTCAAAGACCTGTACACGTACGAAATGACTCTAAAGGAATTTCGTTCCATGAATCCAGCCGTGATACCATTCAATTGAAACCCTCATATCAAAAGAGAAATATGATTCAATCTAAAGTTCTAAACCCTCTTGTTATGAGAACGAGAATGAGAACGCATACTTCTGCAATGCAAAACAAACACACCTCTAAAGTTAAATGCATATGGGTGATGTGGTGCGGCTTTTTCTTCACTTTAATTCCATCAATCTATGCTATCATATGATTCATATTGGAGTCAGTTTTTGATAGAAGTTGGGGTTGAGAGATTTGCCGCGCTTGGATTCTTGCATTCAAATTAGTTGAAATTCTCATCAAAAGGCTAGCCAATAACGATGATCGATGACCGACGAGCAACTATATCTTAGTCAATCATATAGATATCAGTCGTCTCTAAAGGGGATTAGAAATTCTTTCAGATGGCTCTTGCTGCATATAATTATAAAGTTTCAAAGATTTAGAAGCCGACTAAAAGATCGGAGCCGATGTTGAATATATGGGACTCGAAGCCAAATAATCAACATCATCGATTGCAATCATCATTTTCAACGATTGAACGTTCTCCCACAAAAATAGAAGCCATTGATGTGTACTAAAGCTGCTTAGATTTGACGGATAGTGACGTTGAGGAGGAATATGACCCAGAACAGAAGCCGCAGCAGCAACTTTAACCTAAATTATCTCCCTCTGTAAGCTTTTAGTTTATATCAGATCCTCAGCGGGACTTCTGCGCAAAACTTACTTAATTTCTACAAGCTACTTGAATTTCCTTTTGACCCTAAGATGATAAGTACTAATCAATCATCTAGAACGGCTCTTTCTAAGATTTGATAGTGGGGCATAAGTATCTGGATCAGTGGAATTGGTAGTTACTACTCGTCTTTCCACCAAAGTCTTCATATGCAGATTCGGATTTTGCATATATTGCAGCTTTTGAATTCAACATGCATGATCAACAAGCAGCCCACATGCTAGGCGTGCGCTCCAAGTACGTTTGCTTCAAGATCAACAAGATCAAGTACGTACATGGTTACCTAGATTACAACCCAAGTTATTTCATACAATGGTAATGTCATGAAGAATTGTACCAAGTCCTCGGCAGCCAACTCCACGAACCGGCCATGGAATGAAGATTGATAATGTAAAAACGATGTCCTCTCGATTATTGATCTTATCGACATCACTGCTCTTCATATGCTGATGTTGATGCATCCATGCTGCATGGATAGATTGATCGAGTTCACTTCTCTTTCATGTATTGTTTTTGTTTAGAATTGAAATTTGTTTAGTCCTTGTGGTTTGAAGTCGATATATGTTTAGTCATTATGATTTTATTTTAATCTGAATAGTCCTTAAAGTCACAATTTTTCATCCAAATAGTCCTTATGGTTTTATTTTAATCTGAATAGTCCTTAAAGTCATGATTTTTCATCCAAATAGTCATTCCGACAATTTTCTCAGTTAAAGACCATAATGACTATTTGGATGAAAAATCATGACGTTAAAGACTATTCAAATTAAAATAAAACCATAAAGACTATTTAGATGAAAAATCGTGACTTTAAAGACTATTCAGATTAAAATAAAACCATAAGGACTAAACAGATGTCGATTTTAAACCACAATGACTATACAATATTTTACCCTTTTGTTTAACTACATGTTTTCGAAAGCGAAAGGAAATTAAGCTAATAATTAGTAAAGAAACCACTACTAGTATGATGGAAGTGGGAGATGAGACCTTCTACTATCTACATATGATATACGTACTTTCGTTTAGCCATCACTTTCTGGTATGTAAATGGCAGGCCGGTGATGTAGTTAGGCTATTACAAAAGAAAAGATGCTTCGTGATCGATTACGATGAATATGATGCTGTGGAACTATTTGTTTCTTTACTTTTAGGTTGATGTAATCATCCATAATTTTGTTTGAATTGTATTTCAAGGAGAACGATCTGTATCATTTTCTTCAATCTTAGTTGACAACAATTTTCCTTCAAATCTCAAAGAGCGGCCTATGATTTTCAACTGTTTGACTGCTTTCTTATAGTTGAATTGAATGAATTCACCAAGAAAGGTCTTCATTTCATTACTTTCCAGGAAGCAATCCAAATTTCTGCTAAATTCCTCTAGCTACTTGATCAATAAGTAACTTGTATTCTCTTCAATTCACAAAAGGTCACATTCTGCAGCAAAAAATGAGTTAGTTTGCGTCTATTCAGTTTGGTATGTATGACTGTCCGATTCACTTCTAAACTTTCTGTAAAGATACATGTTCACACCAGCTTCACACCGACCTCCAACCAAAACAAAATTATTCCTACATTATAGAAATATCTAGATATGAGAAATAGGAGCTCTGATAGTTCAAACACACAGTCATCAAGTCCAAATCACACCAATTAAACTAGTTTACTCTAATCCGCATGCATAATGAAAGAGACAGATAAACCAGATTATGTAAACTAGTTGTCAAAAACAAATATAATCACCTGGATTTATACTCTTTTATCGGTGAACCATTTTGATTATGCTCGATATATATGATCAACAACTTGCTAAGAGTACACTCCACCTGGCTTAATTACCCATTTACACTGCATTTGTTGGTCATCTAGGCATCAAGAACGAATATATTAGCGCCGCACTTATCTTGATGAAGTGTTTGGGTCAGTATTTAAGTAGAGAGATTAGGATAGATTAAGAGATTAGATAAACAAATGATTGTTAGTTTAAGGACAAACATACATATACCAACAAATTAAGCATGTAATGTCAGCTAGATTATTGAGTTCAGAGGATGATGGGTTAGGTCTCATGTTTATATTTAAATGAAACGACAACCTAAGGTTTATAGTTTGAGACCAGTTGAAATGAAAACCACGAGCATCAAACTGAAAATGGCTTTTAATTATATATTCATGAAAGTACTTACAATATTAGCAAATGACAACATATAGGCTACAGAGTTGAGAGTTCAGGCATAAATTGTTTTCCGCAGCTCCATTCCTTTGATGTTTTAGTCCTGGAAGGGTCAAAAGGCATAAGGCCTCAGAGCATATTGGGCTTTAGCTTATACACAGCAAAAACAGATCAAACTGGTAAAGATCCAGTGACTTCAGAAATGGAGGCAATGCAGGTGAGCTTCTTCTTTTTAATGTTTTCTTGGGTGAGCAGGTGATCAAGCTAGTAATGGAAAAACCACCACAAAAATGTAAGACTACAGAGTTTAAGCAACAATGAAATTTTGATAACGCTTAACTAATGGAACTGAGCTCTTTCTTAGTCCAAAAAGAGGAACAAAATATAGACAAGTTGAAGTGCCATACCTGATAATTTTAATTCTTGCAATCAAATAGCATCAAAGAAAATGAACAGACGTCGTATTCCCCAATTCCAGGTTCTATGACTAGTCTCCATGCCCAAGCTCCAGAATGTCTGGTACATATCCAGAAGATCTTAGTAGTTTGGTCAATCCCTCCAGAGTTTCATATATATCCTCAGTCTCCTGATGCCTCTTATCCAAGGAACAGAACTCAACCACACCATGATTGGCCTCTATAGAGCTAACACCAGGGAATTTTTTATACCCTGTATCTCTAACTGCAACTTTTAATCTTGCAACATCTTTCCATCTCCCAAGATCACCATATATATTTGAAAGCATGACATAGTTTGCAGGGTTTTTCGGTTCAAGTTCGATGAGCCGTTCGAGAGCCAACTCAGCCAACTCAATGTTCTTGTAGATTCGACATGCCCCAAGTAAGGCAGTCCAAATGACAACATCTGCTTCTATCGGCATCTGCCTCACAAACTCCACTGCCTGTTCCAAAAGACCAGCTCGCCCAAGCAGATCAACCATACAACCATAATGCTCAATTTGAGGCACAATTGAATAGTCACTAACCATTGATTGGAAATATGAGAGGCCATCTTCTACTAATCCTAGATGTGTACAAGAGCACAAAATACCTATGAAGGTGATCCCATCTGGTTTCAATTTACAACTCTTCATCTGTGAAAACAACTTTAAGGCATCACCCCCACGTCCATGTGTTGCTAAACCACAAATTATAGTGTTCCAAGTAATTAGATCTTTCATCTCCATGTTTTTGAAGGCATCGACTGCATTATCAACAACACCACATTTTGCATACATGTCAATCAACGCATTCCCAACATATACATTTCTCTTGTACCCTATATTCTCGGCATATACATGCACCCACTTGCCCAAATCAAGAGCTCCTAATCTCGCACAAGCTGACAGCACAGTCGTTAATGTGGCATCATTAGGAAGCACTTTACTCTCAGTAAGCATCTGCTTGAAAGATCCCAGAACTGCAATGAAACGTCCCTTGCGTGCATAGCCTCCCATCAACCCATTCCATGAGAAAACATTCCTCTCAGGCATCTTCTCAAACAAAACCTCACAAGCCTCAATGTCATGATTACTTGCATAACCATTCAATACGGTATTCCAACAAATAACATCACGCCTTGGCATCTTATCAAAAAGCTTTCTAGCTGTTCTCATATCCCCCAGCTCAATATAACCAGAAACCATAGTGTTCCACAACACGATATCTCGTTCTGGCGCCAAATCAAAAAGCCGCTGCGCAGAAACCATATCACCACACAAAATGTAGCCATTAATCATGGAAGTCCAAGCAATCACATTTCTCTCAAACATCTCACCAAACACCTTATAAGCAGCTCCAATCACTCCCCCAGCTGCATACATTTCGATCAGCGTCGTCCCCACAAAGGGGTTCGCTCTAAATCCACATTTTACCGCAACACAATGCACCTCTTCACCTTCCACCAACCTACCCAACCTCCCACAACATTTAATCACAACGGGGAACGTATAGCAATTCGGCATTATGTCCATGTTCTTCATCCTAAAAAACAAAGCCACAACTTCCCTGTGACCCTCATTCCTCGCATACCCTCTCAACAGCGCATTCCATAGAGCAAAATTTGGTTCAGGAATTTGATCGAACACCTGGTGGGCATAAGCCATTCGCTTCAGTTCAGCACAGGCCGTGACTAGTTTCGGAGCGACGTAGTGATTCTGTGAAAAACCGTGGAGGGTTACCTGCGCCTGTATCTGGTGCAGTTCCTTTATGGTCTTACATGACTGCAACAGTGAGATGAACTTTTCTTCAAGCAGCCTGTAAGCAGATTTTTGGGCCAACGGAAGCGCAATCTTCACTATTTCTCTAAACTTTAAACCTTAAACTCTAAATCCATCATCATTCGGCTTACATACTAAAATACTAAAGCTTTCAATGATCAATGTAATTCTGATGATGTAAATGCGAAGATTTAGGAATGACAGACGCGAATAGTCATTATCTGAAAAAACAAATGAAACCCTGACTGATTCCTTGATAAATCGAAATTATGGTCTCCACGGCGTCGTTTCGAGAGATTGAAACTTCCAAGCGAATTCGAAGAAGAGGAGAACTGGAGAGACTGGAGAAGCAACACTTGGATTTGCCAAGAGCAGAGGCTAAAAACGACAACACCACGGTGAAAAGTCAGTACTATCCCCACGATCCAATTTATTTAGGGATACGTGTCCGGCCGTATCGGATACGTATTCAGCCGTATCTGACAACAACTTCTTAATTTACCAGGTACACCATGGCTGGAAACGGCCGGAAACACGCGAAAATGGCCATAAACTCGTCGGATACTGCCGGAAATGTATCTGTAATAAATCGGATAGGCAGAGACAATAATGATTATGGTGATTCTAAATGTACTCGGCAAATTACTAAGTATACCCAGCATTTCAATTTTTGCCACATATTTTCCAGTTTTGTCCTGTATCTATTTACACTTAGCAAATCATTAGAAGATCATACCCAGCACCTCTCATTGTCTCTCTCTCTCTTCCATTACCAGAATTTTGTTTCATGAACAATACAATGATCTGGAGCAAACAATTTATTGAGGAATAATCGATTTGAGGCATAAATTCACAAAGAGAAGAGTGCAACCCAACATCGACCACAATTCTATTTCTAAAACTTTGCAAATCTGGGTCAAGAGCCTTAATCATGAATTCAGTTTCTCCTTAATTTAGATTCTCTAACAAAGTTTTTCGTTGTGATCTCATATTCGGATGTTCCTATGCGTGATGGTAATCACAAGATTTTCAAATGTTTTGTTGAGGATTATTTCATATATCAAAACCATTAAGGCTATGGTTTTCTCAGAAAAAAATCCATAATTTTCTGAGACTCATATCTTCTGATACTTTGCCAAGCAAGAGCTGACTCTTCTTGGTTGGATTATTGTATTGCCTCTAGAATTCTAATGGAAATGATCCAGTTAATCCAATGTATGTAACAGAGCCCTAAACCCATTAATTGAAGTGAGAATGAGACCACAAAGTAAGAATGGTTCTTGAAAGAACCTCAGGTGCTAGGTAATGGAAGAGAGAGAGAGAAACTTGCTGGTTGATAACGAAGAGCCAAAAAGAGAGTTGCTGCTGTGCGTGTAAATAAGATCAAATTTAGAATTAAATGACAACTATGTAGTTGATGGGTACAAGGAGTTAAAATCGAAATTATCACTGAAATTTGGAATTAAATGACAACTTTTTAGTTGCTGGGTACAAGGAGTTAAAAATCGAAATTATCGCCGATATTTTCGATTTTTTGTGGTGGCGATATATCCTAGCATTCCCAGTAAATTTAACGTGACTTTTTGGATATTTTCCGAAATTTCGCAATCTTCTCGGAAATATCAAGATAATCTCGAGATTTTAGGAATATTCTGCAAATATTTCATTGTCTCTCTCCAAATCAATGCACACTGCTTCCTTATATGGCTCCCACCTTAAATTCAATCAAAAACACATACGGGGAACACGGGGATTCGATCCATGGTGGCAGACAAACCACAAATTATGTCTGAGCCACCTATGCTAGCATTTCTGATCGAGTATAAAGTGTAGAGACAAAGATAATAAGAGAATGATCATCTTATTCATTGATAATTGCCCTTTATATATGGAATTACAAAGTATCAATATGGTAATGATAAAGAATACATAGTCCTATTCCAATTATATATCCTGATGGCATAAAGCCAAGACACACATATGGAATATCCTAGAACACTCCTCCTTGTGCCGCGTGTCTACATGCCGAAAGGTGCATACGGTGTTGTCTCGTCAAAACCTTGCCAAGTAACAAAAACCCTGTGGGAAAAACTAAACCTTGGTCGAAGGAGAAAAGAGTATAACACACCAACTACTTCATTGAGAACTCGATCATGTGATGCTCCCCCTGATAAATATCTTAATTGGAGAGACTTGATAAACGACGCTGTTTACGCCTGAATTAATATTTTACTGGACAGTAAATGTCTATGTAAATATTAATTATTTCTTGGACCATGTCATACCGGCGAGATGGAGTTTCTCTAAAGTTTATAAGTGATAGCTCGCCAGTAAGTCCACGCGAGCCAAGTTAGACTTCGCGCGGAACAAACTGCATGAGAATTTGACTTTACTTAGCCCGCGCGCGGAACTACTGTTCAACGCTCCGCGAGGCGAGGCGAGATGGACTCTCCGCGTAGGTAAAGCGAGGCGAGCTGGCGAACTAGCTCGCGTAGGAGACTTCGCGAGGCAGCAAATATGCGGAGTCCGCGCGCACCACGACAAACGTTGAAGACTGTTACAAGTTTTTGACATGCTTCGGGCCAACCCCTGTGGCCCATTAAATATAAAAAGCCCTTTTAAGGCTCGCGAGCTGCAATAGCCCGCGAAATGGACGCGAGCTACAGAAGAACGCGAGATAGCACCCTGTAGCAGCCCGCGAGATGAGGATGCTCCTAATTCCAGTTCGCATAGGAGTCTACAGTTGGCAGCGCGGAATGAAGCATGCGAATTGGACAGATGTCACCAATCGGTTGGTCTGCATGGAGTAAACCTTGTCCTTGTCAATTAGGGTTTCAGAGCCCTACTTGGATTCGAAGTTAACTCCCTTCCACTAGGGAGCGAACCACTATATATACCCTCTCTCAACAACTCTCAAGAAACACAACTTTACAACAACAACTCAGAGACAACTCTCAGACAAACACAAACTGAAACCCAGTTTCCCTTCGAGCCTTCCTCGAAACCCTAACCCTAAGCGCCGCCGCCTAGGTCTTTCTCTAGAGCTCTCCGGACTCTGCATCCCCGCTTCTCTCCGAACTCCCTGTGATTGCTCTGCTCGCGCCGCCGTGAGTATCGACTCGCTTGTGCTCGTAAATCCTCCTCAGAGGTGGCACCTGTGATCCCCCTTTCTGCCTGATCAAGAAGTCAAGCGCACCCCCCATCAACCTTTTCCTCGTCCGCGAGGTGGCACGCCCGCAACTCTCCCATCTTTTTGTCTGCTAGAAACCTCTGCTCCGCGCGCTGAGGATCGTGGCCAAAACATTGGCACGCCCAGTGGGACAGGGAGTACAAGCAAATACATCATTGGGAAGCCGGAGGAAGCGCCGTACCGAAAGCCCCAGCTTTCTTGTCTGAAGCATAGATCGCTACGGTACAAGCCCCATAATAGTGCGGCTTGCCGATCCCTCACCCAAGAGCAGGTTCTTGCTCAGTTTGGTAATCCGGATTACTGCGAGACCGCCATGGTAGGCTCTCAGTCGACCCAAAATACGGGTTCTGCTCTATCCATGGAGCAAATCTTCCAGATGTTCGAGCAGTTGACGAGCCAAGGGCTGGCGACTCAGCAAAGCATCACTGACCTTGCTGGTAAGGTCGACGGCCTCGCTGACCAAGTCAAAAGGGACAAAACCCTTTGGGAAGCGGACCAGCACAACCTTACCGTACTCACTGTGGACTTCAACCAGTTTGTCAGCGAGACAAGGGAAACCAAAGGCTTGGTCGAAGGAAGCCTGCAACAGATCCGCTTGGAGCTGGATCAGAACACGGAGACCGTGAAACAAGGCGCGGAGACCGTGAAGCAACATGCAGAGGTCCTGTCGCTCACTGGCGCGACAGTAGACGAGCAGACCCGCCGCTTGGACGAGCACGACACCAAGCTGCATGCCCAGCAGAGTGCTTCCTTCTTTGGAAGTAAGAACAGTCTAGAAAAGCTAGACGAGTTCAAAGACAAACAGGACCGGTTGAACCTGCGGGTCCTTGAAGTTGAGGACTGGATGAGGGTGCAAGTGCCAAAAAACCCGGCTCTAGACCCTACCGGCCCAAACGCGAGCGATGGGACAACCAAGTATATTCCTCCCAATGAACGTACCAGGGGAAACCCTAAGGGCGGGACTCCGAAGTCCCCGCAGTTCGTGCCAGGGGCAGGAATGTCAAAGAGCCCATTCCTGCATGGCTCGTTTGCTTCCCCCAGAGGGCTTAATGGTTCTCTGCGTCAAGGAAACGGGACACCCGATGACCCGCTTCTCGTTCATTCCAGCCTTACTTCCAAGAACGGCGGACAGGTCGTCAGTTTCCCTGCATGGCCAAACCATGGGGAAGGGGCAGAATCCGCGCCCGTGACTAGAGCCGACTGGCGCCAGCTTATCTCCTCCATTGTCAAGGAGCAAACCGGACACGGTGATGCTAACTTGCAATATCGCGACCCCTATCCAGATAGCGTGGCGCAATACCCCTTCCCGCACGGGTTCAAGAACGTAGTGTTCACTACCTTCTCCGGGGAAACAAGAGAAGACGCAGCAACCCACATGGCCCGCTTCAAAGTCCAGTGCGGCCAGTACGGGAACAATGACGTTCTCAAGCTCAAGCTCTTCGGGACCTCTCTGTCCAGAGCTGCATTTACTTGGTACTCCAGGTTGAAGCCAGGATCTATTGCGGACTGGCCTACCATGAAGAAGCTGTTCCGGGAGACCTACGGTACCATTGAGCCAGAGGTCGGCCTTGACTCCCTCACTCAGATGAGTCAGCAGAGCATGGAGTCAGGAGTCTCCTTCCTTCAGCGGTTCAAGATCCAACAAGTCAAGTGCGACTTTCTCCTACCCGAGCAGGAAGCCATTAAGTTGGCTGTCCGTGGTCTCGAACACCGTCAGCGGCTGAAGCACCATGGGGAACGCTTCATGTCTATGGGCGACCTCATCAACAAGGTCGGCAGCTATGAACTGATCCTCAACGAGATGGACGAGAAGACGAATGCCTCCAAAGGGACGTACGTATCGGGGAGGAACAGGATAGTCGGGGCGTTAAACCTCCAATCCTCCACGTTCGACCCTTACTACCAAAGGCAGGAGGAGAATGAGGCCGCGCAGGGGTATGTCGACGACGTCAGAGCAGTCGAGCTAACCGGGAAGCCTTTGGCTCACAAACTGAAGAATCTCAAGATAACCCGCGAGCCAATCACCATTCAGTCCTTTGCATGGACTAAGCCCGAATACGAGTCCTACACGTATGATGCAAAAAACGCCCATCTTGTCTTTAATGACTTGATCGAGGCGAGCTACGTGCGCTTGGACCATAAGATCCCGTCCAAGGAAGAGCTAAAGGACAAGAAGTATTGCAGTTTCCACAATGCTTACAATCACGACACCAAGGACTGTGTCAAACTCCGCGACCAACTGCAGACTTGGTTGAATTCGGGCGCCCTGAAAATGAAGACGCCAGGAAGCACAGCTTCTCTGGTGGACGTGGATCCTTTCCCCGCCATGGTTGGTATGGTCGAGGTGAATTGGGCCGACCAGCCAAGGGAGAACAGCCGTCACCGCGCACCAAAGCCAGGCGAGCGGCGAATTACCTTAGACCTAGCCGAACATCCAAAGGATGATAGTCCGCGCCGGGTACTTAAGCGAGACCAAGAGGATGGTAATGATGACACACGTCAGCCATCTCGCCGGTACACTTACAACGTCAACCTCGCGCATGAGGTCCTAGACGATCTTATTGACGGCGGACTAGTCACTGTGTCAAGGGCCTTGCCCTATGTTGAATACAAGGAGGGCCGTGTCCACTGCAAACTCCATGACAGTTGGGGGCACAAAACTCGCGACTGTTACCAGCTCCGCGAGCAAGTCCAGGACTGGCTAGACCTCAAGTATATTCGCTTCGAGGACAAAGGTGGCTTCATGATCACAGTTGCTGACATCGCCTGGCCTCGCGTCGGCCAGCGCGCGATCACTTTGGACTTGTCTCCAAACGCGGGCCAGCGCGACCCGCCAGGTCGAAACCGTAAGAGGCCGGTGAATGACTACACCGTTCTGGCGAACCAAGGTGGGAACCACTACCCGGCAAGGGAAGTAGCCGCCAGACCACAGCCCGATCGCCTTTCAAGAAAGGATAAAGGCAAAGCTACCATGCAAGACGATATACCGTCTCCAGCTGACAACTATCAACCCATGAGTCCCAGGACTCGCGAGGAGCTGGAACAGAGGATCAAGCGCCTCGAGACCTTTGTTCAAGCACACTGGACTAAAGATGTGCTTTCCTCTCCAGCCTCAAACGCGATGGATATCTCCGACTCCGGTAGCGAACGCCAAGATAGCGAGGCTTCAAGCCCCAGGCGGGGTATCTTGACTGACCCCTACATTCCTCCGACATCCAAATCAGCAATCAAGGAAGGGATCTGGTACACGCAGCAAGGAGGAAAGTCGGTTACTATCAGCAGATCCAAGAAGCGGAAGATACAGAAGAAGTACGGCAGCATACTGCGTGCCTTGCGAGCGGCCGATGATGGCATCATCCGACCCTCGCTGCTCGGCAGACACCCGAGAGAATGTGGAGAGAAGCTGAGGGCTTGCGCGCTTTACTCCAAAGGCCACCTATCACGCCTCCACGTGTCTGTGCACTGGTAGCAGCTGACCCCGCTCCAAATGCAAATGTCTTCTGCCGCCTCACCGTACCACCAAGACAGGAGCCGCGCCCCACGAGGTACAGATCATCTCCAGAGCCAGCAAGAAGAAGGGAGTCACAGTTCTCCCGGCATAAGCCTTCATCAGAATCTGAGAGAAGACGAGAACCGTCCTCTTCAGCAAAACGAATTGTTCGAAGGCAGACGCCAGAGGCTGAGCGACGAAGAAATCCGTCACCTCCACCAAGACGTAGGCAGTCACCAGAAGCTGAAAGAAGACGAGAACCGTCTTCCCCGGCGAAGCGAAGGCTATCCGCCGCATCAAGGCACGAGCTGCTCCGGTCATCACATCCTCCGAAGCCTATTCGCCAGGAACCTGAGGTTAAAAAGGAGCTATCACGACCGGGTCCGACCCATCCTCAGTCCACACAGGAGCCTCAGGTCTCAGTCCTTCCTCCTAGGGTAGAGGACAACGCCAGAGCCCCACTAGCCGCAGATAAGCTTTCAGCTGCGGACAAACAGCCTTCGACCAAACTCGTGTGGCGACCACGGCAGCCAGAGGGCAACGTCTCACCAGGGGTCGAAAGTAGCACCTCCAGCCCTAACTGGGGGGGGGGGGCAGCGAGGTACTTGGCCATTGTCATTCCTTGTTTATCACCAAGTTGATTCGCCATTGCTAAGATTTCGCGAAGAACCTTTTTTAGAATCTACTCAAGTTACATGCGTCCGCTCAAGATACATCCATGCGAGCTACATTCGCTCGCGATATGAGCAATGTAGAGCAGGTGAACGCAGGCATTTTCAAGTTCAAGTCCAAATTGCCTAGGCGAGCCGTGCAGCAGTTTGCTACGATGCCTTACTGGGTGCTTAAGTTTCAAGGCCTATTCACAGGCTTGTTTCTTCACACTCCTTTTATGTATGACCCGAGCTAATACTATTGGCTTTGGAGTAACATGAACATAAATCTCTTCAGTCATTCTCGACATTTCATAACTTCGAGGCTAGGGGGCAATGTTTACGCCTGAATTAATATTTTACTGGACAGTAAATGTCTATGTAAATATTAATTATTTCTTGGACCATGTCATACCGGCGAGATGGAGTTTCTCTAAAGTTTATAAGTGATAGCTCGCCAGTAAGTCCACGCGAGCCAAGTTAGACTTCGCGCGGAACAAACTGCATGAGAATTTGACTTTACTTAGCCCGCGCGCGGAACTACTGTTCAACGCTCCGCGAGGCGAGGCGAGATTGCCAGTCCGCATAGGCGAGGCGAGATTGCCAGTCCGCGAGGCGAGGCGAGATGGACTCTCCGCGTAGGTAAAGCGAGGCGAGCTGGCGAACTAGCTCGCGTAGGAGACTTCGCGAGGCAGCAAACATGCGGAGTCCGCGCGCACCACGACAAACGTTGAAGACTGTTACAAGTTTTTGACATGCTTCGGGCCAACCCCTGTGGCCCATTAAATATAAAAAGCCCTTTTAAGGCTCGCGAGCTGCAATAGCCCGCGAAATGGACGCGAGCTACAGAAGCACGCGAGATAGCACCCTGTAGCAGCCCGCGAGATGAGGATGCTCCTAATTCCAGTTCGCATAGGAGTCTACAGTTGGCAGCGCAGAATGAAGCATGCGAATTGGACAGATGTCACCAATCGGTTGGTCTGCATGGAGTAAACCTTGTCCTTGTCAATTAGGGTTTCAGAGCCCTACTTGGATTCGAAGTTAACTCCCTTCCACTGGGGAGCGAACCACTATATATACCCTCTCTCAACAACTCTCAAGAAACACAACTTTACAACAACAACTCAGAGACAACTCTCAGACAAACACAAACTGAAACCTAGTTTCCCTTCGAGCCTTCCTCGAAACCCTAACCCTAAGCGCCGCCGCCTAGATCTTTCTCCAGAGCTCTCCGGACTCTGCATCCCCGCTTCTCTCTGAACTCCCTGTGATTGCTCTGCTCGCGCCGCCGTGAGTATCGACTCGCTTGTGCTCGTAAATCCTCCTCAAAGGTGGCACCTGTGATCCCCCTTTCTGCCTGATCAAGAAGTCAAGCGCACCCCCCATCAACTTTTTCCTCGTCCGCGAGGTGGCACGCCCGCAACTCTCCCATCTCTTTGTCTGCTAGAAACCTCTGCTCCGCGCGCTGAGGATCGTGGCCAAAACAGCCGCATTCCAATGCTTTTCACATGTTTCTCAAAAGTAGATTTAGACCAAGACTTAAGCAAGTCTGCCATGTGTAATGATTAACCTTAACCAAACACATTTATGAACAACGTCATGTTGATCAATGATCTCTGTAAGAGATAAATGGTGCATGCGATGTTGCCTCGTTAAAAACCTTGCCAAACAAAAACCCAGTAGGACAAAAGTCTTGGTCTAAGGGAAAAAGAGTACAACAGGGTTGATACGACACAACCACACCCTTCACATTTGATAATGACATGTATGTATGTGCTAGACTCCCCCTGAAGTTCACACTTCCCCCTGATCTTTACATCAACCATAGGGCTTTTCCTGATTCTTACTAATCACAGAATTTTTGATAACTTAGCATGTCAATGTTGTTTAACATGTCTTTAAATGTGGCATTGGGCAATAATTAACTAAATCATGCCGTATTTTCCTCTAACATGATCTTTTACCCTTATATCTTGAGAATAATGCCGCTTGTGAACTCAAAACATAAGTTCGCGGTGGAAATCAGATTTCCGCGCAGTATAATCTTCAGGTACTAGAACAGTCGTAACTTCCTCTAAGAAATACGTATGAACGAGCCGTAAACGGTTTTGGAAACTAGACTCATTTAGGTTTTCAACGGTATATTACACATATTTTGTTTCATCAAGAGCTGTTCACAAAGTTCCGTCGAAGTTTACTTTTTTTGGCAAAATCATATTCTCAGACAGATCCGTCCTACTTTACGAAAATAGCCATAACTCACTCAATATAATAGGTATGATCAAATGGTTAGTGTCTCTAGAAAGTAAACACATAGACCTTTCCAAAGGTACCGATTTCATAGTTTTCTAGTGAGTGATGTTTCATGTAGGTCCCGTGGAAGTTGACCAGATCTCTTTTTAGAGTAAAGACTTTGACTAATCATGGGGTATATGTAGGCCTCACTTTCGTTAGAGCGCCTAAGGCGATTGATGGAAAATCATCATCAATACAGTCATTGAGTGCATTTTCGAGACCGTGTCTTTCTAAGATCCTTTTCATTCTTAACTTCGGATGTTTGATACATATTGGCATCTCTTGATCCATCAAGAGTCCGTGTAAATCCGGAATGAACACGTAAAAGCATAATTCACCATATCCCTTCCAAATCAAGTAGTTACTTAGTGTGCATTTCAACCTCTATTGCAAACGCATGCTCTTTTGGTCTGGAGCCACTTGATTTGGGTAATGAAGTTCGTTTAAGACCTTCATGTATATCTCTGATCCTGTAGAGATGTTATTATGACCACATTAATAGGCTGCATGTTCAGTTATTCGGAAAACTACCAAACTGATAAAGTAGTAGAGTGCAATGACAACCATTACGATAGCATATCTCATCGTAGTTGATCTCAGTGCGTGTTAGTGAGAGACTTTGTACCATAAGTTGAGTCTAAGCTCTTGTTCTCACTGCGCTATTTAACAAGACATAGTTGATAGGGTTTAGCTTGCGGTGTCGGCATCACCTGCCCAAGGACCTATCTCTTTGTTATGCTGGATCACATCTTTCCATTAGGCCAATCAACTAAGTTGATATCCATCAACGAATGGTGGTTCGATAGTAGACTCATTATCTCACGTCCTCATGTACACTAGTGTAATACTTGTAGAGATCTCTATATGGATTGGATTTGACATTGAGGCGTCCCCCAACGATAATCACAATTCAGATTTCATGAGATGGATTTGAGTATCACTGATCAATGGATCAGGTTGTGCCAAGCTCGCTTTCTTCCTAGTGGGAGAAAGTATCGAACCTAAGGGTCTCCCTCCTTTTGGGGGGCCACACGGCCTTGTGACACCAATTTTGCCACTATATGGCGTCACCATATCACCATCTATGGTGATGGCGTCAAGACCAACTCCTTTTGGTCGCGCCATGTTTTCTTGATAGGACATCAATCCTTGCAGACATATTTGCAGCATGTGATCTCGTCACTTTAACACTTTAAGCATTTGAGATCAAGATGAGACTTAGTGAGGACTAACCACGATAGTTCACGTCGTTCCACTTGAACACTGGTGTTCTTATCTCCCCCTAATGGTGGAAATATTGTCTCATCAAAGTGATAATCCGCAATTTAGCGGTGAATGAGATCACATGACAATGTTTCTACATAAGCGAATTATAGGTGGATGTTCATATCCACCCTAAACTTATTCATCTTAAATGACGAATCATTGTGCGCAATGGCATTGCGATTTGACACCTAAAAATAACATCTAGCCGAGCTCAAAGATTGGAGATCTGTTTCAATCATGTTTGAGCTCAAGGATTGCAATTTCGTGTCAATTCTGGTACACAGTCACGAGCTGTAATACAACAATATTCAATGATGATGGGTAGTAGATGAATAGTAAAGCTGCATGAAAATATTGCATAGCCCAAAGACGCAATAGAAAGATTGGTGTGCATCAATAATGTTCGAGCGACAAGCTAAAGTTGCTTGGTCGTAGCCTCGGTGAGACCGTATTGCGTGTGAACATAAGGTACATGACATTTCAACTTATATCCCGATAAACTTCTTTAAATAATGGGTAGTGAGCCCGTAGAAGTATAAGCAGCATATAATAGTGTAACACGTGACCAGTGTATTAACACTTCAACCAACATCATAAAACATAAAAATGTGTCCGCAAGTTGGTTGTATCTATCTACATAGTTTGATGTAAGAATGGAATGTTCACTTTTGTGTCATTTAGCGTAAGAGGGTCTCACTCCTAATTTAGCTAAAAAACAGGCTTTTAAAACGAGCAATGAGCATTGCTGGGGGCCAACGAGACATCAAGGGAAGGCCGGTGCACCTCAATTGCTTGAGGAATTGACTGGATAGCCTCCGGGAAGTTGGAGCCATGTTTGGGTGACGTCAATGTCCCCAGGGTGCCACCATTTACAACCATGGCGTCACCATCATGCTTCATGGAGAAGCTAGATCCCGAATGTCTTCGTTTTGAGCGGAAGAATGGATGTCCATGAGAATTTCTCAAAATTTGGACCATTATATCTCTTCCAAGATGATCGATCTGGTCAAACCAAAGTCTATATGAGTCGGTGTCCAAAATATCATGTTTGGCAACAACATGTGATTCGATATTCGAATCATAGTGATATACAGTCTACTAGATTGACTCATAAACTTCTCTAAGATGCATTTAAGTCCGCATTCATGAGAAAGTATACACAAAAGAGCTCTTGTTCATTCTCAAAATGTGTTTTCAAATGAAAACTATTAGCAGAAATGTCTTTAAAGCTGAACATAGTTCAGTTGCCTCTCAATACATAGAGGGCATCTGTGATGTTGATCATGGTGTCATAAGGCATCAAGATGCAAGCTAAACTGCAACCTTAAATGACCGGTATAATTCAATTATTGTAGTCACAGAAGATTTACAAGGCACAAAATCCAGAGATAGTTGCCGGTGCCTTAGAATGTTGTGGGTAGTTCAACTATTTGCGAAACACTCAATATCTCTATGAGAAAGATCTACAAAATGGAGTAGATAAGAGAGTAAATAGTTCCACTTGAACCATTTAGAAGGATTGAAAAAAGCTACAAAAAGCTGCAATCCCGAGAGTGCATAAAAATTTCCGCTAGAATGACATTTGCTCACTAAAATAGTCATAATTTATTCATTAAAATAGATATGGATGAACTGCAAAAAATTCTAAAAGCTAGACTCATAGAGATTTCTAATGATATAAAGCTCACTGTCTGGTTCGTTCAGAGCTGTTCACAAAGCTCAAATGAAGTTGACTGTCCAGAAGGAACAGATTTCTGTTTTTCGCAGATTTAGCATTGGCAAAGCTTTGAAGCTTACCGGTGGCATGGAGGCTTATGCTCAGCCATGGGGACATGTTGATGATCATTGTCCGGTTTTGAGAAGTCTTCAACATCTTTTACAAGACGGAAATTGGTTTAATAGCGTATGGGGATCCAAAATCAAAAGCTTTCAGTAACTCCAAGTCAGTTTGACTAGGCATGTCCGTGGAGGGTCGGTAGTGCGAGGCACACTTGAACCACTATCCCCTTAATTTCAAACAATTCTAAGACATCACACTGAGCTTGGATGAGTCTAGTTGAACAATTGATGATGGAAAATCCGCTATACGGTAAAAGACTTAACCGGAAACACGTTGGCGATCCTTCTTGAGGATGCAAGGACGTGCGTCATCTTCTCTTAGAAGAGACCAAAACGGCATAATCTAGCCATGTAGATTGTAAATATGCAATGCTTCTAAGGACGATGTAAAAATGTACATCTTGTTTGTAAATCAATACGAACCATAAGAGGAGAATAGTTTCATAACTTCGAAAAAATTCTCAAGGCATTCATTATTGCTAATGTGAGTATATATCGAGGTCTCGAATAAACAAAGGTCATTGATATGACGTCTTATTATATATAGCTTGGAAAGAAAATCAATGTCTAGCCAATGACGTCAAAGTCAGGGGTAGCTAGAGCTGGATCCAGATCTTTGAAATCTGCGATCATGAGGATGACGTTATTGTCCTCATATTGATTTTTCATAACTTTTTGTATGCATTCACAATTTGAGGATGAGCTTGACAATCTTGAACCAGTGATTCAGAGATCCAAACGGTTGCATTGTCCTAAGCAGGCGTGAGTAGTTTTGATAAATTGGTGTCTAGATCGGGAGTGTCGCCGGCCTCCCCCTCTTTTTTATACATCAGCGCGGCATTTTTTGCCGTTGCCATGACCCATATTGTTGTCCCCACATTAGGGGACAATCCCAAATACGTTTATCACATTAGCGTATATACAATTCCCGTTTGCAATCGTATGATCAAAATCAAGTCTGGTTGGTAATTCTAAACCAACTTGGATGGCCTATAGAACTTGATGATGATCGAATCTGCTAAAGATTATGGATCAAGATGTCACGGAATATCATCGACGATATGTAGTCAAATAAGGTGGTAAGCAATCCACTTGACTTAATAACTCAACAAGTTGAGTTAGATGGACGTTTCAAGAAACGCTTCATAAGTGCATTCCACAGTACTTTGTGGTAATTACTTTTTGCACAGATTTTCATTGAAGACTTTGTCGATGTGGCGCTTCAAAACTTTGAGCGCGTGAGATGTGAAATCTCGGCATCTAGGCTTGTTAGCCTGAGGGTTAAAACATGTGGTTTAATCCTTTCCAATAAAAAAGTTCGCAGATACCAAGCGAAGATTCGCCTTGGGCATTAAGTACGTCAAAACTCAGATGAGCAGAATGTTACGTTGCTCTTGCATACAAAACCAAACTGTTAGGAGACTCGATAGAGGTCACAAACGATGCTTTTAATGGTTTGTCATTCGGATTGATCACACACAATCCATAAAAGCCTCGGATTGATCAAACACAATCCAGAGAAAGGTCAGGGTTGATCACACACAACTCGAAGGAAACAAGAGTGATCAAACACACTCTTGACCCGCGAATAAAATTCCGGGATTTTTGGTACATGCATGCACAAAATCCCAAGCATAGAATGAAGATTGAGAAGGGAGGAAATGATTTTATCCTCCCCGAGTTATTGAACTTGGAAAAGTTTAGGGTTTCAAAACATACATTTAGAAACTTCAAACACTTGAAGAAGTTGAAAATTTTAGTCGGAGGAAACCAAGAATCGTCGGCGGGTGGCGGCCAAGGGATTGACAACTGGTGATGTCGGACGGCGGCCGGGAAAACAGGCGGTCAGACATAGGAGCTGAAAAATGATTTTTTAGGGTTTCGGAAAACAAATGGTGGGTTATTGGCTCTAGGGTTAGAACAAAGTGCATGATAACGTGATCGAGTATAAAGTGTAGAGACAAAGATAGCAAGAGAATCATCATCTTATTCATTGATTGTTGCCCTTTATATATGGAATTACAAAGTACCAATATGGTAATGATAAGAAATACGTAGTCCTATTCCAATTACATATCCTGGTGGCATAAAGCCAGAACACACATATGAAATATCTAACGGTGTCCGCGATATTTCCACATTCTCGATATGTCCGCGATATTTCCGTCGAAATTTCTAATTTTCAAACCATCGATATTTCCTCAAAGTACGATATTTTACTTCTTGGCTGGATATACTTCAACATTTGCTGGGTACATTAACACCCTAATCACTATTCATTCTCTTTTTACGTTCATATAAATACGGTAACTTCTATAGACATTCTATAAAAATTAGTCAACTATGAAAGACGCGAGCCTTTCCCTTACGCTGAGTCTCCGATCACCAGAGCCGTCTCTGTTTTATCGGAGATACATCTCTCCGATCAAACATCCGCTAATACAGAAACTACCCAATGTATTCTTCTACCCCAAACTACAGTTTCCAGTCCCCAAAACTGAGTTCAGGGTCAGTGCCCGGAAATGGTCGCCGATGGAAGACTTAAGCCAAGAGATGAACACCATTGCTTCACAGAACCTGGATCACGCGCCAGCTCGGAGACGAGTTCGCTCGGCATTCGTCGACGTGCATAAACAACTTGATCATTGCTTGTTCAAGGTTCGTTATAATCCGATCATAATAGTGTTAGTGCTAATGCTACACTAGTATGCAATTCAAAGTTTTAGTCTTGATAATTGGATTTATATTGTAGTTTTCATGTTGTGAATTGTGTTCAGATGGATCATGCTGACATCAGAACAGAGGAGGTAAGAAAGAAAGAGATAAATTTATTGCTTTAGTCTCATTGGTTTTATTGTCATGGTTCAAAGGTTTAAAAGTTCACTCTGGCCTTTTTAGTGGTATGGACGGAATTCAAGGGGTATGGAAATTTTCTGCAAATGCTGGTTGCCAAGACCAGTTGATCAAGTCAAAGCTGCCCTGTGTTTTTGCCATGGGTACGGTAGTACTTGTACATTCTTCTTTGAAGGTTGGCCTCTTTGTCTTTTGATTGCCAAAATTTGAAAGGTTTTCTCTTTACGGATGAATTTGATGAACTTTGACTTCAGGCATTGCTAGGAGAATTGCTCAATCTGGGTATGCTGTGTATGCAGTAGACTATCCAGGTTTTGGTCTTTCTGAAGGGTTGCATGGTTACATCTCAGACTTGGATGAGTTGGTCGATGATGTTATTGAACAATTTTCTAGTATCAAAGGTGTGCAATTGTTTGGTTAGAACAGTCTAGTGACATCAGTTACAGCATAGTTGATATTGGCTAATTGCTTTGTTTTACAATTCAGGCAGATCTGAAGTGAAAGGTTTGCCCTTTTTTATAATGGGGGAGTCGATGGGTGGAGCTGTGGCTCTAAAGATTCATCTAAAGGAACCAGATAAATGGGATGGAGTGATCCTTGTAGCTCCAATGTGTAAAGTAATTATGCTCCTCCTCTGATGAAATGCGTTAGCTTTGATGAGGGATTTAGTTTGATAATCAAAATCCTTGCTCTCTCTCTCTCTCTCTCTCTCTCTCTCTCTCTCTCTCTCTCTCTCTCTCTCTCTCTCTCTCTCTCTCTCTCTCTCGCTTTTAAGATTGCAGATGATGTGATGCCTCCAACTATAGTGCTGAAGCTATTAGCATTCATGTCTGAAGTTTTGCCTCAGGCGAAACTCTTCCCACAGAAAGATATAACTCATCTAAGCTACAGAGAACCCGAAAAGAGAAAAACGGTTAGCTTTATGTGCTTCTCTTAGTTTAAATGGAATCGTTGTAGGCTGTGAAAGCTTAGTGTACAAGATGGTTTAGTGAAAGCTCAATCAATAATTAGAATCACGCATGCCGTTTCATTGTTTTGAACAAAAATACTGATGCTAGTCTATCTACATAGGCTGGATACAATGTGATTTCTTACAAGGACCAAATGCGATCAAGAACAGCTGTAGAACTTCTAAAGGCCACTAGTGATATTGAAATGCACTTGGATAAGGTTAGTTGATATTTGTAGTGTTCTTTTTCAAGCTCTTATGTACCAGCAGGGATTGATCTGTTTCTAAACATGTTGCAGGTTTCATCCCCTTTGCTAATTCTTCATGGAGAAGCAGATACGGTGACAGACCCTTTAGTGAGCCAGTTGCTTTACAAAAAGGCCTCTAGTAAGGATAAGACTTTGAAGCTCTATCAAGATGCTTATCACTGCATTCTTCAAGGGGAGCCTGATGACACAATTTTCACCGTCCTTGATGACATTGTCACTTGGCTTGATTCCCGGTGCTTCCGAAACTAATGTCATTTCTAACCCTCCTATGTTGCAGCTAATTCATTTCTGTATATCCCTTCAACATTATGATACAGTGCCTGTGCTTGAACTGAACCTAGTGGAAGATGATAATATTACAAGTTACAGCTTTAAAGTTAGGACATCTAGGCCTCCCAAGGTAGCTTCTCTCTCATCTGCTTCCAACAATCCAACCTATATTATCTACTTTCCAAAAATCTCACACCACTTGTCCAAAAACAACACCTTTTTTATTTAGGGCCTCTGGAATAGGCCCTAATCTTGTACTGGTCTGTTAATTAGACCACGCACGTTTACAAAGAGAAAACTGATAACTGAGAAACACTTGAATTTAAAATTTTCTATATATTTAGGGCCTCTGGAATAGGCCCCAATCTTGTACTCGTCTGTTAGTTAGACCATGCACGTTTTATGAAAAACTAATTGCATGCTTCTCCCTGGTGTTGCCCCCTAGTGTGAGGGGATGGAGCGTAAGCGCGACGACGCGTGACACTAATGATAGTGGTCGCGGGATCAGGGGGAGGGGGAGGATCTGCGCGCTCCCAAACACTAGCGATGTGGCGCTTTAAGAAACGACCATTAATATGATTAGGATGGAGTGTACCGTCAAGGTCGCGCAAATGGTATGCCCCCTTAGGCAATATGCGATGAATAATAAAGGGTCCCTCCCACCGCGCAGACCATTTCCCGCGGCCTTCGGTTTTCTCCCCAAGTGGGAGCACATCACGTCATACCGTTTGGCCTTCGGCATAACTCCGACCTCGAGTGACATTATCATAAGACCTCGACCGTTTGGCGTCCTCGCCTTCGCCATACCGTTTGGCCTTCGGCAATATGCTTGTGATGCTGCTTGTGGCTTCCAACGGTGCAGCATGTGCGGGTTCCGTCAGGACTGGACCCATCACACTGCTGCAAGGGGGGATATGTCACAGACACTTTCGTTATTGTCTGGAATATCTGCCGCGTTGCATGTTGTATTTGGTAGGAGAGCGTATCTCTCAGATATGAAGAACACCATTCCGACCTGAAAAGAGAACTGTTCGCGGACTGGAACCAATGGCGTCTCAATGCTCCCGCATTCTCTGTTGAGCACGGCGAATGCGCCCTCCGCTGGATTGACCTCTTCGAGCTCGGACCATGCAGAGATCTCAAGCATATTGCAGTTGAATGATTCACCTTGCCCTTCTGCTTGGTCGTCGCCCAAGTCGATGCGAGGCTCGGAATGAGTCTCCTCGTTTAGTGAATTTTCGCGGAAGCATTGGGCCATGAGCTTCGCGAGGTTAGGGCTGGAGGTGCTACTTTCGACCCCTGGCGAGACGTTACCCTCTAGCTGCCGTGGTCGCCACACGAGTTTGGTCGAGGGCTGTCTGTCTTCAGCGGAAAGCTTATCCGCCGCTAGTGGAGCTCTGGCATTGTCCTCTGCCTTAGGTGGAGGAAGGACTGAGACCTGAGGCTGCTGTACGGGTTGGGGTCGGGGCAGACCCGGCCGTGATAGTTCCTTTTTAGCCTCAGGTTCCTGGCAAATAGGCTTCTGGGGATGTGATGATCGAGGCAGCTCGCGCCTTGGCTCTGGCCTTGATGCGGCGAACAGTCTTCGCTTCGCTGGGGAAGACGGTTCTCGTCTTCTCTCAACCTCTGGCGACTGCCTTCGCCTTGGTGGAGGTGGCGGGTTCCTTCGTCGTTCGGCTTCCGGCGACTGCTGGCGCCTTGGTGGAGGTAACAACTCCCTTCTTCTCTCAGGTTCTTATGAAGGCTTGTGCCCGGAGAACTGTGGCTCCCTTCTCCTTTCTGGCTCCGGAGATGATCTGTGCCAGAACGGTGTAGTCATTCGCCGGCCTCTTACGGTTTCGACCTGGCGGTTCGCGTTGGCCTGCGTTTGGAGATAGGTCCAAAGTTATCGCGCGCTGGCCGACGCGAGGCCAGGCGATGTCAGCAACTGTGATCATGAAGCCACCTTTGTCCTCGAAGCGAATATACTTGAGGTCTAGCCAGTCCTGGACTTGCTCGCGGAGCTGGTAACAGTCGCGAGTTCTGTGCCCCCAACTGTCATGGAGCTTGCAGTGGACGCGGCCCTCCTTGTATTCAACATAGGGCAGGGCCCTTGACACAGTGACGAGTCCGCCGTCAATAAGATCGTCTAAGACCTCGTGCGCGAGATTGACGTTGTAAGTGTACCGGCGAGATGGCTGACGTGTGTCATCATTACCATCCTCTCGGTCTCGCTTAAGTGCCCGGCGCGGACTGTCATCCTCTGGATGTTCGGCCAGGTCTAAGGTGATTCTCTGCTCGCCTGGCTTTGGTGCGCGGCGGCGGCTGTTCTCCGTTGGCTGAATTCACCTCAACCATACCGACAATGGCTGGGAATGGATCAACATCCACTAGAGAAGCGGTGCTTCCTGGCGTCTTCATTTTTAGGGCGCCCGAATTCAACCAGGTTTGCAGTTGGTCGCGGAGTTTGACACAGTCCTTGGTGTCGTGATTGTAAGCGTTGTGGAAACTGCAATACTTCTTGTCCTTTAGCTCTTCCTTGGAAGGGATCCTGTGATCCAAGCGTACGCATTTCGCCTCAATCAAGTCATTAAAGACAAGATGGGCGTTTTTCGCGTCATACGTGTACGCCTCATATTCGGGCTTAGTCCATGCAAAGGACTGAATGGTGATTGGCTCGCGGGTCATCTTGAGATTCTTCAGCTTGTGAGCTAAAGGCTTCCCGGTCAGTTCGACTGCTCCAACGTCGTCAACATACCCCTGCGCGGCCTCATTCTCCTCCTGCCTTTTGTAGTAAGGGTCGAACGCGGGGGATTGGAGGTTTAATGCCCCTACTATCCTGTTTCTCCCAGGTACGTATGTCCCTTTGGAAGCATTCGCCTTCTCGTCCATTTCATTGAGGATCAGCTCATAACTGCCAACCTTGTTGATGAGGTCGCCCATAGACGCGAAGCGTTCCCCATGGTGCTTCAACCGCTGGTAGTGTTCGAGGCCACGGACAGCCAACTTAATGGCTTCATGTTCAGGTAGGAGGAAGTCGCACTTGGCTTGTTGGATCTTGAACCGCTGGAGGAAGGAGACTCCCGACTCCATGCTTTGCTGGCTCATTTGGGTGAGGGAGTCAAGACCGACCTCTGGCTCAATGGTACCGTAGGTTTCCCGAAACAGTTTCTCCATGGTAGGCCAGTCCGCAATGGATCCTGACTTCAACCTGGAGTACCAAGTAAATGCAGCTCCGGACAGAGAGGTCCCGAAGAGCTTGAGCTTGAGGATGTCATTGTTCCCGTACTGGCCGCACTGGACTTTGAAGCGGGCCATGTGGGTTGCTGTGTCCTCCCTTGTTTCGCCAGAAAAGGTAGTGAACACTACGTTCTTGAACCCATGCGGGAAGGGGTATTGCGCCACGCTATCTGGATAGGGGTCGCGATACCGCAAGTTAGCATCACCGTGTCCGGTTTGCTCCTTGACAATGGAAGAGATAAGCTGGCGCCAGTCGGCTGTTGTCACGGGCACGGAATCTGCCCCTTCCCCTTGGTTTGGCCATGCAGAGAGATTGACGGCCTGTTCGCCGTTCTTGGGAGTAAGGTTGGAATAAACTAGAAGCGGGTCATCTGGTGTCCCTGCTCCCTGGCGTAAAGAATTATGTGGTCCCTTGGAGGGAGCAAACAAGCCATGCGGGAGCGAATTCTTTGACGTTCCTGCTCCTGGAACGAACTGCGGGGCCTTCGGAGTCCCGACCTTAGGGTTTCCCGTGGTGCGTTCATTAGGAGGGATGTACTTGGGCGTCCCTTCGTTCGCGCTTGGGCTAGTAGGGTTTAGAGCAGGGTTCTTTGGTGCTTGCGCCCTCATCTAGTCTTCAACTTCAAGGACCCGTAGGTTCAGCCGGTCATGTTTGTCTTTGAATTCGTCTAGCTTCTCTAGACTGTTCTTACTTCCAAAGAAGGAAGCATTCTGCTGGTCGTGCAGCTTGGTATCGTGCTCGTCCAAGCGGCGAGTCTGCTCGTCTACTGTCGCGCGAGCGAGTGACACGACCTCTGCATGTTGCTTCACGGTCTCCGCGTTCTGCTTCACGGTCTCCGTGTTCTGGTCCAGATCCGAGCGGATCTGTTGAAGGCTTCCTTCGACCAAGCCCTTGGTTTCCCTTGTTTCGCTGACAAACTGGTTGAAGTCTTCGGTGAGTACTGTAAGGTTGTGCTGGTCTGCTTCCCAAAGGGTTTTGTCCCTTTTGACTTGTTCAGCAAGGCCGTCGACCTTACCAGCAAGGTCAGTGATGCTTTGTTGAGTAGCCGACCCCTGACTTGTCAACTGCTCGAACATCTGAAAGATTTGCTCCATAGATAGAGCAGAACCTGTGTCTCGGGTCGGCTGAGAGCCTACCATGGCGGTCTCGCTGTAGTCTGGGTTACCAAACCGAGCAAGGACTTGTTCTTGACTGAGGGATCGGCAAGCCGCGCTGTTATGGGGCTTATACCGTAACGATCTGTGCTTGAGACAAGAAAGCTGGGGCTTTCGGTACGGCGCTTCTCCCGGTTTCCCTATGATTTATCCGCTTGCACTCCCTGTCCCACTAGGCGTGCCAATGTTTTGGCCACGATCCTCAGCGCGCGGAGCAGAGGTTTCTAGCGAACAAAGAGAATGGGGGAGTTGCGGACGTGCCACCTCGTAGACGAGGAAAAGGTTGCAGGGGTGCGCTTGACTTCTTGATCAGGCGAAGGGGGTTACAGGTGCCACCTCAGACGAGGATTTACGAGCACAAACGATCAATACTCACGGCGGCGCGAGCAGAGCAACTATAGGGAGTTCAGAGAGAAGCTGGGATGTAGAGTCCGGAGGGCTCTTGGAGAAAGAACCTAGGCGGCGGCGCTTAGGGTTAGGGTTTCGAGGAGCTCGAAAGGTAACTAGTTTCAGTTTGTATTTGTGTTTTTGTGTATTGTTTTTTGAGTGTGTCCTTTTTCTGTAAACCTTCGAGCCCTTTATATAGTGGTTCGACCAAAGGCAGAAGAGATATAGCTTAGAATTCAAGTCGGACTCTGAAACCCTTATTGACAAGGACACGGTTTGCTCCATGCAAACCAACCAATTGGTGACACCTGCCCAGTTCGCATACTTCGCATAGGCATTGCTTCCGCGCTGCCAACTGTAGACTCCTATACGAACCGGTATTAGCAATATCCTCATCCCGCGGGCTGTCACAGGATGCTATCTCGCGTGCTCCTGAAGCTCGCTTCCATTTCGCGGGCTATTGCAGCTCGCAAGCCTTAAAAGGGCTTTTTATAATAAATGGGCCACAGGGATTAGCCCGAAGCATATTAAAGACTTGTAAAAATCTTCAACGATTATTGTAGGGCGCGCGGACTCCGCCTGTTTGCTTCCTCGCGAAGTCCTCTACGCGAGCTACTTCGCCAGCTCGCCTCGCCTCGCCTCGCCTCGCCTCGCCTACGCGGAGAGTCCATCTCGCCTCGCCTATGCAGAGAGTCCATCTCGCCTCGCCTATGCGGAGAGTCCATCTCGCCTAGCCTATGCAGACTGGCAAATAGTAATTCCGCGCGAAGGCATTCCGCGCGCGAGCTAAGTGTTCCACGCAAACTACGTAGTCCGCCTATGTCCATTCCACGAGCGAGTTAAGTGAAGTCCAGTTCGCATGCAGTTTGTTCCGCGCGAAGTCTAACTCGGCTCGCGTGGTCTCACTGGCGGGCTATTACTTGTAAACTTAGAGAAACTCCATCTCGCCGGTATAACATGGTCCAAGAGATAAGTAATATTTACATAGACATTTATTGTCCAGTAAAATATTAATCTAGGCGTAAACAAATACATATAGTCTTTAACGGCGTTAAGCCCTCACTCCTCTGTACCCCAAACAAACTTCAGTCTTACACACCTATGAGTTTTTTTTAGGTTTCTGGCACGGATGGAGCCAGCGAAAAAATCATAGGCACAACCAAAAAGAAAGAAAGAGAAAATGAAAGGACGAAATTGTCTTTGAGATAATTTGCATAATGATAGACTTGACACTATTATTGATGAATAATACGTTAATTGTATTGAGATTAAATATTGAGACACCGATGTAATAGTTTTTAAACCTGAGACATTAGAACAATGAACGATTTTTAGCTGGGGTACTGTTTATAAAATTTCCTCATCAGACGATCCAGATAAAGATTTCGACACATGCTCCATGTGCATCTTCCAAAACCCAAAGAAAGCGACGTCCACTTTGGACGGTCAAAACCCATAACTCTACAACAAAACCAGAACTATCTTCAACCTTAGTCTTCTGACTCAGTTTCATTCGAACTCTGAGAGATCCGTGCTTAACTTTTTCCTCAACTCCACCATGGAACTTTCTCAAACTCTGAGATTCCAGCAACTGGAGCTTCCATTTTGCCCCCAACAACCCCAGAAGCCAACATTTTCAGTCAGAAGAACAAGTCAGGTAATAATTGCAGCGGCCAAAACCAAGAGAAGGCCACCCATTGAAGGTGTTAGTGAGGAGCTCAATTTGATCGCCGATCAGAGCCTTGACTTTGCTCCGGCTAGGAGAAGAGTTCGATCCGCATTCGTTGAGCTGCAGCAACAGCTTGATCACTGCTTGTTTAAGGTTGGTCTCTGATTACTATTTACTTACTAGTTACTATCCCTGATTTGTTGAAAATTATTTCTCCATGATTTTACTAAAATTGGTTTCCTCTTGAATTGGAATGGGTTGGTGGATAGTTGGCTCCAAGTGGGATCAGAACAGAAGAGGTAAAGCTTGTTACTTGTGCAAATTAGTAAAGTATGGATAAAATGTGTGTATCGTAACTAGTGTTTACTGTGATTTGTACCTTGTAGTGGTATGAGATAAATTCAAGGGGGATTGGAATTTTCTGTAAAAGCTGGAAGCCAAGAGAAGGTGTTCCGATTAAAGGGGTGTTGTGTTTCTGCCATGGCTATGGTGACACTTGCGTTTTCTTCTTTGAAGGTTTGTTATTTTAAGTCATTTGGATATTCTATAATGAGTGAAGTCTGGAGCTTTCATGTATGTTCTTGATTTTGGTACATTGTTATACTTGAGCCACATTTTTAAGGGTTAAGCAGAAGGGATGATATTTGGAATCTCTAGGTATTGCCAAGCAAATTGCTGCGGCTGGGTACGCTGTGTACGCCATGGACTACCCAGGTTTTGGCCTTTCGGAAGGATTGCACGGTTTTATCTCGAGCTTTGATCAGTTAGCCGACGATGTTATTGAACAGTATACAAAGATTAAAGGTTTGGCTTTAGTCTTAACTCTTAGCCTCTTTGTTATCATTGGTTCCAGCCTTCTTAGACTAACTAATTGTTTTTTAAATTGTGACTGGCAGCAAAACCAGAGTTGAAAGGGTTGCCTCACTTCATATTGGGGCAGTCCATGGGTGGAGCTGTTACTCTAAAAGTTCACTTCAAGCAACCATATGCCTGGGATGGCATAGTTCTTGTGGCTCCAATGTGTAAAGTAAGTCCATCCTTGCTCCAATATATGCATATATTGAACTAGTTAACATTCATTCACTTCAACTTCAGTTTCAGTTTCAGTTTCAGTTTTCTACTATGATATTAAGCTCCGTAGTATCATGTACTTCACTTAGATTTAAATACTTCTGTTTCATTGTTCGGATTCATGGTTTTTGTTGTGATGACCAATTTTAGCAAATTGAAACTTGTAGATTCTGTTATTAGTTAGCTGAGTCTGTAGTATTGATACTAATTAATTACCTCTTTACCTGGAATATCATGACAAGTGTTAGTCTTGTGATATGTGTCTCGCTTCGCTCAAAGGAAGTTAATTTTACCCTGTCTAACACAAGGCACATGATAGGATGGTGAAATATGGTGAGAAGAAACAAGAAGTAGTCAATTCTTTGAACAATTAGTCAAATTACGGTAGCCTACCACAAGCAACTCAATGTCAATTTCGTGTGAGCAGAATATGCTCAATAAATTGATTCCAGAACTTCCAAACCCTAATTTTGTGTGTCGATCAGTGTACTTCAGAGTGTAATATGAAAATTTTAGCTGACATTGAATTGCTGAAAGATTGCAGAGGATGTAACACCTCCACCTGCGGCAGAGAAGATATTAACTCTTATGTCCAGAGTTGTCCCTAAAGCAAAGCTTGTCCCACAGAAAGACTTGGCCGAGTTGGCCTTCAGAGATGAAAGGAAGAGGAAACTGGTTAGTACTTATGGAGTTATGGGGCAAATGTAATCTTGGAGAGAAAACTCAGTACTATATGAACCATAATCAAGTCAATAATGCTTTGGTCATTTCTAATCAGGCTGTCTACAATGTGACATGCTACAATGGCCCCGTGCGATTGAAGACTGCTGTGGAACTTCTAAACGCTACTAAGGAGATTGAGATGCAAGTGGATAAGGTCGGTTTTACTTTGTGATTTCCTGAATTATGAGTCATGTTTAAAGTAACTTTTACGATGGATTAACCAAATGGGATATGGAAATGTCACAGGTTTCATCTCCACTGCTAATTCTTCATGGAGCTGCAGATAAGGTGACTGATCCCTTGGTGAGCCAGTTTCTTTATGAGAAGGCATCAAGCAAAGACAAAACTCTAAAACTCTACCCTGATGGCTTTCATTGCATTCTTGAAGGTGAACCTGATGATAGAATTTTTTCAGCCCTTGAAGATATTATCACTTGGCTTGATCACCGGTGTTTGCTCAAGTAGACCAAGTTTTCTTTTAGGTTGGATTATATAGAAATAATCTGATATTAAAGTTCATCTAATGTAACTTGTAATCTTGCACTCATTCTTGTCTTGTATGCAACTGGAAATATATCCATCATTTTTATCCCGGCAAGGGATGAATAGGGATGCACTCATTCTTATCTCTCCATATTCATTCTACATTTTCCTTTTTGTTTTTTCGTTTTTGAGGAAGTACATTTTTATCATCTCATCAATCGAAAACATCCCAAAATTCACTAGTAGAATTTAAATGCACAACAGAGACTAATGCAGAAGTGAATTTAGGAATGGGATAACAATCCATTCTCATATCGTCCCATATGTTCTAGGAAAGTAATGATGGTTAGTATCTAAAGTTCTGAGACCCATCAAGACTCGGTCCTGTGTGGGTGACACTAGATTTAGAGCTGCTACCCAACCCGCACAAGAATGTCGAGTCCTGAGTTCGTGACGGGTCTCTGGATTTTTACATTTTTTATTAAAATTCTGAAGTGTAAATGTAAAAATGTACAGATGTAAAAAGGTAAAAGTTAAAATTTAGGGGTTACATGATAACGTAAAACTCAAGACAGCGAAACCAAACAGTCCATCGGGTTTCAACTCTCAAGAACAGAGTAGTTGAGTTTCTGCGATCGTTACCCAGAAATCTTGTAGAGCTTCATTTCAGCGATCAAAGATCACCTGTGAGAGAGGCTTCATTGTCTTCACATAGGCATCCATGTCTCTGTTGAACCAGCTCTTCAATAGAGGCGTTTTCGGCACAAAATGGTGGGTCTTGGCTTTGGCCTCTATTTGATCCCTATCAATAAGCGTCTCTTTTGTTTTGGTCGATTTGATCAACTGGGTTTTCTAATTCTTGGTCATATTGGATTGAATTGCTATCAATTTGTGTCGGTCAACTTATACTTGGAACCCACCGTTCAGTTTTGTAGTTCAATTTGTGAGGCGTGTCTTGTTTCTGTGAGATCCCCAATACAGTCTAGTTCATTTTAGCACGTGGGGTTTATTAGTGGAAATATTTTGTATAGTTTTTGCTTGTTGTTTCTTTCTTTTTTCAAGCTTATTGATTTAGTTCTACTGCTGCAAGTGAATTTTGGCTCTAGATATTCATTGTATTTAGTAATTGGTTGATTGAGCTGAATGTGGTTATCGAATTGGGAGGCTTGGAGCCAAATTTGTTGTATTTTGCGTTGCTCTTGTTGTTGTTGTTGTAGATTTTTGATATTGATGATTTGTTTGTAGCAAAACATGTTTGCACATGTCGATTTCGCGTATTAAGTTGCTGCAAAACAAGAGAGATATGCAGCTCAAACATATGCGCAAGGAGATTGCTCAATTTTTGCAGGCTGGCCAAGAAGCAATAGCTCGAATTCGGGTACAAGTTTCAAGTTGTATGGAAAATTGTGTGTCTATTTGCTTAGATCACTTTGTGCTTGAATTGTGATTGATAATGTTGTTGAAGAATGAACCTTTGATAATTTGTTAGGTGGAGCATGTTATACGAGAGCAAAACATATGGGCTGCTTATGAGATATTGGAGCTTTTCTGTGAATTTATCCTTGCACGAGTTCCCATTATTGAAAGCCAAAAGTAAGTCCTTGATCTGTGGTAGTGGTAATTTTTTTCTGTTTTATAGAAAGCTGATGTACTGGGGGCTCCTTTGTCGACTATGAACAAATAAATCACTTATGCATTACTATTCGCTTATAAAGACTTTGGAGAAACTTGTGTAGAAGACAAGAATATAAATATATAATGGGATTTGAAATCAGTTTTGGCATTGTTAGAATTAATTTCAACCAGAATGAATATTTGAAGCCTGCTGTATCTGCAAACTTGCATATCATTATAATGTGCTTATTGCCATTGGCACTCAAGTTTTGGCACGACTTTTCTCCTTATTACAGGGATTGTCCGCCAGAACTACGAGAGGCTATTTCAAGCATAATATTTTCTGCCCCAAGATGTTCAGAAGTTCCAGATTTATTGCAGATCAAGAATTTATTCACAGCAAAATATGGGAAGGAATTTATAGCAGCTGCATCTGAGCTGCGTCCTGATTCTGGTGTCAACCGAACTGTTAAGTGTTTATTTTGGATATGCAAGTTTGAATTGTAAAGAAACATGCATTACAATAGTCAGAGGACTCATACTTTTTCATATATTATATGATTTGTGCAGATAATTGAAAAGCTGTCGGTGAGTGCTCCCTCTGGAGAGGAAAGGCTCAAGGTATTGAAGGAAATTGCACAAGAGTACAATCTGAATTGGGATTCTTCTAGCTCTGAAGCAGAGTTCAGTAGGAAACATGAAGATCTACTGGTACAATTTCAATTATGTTATTTATATATATTAGTTGTAGCTTAAAGTTCTGATATTGTGTGGTTGTTCAGAATCTTGACCAGATTATGTTATCGTTCCTTGGTTTTGATTTGGCACAAATCAACAGTATACCTTATATTATTATTATACGAGTTCAGTGTTATAACAGGGACTGCTCATGAAATTTTGAAATAGCATCTGGGACTGGCAGACATCTTGTAATGACATTGTGGAATTAGAAATTTACTTCAATTTTTTTTCTCTCTGTCATTTCCACTGATTAAAACTGGACCCTTCGTCGTTATATGTAGGGTGGATCCAAGCACATAAGTGGTGGAGCTGCACTGCCTTCTCGAGCTCCTGCAAAACAAGTGTCTTTTAGTCCTCCACCTTCTAATGGTGCACATTATACTCAGCCCACAGAGATTAAACCAGAACCTCAACACATCATTCCAGCTCCAAGATCTTTAATTCAGACACATGTTTCAAGTACCAATGAGATTCAGCCGTCAATTAATAATGATGCAGGACCAGTTAGGGAAACAAGACCACAATCATCTGAGATCCTGGAGAAAGCTCGTGCTGCCATTGCCTCTGCTGAACGCGCATCCACTGCTGCCCGTTCAGCTGCTGAGCTGGTTAAGTCGTTGTAGTACTCAAATTGATCATTTGATCCCAGTGCACAAGAGGCAGAACACTAAAGAAAAACGCTACTTTGGTAACACCCTTTCAAACTGTCTTCAAAGGATGTGGTAAAGGGTACACGGTACTGGACTACTGGTGAATATGATTTGTATATCTTGTATTATGCGATGGTGAAGAGCTCGCATGTTTTCATATTTTCTAACATTAATCAACAGTTAACTGCAACCAATATTCTACAACTTCTTTTGTGTTTCACGACCTAGTACCAATATGTCTAACACTATCAGGCCCTCCTTGAGCCATATTTTCAGAATCATGATTTTGATTGCATTCGTTACCAGGAAACCAATACAATGAAAACAAAGAAAAAGGAGCTTATAATAAATTAAGTATACAAACTCTGAGCTACATTTCTATCATTGAACCATGAACCCTAATCATTGACAATGATCAGATATTATCGTCACCGATCACTTATATTGTTATGTTCACAAAGAAACTAATATTTATTTTACTTGCAAAGCAAGATGACATTTTAAGTTTAATATAGAAACCAACATGATTTACATAGAGTTGTCAAAAAAAAAAAAAAAAAAAGATTTACCTAGCCATGCCTGCTCGTTCATTAAAGGATGTGGAACATTTCAACAGGCAAAAGTTCATGATTGACGAATAATCTCTTCCTCCAAATTTCTTCATTATCTGTTTCCATCTGCAGTAGTAATTAAGGCTGTACTTTGTTTTTTTTAAAGGTGGGCGGCCCGGCCCGTCTAGGCCCACATCACCTACGTCCGCCTAGCCGCGTCTCGGGTCTGCCTAGCCCGCACAGGCCCAGTTCGCTTTGGCTTTTTTTATTTTTTTGTTTTCAGACTTGTTTAAGGAAAACCGATCATCAATGGGCATTACAGTAAGAGCGAGCTCCGATCATGACGGTTATGACCATTTTCAATTCTACCCTCGACTCTCAACTACCAACCAGAACGACCCCCCCCCCCCCCCCCCCCCCCTTATCCAAACTCGTTCAGATTACCTCTCCTGCGCAGCTCAAAATCAAACAATCTTACCTCCAACAATACTACAACTCTAGCGATTCCAACGCCGCCCTGGTTAAGCCTCATCGGAATAGGAACAACAATATTAAGAAGTAGATGAGTAAGAACACGAATGGGTCGAGCTGCAGCACCTCCGATATTATTCTACGCTTGATGGATGGCCAGCTCTGAGTCGCTGAAATAGCAGCTGCATCTGACAATGGCATGTACGTACGCTTCTCTCATCAACGATTGCTCCGACTCCGACGCAGCTCTCGACTTACAGGCCCTATTATAGTTCAGAGTGACAGTCTGAACCATTGTATACCTAAATTCCTAAATTAATAACAATTTCACCTCACTACATTAATTACTTTATGTGTTGTATATGAAGAGTATGGTTTACATGGATTTGCTTTATGTTCATGATTTGATATGTGTGCATAATGGGTTCTAACTCTTGAGGAGCTTAAGAAGCATTCTATTTTACAATAGTAGCTTAATTGTTTCTTGCATGATGAAAAAATGGAATATATCCATCAGTAACTCTATCTTGCTTTTCCATATATATTATATATGTTAATATATGCCTTGAACCATCCAATCTGTGCTGACGGGTTATACTAGGTTATGGTTACCTATTCGGGTTATACTAGGTTATGGTTACCTATTAGGACTAGTATATCGGATTTAGGGCTGTATATATACAACCTATTGTGTGTTGTGTACATGTCGTTCTGTATTTTTGCTCAACATAATAAAACTGTTCTCCTTCTGTCCGTGGACGTAGCTAACACGTCGTTAGTGAACCACGTAAATCTGTGTTCTTTCTTGCACTCGTTATAACAAATTGGTATCAGAGCAAGGTTTATCTGGCCTGGTTGTGATTTCCGCCAAGAAAGATGTCTGGTTTGAATGTGAAGATTGATAAATTTACAGGGAGGAACAGTTTCAGTTTATGGCAGATCAAGATGCGAGCCTTGTTAAAACAACAAGGGATGTGGGCGCCGCTGGTTAAGAAGTCAGGGGATCAAGAAATCGCTGAGATGGCCAGTCTGGAGGAGAAGGCACACTCGACAATTATGTTGTGCCTTGCAGATGATATAATCACCGAGGTCGCAGAGGAGGAAACTGCGGCTGGTCTGTGGTTGAAGCTTGAGAGTCTATACATGACGAAGTCTTTAACCAACAAGTTGCTTCTAAAGCGACGTCTGTTCGGTCTGCGTATGGAAGAAGGTACATCTCTAAGAGATCACTTAGATCAGTTAAACACTGTTCTATTAGAGTTGCGTAATATCGATGTTAAAATTGATGATGAGGATGCTGCTCTAATCCTGTTGGTATCTCTACCTTCGTCGTATGAGAATTTTGTGGATTCTTTTATTGGTGGGAGAGATACTCTGACTCTGGAGGATGTTAGATCATCTTTACATACTAGAGATATGCGCCATAAGGTGACCGGTACTAGTTCAGACAGTCAGGCTGCAGGGTTGGTAGCCAGTGGAAGTTTGGGACAAAAAGGCTCGGGGAAGAAGAAATACAAGAATCCAGTTTCAAAGGGTTCCAAATCCAATGATGTCTGTAACTACTGTAAAGAGAAGGGACATTGGAAAAACGAATGTCCAAAGAAGAAGAAGCAGTCTGAGAAAGCATCAGGTACTGCTGTTGTAGCAGAAGTTGACACCATTTCGGAAGAAGATCTGGCCTTGGTTGCAGATGCACACATACATCACAGGGATGTGTGGATTTTGGATACCGGGGCGTCTTATCATATATGTCCACGCAGAGAGTGGTTTTCAACCTATGAGCAGATAGATGGAGGCAATATTTCTATGGCAAACAGTTCTGCAAGTAAGGTGGTTGGAATTGGCTCAATAAAAATACGGACACATGATGGTAAATTCTGTACATTGAATGATGTTAGGCATGCTCCACACATGACGAAAAACCTGATTTCTTTGGGTCTTCTAGATAGCAAAGGTTTCAAGTACAAAGGCTCATGTGGAATTTTAAATGTCTACAAAGGTGTCAATGTGGTTCTGAAAGGTGTCAAGCGAGGTACTTTATATATTCTGCAAGGTTCAACGCTGTCAGGCTCGGCTGCTGTTGCATCATCAGAGGTTCACAAGGATGATATGACCAAGCTATGGCACATGAGGCTTGGTCATATAAGTGAAAGAGGGATGCAAATTCTGTCAAAGAATGATCTTCTTGGTGGTCACAAGGTCAAGGATTTTAGTTTCTGTGAACATTGTATCTTTGGGAAGCTACATCGCAGAAAATTTCCTAAAGTAATTCATAGAACTAAAGGCACGCTTGATTATATCCATTCTGATTGTTGGGGCCCCTCTCGCGTTGACTCTTTGGGAGGTCACAGATATTTTGTGTCTATGATTGATGACTACTCAAGAATGACTTGGGTGTTCATGATGAAGCATAAAAGTGACGCCTTCAAGAAATTCAAGCAGTGGAAGGCATTAGTTGAAAATCAAACAGGGAAGAAGATCAAGAGGCTGCGAACTGATAATGGTCTGGAATTCTGTTCTGCTGAATTTGATGATTTCTGCAAGACTGAAGGTATTGCAAGGCATCATACAGTCCGGAATACACCACAGCAAAATGGTGTAGCAGAACGTATGAATCAGACACTTCTGGAGAGAGCTAGATGCATGCTCTCTAATGCTGGATTAGAAAGAAGGTTCTGGGCAGAAGCGGTGAATATTGCTTGCTATTTGATAAATCGTGGACCACACACAGGTATACATCTCAAAACACCTTATGAGATGTGGTCTGGTAAGTCTGCTGATTACTCCAATCTGAGGGTTTTTGGGTGTTCTGCTTACTATCATGTAAGTGAGGGTAAGTTAGAACCAAGAGCTAAAAAAGGAGTGTTTGTAGGCTATGGAGATGGGGTTAAAGGTTTCAGAATCTGGTCTCCATCTGAAAGGAGGGTTATACTGAGTAGGAACGTAGTATTTGATGAAAATTCTATGTTTAACCCTACTGTGAAGTCTGTGGTTGTATCAGAAAATTGTAGTGTTGAGAAACAGGTGGAGCAACAAGTCACTGAAGATGTGAGTGAACCACAACAAGAAGATCAATACCTACATTCAGAATCAGAACAAATGGCTGCTAATCAGCATAGTTTGACTCATGAGCGATCTAGGAGATCAAACTTTGGGAAACCACCTACAAGGTATGGTTTTGAGGACATGGTGGCTTATGCACTACAGGTTGCTGAAGAGGTGGATCCTCATGAGCCGTCCACCTACAAGGAAGCAGTTACAAGTACAGAGTCAGCTCAATGGCTTGCTGCAATGGGAGATGAAATGGAATCACTTCAGAAAAATCAGACTTGGGAATTGACCAAACGACCTGATCAGGGGAGAAAGGTTATTACTTGCAAATGGGTTTTCAAGAAGAAAGAAGGGTTGTCACCTGCTGAGGGCATCAAGTATAAAGCTCGAGTAGTTGCAAGAGGGTTCCATCAGAAAGAGGGAGTTGACTACAATGAGATTTTCTCACCTGTGGTCAGACATACTTCTATCAGGGTGCTACTCGCCATAGTTGCACATCATAATCTGGAGCTTGAGCAACTAGATGTGAAGACAGCGTTCTTACATGGAGAATTGGAAGAAGAGATTTACATGACTCAGCCAGATGGTTTTCAAGTCCCTGGAAAGGAAGACTATGTTTGCAAGTTGAAGAAGTCCTTGTATGGACTAAAGCAGTCTCCTAGACAGTGGTACAAGAGGTTTGATAGCTATATGATAGAAATCGGCTACATCAGGAGTCCGTATGATTGTTGTGTCTACTACAACAAGTTAACAAATGATTCCCTCATTTATCTGGTCCTGTATGTAGATGATATGCTGATAGCTGCAAAAGACAAGTCTGATATTCAGAAGTTGAAGGGTCTTCTCAGTGCAGAGTTTGAGATGAAGGATTTGGGAGCAGCCCGGAAAATTTTGGGAATGGAGATTTACAGGGATAGAAGTCAGAAGAAGCTTTTCTTATCTCAGAAAGGCTACATCCAGAAAATATTATCCAGGTTTGGTATGTCTACATCTAGATCTTTAGATACTCCAAGTGCTGCAAATATTCATCTGTCTACTGCGTTTGCACCTAAATCTGCTGAGGAGAAGGAATACATGTCTCGAGTTCCTTATGCTAGTGCAGTAGGAAGCTTGATGTATGCTATGGTTTGCACTAGGCCTGATCTTGCACATGCTGTTAGTGTTGTCAGCAGATTTATGGGTGATCCCGGAAAGGAGCATTGGCAGGCTGTGAAGAGAATTTTTCGGTATCTCAAAGGTACGTCTGATGTTGGTCTCATTTATGGAGGTGATACAAACTGTTTGGTAACAGGCTATTCAGATAGCGATTATGCTGGAGATGTTGACACTAGGAGATCTATGACTGGTTATGTCTTTACTCTTGGTGGCTCTGTTGTTAGCTGGAAAGCTACTTTGCAGCCTACAGTGACTTTGTCTACTACTGAAGCAGAGTACATGGCTCTGACAGCCGCTGCAAAGGAAGGCATATGGTTGAGGGGACTGGTCAGTAGTCTTGGTTTGCATCATGATCAGGCTATAGTATATTGCGACAGTTTGAGTGCAATATGTTTAGCTAAGGATCAAGTTCATCATGAGAGGACTAAGCACATTGATGTCAGGTATCATTTTCTGAGAGATGAGAGCAGAATTAAGGTGAAGAAGGTGGGCACTGCTGACAATCCCGCTGATATGTTCACCAAGTCGGTTCCACACAGCAAGTTCCAACATTGTTTGGACTTGCTAAATGTTACAAGCTGTTAGTTGCCCTTTGGGGGCGACATCTGAGGCAGAAGGAGTTATCTGTACATCTGGCATCACTATGGTGCATCTGGTACATCTGTTATTTGTGAGAGGATTCAAGTCAAGGTGGAGATTTGTTAATATATGCCTTGAACCATCCAATCTGTGCTGACGGGTTATACTAGGTTATGGTTACCTATTCGGGTTATACTAGGTTATGGTTACCTATTAGGACTAGTATATCGGATTTAGGGCTGTATATATACAACCTATTGTGTGTTGTGTACATGTCGTTCTGTATTTTTGCTCAACATAATAAAACTGTTCTCCTTCTGTCCGTGGACGTAGCTAACACGTCGTTAGTGAACCACGTAAATCTGTGTTCTTTCTTGCACTCGTTATAACAATATATATTAAACAACCAGAGTAACTGATGAATATATTATATTTTTTCATCATGTAAGAAACAATTAAGCTACTGTTGTAAAAGATATATATTTATGCGGTAATAGTTCTTATCTAAAACGGGATACAGTTTTAAAATTAAAGTGTATGACTTCTTATTTGGTTCACTTTTATGTCACATTTTCACATCTTTACTGTTCAGTGTAAAGAACATAATGTGTAGATCATTCTTGCAAAGTTTCATCCAATTTGGAGATTATATGAGCTTTCATAATCGCGATTTACACGAACGGTTCATTTTTGACATATTTTGTTATGTTAATTCACTTAAACTAATTCGGTACCCAAATGATATCAAAATTTAATAAAACTTTGCATGAATGATCTATATAATATGTTATAGACACTGAACATTAGAGATGTGAAAATGTGACATAAAAGTGAGCAAAATAAGGAGTCACACGTACACTTTAATTTCAAAATGGTGTCCCGCTCTGAATATGAACTGCCTGCGGTAATATCAGAATTACGAAAAACACTAGTTCTAATTACCAAAGGCACATCAGTAAGACAGTAACATGAAATAACAAACCCTCTTGGGTTATATATAGGCAAATTAAACGAGAGAAAACCCAGTCTGTTATATATTGACTTGCTCGATCACAGCCTCAGAGATGGATCGATCGGAGCAGATAGTAAAAACCAAAACATTCTTGTTTGCTTTCCCAGAGATCAAGTACTCCGATCTACACGACACTGGCATGCACGACAGGCCCGAGAGAGAACCCTAGCAAAAGCTGTAGCTATTAGCTAGGTGTGTATATAAGAGATCCCCGTTGCATGCCCTAGGGAGCTATAGGAAGCTAGCTAGGTTTCATTTTCAGAGATGTATTGTTATCATGCTCGCTGGCAATATATGGAGGCAGAGACAAGTTTACATTACCTGATGTAGACTTGTAAAAAGAAAATATATAGTCACACTTCTCAACGATAGGATATTCATATACCTAGCTCTTCTGATACAACCAAAAAACCACGTCTGTTTCACAAAGGACACTCGTATTCTCATGCATGAAACTTCAGCAAACTCTTCTCAGAGGCACACTAGCTAGAGCCGTACTTGTGCTATATATTCACTGTGCCCTGCAGCTGCCCGAGAGAGAGAGAGAGAGAGTTCTTTGTGTGACAGAGATGTAACAAAGATTATTTCCAGGAGGAGAGAACTGAACTAGTAATAAAGACAGAGACGAAGTTAACAGGACCAAAAAAGAGAACCTGGTGTGAATCATAACATTGCCATAACAGGGGATCAACCGCGTGATATCTAACACACTTAACAAAACCAACTTTGGTATATATATATTGTTGAAAACTAATTGATATTGTGCATGAAACGTCATTTTCCATCTCAAATTTCGTTTTAGAACGCACCCTTTCCATCGGTTGTTTCACACCCTAAATTTTGTGTGGTTTCAACCGATCGATACATTCTTCGTCTATATTACTTGGTTAAACTATAGGGAAGAAAATAGAAGGTAAAAATCATATCAATTAATTGGAGTATACATAATTAGAACCTTGCCTAATGTGTGGTTGGCGATGGCGAAAGTACCCAACACCTGAAATATATATGTGCGGGTATGATTTAGCGACACTTGCTTTTTTTATGAATCAAACTGTATTTTCGTGCAGTATATAACCAAAAGATCAATTACCCTCCATGCAAGGATCCTATCAGATAGAATCATAATCTCCATGACAGTAATTTTCTTTATGTTTCGTTTTCTTTAACCTTTCATTATAAAGAGATCAAGTCATATTGTGCATCTAGAATTGTAAAGAAGAAAAGTTAACAAAAGAACTGAGTTGAATTTCCATTGGTCTGAGTAGGTTTGTCTACTTATTAGTTAGCTCTATACCCTAAAGCTGGTTGTTTATAGAACACGAAGGAATATGCCCTAGCAATTAGTCGTCAATTTTACTGGTGGAAGCCACTAATCAACGCCAGGTTAATATTATGAGATAGAGAGATAACTAATTAGCAAGACAATCTAATTAATTAGTGGAACTCTGAAACGACTAGTGAGCTAGCTAGTGATCGATGATTATTAATTAGCGGTGAATAATAAGCTACAAAATATGCTTAATTATCAAACTACACTAGCTTTAGAAATGTTAGACGTTAATATATTAATTTGCAACTTGTTTTTCTTATTATTATTATTATTATTATTATTATTTTGAATATGGATAGTACGTGATATATCTCTTGGATCAGTTTTGGCTTTAGAACAGTGGGTGTACTACAGAACAGTAATACAGTATACTGCATGCAGCTGCTAGCAGCTCCAATTATCCATGATCAATCCCTCTCTTTTTTCTCTGTTTCTCTGCCCCAATCTTTGTCAACCAACAATATATACAGTGATCAGTTCACAGTCTCTCTCGTACCTTTCTTTTCCTTCATATCTCTCTCTCTATGTCGATCCATTTGATAATCGTCTTGGGATCGCGCCGAGAGTACTTGCACTCGCTCCATGAATTACTAATCGTCATTAACCTAATTAAGCAGGATTATTTGCAGCTTAACACACACTGTGATTGATAATTGTGAAATTCCAAACAGTGAGGCTAGTTGGGGGCATGCCGTGCATTTCACAGATGAATGCTTACTCTTTTTCCTGTATAGAGCTAGGTAGCTGTGTTCGGCTTTTAGTTGTCAGTGAATAGTAAACAAAAACCAATGCTTGAATTAAAGATGCAAATCCAATCAAATCAATGTTCCTCATCGACGTTTTCTCCTTGTTTTTTTCTTGTACATTTATGGTAGGCCTGTGGTTCTTCACTTATTACTAATTGAATGCCTGAACATCTAGATCTGACCTAGTTTTTGATTCGCTCTGTAGAGGTGAAGATTTTGAGGCCGAGTTTTATAATTATTTGGGTTCTTCTTTTGTTTTTTCTTTTCTTCTTCTTCTTCTTCTCCTTTTCTTCTGTACTCTCTTAAGCAGCCAAAAACCTGAGAAAGATGAACATATATATGTAGCCGTATTGCTGTACCAGTACTGTTAATGAGCTTCAGCAAGAATAGAAGATCAGTATTAATTTTAACAAAGAAAGAAAAGAGAGAGAGAAAGAATAGAAGAACGATAATCCGGTATAGTATAAACACACATACATAATGACAATCATTAATCTCAAAGTAATGATCGATATACTAAAACTGGATCTCTGCTATGTCCTATCTCTTCTTCATCAAAAGAATAGATTCAAATAAATGAACTGTGAAAGATCTTCAGTTATACGGTGGGTCCAGAGTAGCAAGGTTTTTATATATAACTCAAAAACCAGAAAAGGATAAGCAATGCAGGAGCTAGCTATTCAACTAGCTAGGATGGTCCTGGTTCGAATCAGATTGATGTAGTTCCCATGAGTTAACAGACTGATTTGATTTTACACATATAAACAGCTGCTAGCTAGCTGCTTAATGAAATTATTATTATGGAACACACTCTGAAACATTTTTGTGGCGCTAGCTATTCCTGTAGATGTTCCAGTCCAGCTTAACCTAATCTAACCTGACCTGAACTATGAATATATGTGCATCAGGTTTTAGTCTGGATCGAGGTTTATATATATATTTATAATTTTGTGGCCGGTGTAGCTATAGCTGTGTAAGATGGCTAGGGTTTATGAGAGCCGGCCGGCCGCTTTCATTGGTCTGCGTCTCTCGTCTAGCTAGCTCCTGCTGCTCTCTCTCTCTCTCTACCTCTCTCTATTGCACTTCATCAATCACTTCAAGTTGCAGTTTTAAGCACCTGAAAGCCCTAACTCTGGTCTAATTACTATTGCAAATAATCGATCATAGGCAATAGACTTTAATTTCATTCGGCAGACTTAGATGTTCGAAATTCATAACCAAACCGCTGAGATCTAATTAAATTATTGTTTTCTACATACGAAGGAAGACAGTATATATGTACAAGTATACATGTATCCAAATATCGAACGGCTAGGGCTTTACTTTCCAGTAAACTCATTCTCTCTTCTTTTGGACGCTAGCTGTTTGTCCAAGCTAAGTACTAATTACTTTTGTATTTTCATTAAACTCGAATTAAAAGGTTATTATTACAGTTATCTATTGCATGTATCAAATGATATCTGTTCTTCTCAGTCGTTTTGGCAGATAAAATATATATGATTCTCAAATGTACGGTTCATTGTGTTCATCAACTATTCAAGGCCAATATAGCATGCGTTAAAATATTTCACGTTTTTAGTTAAAATTTAATTATCGACGACAAAATAATTGATCATGATTCTGATGCCCAAATAATCAGACCTTCGCTTTTTGGGTGACCTTCAGTTTACTCCCTGTGTTTTTCCATGTCTGGCAAGTATATTGAACTCCACCTGCGCAGCTTGTACCTACACGTCCTTAATTTCTTGCTACATCTTAATTAAAAAATAATAATAAGCAAAAATAATTACTCTAAATTTTTATACATAACAACATTTTATTAGTACGTTGCTTTTATTAACAACATTTTTAATAAGACTTTTATAGACTAAGCGAGCAGTAGAAAAGCGAAGCACCTTCAGGGTCGTTAAAAAGCAATGTTCCACAAAGTTTCATATCCTACGCTAACAGAGACTAATTAACCTACATGGTAATCTTTCACGGACAAAAATGTCCACGTTCTTAAACCCAGTTTATGTTTCCCCATGCATATAGATGAAATGGTGTTGAGGTTTCTGAGGTTTATATATATACATAATAAAGGTAATTTATGGATCTTAAGCTTGTGCAACAGTGCAGGTGTGATCATTAGCGTCTATGAATCACGCACGTTTTAGTTTCTTGCTTATACTACAATTGCGCTGAAAGCTAGTTGAATGATTTGTTTCCCTAAAAGGCGGAGTTTTCACTCTTGGATGAGCTTATATACTTAAATGTGGGCTCCAATTCCCAATGATATTATTTGCTTTGCTTTAGATTGAATAGGTTATACCGGAATTTCTTGCCGGATTTCTTATGTAAGCGTTGCAATTAGCTATGGCCAATTGACTAATTATAATTACTGAATAACAATCAACTTCTATTGAAAAAGTTTCCCTAGTCTTGAAGAGCTAGCCTAAATGTTGTTTAGATCGACTTGAAGAGCCTCGATCAATGTTTATATGCATGCTCAGTCAATGAAATTATACTTAAGATCATCAGATAATCTAAACAAGAAAAATTGAAGAACCACCGAGCATAATTGATTAAAGGACTTATGATCAATAAATTAAACTCAAGAACATTTGATAAAGACTCAAGAATTGTGATCGATAATTAGACGTTAATCGGTCTATTTTCTAAACTTGAAGAGGTGAAACGTTTTAATCTAAAAGTTTTGTGAAGAGATTTAAAGATGATCTTCACAGTATGATCGAAGGGGGCAGTTAATTTGCATATATATTGTTATTAACCTTCACAACATGTTCGAAAGGGGGCAGCTAATTTGCATATATTATTACTAACCGTATATTAGATAGGTAGGAAGAGTTATATTACCAGCTAAATAGGGCGAGTCTGAAACTCTACGATTGAGTAGAATACTATACGATTGTCTTTACTCTTCTCTTATCCTCTCTTCTCTTCTGAATAGGGCGAGTCTGAAACAGTTCAATTCTGTGCACTGTGGGGTGATACAAGCGCGTTGGAGTTTGGAGTCTCTGGACGGAGAATTTGCAAAGTGGATCTAGCAGACACTACAATATACTTTGATTGTTTTCCTGGTGGTGTGTGAAGAAGTTTGCAGGAAAAAGTAACAATGGAATTGTGAGTTATCAGCAGGTCATTGCCCCCTACAGTGCAAGCATGGTGTGACACAGTGACTTACATAAATATATGACCCAGCAAAACCAGAAGATCCCCAATTTTGGGTGCAGAGAAGACTAGAAAGACAGAGAAAGAGAGAGACCCTCTTTCTTCTTACGGTTAGATAGGTGAATCCAATTCTAAATACTATTGAATGCTCCACAGGAAAAAGTCATATGAAATCAAGTCATGGAAGGCAAAGGTTAAAATATTCAAATATAGCATGCAAAACGAACTGGAAATGCCAAAAGGGGTTGGGAACTTTCAGTTCGTTTCTAACTGGCAGTCCCTTTCTAGTTCCCCCCTCTTTTCCCTTTCAGAGTTGGGAGTATACACAGCTGCTTACACAAGTCACAACATACACAAGAAACCCAACTACGCCCTCTTCCAAAAATCCCCACAGCTTGAAGCCAAACTTGCTGAGCCTGTCCATGACCTCTAAAGCTGCTGTCCCTTAGTCCAGTCCTTCCTGTAGAGAAACACCAAAACTCAATCTCTCTCTCTCTCATCTTCTTCTTCTTCTTCTTGCATATTCATGACCACATTTTGTCACCTTTTGCGTCTCTCATCTCTCCCTTTCAATTCTGCGTGGCGTGTCACCAAATACCCTAATAATACTACTACTACTTCAGACTTACTAATTACTCTATAACTCCATTAGAAAAAAAAAAGTTTCAACAATTAATTAGGGAGCCCGGCCCTTAATTTAGAAGCCATGTTGAAACCGGTTGATGGAAGGAGGAGCAGGGGGCTGTGTTCCTGAGTAGTTCATCGACGCATCCCTGGCTCCGCCACCGACACCGCCTCCTCCTCCGGATCCAGTCATTTCCGAACTCAGGCTGCTACTTCCTTGCCCAAACCCCCCGCTATGCGTGACCGGAGCACCAATACAAGTATAGTTATTGTACCCGCTGTTGTTGGTGGACTGATGATGATCTTGTGCACCCGCCGCGGCGCCATAGTTCAGATGATGGCCGTACTGGGAAGCACTAGTGTTGTTACCGCCGAGGACATGCCCGACGTAGTAGTCATTGTGGTGTTGATAGTGTGAAGAAGGGTAGGAGGACATGGGGCGTGAAGGAGAGGGGTATAAGTAGGGCTGCTGCGGCTGTGGTGGACCTGGGGCGGCTGCTGGTGGCGGAGGTATGAGTTGTGTGGAAGGAGAACCAGAAAACATTCTTGCAGGGAATCTCAGAGGCAATGCTGTTGGGTCACCGGGAGATGATCCTGCAATTGGGTGGGGGTACCCTCCTGGAGGTGTCATCGGATGGCAGCACCTAAGTAATCAAAATTAAACCAAAAAATTTAATTACCAACTAATTATCACCGGAAACATATCAGAAATTTTGTGTCAAAATTCACATGCATTATTTGCTTATTTTGCATTACCCTAAATGAGGAGGGCCAGGAGCGGCTAGGTTATCGTTGTTGAAGACGAGCTGACGAGCACGGTTTAGTGTCTCTGTCTCCCTCTCTGTAAACAGAGACCCCCCAACAACACAAATCAAATCAAATCACATTAGAAATCTTCCGCAAAGACTTTTGATAACAGACCCAACTTTTGTTTTCTACATTTGACATGACCACGCTAAAGGCTTCATGGCCAAATCGATCCGATGATCATCGACCTGGCAGTACTATCCCTCAACCTTTTCCTCAAAATATATATAAAAATTGAGATAAAAATTACGAACTTTCAAGCTTTGAATAATAGAGCACAAAGGAAAAAGAAAAGGAGAGGGAGAGTCTGGTGAAGTCAAATCGAAGTAAGACTTGCCTTGGCGGTGGCGGTTCATGTGTCCCCCAAGAGCTTGAGATTTGCAGAACTTGAGGGAACAAAACCTACACTCGTAGACCTTCCCACTCTCGTCTTTTCCATCTTTTCCGCCGCTTTTCTTTTTTCTATGGCCTGCAAAACCAGCCTAGCCAATCAATCAATCAAATCAAAGCCTCTTCGATCAGAAAAATCCTAGCTTTACCTCTCAACCCTAGCTAGCTAGAATTTAAGTACTTAATTAATTACACAAATCTCATATACTGTTAAGTGTTAACAGATAGCTGTCTAAGGAAAACGTTGATTTAGGAGCCCAAAATCTCCATTGTCCTATGATCTTCATGATTTCAAGGCTGTAACTTGGATCAAAGAACAACTCTGGAGTTGAGAAAACTAAAAGAAACTATGAAAAGAAATTTAAGAAACAAAGGTTCGCTTTTGAACGGCGGCCCTTTGGTCTGGAATTCGTGTAAAACGGTACCTGAGGAGGAGGAGGCGTCGCCGTCGATGATTTGTTTACCATTTTCTCTGTCTTTATCTCTATCTCGATTATGATCATCAGGCAAGTTGTTGAGGTCTAAGGGATTCCTGCAAATTAAAACACCAAAATAACAAATCCCACTTTAACATTAACGATGTACTAGACTTCTGTGTGGGTTAAAGATGGAGTTGGATGAACTAGCAGAGAGGAAGTGAGTTTGAAAGGGGTGTTAATAGGACTTTAATTAAAGACGATGATGACTTACATGATACCGACAGAGAGAGACAGAAATGAAATTATATGAGGCAAAAGCCCAGACCCGAAGCTAGCTATCTGTATCTCTCTCTCTCTCTTCTCTATCTGTCTGAGTCTCTCTCTCAGATGAGATGTGGGATGGGGTTGGAACTTGGAAGTGAGTAGTAAAGCTATAGCTTTTAAGAGAGAAAATAATTCAAGGGACTTTGAGTTGGAGAGTACTGCAATGAAGAAGCTAGTTGAGTGATGGTGGAAGATAAAGAGCTTTGAAAGTTCTCTATCAGTTTTCTCTGCCAAACCCTTTGGAGTTTGGACTCATCTCCCTCCCTCTCTCTCTCTCTCTCTCTCTCTCTCTCTCTCACCATTCAATATATAAATTCAAAAGGAACAAAGGACGACAGTACTGGCTCTCGTGACTTTAAAAATGGCTTTAGGTATGTGGAAGTGTCATTTGGCATGGTTTCGTTGATAATAGTATCAGAGAGGGAGGAAGATTATATGGCTTCAGGGTTATATTTCATTATTTGTTGCATATTTCACACAAGAAACTAATTCAACTACGTATTCCAGACTTCAGAGTTCAGAATACCATAAAACACCAGTTAGCTTACTACTGGAGATTGTTAATTGCTTGTTTGCTCATAATATCCCCATTTTCAAAGTTCATATATATAGATACAACGAAGATTAATGATCTTCACCGGCGAAGGAGATATATGCATGGGGAATTGGGGATCACATATAGCTAGCTAGGTAGTATTTGTCTTTGTGCTTGTCCTGTGCTAGCTTAGCTCAGCTCTACCCAGGCATGTATAAAATTAAAGGCAAGCCAGAACCAAAAGAGTGAAAGATGGTATTTATAAGCTGTGGAGGTTGATCAGGGCAATCAGTGAAGACATGCATATATACAACTTACTACTGTTGTGAATGATCAGTAGCTATATATATATGATCATATATGTTAGAGATATATATACAAGATCGAGAATGATACATACATAGATCGACATAGATATATATGATGAGATTATATATATATATATATATAGGTTATGTAATATGGATGGTCCATACAGTTTAATGCACAAGGCTACTAAGCTAAAGACTAAGGGCTCCTGGGCATCATTGTACCACTTTGACTGCCATGCATCATGGAAGTGTTACTATCAATGTCTGATTATCAATATTTTCATGATCTAACTTGGGATGGGCTCAACCTCAACCCCACCTAGCCATGTCTTGTTTTATTCCTTACTAGTTCCTGGGTTTTTGTTCGTTGTCATTTTCAACCAACGTCGAGATTAATCAAATTAATCAAGGATGGATCGAGACTATAGATGCGAATGTCCCATCCAACCCAATATTCGTATGTGTAATTGTCTTAAACGTTGTAATAATGCAATGCGAAGTTACTTTTAGACAAAAGCACCCAAGCCCTCCATACCACCATGGACCATATATATGATTATGGAAGAAAATGTAACACTTTGGATAATTACAACATGGACAGTTTGGTACGAGTTTGCAATTGAATCTATATTAATCAACTGCCCTCTCTTTCTAATGAAACATCTTTGTCCATACCGAAATGAGATAGAGACAGGGATCAAATGTTTGAATTCATACCTCAAATACTTGGGAGGATTATATAGCTAACTAGTTGTAATCCTTGGCTTAGTCAATCGGACGTTCGTGAAGCTCTATATATGGCTCAATGCATATGACACCATCATTTAGATTAAGAGAAAGGGTCCCTTATGAAAAATGGTGTGTTCTATCGATATATATCATGAAAATCTTACAATTCTATAACGCTTGTTGTAAGCTGACAAAATGGCGAAAAAAGGAAACATCGTTATAGTAAAATGTGGTTCACCTAACATTGCTATTTCTTTTATTCAATGATTTCAATCCATGCTTTGTATTGGTTCGATATTTTCCCTTGTTAGGATAACATGTTAATTTGTTTAAATAAATAAGGCCGTGCCCTTGGCATTATTTGTATATTTGAGATTCGATCTAATCCAAATACAAGCTTCTTAACTTAGCTAACTCGAGCAAACATTTACGAACAAGTGAACAACTAATTTAAATCACCGACATAATTTGACATACGACAACAGTGTTCACTTGATCACCCAGTAAATAGAGACCCTAACACTTGATCACCCGGTAAACAGAGACCCTAACATAGTACAAATCATAACCTTATTTTCAGTCAAACGAATCATGATAACTAAGGTGGGTGATCTCGTATCTGGAATAATCAAAATATATGGATAAATATTCAGGTGGTTGATGGACCACTCACCACTCTACATATAGACCTCGAGGTGGAGACTGATGATTAAGATTTCAAAAACAAATTTATAAGGTCCGTCCATGCAAGCATGCATAAGCCGTGCATCCAGATACTGGAAAAATTTATTCAAGTGGTCCTCTCCATTCTCCAGCAAACACCAATTTATATGAAACCATCTTCTTCTCTTTTCTCCTGTACTTTAGCTCCAGCTTAGCTAGTGACCTTCATCTTCTAACATTATTCCAGTAATCATCGTTTCAGTCATGCTTTACAGTCATGCATTCATACATCTCTTTCTCCTGCGCTATCGAATTCGATCATGGAGCCCAGATAGAGCTCTCTGCAACTGTTTCAGATTAATTATCATGCCCATCAACATTGCTGTATGGTTTTATGAAGATTTTAAATTCAAGTGGTGGCACAAAAATGTAGGAAAAAGACATTCGAATAAAGGCAGGGAGGGGAATCCATGTACTAGTTGCTGCAGACTTGTGCAGATCGTTGAAGCTTAAACGTTTATTCAGATTCTTACTTGGTTTAAAGAATGTAAACGTTCCCAACTTCAGGTGTACCCAATTTGATGTTTTATTGCCATAAGTGTGCAAGTCAAAAGCCCACTGCATCTGGGCACTATGAGGCCTATTGAGTTTCAGTCTGGAACAAGTCCGGCCCAAAATGATCAAAGAGGCCGGTCACACTATAACTGTTATTAGTATATGCCCAGAGCGCTTTGTAGTTTGTACAAAACCTCTGATGACCTCGATTTTCAATTTTTTTTATTTTGTAAAAAAAAAAATATTAACATGTCCTCAAACACCAGATACACATCTCTTTTTTTAGATAAGTAAACCAGCGGTACTTCAACTCTACTGACCCGGTTAAAATGATACTTGAACTTTCAAAACGGTCAACGTAGTACCTAAATTCTTATTTTACTATCAGCGACATACTTCCGTTAACATTTATAACTATTCTGTTTATTTTTTTTATTTTTTGGAAACTTACCTTACTTCTATGAAACTAATAATTTCCATTCTAAGAACTAGCGTTCAACATGCCAATATTTCACCTAACGACCACATGTCTAAATGATTACTAATTATGGCGGAATCACTGCTGTCTTAGCATGGAAAAACTTAATTCATAAAAGCAAAGTATCAAAACATTTAAGCAAACTTAAATATACATATAACAACTAAATATTTTTGTGACGGATTATGGGGCACAAGATAGAATTTATTTATTCAAACATAAACACAAATACAAAACCCAGAACCTCGCTCTCAGGTAAACAATTAAAAGCTGTTTGGTTATTCATACTTATAATTACAATATAAACACTTACTTGTAAGTAAAAGCACTCCACACCAGATGATTACAACACACAACACTCACTTATTCTCACACTATACTACAACGACGGTATTATGGCTATCTTACTTCTTGAGAAAGGTTGAGAGAACTTTGAACTTCTATCTCAAGTTTTCGATGTCTTCCTACTGACGCCTAATGCTCCTTATATAGGGAGCAGACTCCAAACTGAAATTAAAACTCGCCTATACTAAGTGGACGACAAAGGAATCTTATCCTGATAACTTTATTTTTGAAAAAGTAAAATCTTTTGTTTTCTTGCGTCGGTAGCCACACACTTCTTATCAGAAAGAAAAGTTTTCTTGTCTTGATACGTTGGCGACCGTTCATCCTTCCATCCTATTTGTGAGATTGTGATATTCTTCCTCGTCGTATCCTGCCGACGAATTTGGACCACTATATTCCCAATCACGTGCTGTGTTATCTTCTTCATTATCGAGATCTGAGTCATAAGGATAAGAAATCTTATACTTCTTATTCGTCTCGATTTTTTCTAGCCACGTGGTTGTAGCTAGTGTGCAATCAACCTCCTTTCTCATGAGAACCGTGAAAAAATCGCAATTCTCTAGAGGTGGTTGATTATAGCAAGTGACCATTATTTTTTCTCCACTTACCAGAAGACTTGAATCATAATCCCTTAGGACCGCATTTTTGATACTCATTATAGCCATAGCCTTCATCCATGGGATGATTTGATTTGGTCTACCATTGCCACTGGCAACAGCTGGTTTTTGAACTAGACTCTGGATTAACCTTACATAATGATATGGAGAAATATAATTTATCTTTCCATCTACCATTGTCCATTCTGGAGGAGTCGATATGAATTTTAACCTTAGGATACATCCATCTGGTCTAATATTCTTAACTGCTTCAGATATTATTTCTGGAAGACCCTTCAAATCTTCATTAGTCTTTGTCCAAAGGTTATGAACAAAACCGTTTTCCACAAGCCACAACTTGTGTTTCTGAGGATGCTCTGCTTGAACATCCACCAAGTATCTCCAATAACATGGGCCAAAGACTGCTGATAACGTCTGTGGAATGACGTCTTTACTTTCAAAACCTCCTAAGAGATCATGGAAGCTGTACCATTCAGATTCTTTTAGTGCTAGAATATGGACTTTAGCACTTTCAGGATTTTCAAGGTATTAAACCTTGGAGTTTTCTGTTGGAACACATTTTTCCTTTGTATGGAATCCATACAATTATTCAGTTAAAGCCTTGAGGGTTTGAAGCAAGTGAGTTTCATTTTTCTCGTAGAACGCATGCAGAATATTGTCCACAATAATCTTCTGCTTAAAGTCCAATAGCCTATCTGTTTTGAATACTGATTTTTGAAAGATCTTTAAAGGTTGATCATGAATAACCTTCTTCCCAGTAACCACGAGCAGTTTATTTGCTTTAAAAGGGGCTCTTTTGTTTTTTGGCAAAAAAGCAGCCATAAACGAACTTGACATGTCTTTACCGTCTGCCGTTTGAGATGGGATAACCAGTCTTTTACCCTGAGACCGGTCAGTTGAGGCTGTTCCTTTCGGATACAGCAAGAACTCATTTACGAGTTTTTCTTCATTGGAAACAACAAATTGGTCTTTATCTTTCAGGGTGGTTTTAGAATGGTCTGAATGTTCATCCCATTTATAACCTGGTCTTGGCTTGATTCTTTCCGAAGACTGACTTGATTCAGCAACTCCATAGGAAAAAATGTATTGATAACCTGGTCCATCATGGAGATGTCTTACGGTTTTATCACCGCTCTTGTATCTTTCCCAAAGACTCTTTTCCTCTGATACCGGTTTCCCGTTTCTTGGATTGCGGCCTTCTCTTTCTAACATCGCCATTTCTCTTGTAAGAGCGTCAGGCAAATAGTGTTTGTCACCTGCAACCATTTCAACATCATATTCATATTGGGTTAAAAACATCTGTCATCTCAAAACTCTTCCTCTATCAGCAGCATCGGTTAATTTGTAGTTTTTGAAATTTTTAACTCTTTTGTTATCAGTTCTAACTACAAATTTGTTTCCTAAGAATGCCTCTGCACCCTTAATGCTTTTAATTAAGGCAAAAACTTCATTGTCTTCAGTAGAATAGCTTACCTCTGCTGCGTTAAACTTTTCTGATAGAAATTTACAAATCTTTTCATGATTTGTATCTGGAGCAACAGCTAAAACAACTTCTGCCCAGTAATAATGATTTGCGTCAGTTTGCAAGATGATCAGATCTCCTTCTTCAGGTAACTGTAAAGGAGAAATGTTTTTTGTTAATTATTTAATTTTTCTGACAATATTATTGTTATCTTCTGTGAAAGACCATTATGTAAAAGACCATTTCTTTTTACAACTTGTTTTTGGAGAGAGAAGTGCAGTGAGACCACTGACTTGAGGAATAAAGTCTCTCGCAAAATTAACAACTCCTAAAAATCTTTGTAGATACTTTGCGTCTGGGATATTGTTTGGAAATTGGCTTATTTTGTTAACAATGTGTTCTTGGAGACGAATCTCTCTATCTTTAACATGAATGCCAAGGAAATCAATTTCTCCCTTTATGAGGTGAATCTTCTTCTGTCCAAGGATGATTCCCTTTTGAACAATAAGTTTACACACTTGTTCTAGGTACTTTAGATGCTCATCCATAGTTCTAGAAAAGACAAGGATGTCATCTATATAAACTATGCAAAAATCTGAGTAGGGCTTGAAAATATTATCCATTTTCCTTTGGAAAATAGACGGGGCTTGCTTAAGACCAAATGACATAACTAACCATTCATAATGCCCTTGAGGGGTTCCAAAAGTTGTCAAAGCAATGGAATCAGGATGCATTTTAACCTGCCAGAAGCTTGATTTTGCATTAAACTTGGAGAAGATCTTTGCTCCTTTAAGCCTATTGATGAGAACTCTCACCTAAGCTATCTGATAACCATCTTTAACGGTTTTTTTATTCACATCCCTGTAATCAATTACCATTCTGGCTTTTACTCTTAGTTGTTCTGCATGATTTCTTACTAAGTATGCTGGGGCATGATGAGGACTTTTTGAAGGCTTGTTTAACTTCTTTTCAAGTAGCTCTTGAATCTGACTTTACATTTCTTTCCTATCTTCTTCCCTATAATGAGGGATGACCTTAGCATGGCAAATAGCATTTGCATCATGCATTCTTAGCTGACAATATATTGGGTCTCCTTCCCAATACAGCTGAGGATCTTCACTGATTACTATTTTCAACAATTTTTCTATTTCTAAGAAAGTCGGGATTTTATTTTGTTCTACCTTGTTAGCATATACTTTGAAGTTATGCTCTCTGATGTATTCTTCTTCTCCATCAGAACTCTCATTATCAGAAATTTGATATTCAGAATTTTTCTCTTATTTCAGAGTCTTCTAAACTCGTTGCTTTATTTATCAATATTTCACTGTAACCTTTAAGCTGGTCTTGTAACAATAAAACTGGTTCTAAAATTAGCTTATAATCACCACTCTTCGCTAGCGACTTCTGATATGGGTCTGTAAAGCCTTTACTTGTAACGCGCACCGCGTCTGTTAATCGAGATTCCCAATAGAATTTTCAATTTTTCTCAAACCCAATCATTTGTGGTGTTTGAATTACTGTTTGTTGAAGAATGAAGTCATTTCCAATCAACAAATCAGCGCTTTGGCATTCACATTGCCAGAGGATTTTAATGATAAAATTTCCTCCTCCCAAGGAAACTTTCACATTTCGGGCCATTGTGTCCATAACTATTTCATTGTCTTCCATAGCAATTCCAATAACCGATCTTGGAGATTTTTCCCAATATTCTTCAGGGATTGCATATCTTTTAGCAAAAGTATACCCTGAACCACTATCTACAAATGCATGTAGATGATACTTCTTGTAATTGGGAAATTTCAATCCTATGGTGAAATAATTGCTATATTTGCTTTTCTGGACTGGCATTACTCGCTCTTGCTTTCTTGGAGCATCAAGTAACTCTGTGAAAGGATTGACACTTCTCACAGTAGTTATAGAATCAAAAGATTCTTTTATGTTCTTGTTCTGGCTTAATGAAGTCACTAACTTCATTGTTTTTATATCTTTCTCAAGGTTCTTTTCTTGTTATTTTTTATGGAATACATTATATTCCTCTTCTACCAGAATATGAGTATCATTATCCTTGGTTTTTCTTCTTAGCTCTGCAATAAAGCATTCTTGATGATAAATTTCTCCTGTACTTTCACAGTACATGAGAATTGTATTATTATCATCACATTTGCAATAGTCACATGTAAACTTTTCCGGATTGGGATGGAAGGTACTGATAATATCAGCGGTTTCTTCCTTCCAATTTTGTATCTGTAATAAAAATATAGGACGATATCCTATATCTTCTTCTTCTTCCTTTTCAGAACTTTCTGACTCACTTTCTGATGGGTACTCAAGAGAATATATTGACTCATTCTCTTCATCAGAATAAGCGACCTCAAAGCCTTTTAGATTAACGTATTCTATTGCTTCATCATATTCAACAATCAAGGCTTTAGAAGATCTTTTGTCCTTTTTAGGACACTCATTTGCATAATGTCCCTCTGCCTTGCAAAGCCAACATCGGCATTTCTCTACTTCTCTGGAGGAAGAATTTGACTTTTTTTTCTTCCTAAAAAATCTCTTTTTAGGAGAAGTTTTTTCTTTCATATATTCAGAACTCTTTCTGAACTTATACTTCTTTTTTGAAGCAAATTTTCTATTATGCTTGCTGCCAGAGAATTTCTTTATGTATTTTCTTTCTTTAGAAATATGGCATCCTCATTGTGTTGGAGTATCCAGTATCTTTGGACACATATTTTCAACTCCCTTGAGTTGCTTCTTAGCAGTTTTGGATTTTCTGTTATCTGTGCATTGCTTTCTTAGGAGATCCCTAACTCTTTCTGCTATTCCTCCTACATTAAAGTATTAAAGGGGATTTTCTTTCAAGGACTGTGTTACTGCGTCATTCCAGGGTTCTGGCAACTTTCTATAATATGTGTTGATGAGATCATCATTCTCAATGTCTCCAATAGTGCAGTAGTAGTTTTGAAATTCATTGGTGTATTCCTCAAAATACCTCATGTTACAAATACTCAATTTTTGAATATTTGCCTTAGCTCGTTCTTTAGATTGCTCGCTATGCCCAGTGATATCTCCACAGAATTGTGCATAGATAGGCATTGCAAAATCTAAATGACTATTAGTCTGAGCTAACTTGACTGCCCAATCAACTCATTTTGAACTTCTTTTAAAGGACTGATACCATTTCTGGACTATTTCAGTTAAGGTTGACTCATAATATGCATGAGCATCCTCGTAGGCATATTTTGATAACACTAGAGCCTGAGTTAACTTTAAACTAGCAACCCAGTTATCTATTGTCTTTCTTTTATCTCCTACCTGGTCTAAATCCAGATAAACCCCTCTTTCGGATACTGACTGTCCCCATTTAGGTTCTGTAGGGATATACTTCTGAGAACTTCGCTCCCTATTCTTTCCTGTAGGAGCTTGTCCTTTTGGAAGCTTGATATTCTTTTCTCGAACAATTTTGGTTAGATAGTTCGTAATATTTTGAACTATGGTATGACTACCATCTGGAGGAGCCTGCCTTTCACCTTCTCCTGTATCCATAGAGGATGATGTATTTGGCTCTTCTTTTGCTGCTTGATAAGGAAGAATCTTCCTCTTATTCTGTCCAAAGTTGAATTTGAGAAATTTTATTCATGATTTTCTCCAATTCTTCTACGGATTCACAAGTCTCGACTTGTGCATATAATCCTCTTAGTTCCTTTGCTCTAAGCATTTTCATAGGTCTTTTAGTGTCTTCTTCTTCAAAAGATTCTTCATGAAAAATTGATTTGGTTCATGAGGAACTAGCTTCTTCATAGTTAGCAAATGAATGCCTATGAAACTGTAAACTTACTTTTTCCTCCCATGTCTTCATAAATTGAAGCATTGGTACTTTCAAGCTGTTTAACAGGAGGGGTCAGATTCCATTCTCTTGGGAATGTTACTTCATGCCATTTTGTGACATGTTTTTGCTGAGAATTATTTTTTGGGTTGGTGAGAACATATGTAGTAATCTCAGGGCTATTTAGAAACCTGATATTGAGAGTTACATTTGAGCTCATCAACTTATAATAGATTCGATAATCTATCGTAAGTTTCATCATTCATTTCTTCACAGAAATCTCATTTGTCTTAATTCTCAGTCTTAGATAGTGAGCGGCATCTCTGAGATGCGTTATGAAGTTTGGAAACACATTGAAATATGCAACCTGGTGGCACAAAGAAGCTTCTACTTTTCCTAACAGATTTTTCTTAAAATCTGTTATTCTATCGTCTTGTAAGACACATAGAACAGAACAATCAATTTCATCTCTGGCTAAAGTTTTATTCATACTTGGACTGCTCCAATATGCATATATGAATATTTTTTCTGGAAAGCTTCATTTACTTCCTTTAGAGTTATTAATCTGATGTCTGTTTCAACACCTGTGGCTGGAACAGTTAATTATAGTATTTTGAATCTGTGAGAATGCATAATGAAAGATCCTTTCTTATAGATGTTGTTGAACTCAAACCTAGGAGCATATGCTTCTTTCACACTAGATTCAATTTCATTATACTCAAATTCTTAAGCGTTTATTAACTGCACCGGAACTGTGTTCCTTTTACTGAGGATTCTACTCAGCATCTTCACATCTCTCTTGGTTGTAGATTTTGAAGTTTTTGATGATTTCCATTCAAATAGCTTTGGTTTACTAAACCTTAGTCTACTTTCTCCCATTGGTGGGGGTGGAGAATGTATGATGATTTTACTAGCTACATTTTGAGCTAGTGACTCTTCATTGATCTTCTCATAACTTTCTCCTTCTTTCATTTTTTCTACAATCTTTTGTACATTTGAGATCTTGTTGTGTAACTCTCGGAATTGAATTTCGAGGTCAGTACCTATCTCTTGGAGATAAGCGATATTATAATTCTGCTGATGAATTATTGCTTCCCCATTTTCAGGAAGTTTCTCTGTAGGACGATGAAAACTAATAGCTTTAATATCTTCATGTTTTACTTTTAGATCCACTATTTGATTCATCATATCCTAGAGATAAGAGTTTCTAAAAGCTTTTTCAAGTTTTCTTGAGTATTTCTTAGTTTCACTGCTTGCTGATGAATATTGTTTGCAAGATTCTCAGTGCGAAATAATTTCCTTTCAATATCTATTAGATATTGTTTTTCTTTGAGATAATCTAGCTTGATTTCAAGCCTAGCCATTTTTGAATTTATTTTCTCCAGTTTATTAATCCTTAGATTAAATCTCTCGAGTTGTTCTGTAACATTTTCAGAGGTTTTATCCCTAGATAAATGATCTAGGAACTCGATTAAGCTTGGTCTTGCTGGATCAAGCTCTTCTACTCCGATCTCTTTTTAGAGATGAATATGTTCGTCGTAGAGAGTATTTAATACTCTACAGACGTATTCAATAGAGTATTGATTTTCTTGAATATGTCTTGCATGAAAACACATTTCCCATTTATCAGTTCCTTTTGCGGTACAATAGGACTGATAATTCTTCAGTTTGGATTCTCTTTTATTTGTCAAGAGAAGCCAACTATGTGGCATAAGCCTTTTTCTTACCTGCTTTTTGAGCAAAGCAGGCTCTGATACAAACAAAGGCGGATCTAACCGATGCTTAAATAATCAAGAGGCTTATGATCTTCTTCGAATGTGTCTTTAAGAATTTTTACCTCTTCTTCTACATGATAAATCCTTTTCTGGATCCGATAGATAATATCCCAATAATTTTTAGTACTTCTATGAAGCTTAGCTCGAAATTCTTTTAGTTTTCGTAGTTTTTCTCTTTCTTCTTGCAATTCTTTATAAGATTGTCTAACTTCTAATAAATAATCTAATCTAGTATCAATAGATTCTCTAATGATGAAAAATTAATTGTTTACCTTTAAGTAAAAATGATAGATTTATATATATTTGTATTATGTCAAATAAACAAATTCAATTTCTTAGACCTACCATGCTCCGTTAATTTTTGATCTACTGAAGAAAAAAAAATACAACTAATAAATAGCATAAAAAATACTAACGGAATATTCTAAGAAACTAACGGAGACCCCTTGTTGATATCAAAACAAGACTTCGGGTATCATTGTTTTGGCCACGATCCTCAGCGTGCGGAGTAGAGGTTTCTAGCGAACAAAGAGAAGGGGGGAGTTGCGGGCGTGCCACCTTGCGGACGAGGAAAAAGTTGTAGGTGTGCGAGATCTTAACTTCTGATCAGGCGACGGGGGTTTCAGGTGCCACCTCAGACGAGGATTTACGAGCACAAGCGATCGATACTCACGGCGGCGCGAGCCGAGCAACTATAGGGATACAGGAAGGTCGTGGACGAGTCCAGGAGGGCTCTGAACTAAGGCGGGGGCGCACTTAGGGTTAGGGTTTCGAGGTAGCTCGAGGGGTAACTGGTTTGCAGTTTGTATTGTGTTTTTGTATTTGTTTTTTAGAGTGAGTGTCGCTTCAGCAGGGAAGCGAAGGCAGAGCTCTGGGGAGCGTTGGAGGTTTGACTAGGTCGAGGGTTTGTATACTTCTGTTGAGTAGTTGATTGTTTTGTTTGTATTGAGAGTTGTTCTTTTCTGTAAGCCTTCGAGCCCTTTATATAGCAATCTGACTTACAACGGAAGAAAGATGACCATAGTTCAAGTCGAACTCTAAAATCCTAATAGCACAAGGGCACTGTTTCGTCCATGCGAACCAACCATCTCATGACACATGTCCAGTTCGCACACTTCATTCCGCATAGGAAATTGCTTCCGCTCTGCCAACTGTAGACTCCTATGCGAACTGGAATATCCTCATCCCGCGGGCTGTCACAGGATGTTATCTCGCGTGCTCCTGAAGCTCGCTTCCATTTCGCGGGCTATTGCAGCTCGCGAGCCTTAAAAGGGCTTTTTATATTAAATGGGCCACAGGGATTGGCCTGAAGCATATCAAAGACTTTTATTGTGGTGCACGTGGACTCCGCATGTTGCTTCCTCGCGAAGTCTCTTACGCGAGCCAGTTCGCCAGCTCGCCTCGCTTACGCAGAGAGTCAATCTCGCCTCGCCTACGCGGAGTGTTAAATAGTAATTCCGCGCGAAGTCATTCCGCGCGCGAGCTAAGTGTTCCATGCGAACTGCGTAGTCCGCCTATGTCCATTCCGCGCGCGAGCTATGTGAAGTCTAGTTCGCATGCGAACTCTGTTCTCAGCTCGCGTGGTCTTACTGGCGGGCCGTCACTTGTAAACTTAGAGAAACTTGGGCTCGCCGGTATAACATGGACCAAGAAATAATTAATATTTACATAGACATTTACTGTCCAGTAAAATATTAATTTAGGCTTAAACAATCACAATGGTTGAATTAAAAGTATGGGTATCATGTTGACCTTGTCATTAAAGTTTGTGTACCGGGGCATAGTTTATCTCCTCATTTTTTATATAAATTATTTAAGACTTTATGGACTTTATGGGTACTTAAAATTACCAAAAAAGACATTCATATCAAAAGTAAAGAAATCTAGTTGAAATAAAATATTCTGCTTAAGAGTTTTCTTATCCTCTTTAAGAACAACGTGTGTGAAGATACCGAGCCCTAATCAGAAATAGCTAGCGACGTTGTCACACCCCAATTTTCGAAGGATAATTTTCAAAAACTTAGGCATGATAAAACCTAAAAATAATCCTAAAACTCTAACATTAAATCCCAGATACCCAACCCATTTACTGGATAAATGAATGTCAATATAAGCCCAACATGGAGTCAAATATTTCCTATCCATGGTTTACATCAACTTGAAAAGTCAAGTAAAAATGAACCGCTCACTTGGTGTCACACCCCGAACCGTAACTTTTACCTTAATTACTAGCATTGTGGTAATAAGAGTTTTTACCGTTTTCGTCACTCAGTGTATAATTTAATTAGTCCCCAGAGGTGTTGAGGGACTAATAATTTGGAAGAATTATTCGTAGGAGAAAAATGTGACGACGGTAAAAATGGTAAATTTTAGCTAGTAAAAGGTAATTTTTATTGGGGTATTATTTTGGGGTGTAGAATATTTTTGGAATGGGTTATATATAAGTTTGGACCGGGTAGAGGGGGAGCACCCAGCCCAAATTCATTAACTTCTTTTTTTTCCTTTCTTTTTCTTCTTCCTTCCTCCCGAGCCCCCGAGCTCTCTCTCTCTCTCGCCGGAAACTGCAGCCACCAGCTGCCGCCGTCCAGCCAACCACCAGCCGCCGCTCCAGCCCAGATCGGATCCCCGTCACCTCCTCTCTCTCCCCGGCCTAGTGTCCGAGCCGGTAGTGCCGCCGGAGAGGAGAAAAAGCCGCCGGAACCGCCGACTGTCCCTTCGCCGGAGCTCCGTCCTCCGGCCACCATAGGCCGAGATTGTTAGCTCAACTTGTCGCTCTCGTCAAGGTGAGTATTCCCTCAAAAGGAATCGGTCTATTTCGATCTCGTTAGGGTAGTTTGTATAATTGGAAGTTTTAGAGATTTTTGGTTGTTTGTGTTCGATCGACATGCTTAGGCTTAGAATTGGAATTTGTGGTAGTTAGGAATGTTGTAGAGGAGGTTGAGAGAAAGATGCTGTTTAAATTTGGTGTCCATAGGAAGTCGCCGGAATTGGCCTCCGGCCGCCGCCGGTTAGGAGATTTTTAGGGTTTTAAATGTGGAATATTAAGAGGAGTTTATTGGTGTGATTTATGGAATTTTTGGATGAGATTTGGATAGGTTTGTGAATTTCCGAAGTTTGGTATTTTAGGCGGTTAATTAATGTAGAATCCGGCCGTAGGATTTAAGTCGTATTTTGGGGAGGTTGTATTTACGACTGATGAGTATGATATTTAAGTTCGGATCGTTCCGATTTAAGAATATCGAAGTTAGGCAATGATGAGCGTATTTATGGCTCTCGGGTAATTTTGCCTATTTTGATTAAGTATTGGATTATTGGTTGGGAAATTAATATTATATTTGGAACAGGACGTGAGGAGGCTCGAGCAGACGAGGCCCCAGATCGACATCAGGCTTAGGCCTAATTTGTGAGTGGACTTTTGTTTTAAATAATATGCATGCTATGGTTCATGAATGAACAATTAATGTCGTGGAGCATTTTGACGTCATTTTAATTTTGTTGACGATTTTTATTTCTCTTGGAGAGATACCGAAAATGGGATTTTCGGTGGATATAAATATGTATTTATGAGAGAGTATGTATAGAAAATGCTAGCTAGCCATATGTGTCTGTCCACCTTAATGGCGCAGCATATAGCCGCATTATGGTGTGACGTGAGCGTTGGACGTAAGCGTAGTAGCCCTATTTGAGTGTTTAATTCATATAGGGGGTATGGACACATATATATACACCCGTCTGTCCACCTTGATGGCGTAGTGTAGCACCGCATTAAGGCGTGACGTGAGCGTTGGACGCGAGCGTAGTAGCCCTATATAGACCCATGAATTTATATAGGGAGTATGGACGAGTGTAAATACATACATATATTATAGAGTCTGAGAGACTCGATATTTTATGAGATAAAAGTTTTATCGCTTGCGGCATGCATTCGATTTTTCCTTAGAAATTAATTTGGGGAAACATAAATATTTTATTTTATTTTTGTCCACTCACTCTAACGTTATTAAATGTTTTCCCCTGGGCCCTTCGTTTTAAATTGCCCAGTCTGCAGAGTTCGGGTTGGATCTAGTAGGAGACGAGGCATAGTCACCCGCATTTCCGCCAGTTTTCATCAGTAGGTTACATGTTTAACCTACTCGTGTTTTCTTGCTTCCGCTAGTGTTTAGTAGCTCTGAATACTTTGGGATTATTGTATATTATGTGTAGAATTTCTGAAGGATAATTATGTGATGTTTGGAAGTGTTGAATTAAGAGTGAAATTTGGAATTTTCGAGTTAGGGTTGTCCATTTTCAAGGGAGGTTTGCCGAGTCCTTCGGTAAATTTTCCTTGGAGGTGGTCCCCGCACGACTTACTCCGGGTTTCAGGGTGAAATTCGGGGTGGGTCGTGTCACTTGGAGCTTAAAAACAACCCAACAAATAAAAATGAACAAAAGAGTCTAACTCTAAGGTGGCAGCTCAACTTCTACATCTCAACCATGTTTAGTCCTCACCTGCAAGATCAAACCCCTACACCATGGAATGGTGCACCGGGTTGAAAGACACAAACCCGGTAAGCTTTTGCAAGCCTGTATGAGTAACCTTAAATTCCATAAGCACTCTTAATTAACTAATAGAAAACTTGCATTGATTTAAACCAGTTGAAAGGCATATAAACAATCAATGAGATTAAGGCATATGAAACAAACCAGAAAATTACTGTAAAACAAACAATTAAAAACATAGTAATCCCTGCGCATAGCTTAGTTCAGGTAATTACATTGAGACCAAACAAATATAAAAATAGTGATCCCTGCATAAAACTTAGTTTAGAAAAATCACTAGAAACACTAAGAAAATCGAATTAGAATCACAATAATTAAATACGAAACACACCATTAACAAAAGACCATTAGCAACACCAATTGCTTGACTACAAATCTCAACATCAACCACAACATCTACTCAAGATCATCATAAAATCATCTACACAGATTCATCACACAGATCACCACACAGGTCAGCACAAGATTATCTACAAAGATTCATCACACAGATCACCACACATGTCAACACAAGATTATCTACAAAGATTCATCACACAGTTCACCACACAGGTCACCACACAGGTCATCACACAGATCATCCCCAAAAAACGATTACTCTTCTCCAAATAAATTCAAGGTCGTAATCATAAACATTCCCAAATTACGTGTTCTAACAGCCCACCGATTCTCAACAAAAGACACACACAAAAAAAAAAAACAAGCCCATAGCCATGAATCCTTCCCAAACCCATTTCTTAAAATGAACAAAACATTTTACGACAAATGTGAACCTGTCACATAATTTCACCAAGCACAACAACTTCCATGAACATATATATATATATATATATATATATATATACCATTAACAAAAATATAGCTACAATCGGGAATGACTCAAGAAAATTTATAAATATCAAAAGAACCATTTTTACTTACCTGTGAACCGTGGACGATCAAGTTCACATGATTTTAAAACAAAACATTTCACTTTCGAGAGCACAATTCCCCAATTAGCAAAATCAACAAAATATGTAAGGAAAATCGGTTCCTACTTGAACCTAAGAAATGTTACTCACCTTAAACAAAACTCCCGCTGCGTCTTCTCTTAGTAATAGGTGAGATGCAAACACGTATCGTCAACCACCTAGAATAGAATCTCCACTTAGTAACAACAAAACAACATAATCCGACTCGAACCAAAACTCAAGTCCTAACCTACAAACTTGTCACTCGAGGCAAAACTTCTCCCTATACCAAGAAAAGGTCGCCTAAACATCCTACACAACCTACAAACAACTAACCAGATTTTCTAAAACTTGAAATACTCAAAATGGAAACCGAACAAAACCTAGCATCGATTGGAACCCTAGCATGCATTATCGGTAACCAAAACTTACAAACCACAGATCAACAAGTTCGTATCAACAAGTACTACCTAACCAGCACACCAAACACCAACGACAACACCGAACGCGCCGCCACGCGCCACCGTAGGCGGCGGCGAGCTGCCCCACGCGCCACCCTTCCAACCATAGAATTTGAACAAACCCCCAACATCAACCTTGTAGAATGAAGAGAGAGAAGCATCTTTTATACCTGAGGTAACCGCCAATTCGGTCGGAGCACGCCGGAAAACTCGCCGGAACTTTGAAATTCACCACCGCAACTCTACACCGTGAGTTGAGCTTCAAGACCACCGCAAGGCGAGCCAGGACGCCAAGGAGGGTCTATCCCGACCGGTTGCAGGCCACGTCGCCGCCGCCGGAGGTGAGAATTCCGATCGGGTTGCAAACCGAGTCGTCACCCTCACTGTGGCGCTCGAGTAGCTTCGATCCGCTCGAGTCGTCTTCACTCACCAACACAGGGAGGATTGCGCCGAGGAGAGGAAGATTTTCCGACCGGTGCCGTCGTCTGGGTCGGCCGGGAAAATCGGGTCGGGTCGTCCGGGTCCGGGTCCGGGTCGGTCGGCTGGAGAACTTTGATACTGAAGGTATCGCGAGACAGAGAAGAAGGAGAGGGAAAGAAATGGGTTCCGGAGAAAATGGAACCCTAAACTTCTTATTTAACCAAAATTTCTCATTAAGCCAAGAACTTCCGTTGACCATAACTTTCTCATATGAAGTCCATTTTACGCGTGCCACGTGTCTACGAACTCGTATCGTCGTGCTCTACAACTTTCGTGAAGGAAGTTTCTCAAGAAACACAACGAATAAAAAGTCAACTCTATGACCCTTAAAGCAAGAAAAACTGCTTCGGTAAATATGTGTCTGAACACTTCCGCTCTTCCTTCGAACCTCAAAACCACAACCAAATAAAATTAGAAACCAATATCTAATTTCCGGGGTATTACAGACGTTCATCGTGAACAACCATAGTTTCAAGCAAAAACTGAAGATAATGTAATAGATTGTAGTGGTATTTCTCAACCCCTAAACGAGGTATGACTTATCTATCTTTGATTAAATTTGATCTAATACAAAATTTAAATTTTAGGGTTTGTTGTTTGATTAGACAGTACAATTTGAAGTTGGAAATTTAGATTTTACTGTGAGGAAATATGAAACCTTTTGAGAAAAATTTTACTAATGTAATTTTTTTTTTTAATAACTGAGTAACAGATCTAGAAAAATATATGTATTTAGTGAATAAGTTGTGTATTTTAAATGAAGGTATTGTATGAAGTTTGGGTATGTTTATGTAGCAAAATGTTAAAACAATAAAGTTAATAGTTGATGTATTAAGTATGTGATGTGTATTTAGTAATTAGAAATATGTTAATAAAATTTATCTATAAAAAAACCATACTTCTTCACCTTATTTCAATTGGGTATTGGGTTCGATTTCGGTTAGAGGTATGCTCTTGATCATTTGGGTCATAACTCAGAGAGCGAAAACTATAGAGCTAATTGTGTCCTTCCAAGTATACCGAGAGTCTTGCTATTTAATGTTGTAAACAACGGTTGCCCTATATGCGTTTCTGTTAATTAATTTTGATCGATAAATTCTTCCTGTTTCGAAATATATGAGCCCACAGTCATTTCGGTTGTTAGCACACACCAGGCCCAAAACCTAAACACCAGTTGTTACTATAGGCCCAGAGAGCTTATCCAACAGAAAACGAAATAGAAAAAGAAGAAGAAAAGGCACAGAGCTTATCCTATCTGTTTGTGTCACTCTCTGTGAGCAAAGCTAAGAAGCTACACTCTTCCTGGTGTCCATGGCAGCGTCCCCGCTCTTTCTTTCTTCAAGCAGCCCAGCCCTGCGTTTCCCTTCTTCGCCATTCAAGGTCTTCATCACTTCTCTTCTTCTCCGCTTCTCCAATTCTATAAATTGCCCAATCACCTCAAAAATGCGTTTCCATTTTTTTTTTTTTGACAGGGAAATGTGAGCAGCTTGAGGAAAAGCTCATGCTCAATCCCCTCGCTCAAAACGACGACGAAGAGACAGCTGGTGGTTGTGAACAAGGCGGCCGCGGCCACAGTCGGGGCTCCGGTTGGGAGCGTCCGGTTCAGGCTGGACAACTTGGGCCCGCAACCCGGGTCCAGAAAGAAGGGGAAGAGAAAGGGAAGAGGTATTGCTGCTGGCCAAGGTAACAGCTGCGGGTTCGGTATGCGCGGCCAGAAGTCCCGGTCCGGACCGGGCGTCCGGCCCGGATTCGAAGGGGGACAGATGCCGCTCTATCGTCGAATTCCCAAGCTTAAGGGAATTGCTGGGGGTAATATGCACACGCCACGTGTTCGATGAAATGATTTAATGAGTTTTTGCATTGCTTGAAATGTGAATGTGTAATCGGGTCTGTGTGTGTTTTGGTTTTGCTAGGTATGCGGAAGGGGTTGCCGAAATATGTGCCTGTGAACTTGAAAGACATAGAAGATGCAGGGTTTCAAGACGGAGAAGAGGTTTCGTTGGAAAGTTTGAAGGGCAAGGGGTTGATCAACCCGTCGGGGAGAGAGAGGAAGCTTCCTCTGAAGGTATTGCTTGCTTGATTTGTTTGATTTATGCATTTAGTGCTGAAATTGTTTTACATTTGAAGTTCTAGACTAAGCATTGTTGTCTTAACGGTTAGTTATAGGCTGTCAAGTGTGATATGCTACTATAGAAGAGAGGAATTTTACTTTAAGGATATAAGTTTGGGATGAGTGATATTAATGCATAAGCTTACACATGGTGGTCGTGTTTATTTATGCTATTTTGATCAAAATGCGGCCGAATCCGCAGTTCTAAGCAGGTAAAATGTTTAGTTTGATTTTTCTTTTCTGTATACCCTGAGGTAAAGGATAGATATGGAAGATTATAAAGTCTGTGTATAAGCATTGGTAACAGATAATGAAACTTCATCTGTAGTGGTTGGTAATACATATCTCCCTTCTTATCAATTAACAGTTCTGATATGTTTGATACCAATCAGTGGATCAATATGCGTGTTTTATGTTCAGCTGATTCCTAGAATATTTGGTCCTGTTTAAAGGTCCCGATACTTTGATGCTCTTGGTAAAATATTAAATGCTTTCTAATCCTGGAACCTAATTCAGCTTCTATATGACCTACTTGATATGACTAAAAGATGTGGCGAAACTTTAACTGGGAAAAAAACTATATCATAGTACAAAAAAAACTAAGCAATTCTGATTTCTGATTTGGCCCAGTAATTTTTGATGCATATGGCATTGCACGTACTTTTTATGGGTTCCTCAGTTATCATTGCGCACCTCTTAACCAATTATCTGCAAATTCAATAAAAGCATGGTTAGTTGCAATTCAAGTCACTGAATTGTATACTTATTTAAATTCACTTGACTTCTCTCTTTTTCAAGATTCTTGGTGATGGGGAACTCAAAGTAAAGCTGAGTTTTAAGGCTCGGGCTTTTTCTGCAGCGGCAAAGGAGAAGCTTGAGGCTGCTGGCTGTAGTCTCACCGTTTTGCCTGGCAGGAAGAAGTGGGTAAAGCCATCAGTTGCTAAGAACATTGCCCGTGCTGACGAATACTTTGCCAAGAAGAGAGCAGCCGCAGCTGCTGCTGCTGAATCACCATCTGCCTAATCCAGTTGGCCAAACTTGTAAGCGGAGTAGTACATGGTAACACATTTAAGGCTGTTCAATTTATTCTTCTCTGCTATTATTTTTGTTTACCAGTTCAGTATTATAGACTAACTTCTGGCTCTGTCATATATAATTATCGAAAGTAATCCTGTCAATTCTTCAAATTTTAACTTCCCACTCCCCGGCCTTTGAATTTGGCTCATGGAATATTGTCAATCCTGGGTCAATTCTTTTGCTACTTATTTTAGTTTCTTGTCCTAAAGCCACTCACATTTGAAGACTATGCATGACGTATTGTGATCTATAAGTAGGACTTGCAACTATGAAACGTACAAATTATATGCATCCCTAACTAGGAATCATTTTAGGATTATAGATTTATGATATCTTGGTTGATGAAATTGTTTGGAATCTTCGTTGCTTTCCATGTCTAAGATAACCCTTGAACTCGATTCGAATTCAGTTTTAGTGAGCTGTGGTATTATTGATTTATTAGTAGTGCTCTATAGTTTAAGTCATAGTGGGATCGTCACGCCCATGTTTGCTTAATCATAGTAAAGAAAAGGCACGAGGCACGCGATTTGCTGCCATTTTGTCTAATAACTTGGATCTATTGCCCTTGAAAACAAGGGCAGAGATAGACCAAACCCAAAAATGATGGCCATACTGACTGAAGTCGTGAGATGGAATCATCAAGACAAAGCATGTGAGAAAGTTTCAAAACCCTTTGCTTTGGTACCCACCAATGTCTGGTGTTTTGCCTATACTTTATGTCAAATATCAGCCTCAGCTAACTTGCTCTATCGAAAAGGTTGTAGTTGAAGATTTCAGGTACACGATATCAGAGGTAATTTCTGGTAGAGGTTAGTAACTACATCAGATATTGTTGAAGGTTAGGATGCTTTAATCTAGCCTTGGACAAAACCTTGTTGCTAAACTTATTCTACATGTTTTAGAACATGTGATCCTTCGAATTTTTCAGTCGTTTTACCGGATTTAACAACCGAAAGGACTCGCTTCCAAGTGACCAACACCAATAAGGAAGGGACACGTGTCTCGTTAAAAAGTTCATGTTTGACTTTAAGGACACTGCAAGAGATTATTGGTAATTAATATTTATATTTAATTGTTTTTCTGGTCACGTGTCACTTCTTCATCCACCAACAAGTGACCAGACTTGGTCATAGAAGATTTTTCCCAACCGAAAAACAACATAATGTGCACTAGATTTAACGATTGAAACTTAATAGAACGTCATATTCAAAACATGATTGAATTTTCAGTCAATGTTACAGCTCAATGAATCAGTGGTGGGGAGGATTCTGGCCCCTGAGACGGGAATGCATCACCATCTAAATCTTAGGAAATTGATAGCATTGTGGGTCCAAATCCCATTTTATTTGGTAGTTGTCAATTGCTCCGTCACCTCCACATGACTAGAGCATAACATACCAGGCATCAAACCTAAAGCCATTTTTCACCAACACAAGAAACGTGGCTAAATGTGTCATTTCCTTCGCAATCCGAACACGCCGCGACAGCCGTTTACAGCTCTTCTTCCTCTCCACCCTTTCGGCATCCGATTCCGTCTACATTATAAGCATAACATCTCCCCACGATTTTGATGCTCTACGCGGTTTAGTTACTTCTACTAATGTTAGATCGCATGGAGGACAATTAGATCGATGTATAAGGTTGTTGATAATGTTTTAAAATGAGTAATGACATACCTACCCTCGCTGAGACTGATACCATCTAACTGAAGCCCGTCGAACCATAACTAGAAGGAAGCCCCAGTTAGCCCAAGGTGAAACTGAAATCCCTGTAAGTAGTTACTGTGGGTGAAAATTTTAATCGAAGCACATGGTTTGTTTGAATTTGTCCTTGTAAAATATCTACGTAGCTAGGTAGTAGGTTCTATTCTGCTATAAGCTTGACTGTCAGCTTTTTACTTTTAACCTTTCTTCCAAACGTGGGTGAGGTACTTTGTTGTATACCACGGATATTTATGGCGGGAAGGGTTTCAAAATGGTGTTGTTTTACCGCCCACGAATAGCGCAACTGAAACTGTGGACCTGCCCTAAACTTGTAAATTGACCGGATTTAGAGCGGATTGACCTAGATTCAGATCCGGATCCGTAATAGAAATTTTGGATCCGGATCCGTAATATAAATTTTGGATCCGGATCCGACCCGTTACCCACCGGATCTTTGATAGCTAGATCCAAATCCGGATCCGACAGGTTAACGGATACCCGACCTATTAATCCGATCTGTTTATAATAATAAATATTTTTAAATTTTAAATAAAAATTTCTTAATTTTATCATAAATTTTCATAAAACACTAATGAAATATTATAATAAAATAAAGCCTTACATTAAAAATTGAATTACATGCCAAAATACTCCATAACAATAAACTAATATATTCAAAATACTAATCTACGATTATGCCATATACCATATTAACCGAATTAAGTTCAATAATTCCAAATAGAGATGAAAGCGGTCTCCTCTCTCTCTCTCTCTCTCTCTCTCTCTCTCTCTTTTCTTGCCGTCGCCTAGGGTTTGGCCTAGGTCCGGTTTTGATTTCCAGTCGAATCGGTGACGATTCTTTAACAGATGCTCGAACACTAAATATCTTTTTTTAAGTATCCGGATCACATTCATCTAACTCGCAAGTCTAACCAAGTTTCCACTATAACAAACTTGCAAAGCTCGTTTTCATGAACATAATCACTGTCTATCTTGACATCTTCATAAAAACGAAGAAATAAAATAGAAAATAAGCATACTGAGGAAGATGCTGTAGGCACGTGACACGTGGGATCAAGGGGGTAAAGTCAAAAGAGCGGGGGAATCGCAAGTTAGTTCTGGTGCCAATATCAATGACACTTCTCGCGGGAGGCACCGCCTGCGTGAAGCCCATTACTTAATTCCACGTCGGCATTTCCCAAATTTTAAAATCCCACTAAAAAATATTAAAACTAAAAAACGACGCAGCCTCTTCTGTCGGTCTTGGCTCTCTTCCTGGCACGCTCCACACCTCTCACCTTCCCCACCTCCCTCTCTCTCTCTCTCTCTCTCTCTCTCTCTAGCTGTGCTTAGCCTGTACCCCTGTGTAACCCAATACCCAACCCTCTCTTTTCTTTCTTTTATGATTCTTTGTTCTCCCTCTCTTTCTTTTTCCTTCTTCGCCGGCTCTATAAATCCTGTAGTGCCCTTTCTCTTTTAACCTTCCTTCCTTTCATTTCCTTTCCTCCCCTAATTTCGCTTCAATCCCCTCTCCTCAATTTTTCTCTCTTCACTCTCTTATGAGTATTATCCTCTCCTTCATGCTAGTCTAGATTTCTTTCTCTCCTGACTCACACCTGAACCACCTTAACTCATCACTCTTAGCTTCAAGGTAACCATCCTCTTTCCTTGTTCTTTTTCAATTGTTCTCAGAATTGTATTGAAAACGCGTTGCCGGTTATTCTTTCAGATCTGCGGCGTAGTTTGGTCAGATCTGTTTGATTTTTTCTTTATTGGATCAGATCGATTTAGTTGGAATTGATTTTTTTGCGGATTGAGATTTTAATTTGTTGATTTGTGGTGGTGTTGACCAGGTCTTGTGCGGTGACGTTTTCAAAGATGAATCACTGTGCGATTCAGCAGAACAACGCGTGCGAAGAGATGAGGAATTTGAGAGACGCCGTCGTTTGTCCCAAGCCTCGCCGTTTGAGGAACGCTGTCCTTCACGAGCCCGTCAGATCTTGTCGATGGCTTCTAGGGTAAGTTATTCACGATTTTGATTTTTTGTTTTGTTTTCGGATAAATGAGAGCTGTGTTGATTGGATGTTGATTTTGAATTTCAGCCACCAAGCTGAGCTGAGTGATGGGAGAGCTGGGTCAGATCTTTTGGAAAGTCTCCTTACAAAGGTACGCTGTTTAAATCCTTTTTCACTTGTTAGAGTTTCAGATTTGGAATTGAAATTATTTCTGTCGAAATAGTTAGTTAAATCAAGGTACCATGCTCAAATCCTAATTCGATTGTTCCGCAAGATAGCAAAATAGGCAGTTTGAGGACATTTCAGAACTATATTTCAGATTCGCAATTAGATCAAGTATCTATAGATCTGTTCTAGGATAAAGTTAGGAGCTACAACACGAGCCCAGTTGTTGTTCTTCCTTTGCCAAGACACTAGATTAGGATTTCCAGGCGTACAGAAGTTGGTGCGGATATGAGATGTCCTTTGTATTTGGTTATTTTAGCTTCTATGGTTCCCTAATATTAGTGTTTGTGTTGTATTTTTGTGCAGGGTTCTTATGGTGTTGAACAATTTTACTGTACAGAAATAGTGTCGGCGCACCCATTTTATAGCGGCTCGCCACCGAGCAGAGTAGCTAACCCACTAATTCAGGATGCTAGATTTGGGGATGAGAAGGTCATCCCATCATCACCACTGTCACCTACACCCCCCTCTTCAGGTCTGTCATTGTCTCCGTCATCAACTGCAAGGAAAGTAGGTTGTGTTCGGGCCAATTTTGGAAGCAAGCCAGCAGTGAGGGTTGAGGGGTTTGATTGCCTTGATAGGGATCGGAGAAACTGTAGAATCCCTACCCTGGCATAGAGCTAAATTCAGGCGATAAACAATGAAGAAGGTACATAAATTGAGATTAAGCTAAAGTTTGCTATAGACAGTTACAGAACTTGGATAGTGAGAGAGGTAATTTTGAAATTCTCAATCGAGAATGAAGGAGATCCTTCTGCCTTTTGTAAATATGTTTGGATATTTGTGTAAATGAGATGTGTCATGTAAGTAAATCAGATGTTAACCAAATAAACAGAGGGGGTCTTAGGTCCATTTTTAGGTGAGGTTTATGAGGGAGTGGAATCTGGTTTGAGAAGAGTCTGTGCACCACCCTCTTGTATTGTAAATAGTAAGAGTCTGGTGGGAAAGTTTTCTTTCTGCTACCATTTAGGTCTTTCGGCGTTCCAATGAGCGGCTTATGAAGTGAATCTGTACAAATGAAGTTGCTGTTGAGTCAATTTAAACAGTCATTTGGAATGTAAATATACCATTTGTGTTCTAGTCTTGTTCTTGCTTCTTTTTATTGCATTCGCTTGCTTTTCTGAACTGCGGTACAATAGAATGTCTGGTTTTGGGATCCTGAATGCTTCTCTGACCATTGGAATTGATCTCACAAACCTTTCCCGGATGTTTATGGATGGATGCCCATTCTCTCCATTCTCTTACAGTGAGAGCTTGATGAATATCTTGCCTGATGGTAAGGCCACAACAGCAGGAAATGGGAAGTGAAATTATGTAAGATTACCAATACCGGAATATAGAAAGTGCTCGCAAAAGTTGAAAAACAAAGTGGTTTCTCCTAATACTAAATAGAATCAAGGGGGCATGAAGTACTTCACATGAGAAAAATGTCTTATATCAACTTTCAACTACACTGGTGATGTATGTACCTACAATGTTCATGCAGAGTTTCATAGAACATGCTGAACCCAGACAAGTTTACTTGCTGATACAAACAAGGGATGTGCAGTTTCCTCAAAAACAAAAACTGATGGAAAGTCACTTTCTACTTGCTGTCTGTTCGTTAATAATTTTGATGATGAGAAATGTTTTCCATTACATCAACTACTCAACTAGGCAACTAGGTGTAAAAATCTTCAAATTGAAAAGATATCACACATGTTTATAGATTGTCTTACACAATTTAGGAAATGTGACATAAACCGATTTCTTATAATATGTGTTGATCATAAAACTGGAGGACAGTAATTACAACTCAAATCTTTCGCAAACCACACAGAAAATATAAAAGATTTATAAAAGTAATAACACAGATGTGAATCTGTTACTAAATATTTTAAAACCGATTTATTAAAGATCTTCAAACAGCTTTGTAATCCAAGTTATGTAGATAATTTCCTTTCTTTCACTAGGAAAGAAAATAGAGGTCGTTAGACAAACCATCAGCTATAAGATTCTATTGGATTACAACCTAAATAATAATAACAATAAATAAAAAAAACCCCAATTGAGAGGAACTGTCGGTCTCTGGGCCTTTTTATTTTATATTTCTTTCTGTTTTTGGTTGTGACCCTCACGCCCGCCTCCCTATAAATTGGCTCCATGCTCTGTCCTTCTTTCCCTTCGCTCAGTTTTGCCTTCCTTCTTGTTCCAGGTACTTCTACTCCCCTCAATTCTTTCTCTTGTGCATTTTTGATTCCCTATAGTATTCCAGATCCCACCACATCAATTTCAGTTCTGAATTACCAGATCTAATTCAGCTCAAAATGGTTTTGTTTCACCAGGTTTTTCGCGAAGATGAACCACTGCGTGATACAGAAGACAAGCAGCGCTCTTTCGGTTTGCGAAGAGATGAGGACGGCCCGAGACTCCGTCGTTTGCCCCAAACCGCGCCGTTTCGGACTCCGAAACGCCACCTATCACGATCCCGTCAGATCTCTCCGTTGGCATCTCGGGTAATTCCGAATCCCAAATCCATGCTCTTCTGTTTTTCCATATGTTTTCAAATTATGCCGAATTTTGTTTTAATTGTTAAAAATTGAATTGTAAATTCCAGCCATCAAGGAGAGCTCTGTGATTCGAAGGCAGCCTCTGATGCTTTGGACAGTATCTTAACAAAGGTTTGCTCTTTGCATCCCCTTTTATTCAAATTTAGGGTTTTTATTTGTATATGTGGTTATGCTGATTCGAATTGGTTTTGTTTGCAGGGGGTTGAACAGTTTTCGTTTACAGAAATAGGCTCGCCGCACCCATTTTTCAACGGGTCGCCGCCGGGTAGAGTAGCTAACCCATTGATTCGGGATGATAGATTTGGGAGTGAGAAGCTGACCCCAGTGTCGCCACTTTCACCGGTGTCGTCATCGTCTCCATCATCTTCTACAAGGAGTGGAGGAGGCTTTGTTCGTGCCATTTTTGGGAGCAAGCCGACAGTGAGGGTCGAGGGGTTTGATTGCCTGGACAGGGATAGCCGAAATTGCAGCATTCCTTCCCTGGCTTGAGAGGTACATAGGATAAGATTAAGGTTTAGAGTGTGCTAAAATCGATCAGAAAAGAAAAATTGAGAAGAATATTGGAAATTCTCAGAGGGGGAGCGAAGTTGATCCTTCTGCCGTTTGTGTAGATATGTGTCGAGGGATTACTGTAAATGTGATGCGTTGTGTAAGTAAATGAGTTTGTAGGCAAATAATTTGAGAGGTCATGTCTAGAAGAGAGGGGGGATTTGGTTCGGAAAAACTTTCTGTACCACCACCCTCTTGTACAGAACTAGAGTCTATGCTTGGAAAATTTTCAATTTGTTTCCATTTAGGTGTTTTGGTTTTGATGAGCGGCTTAAGAAGGAAATCTGTACAAATTGAAGTTGCTGTTGAGTCGATGTAAACAGTCATTCACAATGTATATATTCCATATATTTACATTTGTCTTTCGACTTTGCGCTTCTGTTTTCTGGATCTGTTTCAACATGTTCAAATGATGCTACCATGTTTGCTTACGATTCACGCCAACTAGTGCTGTGATAAGCTTTCAGCTTTTCGGCCATGATCTGGTCTCAACTCTCAAGAGCTATTTTGTTGATTTTGGCTTTGAGTTGTGGACAGTCCGTTTGAATCGTTGGAATCAATCTTACATCATAGATGCTTTGTGAAAGGAAAGGATCATTCATCCTGTATGATCTGCTTTTCTCTACACCCCTTTATTCACTTATTCCTAATGTTGAGCATCTATGATCGAGTAGTGGAACCCTTTTCTGTGAAAGCTTAGTTGTCTTGATGAAGCTAAAATGAGGTAAGGGAGATGTTGAAATGTCGCCAAATGATTCTGTCAAATTTGATGAAGAATTTCTCACCGTGTTGTGTTTGGCAATTTCGGGTGTCTGTTTAAGATTTCGGAAAAAGTAGATGCAGTGGTATCCAATAAGACAACAAGTCAAGTGACTACTAACAACTTACTATGGAGGATCCAACTTTAATATTTGGTATGGTGGTATGTGTTCGCACATGCATTGTCAAACTAATCTCATAATTACACACAAACTTTAGTGCTTCTGTCGTTGAAATTACGTATTTCTTTTTCACATTTTGTTTGAATAAGCTCTGTGCCACTATAGTCTCATGTTTGTATCACTATCAGAAACAATAACCTATTTTACATTTTTAATTCATAGACTCAAAAATTTGTCAGAACAAATTATCTGAATCGTCAGGTACCATTTAGTTTAGTGGCATGGTCTCATTTTAGTAAGTTGGAAGTTATGACTTTGATTCAGAAACTTGTAATATTTAGATTGTTTACATGGTAAAAAAATCATCTAAATGGGGAATTTTTAACATATGTTTGGTTTGTAGCAATTATGCTGCAAAGGCATGTACGTCGTTCTACATCTTGAACCTCATATGTAATTGTTGTGACCTTTTTTTTTTATCACAGTCATTATAATCACAATGTAGCCTCAAAAGTTTCGTACGTTTTGATGTTTAATTTCTCATCTTTATTTCTTTACATTTCTTGAAACTTGAAAGTACATATGAGGCGGTAAGTAACTAAGTATCCCTCGTAGAAAGGATTGATCTTGATATGTTGTCTTTCCCAGAGGTTTCACCCTCAACAAATCGACCAAAGGGTCAAATCTAAATCTTTTTTATTTTTTCTTTTATTCCTTGAGCGAGTATCTAAAATGGTATAGAAGCTAGAATTGTATATAAGAAGATCCTGGGTTGAACCGCTGCAATGCAATATATAGATTATATACTTATCAGGAAAACAAATCTGAAACTGAAAGCGTCTCAGCCCTTGATTGGTTGCCTTATTGCGGCTTAAACAAATGCCTTTGCGCAGAAATTTTTGACTGGCCAGTTACTTCTCAGCTGGCTCGCCCTTCCCTCAAAGGTCTCTCTCCCCCAGTCCCAAGATCAACCACTTCGTTTCGGTTTGAGGCAGTTCCCTCTCTAAGGTCGTTGTGACCTAAATAAACTGGGTGGGCCGCTGCTGCACATGGCGCTTCCATCACCGATAATAAGAACAACTCACTGCAGTCTGTGCACAGTTATAGAAAACGAAAGGCAAATCACGTAAGAGATTGTTAGGGTACGTGTACGTCTAACTACCAAACCAGAGAGAGGCTGCGGCTCTCCATGTATTCAAAATACGATAATAAAATGAATTGAAGCCCATATCTTACTCAAAGTGGGCGGCGGACGGTGGGCGGTGGAAGGCTGTCCTGTGCTGATAGGGTTGAGCTATGTTCCTAAAATATCTAGGAATGTTCTAGATCGACATCACAAATATCTCAGATCCCTGCTGATGATATGTTAGCAGTACAGTTGTTTTAAAAAAGATCAAGCCCTGTGTCGACACACCCAAATTCTATCCAGATTCGTAGACTCATGAGTCTGGCAGGGTTGGTTTTTATACATATTCGTGGTCCAATGTAACTTGTTGCATGTTTTTGTTACTCAGTTTTAGAAAATTAAACAAAGATATGATACTTAGAGAAATGTTCGATACTTGTTATAGCAAATTTGCTAATTCGCGAGGCAATTCACATCGATGTAATGAAAGTGAAGGCAGTGACGGAGCTACTTGAAGATCAAAAGAGTCATGGCACCAACATATTTTAGCTTGTATATGTATTTTTGATATATTTCTTTTTTTATAAGTTGTTAAAAAGCGCCAAGTACCATTTGGTCTAGTGACATAAGCCTCTCTTTATAAGTTCGACATTGTAGAGCATTATTGTGCATTTAATAAATAAAAAAGTTGGCTCAAAAGCTTAGGTTAATAGCATATATTGACACTCCCTCCATTTATAATCTTTAGCTCCGCCATAGAATGGAGACAGTAGTGTTCACATAGTCACATAGTGACCAAAGAAATCATGGTCAATCACTGTTAGATGTAAATTCAAGGGTGGGAAGTATTATTTTAAAGTTAAGTTGTTTTGTTTTTCACCTTTAAATTTACATCCAACGGTGATTGATCATAATTTCCTTAGTCACTATGTGACCATATGAACACCACTCTTCTAACCTACAACAATGACAAAAACTCGTTTGCCAAGCATAGCATAGTCTCACGAAATCTCCCCTCTTTTCCTTCGATTACATCTGAATTTAGTAAATAAATAAACTTTGCATAGATTACTAGGCATTAGAGGATAAACATAAAGAGAACACCAGCGACATCTTATCAGAATAAGCAAAACGTTTGCGATTTTGGTAGACTAGATTCTGGTTGAAAACTTTCACGAGCAAAAGATGTCATTTATGTTGTCACGTCTTGTAACACATAGGAAACCCATATAGGGGCCAATTTTGGAGATTTTTGCAAACAACAAACACCACCAGAACCAGTAGGAGATCGATTCACACTATTAAGACCCAACTTGGCAAGCAAGATTAGGCCGAATATGAAGCCCAAAGGGCAAAGCCTAGGTCGGCCAGCAGCCACCACTCAAAAGCTGTCATTTTCCAACAAGTTGGAGCTAATTTGTTCCCCTATTGGCTTTTCAAGTTGCCGGCAACAACTCATGGAGATGGCTTTCTGGGTTGTCGTCACAGCCGAAAATATATATATAAAACATTATCATAGGAACCTATTTATTCCCCAGACGCTGTGATCTATCGTAAACAATATATGGGAACTATCAACTGACAACGTGTTGGTGAATCCATATGGCTGAACAAATTGAAGAGGACCAAAAATAAAAAAATAATGCAGAGGAAAATCTTGGAAAACCCAACTGTTATCTGCTTACAGATCCAGAGGATCAAGTTGCTCAACGCCCCCCCCCCCCCCCCCGCCGACCTGATAACATAGTTACCTAGACTCCCATATTTTCCTAAAACATGTCTATTTTAAAAAAAAAAAATAAAAAAATAAAAAAAATTCGATCATATTATGACCACCAACGTTGATTTTTTTTAGGGATGTGAAATCCATACACCTTTTTCTTTTAAGTAACATATTCATAAAAAAAAAAAAAATTTAAGTCACTAAAAACAAAATTTAAGTTACCAAAAAAGAAAAAATGATATGTAGATTTCAATTTAGAGTGTGTGGATTTCACAACCTTTTTTTCATTCACTGTCATTGCAAAATTGATTTTATGTCTCAAAAGTTACTATTCTCCTACAAAAGAGTTTGTCCGTGAAGCTTCACTGTACAGTTTTAAAATAAGGACAATCTTTGTTCTGATGAAGGATAAAGTGTAGAGACAAAGATAATAAGAGAATCATCATCTTATTCATTGATAGAAACTATTTATATAGGGAATTACAAAGTACCAATATAATAATGATAAAGAATACATAATCATATTCTAACTACATATTCTGATAACATAAGACCAAGACACACATATGAAATATCCTAGAACACTCTCCTTTGTGCCGCGTGCCTGTATGCCTATGGTGCTGATATGTCGCCTCGTTAAAAACCTCATCAAAAAACAAAAACCGTATGAGAGAAAAACTAAACCTTGATTGTAGGAGAAAAATAGTACAACACATCCTTCACATTTGATAGTGACATGTATGCATGTGCTAGACTCTCCCTGAAGTTTGCACCTCCCATTGATCTTTATATCAATCATAGGGCTTTCCCTGATTCTTACTAATCACGGAAATTTCAATAACTTAGCATGTAAATGCTCTTTAACATGTCTTCAAATGTGTCATTGGACAATGATTAACTAGATCATGTCGTATTGTCCTCAAACATGATCTTTTACACTTAGATCTTGAGGAGAAGGCTGCTTGTGAACTCAAAACATAATTTCGTGCAGGAAATCATATTTCCGCGCAGCATGACGTTCAGTTACTAAAATAGCCGTAACTTCCTCTAGGAAATGCGTATGAACGAACCGTAAACGGTTTTGAAAACTAGACTCATTTAGCTTTCCAACCGTATATTAGAAACATTCTGGTTCATCAGGAGTTGTTCACAAAGTCCCGTCAAAGTTGACTGTTTTGGCAAAATCAGATTCTTGGACAGATCCGTCTTACTTTACTAAAATGGCCATAACTCACTAAATATGATAGGTATGATCAAATGGTTGATGTCCCTGGAAAGTAAACACATAGAACTTTCCAATTGTACCAATTTCACCATTTTCCAAAGAGTGAGATTTCCTGTAGGTCCCGTGGAAGTTGACCTACAAAAATTGGCAGATTCTGATTTCGTTTTTGATGTGTCTTTCTTATGTAGGGATAGAATAAGTCTCAACCTTTCATATCATTAAATATTGAAAAAGGAGTTACTACCATTACATTGGCGTTGCGTGGGCGCATAGCTACTGTCACGTCCAGGTTCTTAAGTTATTTTACGGTTATTTACTTTGGTAATATTTTGGTCTTTTACCGTTTTAAGTAACTGTTTACTATTTAAGACTCCAAAATTGACTTTTTCTTTCGTTTGGAATTTGGGAAAACTTTCTTTATGAAAGTCGTAAAAGATGTTATTCCGAGTTCGTAGACATGCTATGCGTTAAAAATCGGAGTTAGCATAGAAAAGTTATCAATTAAAAAAGTAAGTTTTATTGAGATATTATTTTGGGGTGTTAAATTTTGGAGTTGGGTTATGTTTATTAAGTTGGACCGGGCCTTGTTTTGGTCAAAGCCCAAAACTCTCTCTCTCTCTCTCTCTCTCTCTCTCTCTCTCTCTCTCTCTCTCTCTCTCTCTCTCTCTCCCCGCACCCGATACCTCTCCCGTTGCCGAAACTTTCCGGCCGCCCTAGACTGCTGTGCCGGTCCCGTTCGACCCACCATCCTCTCCTCTTCATTTCTGGGTAGGTGACCGAGCCCCTAGCGCCGCCGAGAAGCCGCAACCGAGCCCGGAAGTTCCGTCTGCCCGGAACTTCCCGTCGCCAGAACTCTCTCCTCCGGCCGCCATAGCCGGAGCTGCTAGGCTCAAAAGAAAGCCCTCCTCCCGTACGTTCATCCCTCCAAAGGACTCCCTCCCTCTTGAGCTATGTAAGGAGAAATCGGTAAAGGAAATTCTATGGCTTATTAGATGTTTTCGTTCGATTGGCATAGTTAGGCTTGTAATTGGTGTTTGTGCTAGTTAGAAAAGTTGTAGAGGAGATTGAGAGGAAGATGTTGTTAAAATTTGGTAGCTATTGGAGGTCGCCAGAGTCGGCCGCTGACCGCCGCTGTTTTGGGAAATTTTGTAGTTTTTATGTGGAATATTAAGAGGAGATTACTAATATGAATTTAGGAATTTTTGGAGGAATTTTGAATAGGTTTGAGATTTTTCGAAGTTTGGTATTTTAGCCGTTAATTGGGATAGAATTCGACCATTAGATTATTGTTGTTTCGGCCCTAGAAGGTGGATTTAAGGCCGCCGGTATTTGTGGTGAAGTTTGGACGGTATCAATTTTAAGATTTGCAAAGTTGGGCAAGAATGAGAGTAGATAAGGCCATATTTAATTTTGCCTATTTTTTTTATAAGCGTTGGTATATAGTTGAGGATTTAATTATGTTCTTGGATCAGGACGTGAGGAAGCTCGAGTAGAAGAGGCTTCAGACCGACTTCAGGCTTAGGCCTAAATTGTGAGTGGACTTTTAGTTTAAATAATGTGCATGCAATTGTTTATTTGGTTAGACCATTTGACGTCATATTTATTTGACGATTTTACTCATTGTGGTGAGTTACCGAAAATGAGATTTTCGGTAAATTATAATTTATTTTTAAGGAGAGTATGTATATAAATGCTAGCTAGCGATATGTGTCTGTCCACCTTAATGACATAGTATATAACTGCATTATGGGGTGACGTGAGCGTTGGACGCAAGCGTAGTAGCCTTACATGAGTGTTTAATTCATATAAGGGGTATGGACACATATTTATACACCCGTCTGTCCACCTTAATGGCGTAGTGTATCACCGCATTAAGGTGTGACGTGAGCGTTGGACGCGAGTGTAGTAGCCCTATATAGATTATTATTAATTTATATATGGAGTATAGGCGAGTGTAAATACATACATATATATATTTTAGCCTGAGAGACTGTATTTTATTAAGTTTTGGAGACTAGCGGAGCTAGTCAGATACTTGACAGTTTTTGAGCTGTCGCATGCAGCATAATTTTTATGGAAATTAAATTGGGAAAGCATAAATGTTAATAAATATTTTCTTTATTTATTTTTGTCCACTCACTCTAATTATTACGAATGTTTTTCCACTGGGCTCTTTGTTTTAAAAATGCCCAGTCTGCAGAGTTCGGGTTAGTACGAGTAGGAGACGACGAGGCATAGTTACCAATTTCTCAGCCACCTTTCACCAGTAACCTACTAGGGTATTTTCCTACTCCTCTAGTGTATAGTAGCTCTGAATACACTTTGAGGTTTATCGTATAATTTTTCTGGTGGTGTGCTAAGACTTACGTTGTATTTTAGAATATACGAAGTTTGTAATTATTCTCACTTTCGTATAATTGTGGGTTGATTTGGAGGATGCTCAATAATATTTAGGAAAGTAACACTTTAGTTTTCTAAGTTAGGGTTGTCCATTTTCAAGGGAGGTTTGCTTATCGGTAAATTTTCCTTTGAGGTGGTCTCCGCAAGACTTACTTCGGGTTTGAGGGTGAAATTCGGGGTGGGTCTTAACAGCTACATTTAGCTTTACAACTTTTCATAGCGAATGAGATGTCAAGTTTTTCGTATTGTGTTGAGTACATTGATGCGTCTTATTGTACTTAAATGAAAACTCCATCTCTTAACACATATTTGTCATCTTGCTTTAGATAAAACAACGGATATCTCTTTAGATCAAAGACTTTGACTAATCATGAGAATATATGTAGGTCTCACTAGTTATAGAGCACCTAAGCCGATTGATGGAAAATAATTATCGATACAGTCATCGAGTGCCTTATCGAGACCGTATCTTCCCAAGATCTTTTTCATTCTAACTTCGGATAGTGATACATATTGGCATCTCTTGATCCATCAAGAGTCCCTGTAAATCCGGAATGAACACGCAAAGGCATAATTCACCATATCCCTTCCTAATCAAGTAGAGTCCATGTGCGTTCCAATACCTTTAGCAAACGCGTGCTCCTGTGGTTTGGAGCCATTTGATTCGGATGAATAAAGTTCGTTTAAGACCTTCATGTATATCTCTGATCCCATAGAGATGTTATTATGACCACATTCATAGGCTGCATGTTCAGTTATTCGGAAACTACCAAACAGATAAAGTAGTGGAGTGTAATGACATCCATTACGAGAGCATATCTCATCGTAATTGATCCCAGTGCGTGTTAATGAGAGACTTTGCGCCATAAGGTGAGTCTAAGCTATTAAACTCACTACGCTATCTAACAAAGACATAGTTGATAGGGTTTAGCTTGCGGTGTCGGCATCACCTGCCCAAGGACCAATCTCTTTGTTAATGTTGGATCGCATCTTTCCATTAGGCCAATCAACTAAGTTGATATCTATCAACGAAGGGTGGTTCGATAGTAGACTCATTATCCCACGTCCTCATGTACACTATTGTAATACTTGTAGAGATCTCTATATGGATTGGATTTGACATTGAAGAGTCCCCCAACGATAATCATAATTCAGACTTCATGAGACGGATTTGAGTATCACTGATCAATGAATTAGGTTGTGTCAAGCTCCCTTTCTTCCTAGTGCGAGAAAATATCGAACTTAAGGGTCTCCCTTCTTTTGGGGAGCCACACGGCCTTGTGACACTAATTTTGCCACTATATGGCTTCACCATTTCACCATCTATGGTGATGGCGCCAAGACCAACTTCTTTGGTCACACCATGTCATCTTGATAAGACATCAATCCTTATAGACATATTTGCAGCATGTGATCTCGTCATTTTAACACTTTAAGCATTTGGGATCAAGATGAGACTTAGTGGGGACAAACCACGACAATTTACGTCGTTCCACTTAAACACTTATGTTCTTATCTCCCCTTAACAGCGGGAATACTGTCTTATCAAAGTAACAATCCGCAATATAGCGGTGAAAGAGATCGCCTGACAAGGTTTCTATATAGGCGGATTAAATAGTTGGAGGTTCATATCCCACCAACCTAAGTACTTATTCATTTCAAATGACCTATCATTGTACGCAGTGGCAGTGCGATTTGACACCTAGAAATAGCATCTAGCCGAGCTCAAGGATTGGAGATCCGTTTCAATCCTGCCGAGCTCAAGGATTGTAATTTCGTGTCAATCCTCGTACACAATCACGAGTTGTAGTACAAAAATATTCAATGATGGTGGGTCATAGATGAATAGTAAAGTTGCATGCAAATATTGCATAGCCTCAAGACGCAATAGAAAGATTGGTGCGCATCAATAATGTTCGAGCGACAAGCGAAAGTTGCTTCGTCGTAGCCTCAGTGAGACCATACTGCGTGTGAACATGAGGTACATGACACTTCAACTTATATCCCGATAAACTTCTTTAAAGAATGTTTAGTGAGCCCATAGAAGTATAAGCAGCATAAACAATAGATAATAGTGTAACATGTGACTAGTGTGTTAACACTTCAACCAACACCATAAAGCATAAAAAAGTGTCCGCAAGTTGGTTGTATCTATCTACATAGTTTGATGTAAGAATGGAATGTTCACTTTTGTGTCATTTAGTGTAGGAGGGTCTCACTCCTAATTTAGTTAAAGAATAGGCTTTCAAAACGAGTAATGAGCATTGTAGGGGGCCAATGAGACATTGATGAAAGACCGATGCACCTCAATTGGTTGAGGGATTGACCGGACGGCCTCCAGGAAGTTGGAGTCGTGTTCGGGCAATGTCCCCCGGGTGCCGCCATTTACAACCATGGCGTCACCATCATGCTTCATGGAGAAGCTAGATCCCGAATGTGTTCGTTTTGAGCGGAAGAATAGATGTCCATGAGAATTTCTCAAAATTTAGACCATTATATCTTTTCCAAGATGACCGATTTGGTCAAACCAAAGCCTATAATTGTCATTGTCCCAAATATCATGTTTGGCGACAACATGTGATTCGATATTCGAATCATAGTGACATACAGTCCACTAGATTGACTCATTAACTTCTCTAAGATGCATTTCATTCCGCATTCATTAGAAGGTATACACAAAAGAACTCTTGTTCATTCTCAAAATGTGTTTTCAAATGAAAACTATTAACAGGAATGTCTTTAAAGCTCAACATGGTTCGGTTGCCTCTCAATGCATAGAGGGCATCTATGACGTTGATCATGGTGCCATGAGCCATCAAGATTCAAGCTAAACTACGTCCCTGAATGACTGGTATGATTCAATCATTGTAGTCACAGAAGATTTACAAGACACAAAATCCAGAAATAGTTGCCGGTTCCTTAGAATGTTGTGGATAGTTCCACTTGTTTACACCTAAGTTAATATTTTACTGGACAGTAAATGTCTATGTGAATATTAATTATTTCTTGGTCCATGTTATACCGGCGAGCCCAAGTTTCTCTAAGTTTACAAGTGATAGCCCGCCAGAAACACCACGCGAGCTGAGAACAGAGTTTGCATGCGAACTGGACTTCACTTAGCTCGCGCGCGGAATGGAAATAGGCGGACTACGTAGTTCGCGTAGAACACTTAGCTCGCGCGCGGAATTACTATTTAACATTCCGCGTAGGCGAGGCAAGATTGACTCTCCACGTAGGCGAGGTGAGGCGAGCTGGAGAACTGGCTCGCGTAGAAGACTTCGCGAGGAAGCAACATGCGGAGTCCGCGCGCACCACTTTAATCGTTGAAGACTTTTACAAGTCTTTGATATGCTTCGGGCCAATCCATGTGGCCCATTTAATATATAAAAAGCCATTTTAAGGCTCGCGAGCTGCAATAGCCCGCGAAATGGAAGCGAGCTTCAGGAGCACGCGAGATAGCATCCTGTGACAGCCCGCGGGATGAGGATATTGCTAATGCCGGTTCGCATAGGAGTCTACAGTTGGCAGCGCGGAAGTAATGCCCTATGCGGAATGAAGTGTGCGAACTGGGCAGGTGTCACCAATTGGTTGGTCTGCATGGAGTAAACCGTGTCCTTGTCAATTAGGGTTTCAGAGTCCGACTTGGATTCTAATCACTTTTCTTCTGCCGCAAGTCGAACTACTATATAAAGGGGCTCGAATCCTAACAGAAACCTCTCTCAAAACAAACACAATTCGGAAAAAGGCCACGAATTGATCAAACACAATTGGGAAAAGCCACAAATTGATCAAACATAATTCGAAAAAAGGCCTCGGATTGATCAAACACAATCCGGAGAAAGGTCGGGGTTGATCATACACAACCCTGACAAGGAAACAAGAGTGATCAAACACACTCTTGACCCGCGAATAAAATTTCGGGATTTTGGTACCTGCACGCACAAAATCTCAAGCATAGAATGGAGATGGAGAATGGAGGAAAGGATTTTATCCTCCCCGAGTTATTGAACTTGGAAAAGTTTAAGGTTTCAAAACATACATTTCGAAACTTCAAAGTCTTGAAGAAGTCGAAAATTGTAGTCGAAGAAAACTAAGAATCGTCGGTAGGCGGCGGCCAAGGGATTGGCAACCGGTGATGTCGGACAGCGGCCGGGAAAACAGGCGGCGGTGGTAGTTCGACAGAAGAGCCGAAAAACACTTTTTAGGGTTTCAGAAAACAAATGGTGGGCTATTAGTTTTAGGGTTAGAACAAAGTGCATGATAACATGATGAAGGATAAAGTGTAGAAACAAAGATAACAAGAGAATCATCGTCTTATTCATTGATAGAAGTCATTTATATAGGGAATTACAAAGTAACAATATGATAATGATAAGGAATACATAGTCCTATTGTAACTACATATCATGATGGCATAAGACCAAGACACACATATGGAATATCCTAGAACATTTTTTTTTTTTTGAATTTTTCATTTAGAAAGAAAATATAATTAAAGTGAAATAAAGTCTACTAATGTAACTCTTTGAAACAAATTAATACTTATGAAGAGATTCTTGTTTCGTTCCAATTTTATCAGACGTCCTTGAAATATATGTCTTAATGTCTTAAGAAGAGTTCATTGCATCTGCGTGTGTTATAAAAAGTTATCATATACTTACATCTACATTGAATAATCAATGTCTGATTTTACATGGTAATTTGGTTATGAATATGTTTTCTCACATAAACAATTTTAAGAGACTGAGAGACAAATGAATCTTCACCATATGTATTGAATATTAAAACAAAAATTATAACAACTTAAAATTGTATGTTTACTCGTAGTCTCTTAAACGGTTGCTTAAGTGAGTCGACGTTGTTATGAAAATCCGGTCATTGAAAATACATTGAATTTGACTCCATACGGTTCGGGTCGACATTCTTTCAGCTAGTTGCCCAATTGTCCTCTTGAAATTTCAATAAACAAGTGCCTCTACTTGCTCTTTTGGTAGTTATTAGGGCTTACTCTTCGAAACCGACAAGGCAAAGGCACGTGAACACTCTCCAAAATAATATCAACCACTACTGCGCTGCCTCCAGGATCTCAATTCTAATCGAACAACTAGTCCAAATCCTCAAACAACCGTCCAGCCCTATATATGCTTGTGTAAATGTGACCATCATCAATATCTTCCTCACTTCTTGCCGTCTCCCAGCTCCACCTAGCTTCTTCTATAATGTATAACCAGCTTTCTTTCGTAGGAAAGAAAACCCCATTGGCATCAATGAAGAGGCAAAGACGTGTGGATCATGGTGGTGGTGGTGTTACCTTGGAAGCTCCAAAGCTTGAAGGTGCAACAATGTCGATGCCAAGTAAGAAGCCCAAGACCAGAGCCGCTGCCAAGGTGAAAGAAGAGGCGGCGATCAAGGCGGAAAATTTGAGTCTTGATGGTGGAAATGATCAAATGGTGGCGGCTCAGGTTGCGGTGGCGGCGGAGGAGGAGGAGGAGGAGAAGTGCTTGTGTAGTCATGGGTCAGTTTATTGGTTGGATGAGCAAATGTCGTGGGGATCAATTTGGTCGCCATTGTGGGATGTGGAGTTCATGGGTGTAGCACACTATGGATTGTTTAGTGATCATGTGGTTTGGGACGATGATATTTGGGGATTAAGGACCACCAGCAAGGAGATTCCAGTTTCAAACCGATGAGGCTGACAATCGATAGTTTTGAAAGGTTATCAGATCAGAAGTTCTGCTTTTGTATAAGTTGTACGTTTTTTCAGAGAAGGAAAAACTAGTTTGTGGCTGTGAAAAAATTGGAGCTATGTAGCATCATCTGGTGTTTGCATATGAACAAAGTTATGAACAGACTGAAAATGCCCCTAATTTTGAAATTGAAAGGACTTGTCTGCGAACCCCAGCCTGCAAATACATATGTGTTCTACTTGTCTTGTAGCACTATCCATGAAAATTTTGAGACTAAATATCTGATGAGAATTATTATAACATATATATGGGGGAAGTTCATGAACAACAAATTCACTCCATGACTTCTGCTCTCAGAAGGAAATCAGAAGAGTAAACAGACGATTACATAAAGGAAACAGAAAAAATGGGAATTGCTACAAAACGAATGATACACAGAAGACTCTAAAAAACGTTATTACAAAGATTGCAAGTCGAAAGCCATATATGATAGGTTTAGTATCATGAATATGGGGGCTTAGAACTTAGTAGCTTGCTGGCTTGTAGGCAATGAAACTAACGCACTGTGTTTGGCGAACGTTGTCGAATCCGATGATCCTGATGAAGGCCTCGGGGTAAGTCTTCTTGGCCTCTTCGAGCTCAGCAATAACCTGGGAAGGGTCGGTGCATCCGAACATGGGGAGCTTCCACATTGTCCAGTAACGTCCGTCATAGTACCCGGGGGAATTGCCGTGCTCACGGTAGACGAAACCGTGCTACATCACATCCACCAACACGACGAGTGTAAGTCACCACATAAAATTCATATTAGAAAACTAAAAAACAATGATCGTAAAGTTTTCTTAACAAAGTCGATATATCAGTACGCGTGTAAGATCTAGTTCTTTTGAAACAAAATCAGTCTCTCTCCTTTTGTTTCGAAAGACTCTTACACTCTTAAAATACTTTGAATATCTTTGTCACTAGTTATATAGAAGTTAGATGAAATTCGGGCTCCATGTCATAAAAAAAGAAAAAAAAAGAAAAAGAAGTTAGATGAAAACTAGATCATAGGGTCACACTTGATATTATAATCATTTTAAGAGTTTATATGTCATATTTGAGTTACCTCCAACTCAAATTCCAAGCAGGGAATCCATTTGTTGCGGAGAAGGTACTCTACTTCCTTGGCCAATGACTCGACAGATAGAGGAGGAAGGTAAGAGAGGGTCTCAAACTTCCTCAAACCAACTGGTGGCCACACCTGCACTCATCAAATCCAAAGTTCAGTTAACTATAACCTGATTAATCAAACTGCAAGTTACTAATTAGGGTTTTGAGCTAGCTATATCTACCTGCATGCACTGGACTCTTCCACCGTTGCTGGCAAGAGTGGTAATATCGTTGGCCTTGCGAGTCACAGGGAAGGCGGAGGCCGACTTGAGCCCGTTGAAGGGTGCAACCATGCTAGCCTGAGCCGGGGCACGGTTAACTGAGGCAACTGTTGCTGTGGACATCATAGAGGAAGCCATTTTTTTCCTCTCTAACCTTAGCTCTCTTCTTCTTATTCTTCTTCAGCTAAGTAAGTTTATGAGGACTTTGCTTGTTTCTTTATATAGTAAAAACCTCAATTCTACAGTCCAAAACTCACATCCAATGGCCTCAACTTCATCTACTGGTTTCTGAGCACATATCCTCCATTGGATCATACTCGGGGTGACATTACAGCTCCAGGCCACATAAAATGGGGAAAATTGAATCCACACCCTTATCTTATGCACTCCATAGGTTATGACACCTAGGCAGGCACCCATATCTTATCACAAGCTAGAAATTATTTTCGTGATGTGCTCGTAATGTTTGTGAGGCTTAGATTTTTATCTGTTGGGTTCTGCAGAGGCTAAGATTTTTTTGGTTGGTGTAACTTGAAACGATTGCGACAGAAGTAACTCTCAAGTTGCGGATTGTGCCTACCTTTACCAAAAACAGAAACTCGAAATTTGCCGAAATCAAATAAGTTTTACACTCCCCATCCACGTCACAATTATTGCAGCAAAGAGTGGGAGCTAATCAGAACCATGTACCTGGCTCTTGGCTGTCAGATAAGTGACAAGTGATGTCACCTTTCCATGGCTGGGTGTGGAAAGAAATATCTAAGCCTCCTGACTTGGCATGTTTCAAGGCCTTCTATCAGATACGACTGAATCTCTTGGTGAGTTCTAGCCCACGAAAAATATGTGGAGGATATTTTTGGTAGCCCACTAACGAAGGTACTAGAAAATTCTAGGCGGAATAAGGCCTCAGAGAAACTCTATAGCCCATTACCTTTCTTGGCAAACGGACATGATAGTGAAATCCTAAAATGGCAGTTTCCTTTCTTATTTTTTTTGTCTTTATTAATGTAATCATATCTTTCAAAATAAATGTTTTTTTGTGCCATGAATCTGTTGTACTTCTATTTTTATTTTTCTCTTTTAGTAGATAAATAAACTTAGATATATAGAAAATAGCGGAAAACTTCGGCGTATCAAGAGATAAAATATTAGGTGTGCGTTTAGCTTTTTTCTTTTCTAGTAATTAGTTCTTATGCATTGATAGATAGGGTGATGTTGAAGTACGTACATAGGGCCGGGGCGTCCTCTTCATCATTTAACATACCCTGCAGGACATGTGAGAAGTAAAAGTTTATGTTATATGAAATGTACTTAATGAGACGGACATGAGTTAGCATGAATTCTCGATTATTGAAAAATTGTTCTTCATTATCTTTGCCCTCCGTGAAAAGTGCTCAAGTCGGGCAGTAGATGCATGAGTATGTCACTACTAACTGGAGCGAAAGATCTAAAGACATGAGCTTCGAGCGTGGCTTCTGGATGGAAGAACAGAACGCTGGAACCCTAGTGTACGTCTAGTGAGATTGTGAGAAGCAAATAAGGTCTGGTTTCAAGGGCATGCAAGCAAAACAGAAAAGAAATTGGAGTCGTAACGTGCAGCATTCGTCGTTTGGTGCCCCCATTCAGTTTCAGATTCAAATGCTCATTGTCTGTTTGTGACTGTGCAGGGCCTACAGACCGGTCTGGTGAGATCTGCTTTAGATTTTTGTTTTTTTTTTTGTTACAATCTGCTTCAGATTCTTTGAAGTACTGCAGAACAAAAGATTTGTAGTAGACATCTTAAGGTTCATTCCAGATTTTGAATCACTTGAAAACGATTTTTGTAGATTAAGTTATGATTTTTCAAAGTTTAAGGTCTGCATCAGGAAATTCTGCAGATTAGTGTTTCTGAGATTTTGACCAGTTACCTTCTTTCATTAAACTGTACAAATTGGTTAGTTCTTTGAACTTGGTGTCTTCGTGAAAGTTTGAGTAGAGACCTTAATGATCATTTTAGAACTGGAATCTCTTGAAAATAAGTTTTCTAGAATTAATTATGATTTTCCAAAGTTACAGCTCAGTTGCATTTTAGAACACAGTTTATCCTTACACAAGAATCATAATGCTGGATCTAGAATGGCTTTTTCTTGATGGTATTTGGTCCTTTGATACATCAATGCAGTCTTACAAAGAGCATAGCTTAGCAAGTACATGTCTTGAGGACAGCAATGCAGTCTTATAATCAGCACTTTCTTTATATTGTATGTATATGAGCAAGTACTTGTTTTGTGTGATTTATATATATGTGTTGTTGTATATTTATACAATGCAGGTTCTGGAAGCAAAAGATCATATGAAGCTACAGCTTCCAAAATAATAGTCGGTTCATAAATGTGGCCAGTAAACATACCATGCCATGCGGTAGGGCAATTTTTTCATGTCCAATGCATACAATCAATGCTTCCCAACATCCCAGGAAAGCCACGTTTTTCACCTATTACAAGTAATCTCTCAATGTCATCACTATTTGGCGACCTTAAGTACTCATCACCAAACACTTCGACAACTGCTGTGACAAACCTTTTGAGACTTTCCATCGCGATGCTTTCACCAATCTGCACATACTCATCTGCATAATTGGCTGGAACATCATAAGCAAGTATTTGAAAAGCAGCTGTTACCTTTTGAAGTGATGACAACCCAAGACGCCCAGCTGCATTCCTCTTTTGAACAAAATAAGTATCATATGCAACGACACGATCATGAATGTGCATGAAAAGAGGTTGCTTCATTCGGAATCTCCTTCAAAAGAGATTGGCCGGATATTTTGGAGGATTGGCAAAGTAGTCACCGTAAAGTCTTTCATGACCCCCGATAGAATCACGATTAACTGTACAACGACCCATAACAGAACCACGACGATCTTTTCTTGAACTCTTGTTGGTAAGATCTTCTTCTTCAATTCGAGCAAGTAACAATTCTTCATAATCTTCATCTATATCATCATTGTCATCCATGAACGTATCAACTATATAACGGCTACCCAACGAATGACGAGCCATAAGAAAAATAGTTTTAGAGTGAGAAAAAAATGAGAAAGAAAGAGAATTTGAGAGTGAGACAGCAATTGTGATGAACGATTTGTTCATGTTTATACAAAAAATTCAGCTAGCCGTTGTAAAGTAGCCGTTAGAAAATAGCCGTTAGAAATTAGCCGTTAAAACTAAGCGTTAGAAATTAGCCGTTAGGAAATATGCTCATCAAACTATTTGATTGTTGTTTCAAATGAGGAAATAAAATATTTGATTGTCGTATTAAATGAGAAAATAAAATATTTTATTGTTGTATTAAATGCAGGATTCCTCAAAATGGGGAAGCTGTTGGAGTTGGAGCAAAAAAATTATGGGGAATCTGGCTTTTACTTTCTCATTTTGGAGAAAAAATAAGGAAGCTGCCGGAGATGCTCTAATAACTCTTAATTTGAATTATATGTCTCAACCTTCTAGAAATAGTAAACTACATATTAGTTACTAATTAAATTTCATTTTAAAAGTACATCATTTACATATTTTCTTATACAGTTAAAGATAAAAAATAAAAAATTAAGACAATTTAATATGCACATGTCATATGTCATATGTCACTACAATTTTATTAAAATACCCTTCAATACATATTCTACTGCTACTGTCTATATTAATTAATGTCGACTCCACAGCTGCTACTGTTGAATTTTACTATTCATCTGCAAATTTACCCTTCCAACAGTAACAGAAAATTACCCTTCCAACAAATCTCAACACCAACGATAACAACTTACCGTTCCAATATACCACAGTAGCAGCAAATTATCCTTCCAATCTCAACAGTGGCAGAAAAAGACAAACACACATATACAAGCAAGTTTTGATCACCATCATCACCATCATCCCTTTTTTCTTCCCTACAGAAACCCTAACCCTAGCCTGACCCGCCGCCGACCCGTTGACCCGATCCGATTTTTGCGGCCAACTCCGGCGGACCTAGTCGACGGCGCCGGTCGGATTATTTTCCTCTCTTTGATGCGACCCTCCCTCTGTCAATGGATCGTGCCAATTCGAGCCGGGTAGTGAGTTGGAGCTTCGGCAGTGGGACGACGGCGTCGTTGGCCTTGGAGTCCTCCTTTCTCCTCGATCTAATCTGCCGGATCTGCCCCTCCGCCTGCCATAGGCGCTACCAGAACAAACCGCAGCCTCTGAATCCACCGTCCAAGGCGGCCGTGGAGTCGTGGCATAGATCGGTGAGCTTTGCTCGCATGCTACTCCGACGAAGTCTCCGGCCAGTTCTGGAACGTGCTTTAGGCACCGGCATAGGCGACGCCGGCGTCGAGCTCTGATCTAGAGGGGGGAGAGAGAGTGAGAGAGAGAGAGATCAGATCGGGTTTATGGTTGGGAAGAGAGGGGTGGCATGCGTGTAATTTGAATGTGAAAGTGAGGTCATTTTGGTCATTTCATGGACAGAATCTGGGTCGGCCTGATACTGCTGGTTTTGGGTCTGTTATTGTGTATAAAAATTGCTGAAAGTTATTGACCCAATTCTCACTTACCAAAATTACTCACTTACCGAAAATTGAACTCATTAGATATGTTCTACTTGTGAGCTCTCTCTTCTAATCTCCTCCAGTGGAAACCCTCGCATTCACTTTAAGCTCGAACTCGCGGTCGCCTCCTCGTTTCTTCATACCAATCACACGACCCGCCGCTGCTTCCTCGCGTGTGCAACACTTTCGGCGCAGCTGCAGAACCGGAGACCACAGTCCTCCGTACTTTGACCCCTCGCGTGTCCTCAACTCTCCTCGACCCTCGCGTGGGTCCGAGAAGCTTCCCCTTGCGCCAATAGAAAAGCGCTTTTTCCACTGCTTTTAAGAAAAGCAAAGCTGTCACTTTGTACTGTGTGTTGCTGTTTCACTTCCGAACTGTGTCAGTGAACACACAGCATCTGATTCCAGAAGAGATGGGAGAAGGAAAGGGCTCGACTCTGGTGCACCTTCTGGTCGTCGTTCTCAGCTTGGTCGCTTTTGGGTTCGCCATTGCCGCCGAGAGACGAAGAAGTGTGGTAAAGCCTCTTTTTACTCTCTAACACTCTTTGTTGTTTTTACTTTGCTAATTTATTGTTCCTCTGTAATTGGGGTTTAAGCTTTCTACTTGCTGCTTCTGGTCTTTGTGTCTTGATCTGTGTTTTTCTAGTGCTTATCTTTCATTGGATCCTATGTTTTGTATGTACTATGATTAGGGATTCTAGAATGACATAGAGGTTGGAATCAGCGCCTGTTGAAAAGTGGGTTTGTTAAGAGTTTTTGGGTTTGGATTTGCTGATGTTGAAATTATGGGTTTGGGGATTCTGCGATGGATGCATAAGTTGGGATTTTGATGTTGAACTTAAATATAATTAATATATACTTAATATATAGATATATTCTTTGATATTCATTAGGCTTCTAGGAATAAGAGGGTTGGAAATTTAATATGTCGCGGAGCTGATCTCCTTTCCAATTAAGAATGAATGGGATTTCACTAAACTATGTACTGATTATTCATGGAATAGAGTTGGTTGCTTTGGGTTTGTGGTTTATTCTTGTTTCAGGGTTAGAATTGTTGCTATTGTCATTCCTGGCTCTCTTTACTCATTGGCTCTATAGGCTTTTAGACCATAATTTCCATTTCATCAGTCACACAGTCCTTAATCTTAGGAGGATGAAATCTTTTTGCGAAGAATTATGTACTTTCATCTAGGCATATGGGAGGAGTCAATTCATGCATCATCAGATTAACTTTCTGAAGCCTGTATGATCTTGATTCATTTTTACAACATTTCAAAAGTTGTTTCTTTTGGTCAAACAGAACTTTCAAAATATAGAACTCATAAAGAAGCTAACAGCTTGCAACATTTACCCTGTTCTAAATTTCAAATCTCGTGTAAGTAGGGAGCAATTTTACAGGAATACAAGTGCTATTACTTTCGGTTTCTTGCACCACCTTTCTTCAACTATACACTATACATTTCGCTTTGAAGATTTATTAGTGAAATAACCTGAATTTTTTGCATTCCCCTTGTAGTATTGGTGTAAAGATGGGGATGTAATTTTCCTCCCCATCTTTTCGTTCACTACTTCTAGTTTCATTACCATTACTAATCTTTATCACAGTCTCACGTCAGAAGCACATGGGAGTAAGACTACCATATTCTTTGATCCTCTCTGTTAATTAAGTATATGAAGTTGTCTCTGCAGGGATGCTGTTGCAATCCAATTCAAACCTAACAATCATATTATAAAACTTAAGTGTATATTTAAGTGGTATATAACAACTATATGGTTAGTTTAGTGGTTTGGTACATGCTTGTATAGATTTGTATCAAACAGGACTACAGATGTGGTTGTAGACTCGAGGATCTTGTATTTATTCTGATGTATCAGAAGAGAAAAGGTTTTCAGTGATATATCTGCCATGGATACCCTTTTAAGTGCTTATTTGTGTTAACTAATGAGAATAATTCACGAGTCAGAACTCAGAAGCACATGGGGATAAGACTAACGTGTTCTGTGGTCCCTCTTTGTTAATTAAGTATATGAAGTTGTCTCTCTTTGGATGATGTTGCAGTATTCCAGTTTATTGAAACCTTTCAATCATATCATAATACTCATATGAGTGAATAAGAGCCATATGGTCAGTTTTGTGGTTTTGGGAATGTTTGTATATATTTGTATCAAGCAGGACTACAGATGTGGTTCGGATGTATCACTTCAATTTTCGTTCTCCTCTTCCTTTATTTTCTAGATTGGCGATAGCGTTGCCATTTTTCCAGATATCGTACATCTCATGTTAGAACATTTATATGGCTGACTTATTTTTTGTTGAAAAAAAAAAAATCCTTAAATAGCAGTACAGTATGTACTATCTCCAAGTCAAGAGTGGTTTGTGTACAGCTTGCATCTGCATAATAAACTGGATTTAAGAGCTTTTTTGGATAACTGTTTTGGTAAAACTGTGGTGAATGTTGGGATTATGCTTAATTGTGTTGCATTATGCTCTATGATTTCTATACATTTAATTTATAGTAACCTTTGTTTCCTGGCAGGGTGAAATATATAAGGATGAACAAACAAATCAAACTTACTGTGTCTACAACTCAGATGTTGCCACTGGTTATGGAGTGGGTGGGTTCTTGTTTCTTCTGTCAGGGGAATCACTACTCATGGGTGTCACGAAGTGCATGTGTTTTGGAAGACCCTTAGCCCCTGGTGGAAATCGAGCTTGGAGCATTATATATTTTGTTTCATCATTGTGAGGATGTCTGTTTTATTTAATACCATGGATTTACATTTTTCATATTTAAACCTTAGCTGCCTAGATTGAATTTGGTCTCTTGGATTAAAATTTCTTCCAATTTTCCATCTGCAGGGTAACTTTTTTGATTGCAGAATCATGTTTGATTGCTGGTGCTACAAAAAATGCCTATCACACCAAGTACCGGGGAATGATATATGCTCAGAACTTCTCCTGTGATGCATTGCGGAAAGGTGTTTTTATTGCTGGAGCAGTGTTTGTGGTTGCAACAATGGTCCTCAACGTCTATTACTACATGTACTTCACCAAGGCAACAGCTACTCAGGCAGCTCACAAAGCCAAGCGTACAAGCTCAAACATTGGGATGGCTGGGTATGCATAGATAGAAAAGTACTACGACAAGCTAGATAGCTTCCAAGTCCAGTTTCGCGTCTTGTTTAACAGTTTCTCGAATGTAATATGAGTAAGGGGTGCCTCTGTGATTGCAGACTTTTAAGTATGCGATTACTTTTGATATATAATTGGATTTCATCTAGTTTATCTCACGGTTTATTACTTATTTACTAGTGTCTAACTGTCTTATATGCATATCCCTTGTGAAATATGTAGGGTTAACCTGAATTTGAAGCCTGAATGTTACGATATATTTTCTGTGTAGTTTCAAGTATCTGATTTGTGGTTTGCAACGGTAGTCGATCTTTGTCCAAATCAAAATTCAAGTTCCAACCTTAAATTATGAACAGGGTGGTCCAGGATTGCATTTGGTGTTTTCCTCTGTAAGATCTATAATCATCATATACAGAACAATTTCGATCGGAGAGAAAGATTGCCATACATGAAGCTTCAGCTGGCCCTGGATATGAGACGCTCCTTATGGCCTTCTAGGAAAAGAAAGTAAGAAACTGTCTTGAATATGTCACACACTCACATGCATATAGGTCGCCTCTGCTCAACTTAGCACATTTCACCAATGGTGTACGTCTTGTTGGATTTTGTCAGTCATACATGTACACCCTTTAACTCAGAATTTACAGCACCTCTGCGAGGTGTATGAGTCCATGACTTGAACCGCTGAATAATCAAGTTACAAGACAGAGCAGAAACCCAGAATTATATGAGGCCAAGAAGAAGATGGCAAAAGCATTAAAGCCGGGGGTAACAGAAGTAGTAAAGGGTGCTCAGTGAAAATGACAAAATGAAATAGGTACTGAACTTACTGCAAGTGAAAATCTCTGAGTGTAACTTATATCTGTCAAATTTACATGGTAAGCACCATGGAGGAGGAGGAGGAGGACAAACCCAAACAGAAGCTAAAAGGTGTCAAACTGTCAACTTTAGCTGCAGAGAGATAATAGAAGATCAGATTTGAGATAGGGTAAGTTTTTTTTTTCCTTTTTTAAGACTAGAGGCTTTTTTGCCCTTTTTCTTTTTTCCAGCCATAAAACAAAACACACTTTCTTTCTGGGAAGAAGAAGCTAGCTGACCAAAACAGCACCAGTATTTTCAGACACTGATACATAAAATTTAAAATTTAACCATAAACTTAGTGTTAAACAAGACGACTATGTTTCACGTGTTCTACTTCGTTTCCATATTATACCCTTGGCTTTGGATCGAATTTATCAATTCCACCACTGCAAATGTACCTCTGCTCCTGTGATTGATAATTGGGATTTACGTACGAAATGCCATATGAAAGTGAAGAAATTGCTCGAGTCCCGTCAGAGGTTTACATGGAAGTGACAATTGCTGAATGAATAGAGAGCAGTCGTACCCCAGTTTTTGTTTTATCATTTCGGTAACGACACACTGGTTTGGACATTTCCCTCGATCTTTTCCATTTTCATTATTGATTTTAACATTTTCCCTTTGTTTTTCTCTACTAGTCGGAGTGGTCGGATTGAAAACCCAAGCCAGGCTACCTTTCCCACACTGCATCTCTCTCTAGCTCGGAAATGCTAAATTGCTAATGACCCTTTGAGGATGACTCGTTAAGAGTAAAATATCTGAATTTAGGGTTCTTATTAATAATTGAGCAACCAGCTGCAACGTATGTCCATCTTCATGACATGACATTACCTTCCCCACCATTTCTCCATTTCCAAATTACAATTCTTATGTGTCCTGAAGCCAATTGTGATCAACATTCAAAAACCCTTTTTCCTTTCCTTCAACAGTCCCTGTTCTTGATTCTCCCTGCAGGACCCCATTATTTTTGGTCGATGCCCACGAGACAAAACCCCTTGCTTCTTCATCATTCGCAAATAGCAAGCAACGATAATGATCCAAGTGCTGCTCATTATCTCATACATTACTCCACGCCTTATATATGGTTCCCCTTTTTCGCTGGCTCGACAATGAAGCAGATGAGCTGGCCAGAGATTGATATGATTAATTGAAAGTAGGTTTCGAGTCTATTTTGTATTCTAAATGGCGATCGATATATATAGAAAGAGGCATGTATGCATGGCACAGTTGTGGTAGCTACTACTTCTGGGCAAAATATGAAAGATGTGTCCGTCCGCCCATCGTCCCCCATTAAGCTTCCTCACCTAATATCATGACTCACGAAAATGAAAGCCATTGATAAATATTGACCTACCCAGAAGAAGGACACTCTGGTCATTCAAGCTCTCAATCCCTCACAAGATTGCATAAATTTGACAACCTCTAATTATAATTTAAGGTAGTAATCCACTTTTATTGAATCAGGTACGATTGTCTCCAACACCCCGGCGGGATTCCCGGTCACCTCTCTTCTTCCACATCTCTCCATCTCCAATTCCAACTTCCTTGTTATATATTCATACAAAATTCCGAGCAAACATATTTATAATTGGAGTGTGCAATCCACGCATTGCTCGCCGCGTGGTTCATCTCCGGCGAGACATTGCCGGGGAGAGCATGGAGTACTGTGGTCCTTGCCTCCTTGCCTCGCAATCCTACCCAAAGATATTCATAATCATAACCAGACGTCGTAACACACCCAGAGAGACTCTCCTGGCGCGTGGACAAGATATTAGTTATGACTAGATTACTGTCGCTCACCGACATGCAGATTTCAATTGGAACATTACGTAGCGATGCATGAGTATCATTGAGGGTTGTATTGCTAATTATGCTCCGAGGTTTATACTGTTTACAGAGTTAAATGTTAATTAATTTGTTTAATTTTGAACGTACTCATTTTTAAAATTAGTAGAGGGAGTGAAAGAGAGAGCTTGGACATGGACTGGCAGAGACTGGTACTATTTTCTCTTCACGTGGGCCATTGTGGGCAGGCATACATATTACAATACCAATAGCCGTCAATCCCTTGCTCACAGGTCACAGTAGTATTAGACCCGAGAGAGAGAAACAGAGAGGGAGAGAGAGCTTGGGTTCTCAAACAGTCAACACTTATTCATCAGCTAACAGCTGGTTTTTTTTATTTTTTATTTTTTTTTCAGAATTCTAGAAATCTAAGAGATCGATCGTATCTCTACATCTCTTTCGAGTGTTTGTATTAAGGAATTTGGAGGAGGGAGGTGCAGGCAGGGCTTTTATTTATGTAGCGGAAGAGATATTTTTCCGGTAATGTTGTTCGCCGGCGGCAGGAGGAGGAGGCAGTTGCGGCATTCGTGTCTGGCCATGGCGTTGGTCGTGATGTCGGTTTTACAGATTTGGGTCTGCTCCGACGACCGGTACTGCAAAGCTGGGGCAATTCGGGTACTTCCACCACCAGGAAATGTAAATCATCATCTTCATGTAACATCACAGTACCAACAAGAACATGAAAAGAAGAAGGCTGCTAGTAGAGAGGAGCTGTTTCGTAAGTTCTTCAGCGGAATATCATCATCGGCTTCAAAATTCAACAAAACCGAAAAGGGATTCGAAGATAGCAAACGAAGGGTGCCCAGTTGCCCAGATCCTCTCCACAACTAGTAAATTACATTTCTTTTTGAGTTCCATTTCTTTCTTTCTTTCTTTCTTTCTTTCGTTCTTCCTTCTGTATGGGAAATTTTGTTGATCCATGGGAGTTGCTACCAAAATACCCGCGTTTTTCTCACCGTTGTGATTCCGATATTGGGTTGGTTTCTGTAATTCAAGTGGGAAAACCGATGGTATTTTGGTATCCTAGCTAATCAGACCAGTAGTCTAATTTATTTTATTTACTTAGAATTAATGGACGATCATGATCAATGACATTGTTGTGTATAGTGAAGAATTGAATCTTGTTTCCAATTTCCAGTTTACTTGTTTTTCAATTTTCAGTTTACTTGTTTTTCAATTTTCAGTTTACTTGTTTTTCTTTCACAGTGATGATGACCACCGGCCCTTCTATAGCTTTTGTACTACTAGCGCCTAACATCTCCCTAAAGATCTATCTTCATTGCCTTTGATGATCACAGAAGAAAAGACTCTATGTAGCTACAAAATGAGATTCGTTTCTTTTCTTACCATGCATATCTAATCAGTCTCAGTAGAAGTACTTCAGAAACAAACCATACAAAGACAAATCTTTTCACATTCATATTTGAATCAAGAATGTTCACTCTAGCTACTTTCATAGCGTGAATAAAGTAACTTCTATTTTGGTGAAAATCCCTGGTGATCCATATCAGATATGTTTCTGGGCTTTATTATTATTGATCGTGAAGTTGAAATGCTTTGTTGACCGGGTAGTCTCTAGCATTTGTGATGATATAAGATGTATCATAAGTTAGTAGTAGATCTCTCTGTCGGGTAGTTCGGCGTATGTGGTAAGTTTTACCCAGAATATGTATAGGTTTTTGATCCTGTCCTATTACTTCAACTGGTAAAAAATAAAGAAATTTTTATTTGAATCTTCCATCACTATCCTATCCTCTTTCAGAAATACCCAATTCTTGTATGACCCAGCTGGCCATTATAGTATTGGTTCTGATGCCTTCGGCTATTCTGATGCAACTTATATATAATAGCCTTGATCAGATCGCTGCTTTCTACTTGAGGTGTCTGAATAATTGCTGGACCAGTCGCTGGTTTCATATATATATTCAAGCCAACTGCTGACTAGCTAGCCGTTGACTCTGATCATTTTAGAACACTTCATAATTCACAGTAAAACCCAACAAATGTGGCTTTTATTAGATTTTCACTTTTGTATAACTTTAGCAGAAAGTTGCATTTCGGGGTTTTATAGCCGGCCATGCATGGATAGTCGGGTTAGCTTTATAAGGTCAAAGAAAAGAGGAGTTCTTTTTTACTAGAAAAGAACTAGTAAATTAGATCGATAAGACTTTATGTACTCGTAAATTAGATCGACTTTATGTACAAGTAAACTAGCCCAATGGAGTGGTAAATGATAATCCAATTGGTAAACTTGTATTAATCGTTGAATTTAAATGAGCTTTAATTTGATGGGAGCAAAAGTAAAAAATCGATAATTTCTGCGATATTTCACTGAAATTTTCGTTTTTCTCACCCAACGATATATTTTTACCCTCTCAAGCATTTATCGTCTGAAACTCCCAATATATCCCGATATTTCCCGATATTCTTCACAATACACTGAAGGCTCTACACAGAGAGACGATAAAGATAGTGCAAATTTTGTACATCATAAGTCTTCTACGTGGTTTTAAAGTACTCATGTAATTTCATGTGAAATGTATCATATGTATATAAAACGTGATGGTCTAGCCTCCATTTGGATTTCCAGTCATCAAAAAAAAAATGTTTAAAGTAAACTTTTAAGAATTATTAACGGTTCAGCACTAACATTTTCACCTTAACTTATTACAACTCCTTATATATCAATGTTTATTCACAGTTTTCATTTCAAATATATTACAAAATATAGAAAACAAACATCTCTTAAAGTTTCGTTTAAAATTTCCTTGTTTTTCTTCAAATTTCTGTCAATTTTCTCATTTTCTTACTACAATCGATATTTCTCCGAAATTTCCATCGAAATCTCCATATTTTAGAGGGTCGAAATTTCAATAATCACCAAAATTTTCTTCCTTAGATGGGAGTTGTTTAAATCTCTATAGTCAGCTAGTAAACGGGAGAACTGGAGTGTTACATATGTAATCGGCTTGATAGATCAATGTTTATTCACGGTTTTCATTTCAAATACAGTACATAATATAGAAAACAAACATCTCTTAAAGTTTCGTTTAAAATTTTCTTGTATTTCTTCAAATTTCTGTCAATTTTCTCATTTTTTTACTACAATCGATATTTCTCCGAAATTTTCATCGAAATCTCCATATTTTAGAGGGTCGAAATTTCAGTAATCACCGAAATTTTCTTCCTTGGATGGGAGTTGTTTAAATCTCTATAGTCAGCTAGTAAACGGGAGAATTGGAGTGTTACATATGTAATCGGCTTGATAATAAGTCGGTATTTTCATACATTGCGTTAACTCTCCAGACTATGGCCCAATTTGGTATTGAGTTTTGGGGATTAAAATCACTTATAATCACTATTTTAAATAAATTTTCTATTTGGTAAAATCTTAAAACGTGTTTTTCTAGAATTTTTTAGTTTAAATAACCACGATTTTAAAAAACAGTTTGAGGTTACTTATTTAAAACTGAGTTTTTAAAAATTAAGTTTTTAAACCATAATACCAAACCAAGTGTATAAGATTGACTAGGATTTGTAAACGTGGGAGTCGTCCACTCCAAAGAAACGTACATGCTTTCAAAGAGAGATGATTAAACTGTAAAAGGGAGTTTGTGGTTTAATGTTGGGTGGACTCTAGTGTTTGTAAACTAGGGTAAAAACAGAAAGTAATATGATATCAATATCATATCATTCTAGTTTTGTGGTTTTCCTGCAAAATCTATTGTCAGGTTTATTATAACAGCAAGAAAAGCATGGAGACAAAAGTTACAACCATCCCCATTGAGAGCAGAGAGTGAAAGGGAGGTGGAAAACAATAGTAAATAACTGACGGAAGTTTAATTCTTCGATCTTATAGTGCCCGTTGTTTGCATGTGGTTAAAAAACATTGATAGGGTTTGTCTCGTATTCTGGAAATTTGGGGTGTTTATAAGTAGGGAGTAGAGAGAAGAAGAGGAAAAGCAGAGAAACCGATGTGAGAAAGGGCCACGTATTGTGCGGCAAAGGTGGTAGAGATTTTGTTTGCTAGTATTTTGGATGTGGAATCTGTTTCTAAATTCACAAAATCCATTCATTCGTTAGCACAACAGTCAACACATTTTAGCCCATCGATGCATTCATTTCTACAAAATGGGTGATCGTATCTTAGATAAATTTTATTTTGAAATTCTTGAGTTAAAAATTTAGTGATGAGTTCGGTTATTTGGACCTCCAAATTTACTCACTTAACCTCATTCTATTATGAATTATTAAATGATATATTTATCTTCTTACACAGTGACTATTAAGTGCACTAATTAAACAAAAAATAATATTACATTTATTCTCTCTAAACTTTCTAATTCAATAATAATGGAAAATGGATTGTATTTTATTATTTTCCTTATTGATTTTTATTTTCTAGTTTTACCACATACTTATTAAAGCATTTATATATTTATATTATCATACATGTCACATGCATATACAAAGTGAAAAAATATTTTTACAAAAATTATGATCTATCAATTATTAAAATAATTTATCATCATGAGGTATAAAAACAAAAAATATAAACTTACAACAAAAAATAGTATATGTAAAATAGAAAGTAACAAAAATATAGAATAGTTCATGTAAGAACATTCTTTTGATGATTGATAAATAAAATTTGAGACACAATCCTTGTTTTTTTTTTTTTTTAAGAGAATAGTATTCTTCATAATTTGAATGAACTTTTCTCAAAAATTGATGTCATTGAAAATTATTTCTTACAATTTGATCAAAAAATGAATGTCTAATGACATTTTATGCAAAATATAAAAAAAAAATACAAAAAATAAAGAAAATTAAGAAATCAAGGTTGGGAATGGAGGTTTGTGTTAAAAATAAAAAATAAAAAAAATTAAAGAATGGAAGTCGGGTATGGATGTTCGCATGCAAAAAGAAAAAAAAGAATTGAAGGTATAGTGAGTGAATAAGAGGTGTAATAGTGTGTGTGTGTGTGTGAATTACATTAAAAAATTATTTTAGGAATTTGAAAGTAGGTCTAATGAGCAAATATTTGTATTTAAAAGTAAAATTGAGGTGTAAAGAGAATGAGAGGTATAATAAGCAAATTTAGAGATGTCAATAGCCGCACTCTTTAGTGATTCAAGTTTATCAAAGTGAGAAAGAAGTCACCGAGCTTAGTCACTCGGTGAAATGGCCTCTCTTTTTCACTCTTGGCATTTGGAGCTAGACTTGTAATGACACTAGCTAGTATTGTGTGAGCTAAATCCAATGGGCCTGTTTACCCAGTATGTGGGAATTTGGGGAGGTCGGCCTTCAAGTAACGTACCTTCGGCCTTTAACAAAGGTTTTGGAACTTGGAAGTAATCTCTAATGAGTCCTTTTTTTTATTGACCAAAAAAAAAACATTAGTCCTTTTCCAAAAGAAGAAAATCCAGGGAAAAAAAGAGCTAAGAAAGTTTGCATCATATCAATATGAGGAAGAACGTCCCAAACAAAAATGTAAGGTATTAAAGAATACGTATGCAATTGGAAGCCTCTCTTTAATTTATAGACGTTATGAAAGTTAAAGATCCATTTTCAAATTTCTTTTGCAAGGAAAATAAACGAAGGGTCAAAGAAGGAAGTTACTTATGTCGCAAGAAGAAAAAAGATACTGAAATGAGTAAGAATCGAGCTTAATTTAGATGAGATTGGAAATATCTAATTAAAAAGCCAAGTGGTCGTTGGCTTTTAGTGGCAAGGTGAAACTTAGTGTCGTTGGCTCTATTTTTTTTATGGCAACATAGTGGGAAAACTGAGTTATTTGTCCTGATGCTTTTTTGGAATAGAATTATCTTTCTATTATGTCACCACAAATGTAAAGCGAATAAAGTTGTCAGTCGTACACTCTTCGCTATTCAGTGCATTTTAGAATACATGTTTGTAATTGAGGTTTCTGTTATTATCTCAGGAGATCCTCTTTATATGCTTTGTAATCTGGGGTTTAGGTATTATGTCCCCCCCCCATGTATTCTGAGGTTTCATTAATCAAAGCTTGAGGGCAGCCGCACCGGCCCTTCTTTAAAAAAATAAATAAATAACCGACCATTATTACAATTTTCTCTCTTTCTTCCGTCTCAATCTTCAAAGCAGATTCTACACATCAAGGTGCACTTGCACTATTAATGTGCAAGTCCTCAAATTGCCGTATGTGAAAATCGAATGAAGACTAAAAACCCTAAATTCTTTCATTTCATTTTCATTTTTGATCTGATCAAATTAAGCGCCCATAATAAGAGTTCATTTTATTTAACCTTAGGTCCTTACTTCCAGTGTTGAAAACACTTGAGACTATTTTTTTGGGTTTCAATTTTGTTAACGGTGTTAGAATACATGCATGATAATGCGACGTGAATGACCAGATCAATATATTGCATATTAGTTGCTCGGTTTACTTACACTTTGATGCGTAGAATAATTAACCACATACTTTTATTACAGAAAATCTGACCTAATACAATCCGAAATTATGAATTAGCATTGCTAATTAAAGAATTTAATGAATTGATGGAAGTATCCACATGATGTGTCAAAACCAAATGACATTCATAGTCAGTCCATATTTAAAAGATTACCACATAATTTGGAATCCAAATTATAGGTGCGCGTGCTTATAGTCTTCATTTAATATTCAACTAACACAAAGAAACTTGAAAGGAATATAATTTGGTTTCAGAACCCAAGCCATCTTACAAGGAAAATTATCTGCTAGCTAGATGATGAACTATTTCCAAAAGATGCTCAAAACCACTAGCACAAACGATGGGGTTTCCACGGGAGCCATGCCCACACGTTCGTACGGTCTTTGACCTTTGCTTGATGCAGAATGGATCGGCAAGGTGCCGCTACTATCTGCTCAATGAGAATCAGAGGGACATCTTTCTAATAGGATGCAAAGCCCTCCGAGATAACCTGTTGATGCTGCAAAATGAAGTGGAGTCCTCCCTGCCACGTCTTCGGAGTGCTCTAATGTAAGTCGCATTCTTCATATTATGCATACGACATCTACAACCAGCAATTGAATCATAAAAGGGATAAGTAAAGTACCTAATCAGTTGTCACATAGAGAGGTCAAATGTGACATGACTTTCAAAGTTAAGGAAATATTTCATCCTATTGGCCGAAAGTCGCAGCATGCAAGTAAATATCCGAGTAATGATAAGTAAATATCTTCCTTCTGGCTGAAAGTCGCAGCAAGCAATGGGGACTTGCCCTCCACCACCAAGGTTGTAGGCGGCACGCCATTACCTTGATCACCTGTGTTATTCTGGATTGCAATACTGTCAACTATTAGCGTCACAATTTCAATAAGCCCTGCTTCTGCAGCTAGATACCGGGGGGGGGGGGGGCGCTTTTTCTCCTTAGCAGAAAATGAAACCGAATGAAACTGAAGGATCAGCCTTGATCAAATGCTTTGCCTCCAAGTGATTACCATTTATCAGGGCCTCATGCAAGGGAGTATTTTCCTCATCATTTTTCATTCTGAACACTGATATATCAACCTTTTCAATATCCGTCACTTGACCTTGACCGGAACCCAGATTCACATGCTCCATAATGTACCTTATCATATTATCATCACCCTCTCCGGTTTTGGCCGCAATGGCTAGACTTACATGCCCGAAAGTCACCGCTGTGTGGCTCAGCCGGGACAGGAGCTGCATGGAAGCATTTTGATTATGATCTGCAACCTTCTGAATAGCTGTGATAAAGTGATTAATGTCAGTTTGCCTGTAGCATACCCGTACAACTGATGGTACAATCTCGATTGATCGGTTAGCTGACTATCCTGGATTTGATGTTGATGCATTCTTCTGACACAGTAGTAGTAGTTTGATCTAGCCTCAAGTCAACGATGTGTTTATGCAGAGTTTGCGCAAATTCTAAATAAAATGAATCCAGGGGGCTCTGCACCAAACATTGTGATTAGTGGGTACCATGTTTTGTGTGTCCCATATTAGCTTATAGACCAATAGGTAAACTTGTGCCCGCCGATCTGCAAGTCTACTCTGTTACAATCCGATAATGGTCCAGTTGTGGCATGGTCAAAGTCTTCTCCAACTTGTGCTTTAATCATTCAACTTGGAATGCTGTCAAAGTCTTCTCCAACCCTAATACCGCATTTGAGGAATGCTACAGTTTTAATGAGGACTTCAGTTGCCTAATTCTTGATCAATGGCTTGAGACTCAAGTTTCTGTCATCAGTAAAATTGGGTAGATGGATAAGTTAATTTTGCTTGCACTACAGAACTGGGGGGATGCTGATGTCACCAGGAACTGTTTGATAAAATGGATACACACCGCTAAACCCTGAAATTGGGAATCTGCTTGAAGCTGAGGAATGCTCTAGCGTTTTGAAATGGCTTTTGATTTGCAGGTTACCATTAAGGATGTCAAGTTCTTGTGAATCTGCATAAGCATTAAGTGGATGCCCGGCACCCTCTTGGAATTATGATATCTTGTTGTCAGCATTGTTTAGAGGAACATGGTCGCACACAGAGGAGCATAAACTAGACCGTCGTGAGACAGGTTAGTTTTACCCTACTGATGACAGTGTCGCAATAGTAATTCAACCTAGTACGAGAGGAACCGTTGATTCGCACAATTGGTTAGCGCGCTTGATTGAAAAGCCAGTGGCGCGAAGCTACCGTGCGCTGGATTATGACTGAACACCTCTAAGTCAGAATCTGGGCTAGAAGCGACGCATGCGCCCGCCGTCCGATTGCCGACCCGCAGTAGGGGCCCTAGGGCCCCCAAAGACACGTGTCGTTGGTCAAGCCCCCGCGGCGGACAAGCCACGAGGGCCGCCTTGAATTACAATTTCTACCGAACGGCGGGTAAAATCTTTTACAGACGACTTAAATACGCGATGAGGTATTGTAGGTGGCAGAGTGGTCTTGCTGCCACGATCCACTATCCACTGAGATTGTCAAAACATAAACAGCTGCAAGAGGTCATCATATAACACACATAACATTTATTAATCATCCATAATAGCAATCTCTACAGAGTATTTTACAGAGTACCCATAAAGCACCCTAAGCAAATAGATCGATGTCGTTATGCAGAACATACAAACTGCAAAAGTAAACTGCAAAAGTAAAGCTGACTATGCAAACCCAGTTTTGCTTATTTAGGCATCGGCTAGCATCCAATAAGGTACAGACATAAACCCAAATGGCAAACTGCAATACTAGATTCACAGGTACAAAACCACAAATCTGCTCATTACTGCAGAACAAGGCATTCCTGTGTCCCGGACACCATAGCATGATGGGAGCTTTTGTTAATGGCATTCACTTCATCATGAGAGCGAGGCTTGACATCTGGATCCTCTAGTAAATTTGCATTACCATCATCAACACCAGAAGCAATGGCTCCAAATATAAGAGCATTCACCTCTTGGAACCTCTCCTCAGAAAGAGAGACCTCGGCAAGGAGCTTCCAAGCATTTTCATCAGATGCCTCATCATAGTCCTTCTTCCTCTTTAACACCATATGTCCACTAATTTCCCACACAGCTGGATTCACCTGAGTATCCAAAAGCTCTGCCCTAACTTCCCCAAGAGCTTGTTTCTCAGCATAACACTGTATTTAAAAAGTGTGGGGTAAGTGAAAGGCCTATAGATTATATACAGGAAATAGCGAATTCAACATTTGAAGTTCATTAACTATATACGGACCTGTGGTGAGAGAAAGATCCGCTTTCCACAATCCGATATGAGGACATTGTAAGGAATGTTGTTCTCTTGAAGGCAAATGCAGGCATCAGAGACAGAGTTTGACAAATCTTCCAGAGTATTTCCACCCTCAAAAACCAGACCTCTAACAGGATAGTTCAGAAGCTCAGAGATCCTCACCCCACCATCCAAACTGGTTATCTTTTTAGTAGGAGCCTTCTCAATGGGAAAGGTTACGGCAAGGTAGTAAGCCTGCACAATAAATAAAAATAAGCAAACTGGTATTGTTGACCGATAACTATAATTAGTAGTGAACCATATCAGAAGCTGGAACTTATAGTTAGTATCAGCTTGGTAGAAAAGTGTATAGCTAGAAACCTGGAAGTGAAGGTGATTGATGGTAGCAAATGCACCCAAGCTGTTGTAACCCAATCGGAAGTAAGGATTCCCTGCTTCTGCTGCCATGTGAAGTGCAAGCAAGAAGCTTTCACGATCAATCCTTTGAGGCAAAGACTCAAGAATACGAGGTATTAACAGCACATGCCCGTATTCAATTGGACTGACCTGTTGAATGGGTAGATGGTTAATGCTGAAACTTTCACTCAAATAATTTGTTAAGAACAAAGAATGCACAAGAAAAGATAACTTACATTGATCGCAACAACACTCGGAGAATTTTCCACATCAATAGGTGCATTAGGGTGAAACTGAACTTCACCATCTTCACTTGCTTCAAACTGGAACAGAACCTCCTCTTGGCCAACTTTAGTGAAGTTGAACTTGCTACCATCAAAAGGTTGGAGAACCTTATCAACTCGAAACTCGGTTGGTCGCTTCTTAAGGTGGCGGCCCTCATTGAGCTGTGCAATGAAGCCAAACTGGCCCGGAATCACCTACACCAAATAAAATAAAATAAAATAAAATAAATTGGAACTAATATCTTGATTAAGTAGATAAAGACATTCTTTTGCAGCTTGAATCGAGGTGATAAACAATAAAGGTGAGCAAACTAAAAACCTTAGTCTCGCAGGCAGTGACATCATATCGAAATAGCCCTTTCAGCATGCGATCCTCCCACTGCAACGAAGTCAGGAACAATTTCAATAAATATCACACATAAGACGTAAAAATTAAGGCTTGTGACAATTTCTTAATTTTCTAAAACTAAATTTACCTCTCCAAGAACCAATGAGTCAAGGAAAGCAACCGGAGCGTCTTGCTTCTCATGTCCGAAAAACCCCTTCTCACCAGGTGAGTTGTTTTTCTTCTTAAAAGCATACAATGGAAGTTTTGCTCCTACACAAACCCAAAAAACAGGACAACTCCATCAGAACTAGAGCCTAAAAGCACCAACTACATAACTTATTACGTCAATGAGCTTTACTCCTACTCCACTCCCAAATAGAATCCAAAATCCTCACATAAGACTAATGACACAGTCAAACGAAACCCGGTATTCAACCTATGATGCATTTGTCTTGATAAACTAGCAAAACACAATTCCAGCTTAATTCAACAAATAAAATACCTGAAATGCAACATTTGTTAAGACAGTTGCGGCCACAGCCCCCAGCTCGGCGGCCCTCATCCGCCTCATCTTTCTGGTAATTCGAAACCACAGTAGGAACCCTCTTGATCTTCAGCATCATTTTTGTTATGTTCTTGTTCTTCTCAAAAGAAAAATCAAAGCACAGCAACGACAGCAAACACGATCTACTTGCGAAACAATAATCTTTGAGCTAAAACCCGAATCTACACAAAGCTAGAAAAAGAAAAGCAAGTCGGAAACGTGGACACCACCGCCGGCGAGGAAAAGGAGGTCGGAAGGACTTCCTCCTTCGGACGGCAAAGCACCACGCCCGCCGTGCGGCGAAGGGTTGCTCTCAATTACACAACCCTTACGTCGGACAGTCCGGCGGACATGAATGAGTGGCCGTGAAACTCTGTGTATAGCCGTGATGTCTACAACTCGTCGACCCGGGTTTTACCCCAAACCGGAATCAAACCCAACGCAGAAAATCTCTCCTTCTTCCTAGTCAGATGCGAATGAGGGAATGAGAAAATGGGGCAGTGGGTTTTGGTTATGTGGTGGTGAATTCCAAGACCCAGATGAGAGAATGTTATATAGATGAGGGAGGGGGTTTAGGTGGTTGTGGCTGAGGATGTGCCGTGGGGTCTCTCGTGGGTTTCGTGGTCTTTGTTTTGTGCGATTTGCAAATACCCTGCTGTGGTGTATTTATGTACGTACACGATTATTGGAAATTGAGAGAGAGGGACTCGTCTGAGAATTAATGTGTGGCCGTGTGGGCATTTTTAGGCCAATTGGTTTGCCGGAAAGGGACCTCTTTAAAGCGTACGGACGGGAAGAAGCCGACCTTGTTTTATTAGGATACTTCCTCTTTCACTTATGTACGTAGGTGATATGTATCTCACAGCCTTATTATGTAACGGGCATAGCCCAGACTTGTTGTAGTAAACTCAAGGCTCATTCGGTTCAAGTAGGGTAATTATCGGAGTAGTTATTCTAGATCTGTAGGATATATAAAAGGTTGTAAACTTCTCTTGTTAAGTTATGGATGAATGATATATAAATATTGTTTAGTTTATCTCTTTAGATTTCCTATAGTTTTCCTCTTCTATTTCGATATATGGATTCTGATCCTAACTCCTTTTATAAACCCCCACAGATTAGGGCTTTTGTTTAAACCACCTCCAACTAACTAATTGGGGAATTAGGAAGAGAAGTGTCTATTTTAGTAATTTTAAATTTGTGCTTATATTAGGAAGACGGAGGTCTAATGTTTGATTCTTTGGCCACAACCATTCTGCTTTTGTTCCTTGATTCAATGCCTACACAGTGCTAGTAGAAGTAGTCGCTGACTTGTTATAAATAATCATATCTCTATAGTGTTTCTATAGCCTCTGTTAAAAGGTTAAACTTCAAGTGTATTGTGGTGGAATAGTATTGTGGTGGAATAAAATTTTCTCTTAATGATCAACTGCGTTAACAATGCATGTGAAGTCTCTTGGCGTCTCAAATCTCATATTCGAGATGTCATTTACGTTGCCAGTGAGTTTGATAATATCAACTTTGTTTATGTTTTTCGAGAAGCCAATTTCTTAGCCGATGTCTTTGCAAATTTTGGGCACAGTTTTCATTCTCTAAAGATCTGGTTATGTGTCATTCATTCTCAGGTTGTGCATGTTTTACATTTAGATACGAAAGATATTGGTTACCCTAGAGGCACCTCGTTGTAATCTTCTTTTACTTCTCATACGGAAATTACAGTGGTCCTCACTTTTTTTTTTGTCAGATATAACCATTTCCAGTGTAGTTCATGTTGCTTTAATTCACTTAGAGCAACTCCAACAGCTTTCACATATTATTGGTTTCTCATTTTTGAGGAAGATTTTGGTTGTTTTGCCCCAACAGATTTCCTAAAACTTTTTCTAAAATGGGGAATGTGATGAGAGTAAAAACCAAATTTCCTATATTTGCAACAAACTCTCAAATTTTAGGGAAGGATTTGAGAAATGATTATGAAATCTCCAAAATAAGGAATATGTTGGAATTGAAGAAAAAAAATTGCTTAAAACATAAACTTTTGCTTATGGGAAAGCTGTTGGATATGCTCTTAATAATAACTTTCATCGGTGACTAATCCATACATATAACTAATCATGTTAGAAAGGCTTAATAAATTATAAGACTAATAGCAAGTTTATGGACTTAGAATGAAAAATGATCATGATGACACATTTACGTATTTGAAATGAAATTAAGAAGTGACGTAATTATTACGGAATAAGAGAATTAATGTGTTTCATACACATGATGGAATTGGAACGAGTGTAAGTGTGGATTTGAAAAACCAAATGGGGGTTTGGCTTTAGAAATCAATTCTTTTATACCCAAAATACCCTCTCATACGGAGAGTAAACGGTTCGCTAAAAATGAATATCCGCATATCAAATAATGTTGGTGTTGTATTAATGGGTGACAGTTTGATTCCCGTTATTAAGTTTGAGCTCAATGAATTTGTAACAATTCCGGATGGTTAATTCCTAAAATCATTTCCCACAATGTAATCAAATTTTCGAGTCTACATGAATCGATTCTTGTTAAGAAGATAGGACATAGGCCAATTCTGATTACTTCATATGTTAGTTTGATAGACATCAGAAAGTCAGAAACCTTATTGAGCAAAAGCAAAAAAATACGGAAAGTGAAGTCAAATACATTACCAAACACAATAAACTAACACATGAATGGTACTACGTAATTGCACAAACATTATCTCTAAGAAAAATTTAGACAAACCTGCTAATGGAGGTAATAGAACAATGACATGATTAGAGAACTAATATAACGTAATTTGTTTTCTTTCTTTCTATTTGTGCTTCTTTTTTCACAATTTTTTTTTTCCTTCTTCTTTTTTATTAACATTTTATTTATTGGAATTTGGACTATAACATAATCGTCCACCTTAGGAAATTTCCCAACCGCAGAGACAAAAATATCTGCAAAGTCTCACCATCGTGACCGTTGAACTCCATGGTCACGAAAATTCCTGCTCTCCCAATGGAAGCTTCCTCGAGCTTTATCCTAAAACCCACATGTTTTTTTATTTCGGAGGTTCTTCCCACATGTTTTTTTTATTTCGGAGGTTCTTCCCTCCACAGGGTGAAGGGTCACAAGTCACAACTCCTCTTTAACGGCGCGTGGGAATCTTTGGGAGGAAAAAAAAAAAAAAAGCGAGCTCCAGCCTGCAGTAAAAAGAGGTTTTACCGGCATCACATGTATATTGTTTTTTTTTTTTTTTGAGAAGATCACATGTGCTTGTTGATTCAAAGCGAACACACATCTCTCATTCTCTCCATCGAGCCAGTCATCTCTGTTCATAAGAAGAAGAAAAAAGAGAGCAGAGGATGTTGGCTTTTAGTAAAATCATGGCCAGTCATGCGTACCGCCTCAAGCGGGACGTAAAGTGAGGGTGTAGAACCAGAAATAGGTTAGTTGGATTTGGATCTGTTAGGGTGAAAGAGTGGTTGGTGGTTGTCTGGGGACGGGAAAACCCAGTTCGATTGTGTTTTCTGTTTCGAATCAGACCGGGTTTCGGGTGTGATGGTGAGTTTAGTGGTGGAGCGTACTTGTTGTAGTTGTGAGATGGGAGTAAAGCTCCGATTGTGGTGGTAGTGGACCTGTGGGGGAAGTGGGTGCATAAATCTATGGGAATTGTGATTTGTGAAGAAACAAGCAGCAAAGTTCGTCTGCTTGTGGATGTCTCTTGATTATTCAAGAAGATGAGAGTGTGCGATGAGAGGATGAGTATCCAACAAGTGATTAATTTTTTTTTTTTTTGAATAATAGATAGTGATTATTATATGCCATTTGAAATTTACCATTTTACCCATTCCAAATAACGTGGGTTCTGTAATGATTCTGTAAGGGGCAGTTATGTAAAACAATATGAGAACGTTTAGTCTCATTATTTTTTCAACAGAAAATGGTAATAATAATGAAATCTCATTATTTCTAAACTATCAAAAAAAAAAAAAAAACTATCAAAAATCTTAGCAGAGAAGAAACGTAAATATAGTTGACCGTCTTCATCAGAAAAGTTTACCTCCCGACCATAAAACTCCCCATAAGAGAAAAGAAACGTAAATATATTTGACCGCTTTGATCGGGGCCCAAACGTTATCGAAAATATATAATTTTTCTATCATAGCCGTATTTAACTATACCAATCACATCCTACGGCCGATTTTTAAAAATTTTATTTGCAAGATATAGTTGTTTCAAAAAGATGTACAGTTACATAAAACCTACTAAACAAGTTATATCACATTAGTAGGCAGATTGGGGTTTTAATGACTGAAATTCACAAAATTAAAGTTCGACCGTCTGATTCGATCAATATATTTAAATAGGGCTATGAAACAAAATTCACTTATTTTCGATAAGGTGTAGGTTTTGATCAACGTGGTCAACCATATATTAACGTCATTTATCATACGAAAACGCTCTTACATATCTCTTTTGACTTATTTTGGTCAATTTTTCCGCATCAACACCTTCACATATATGAGAAGTAGCAGCCCATATAAAAGTTTGGGGAAATTTATCCCCTTATGATAGGGCTCTTCATAAGGGAGCGTAAACGCAATAAGGGTTGACCGCTATTGTCAAAAATATGTGAATTATCTACCCTACCCGTATTTCACTATACCAATCACATCAATGGTTAATTTTTCAAAATTTTATTTGCTAGATATAGTTGGTTCATAAAGATGTATACTTGTATATAACTCATTAAACAAGTGGGAAAATTGTCCAAATAGTGTCCGACCTTTTAGACAAGCTAATTTTTGGTATCTCAACTTTCAAAAATTTTAAAACGGTATCCTACGTTCTTACTCTGTTTAAAGAATGATATCTGAAACCGTTAGTGTCGTTAAGAAGACACATTTTCATTAAAAATAACATATTTACCCTTCATTCCTTTATGCTACTTCAAATAATAAAAAATAAAACACACTAAGAATTTTTTTTGTTTAGATCGCAGTTATAGTTTCACCATTTCCTTCTGAAAAAAAAAGAAGTCGTCTCTTTTTGGGTTTCGTTGAGCAGAGAGGGTTTTGTCGACTGCCGTCATCTTGTCTAAGCACGGCGTCGGTGCGAGGAGGAGACTCGGTGGACTTGCGACATCTTGTGTGGTGGGTGGGTCTCACCGTTTCAAGCTGTGGCTTGATTTTGACGGCGACCTTGCTATCAACTAGTGGTTGCGGCGGTTTCGTTCCAATGTCGTTTGGGTCGAGGTTGCTGAGGCCGATTCAATATCCATACCAGCTTAGGATTGGTCGACGAGTAATCGATCTGGTAATTTCGTTTGGACGAGGTCTCTATTGATGTGGGAAATCTAATTTGGGAAATCGATCTGGGTCTTGCTCCCTGGGAATAAATGTGAAGCTCGGTTCACCTTCCCTGACAAAAGCACTCACCGCTTTGGCCTATTCCCCATTAGCTCTAGTTGACAATTCCTGTCTTTGGTATGCACAAACTAACACCACCACTTCCAATTTGACACAACTTTGTTTCCCCCAGCAATAAGCCAATAAGAAAAATAAACGCCATTCTTCAAGATATTGCAACCCTTTAATTTACTGAGTTCCATAAATTTTGATGCTAGTTTCTATTACATGCATGTGCACCCCAATTTAACCATAGACCCAGAAGAAAGAGTTTGAGACTCAAGTACAAAAAGTGCAAACCCAACACTCTGTTGCATCCAAATACAGCAAAAGATACAATGGCAAGAAGGGGAGAAGGGTGAAGGGCGCCATTGGAATGTGTTGAAAGCAAAACCTGGCATATACCAGCAACCCAGAACAGACGAAGAAACAATTCCACAGAAAAACCGTCGAGTTAGGAAAGAAGGAGGAAGAAGAAAATAGGAGAGAGAGAAAAAAATGTTTACCCGATAAAAATAAAAAAGCAATGTTTATAAAAATATGAAAATAAAGCGAAATGAGAATGACGAAAATAACATCTAAAATAAGCCTACCGTTAGTCACGTTAACGGAACTAACGGTTCTAGATACCCATTTTTTGATCAGAGTAAGAACGTGAGATATCATTTTGAAGTTTTTAAAAGCTGAGATACCAAAAGTTAGTTTCTCTAAAATGTCGGACATTGTTTGAACTATTTTTCCTAAACAAGTTATACCACATTAGTAGGCACGTTGAGGTTCCAATTACTAAAGTTCATAAAAATAAAATTCGACCGTATGATATAATCAAGACACGTAATTATATCAATGAAATTTTTTTAACCTATTTTCGATAATGTTTGGGTCACGATCGACGCGGTCAATCCTAAATCAACGTCCTTTATGTCTCATGACTCATGCCACATTCCTCATATGAGCACAAGGCACCATTAATTTTAATTACTTTGTACATACTATACTCGGAAAAGACATGTTGCTCCATATTAACAAACATTAAATTTTTATTTTCTGAGAATGTTAACAAACAATAAATTATTCACGTATTTTTTTTTAAATAAATCATCAATATACTAAAACTCAGGCCAAAATGGCAAAGTGTCAGGAATAAGATGGATGGAGGACTAGGCTTCCGTGACATTGAATGTTTTAATCAAGCACTTCTAGCAAAAACTGTTTGGAGGATTGTAATGCAGCCGGACTCTCTAGCCAATAGGGTTTTGCAAGCTAAGTATGTTCATGGTGGAGACTGGGCAGCGGCACCAATTGGACCAAAACCATCTTTCATTTGGAGAAGCTTGGTGTGGGGGAAAGAGCTTTTATGTGCTGGTATTAGATGGCGTGTTGGTAATGGTACTGCAATATGAATCTGGGAGGATAAATGGCTTCCCTCTCCGTGGTCCTTCCGAGTAGTAACTCCACGGTTTATGGATAGCAACACTAGAGTGAGTACTCTTACTTATTTTGTGTCTAACAGAGAATAAAATATTAGAAATAATGCATATACTAGAGCTAGTACATACTAACGCTTGAGCGCTCAATTGCGGTGCTTCAAGTACATACCAACCATCTCATTGATCTAGGATCCTATTAGCCTGCAGGCTAAAACCACACACAATTTTAGGCCGCTTCTAGTTTGAAATCAGGCCCGAAGACCTAATTCCAAAATTGAGCTTGTTTGGGCTTGAGTCTAGACTTAGGCCTAAGAGCCCAAGCCCATTCAAATTTTTAAAACATTTATTTTTATAAACGGATCGGATTAACGGGTCGGGTCAGGATCCAAAATTTTAAATTATTAAAAGGGTACATATCTATGTTGATCCGGTCCATTTACAGGTCTAGCCGCCATTGCATCCTCACCTTCCTAGCCGACGGCCAAAAACAAACCGGCCTTCAAAGCCCTTGACCATTCTATTCCTGCTGCCTCCCCAGTCGAGTTCGGTTCTTTGATTATGGTCACCAATTGGGTTGGATTCTCGCCGTCTAGCCTACGAACATCGACCATGGTCGTGGCTCGCAGCAACCAGAAGGTTGTCATGGTTGTGATGCCGCCTTCTGGCCGTGCGCCTTCAAATGTAGATGCATTAGATTTTAACTTGAGTCTAGATCTTGGAGGTGGTTTCAATAACAACCGATCAAAACCATGTATAGGATGCGAAGTCTCGTCATCGCGATCATGTCATTTTCCTTCCCAATCAATTAGATTGTGGTGAAGCTGAAGGAAGGGGCTAAGATGATCAGTAGTGTGGCAGAGATGCCTCGAGGTTGCAAGTCGGCTGATGTTGCTGGTTTCACCGCCATCAAACAAAGGTGGCACTAGAGAGAGTGCGAAGAGACACACCGCTAGAGAGAATAGGTTTTTTGAGAGCATATCGCGAATTGACACCAATAGATAAGAGAGAGGAGAGATTAAACAAAAAGGAACAAGGAGCCGTAAATTATTCACGTCTTTGTGTTAAAATTACATTTAAGAATAAAATTTGATGTTTGAATAAATATTTTAACTAAAACAAAGTGTCAGCACCTAAGCACGCTATTGTGGCCCAATACTGTTTGGTTTAGCGGCATAGTCTCCCCTTAATAAGTGAAAGGTTGTGAGTTCGACTCACGAAATTATAATATTTAAGTTGTTTACATGATAAAAAAAATACGCTATTGTGGTACAATCAAATAACTAGAAAAACATAGCACGTCTCATATAAGTTTTTCAAATTCACATAAACTTAACACCCTAATGTAAAGCTATTCCCCATGAAGATTGATCACACATACAACTACCAACTTTGACAACAAAAGCTTCTCACCCTTTTTCTTTTTCAAACTAAAAAGCCAAATCCCAAGTTCTATGGTAAAGCCCAAAGTTACCATCAGATATATATCCTAAAAGAACCATCTAAAAATTAGGCCCAAAGCTATTTCGTAGACCTGACAACCCATAATCCACCATAAGTAGAAAAACCTAGATATTCTTAATTCAAGAAGAGCGGGATCGTCGATAACACATGCTTGGGACGTTTCTCACCCTTAGGCTCCTCATCTTTTCTTCATCGATGCACCCTATGATCTTAGTTAGGGAGGTAAAAGCAAGCACCTCCCGAATGTTAACCGATCTCTTTTCATTGGGCATGAGCGATGCCAGAGAAGGGGTAAAGATAGGAGGGACCGAGGGAGGCCTGGACGTTTTCCCTAAACACTATTGTTGGGGCCGCCGAGATAGTAGCCGACACCGGTATCGCTTCCAATTCTCACAGGGACAAAGGGCACCCATGATTAATCATCATGTAGTCACGCTAGCGCCGAGCTAACACTTGTAGTGATACAACCTAGGGGTCATCATTTAGCCCGTGGGCCTAAAAGTCCGTGGGCAGCCCGTAGAAAAGCCCATTTCGGCCCGGCCCACAAGGCATGAGGCCGGGCTAGGGCAGAGGGTTCAAAGCCTCGGCCTGGCCTGTTACATGTCCATCAAAGCTCGCCCGGCCCGGCCCTAAAAAGCCCTCCTAAAAGCCCGTCCTAAAGCTCTTTCAATTGTTTTATTAATATTTTTTATAAAGTTAGTAGTTAAATATGTGAATTAATTAATGGATTAATTAAGTCATTTTTTATATTGATTTTTTATTACATTTAGTTCAATCATTAACAAATCTTAACTTTTTTTTATAGTTTTTTGTTTCATTTAATAAAATTTTATTAAATATATGTATATAATAGGCCCGACCTAACCCATCTAAAAAGCCCGGCCCAGCCCTAATAAGCCTGTAAGGCCCGGGCCCGTGGGCTTTGATTTTTTTTTAATAGCCCGGCCCGACCTAGCTTTAAAATTTAAAAAAACATGTTTGAGGCCCGGCCCGAGCCCGAGCCAGTAAGGCTAGGGTAGGGCCGGGCCGGGCGTGCTTTTTGACGACCCCTAATACAACCCCAGAAGAACGTCAACATGGGAAACGTTAATTTTCCTCTCAAGCCGTACAAGATCATTGAGTAGCAGAGTAAGGGGGCACACACCACTTCCCCCCCCCCCCCCCCCCCCCCCCCCCCCCCCCCCCCCCCCCCCCCCCCGGCCAAACTTTAGGACTGAGGAGTGCCAATGTGTAAGATGATCACAGAGATGAAGTGAATTAACTAGTTTCAAATGACAAAATACATGTAGAGGAAAGAGCTAGCTTGGGGGGTGCCATGGCCACTTTTGGCCTATGCAAAGCTCCGCCTATGACTCCCCGATTAAAACCAGTTAGCGTGGTCCACTTGTAGAACATGGTCAATTGTTTCCACATCCTGTCCTGCATTTGCTGCCGCTGTGAGCGCTGCCGGCAATCCGTGGATTAATTTCCACTCGTACCTAAACAAAATTCTGGCGTACAATCATGATGTTGAAGAAACCATCATCAAAACTCTCTTGTTTGAAAATCCACGTACCATCGTTGCGTTGGGAGTCACCACATGCATAGAGCGCACGACGCTTCTAAAAGAATGAAAAGTCACTGCTCTTATAGTCTAACTAGGTAAAACCTTGATGGCACAAACTGTTTGTTAGGACACCAGAGATCTCGACTTGCATCTTACGTACATTATTTTTGTAAGAATACATTTGGTCTTATATGTCTACAAGTTATATTCATCCATGTCCATGTCCATGACTTGTATATATTTTAGATATCTGCAAAATTTAAAATTTAAAATTGTGTTAAAATTTAATTTAGTGAATTTTCAATTGTTGTTTAACCGTTAAAGGTAGTAAATCACCAAGAAAATATACACAGAATGCATGGAACAACTTTAATATAGCAAACTTGGAATCAAAAATGTGTTAAATTAGCAGTGCTTAAATAGCTGATCACTTTCTTCGATCTGTTTCAAATTTACTTTTAATCAAAGACCCGCTCATTGAATTATAAAACACGATACGCAACAATATGTGCGCTCCCTGATTACATTGCCGTGGTTTGTAATGAACTTTTGTAATTTAACAAACGGCTAGTAGAATTTAGACTTTATCTTTAACATAACGTACTTATAGATTTTCCTAACATGGTAGATTATTTAAAATAAGTTGTATCTTTTACCCCTCGCGCACAACCTACTACATTTCTGATGAGTAAAAATCTAATAACCAAGAGTCACTGATTTCCCGCTTGGCAAAATTCTCACATTTATGCTACAAATCACCATATTTTCTATATACTAAAATCAAAATACGGAGAGAGTTTACGGTCAAAAGGTTTTCTTCCCATTTCTGGTAATCTATACCGTGAAACACATAACTCCTGGAATCCATCGTGTTTATGAGTGGGATTGTTTTACCGCCGCGTATAACCATAAAAGCAAAGAGCAGTTGATTACTTAATCTGCTCAATATTCCCTTGGTTTGGTCTGTAATAAAGTTCTGCATGCAGGGTTCTGCTGAAAGAAGAAAACGCAAAAACAGTGCAGCTGGATTTTCCGGTTTTTCTTGAGCTCTTTTGCCTTCCTGGGAAAAGGTACCTTCCAAACCGCTGGTTTCAAATCCCACACTCCTCAGGAAACAACTGCGCCCAAACAGATTTCCCCGTTTTGCCCTCACCAACTCTGCTCATAAATACACCCTCTCCACCTCTGTTCATTTCCGTACTACTCCGTAGTTTAATGAGCCTCTCTTCTCTAATCTCAATTAATTAGTCTCGAAGGGAGTGTTTAGGGGTTTGATAATTTAAGCCATGAGGACTAGCTGCAATGGCTGTAGGGTTCTTCGCAAAGGTTGCAGTGAGAACTGCGAAATCCGACCCTGCATCGAGTGGATCAAATCGCCGGAATCCCAAGCCAATGCCACCCTTTTCTTGGCCAAGTTCTACGGCCGTGCCGGGCTTCTCAACCTCATCAATGCCGGAGCACAGCACCAGCGCCCAGGTTACACATCAAAATGCACCCTCTTTTTTCAAGACCTTTTACCTTTTTGGGTTTCAGATTTCCATTAATCAATGTTGTGATTGTGTTGGATTCTCAACAGGGATTTTCAAGTCACTCCTGTACGAGGCATGCGGAAGGATCGTGAACCCGACTTTTGGGTCGGTGGGTTTGCTGTCCTCCGGGAACTGGGCCCAATGCCAGGCCGCCGTCGACGCTGTGCTCGCCGGCTTGCCGATCGTGGAAAACAATGAGCCAGTCCCATACCTGAACCCAGTCCCTCCTGTCAACTCCTGTGACATACGCCACGTGTCCAAGGACACAAGCTTGGGTAAGACCCGGAACCGGTTCAAGAGGTCCAGGTCGAAAGTCCAGCTCCGCTCGATCACGGAGGCGGCGGCGGAATGGGGTCGGGTCAACCCGCTTGAGTTTGGCCAGTGTTCTAGTGGAGGAGGAGGTGAGAGAAGCATGCAGTCAGTGGAAACAGTGGAGGCTCCGTGGGAGATGAACCGGGGCAAACCGGACCCGGTTGGAAATGGTGATGAAGAGGAGGTCGGGCTGGAACTGACTCTCGGATTTGGCTTCGGGAAATTGAAGGGAAAAGCGTAATCATCAAGTATGGTTAATCTGGGGTTTGGTTTTGACAAGTGGAAGTTAGAGGTAAGAGAAGTAATTACAAATGGGCTTCATGCAAATGCAAAGGAAGCATATGTTTCGGCGGTTTCGAATTGGTCACCTGCGTTTCTTTTGGTCTTTTCGATCACAGTCTCTGTTCTTGATTTCTGATTTTGTTTTAGGAAGTTAAAATTTGGGTCCTGTAATATTAGGTGGAGTGTCTTAATTTCGGTGTAAAACATTAGCACAGTTTATAAAGAGTGTAAGAGATACATGATCGATATGATGATACATCATATGCAATTATACAAGTTTTTGGCAAAAAATGTAACAAATCTTCACCATAAGTGTTGAGAATAAGAAGAAGCTTCTCTCTTTCTGGGTGTGTTTTTCGTTTCCTTTATTTTCTTGATGAGAAAGATGATACATGTATCCTACAATATTTGCCTTTAATGAGTGGTTTTTGGATCCATTTTCAGATCCTTTAATGAGTACTACTCATCTCTACATAAAAGTGACTTGATTAGTTGTATTGACATCTGATTAATTGGTTCCAAATATTTTTTATTTTATTTTAAATATGGCCAAAATGCACACGAGTAGTAGCAGCTTGTATACTTATGCAGTTATGCTCTTTTCATAAAATTCGCATTCTTATATAGGGTCTCGGAATCCATAATGCCAAACCAACTAACTCACATTGTCACACAGTCTACAAAGTAAACTTTATATAAGGCACGTCAACACTTTCTCAAACTCCACAAGTGACAAATCACATGCTGGACAAATGCTAATTTTTTTTTTTTTTAAATGACTCATTGACGAAATGGACGACCTTTAAGTTGCCAAATTGGTTCAAACATATTGTTTGAAGCCTATACATGCAAATTAGGTGCAAGTGTGCAACCAATGGCCAGTTTATATATATTTGAGTATTTGACAGAGTAATGCCCGAGATATCATAATTAATATCGTTGATACGTGAGCAGTTCAGTTTTGCTCGCGACTTAGTTGTTGTCAAGACATAATTTTTTTTCTGTCTCTATAATAAAAATTTGGCCCCAATTATCCAAAATTTGCCTAAGGCAATTATTTCACATGCATGACGATTGAACTTGATGCTCAATGAGTCAATAATGTGATTGATGAAATAAGTTGAATCAGGTTGGTAATACAAAGATCTAAATTAAACACGCTATGCAAATTCTACATCCAAAAAATATATGTAGAATTAACATACATATGTTAATACACATATGAGTCTAAATTGAACCGTATACAATCTCACATTTATTTGATGCGTATACAAAAAAAGTGTTCTTGCTGGTTTACTGTTATAAACTTTAGCTTTCCATGACTCATTTAGTAAGCATAGGAAATGTAGATCCTGTAGCTGCAAATGAAGCTCTCTTTACAAATCTACCTTTCATTCTCGGCCTCTTCTCAGCATTCAGTTTCCTGACTTCGTATCTTATTTTCTTCGAGAACAGCCTCGTCCTCCTCTTTTCTCTGTACCTTGACACCCTCGCCTCTCTCCCCCCGTCGGTCATTGTCGGATGTAACCCAATTACTCGGTTCAAATCTCCGTAGGGGTAATGAAGTAACTCGGCTCCACTTGCAATGCCCTGAAAGACATTTTCACAAGTAGCATGAGTTTCAAATTTAATTTTCAAAGTAAAAATGTAACTAGCTAGTGCAAGTACAAGTTAAGAGCTAGAGGGTTAATTAGGTTAAGAATTACTAACCATGAAGTCAGGTAGGCAATCGGAATCAATATCGGGCCGATCTCCAAATGCAAACGGAGATCCATTACTTTGGCTATCCCATTTGGTAATCACCTCATCGTAATCCAGCCTCAAAAATATCTTCCTCGTCTTGCAACTTTTATGCTCTTGACTACTACTCTTCGTCTCACTATGACTCATTCTCACTCCCAGTTTGTGATCCTCCTCCTCCTCCTCTTCATCTTCGGCGCAGGAGGCTGGCGAGTCGTAGTCTTCAAAATTCAACACAAAAGGCTCCCTCATCAAATCGATCTCCGTCTCAGCTTGGCACGCCATATAAGCATCTTCCTCATCTTCAACCTTCACTCTTCCGGTACTACCCTCCTCCGTAGTCGTGGATTCCTTTTCATGACAATCCATTAATCCCAACCCTTCCATACCAAAACACTCATGATCATCGAGCCCTTTCCCCAATAAGCTATCAACATCAGCTGCAAACTCGGCAAGATCCATATCACTCGGAAGATCAAATCCATGTGATGAAGGTGAGTTTCCATTTCCCACACCGTAGTAATTCGGCATCGAAACCGCTTTGGATTCGTTTGCATTGACATCCTTGGAAACAGCGTTGGAATTAGGAGAAGTGCAGAGCTCCGCAACAACGGGATCGTATATCGGAACTCTATATAGAAGCTGCTCCTCCTCGTTCTCCTCATATGACAGGTCGTCCGCTCCGACTTCCGGAACAAGAGGAAATCGGTTCCGAGGAGCTGCGGACTTGCCTTGCCGAGGTGTCCGCGGCTTCCTCGTGAACCCTCGGTGCCATGATGGCACTTCGGATTTGTCACAACTCCCGGAGTCGGTACTGGACTTGATCGAAGACGCCGTTTTCAACCGGACACGTTCATGTCTCCGAGCCAACTGGTTGGCTGAGTGGACGGAGGAGTCGCACGCTTGACATAGAAAAGCATCGTCAGCAGCACAGTACCATCTAGCCCTCTTCTTTATACAGCTGTCACACGCTCTCGCCGTCTTCCCTCCAACGACGTTCGCTGTTGCCGCAGAAGCAGAAGCAGAAGCAGATGCTTTCTTGTTTGATATCATCGAGCAGAAACAACAAAAAAGAGAGCAGCAAATTCAAGATTTCAAATCTCAGAGCAAATCCAAGATAGTATATGAAGAAAAGGTAGGTTGTGCTCGAGTGTTCTGTGTACGTATATAAGGAGGAGAGTGGCCCACAACCGCGCTTTTTCCTGTGGGTTAAGTTTTTGGATTGCACTTTTGGGAGAGGATTGTACTTTTTGGGTCCTACCCTAAGCCTTATCTGTTTTTAATTGGTCGAGTTCCGAAAGTTAATCCTAATCCTCGGGCTCTCATTGGCTGCTTTCCCTATCTAGGGGGATTTCCGATTTGTTTTCTACATATTATTGGGTCCCCCTGCTGATAAGTCCTCGCAATTCCATTCCCATCATCATCGGTGTCGATCTCAGTTGCTCTTCTTCTTATTTTTCTGCTCGACATTTCATCGCTAAATTTGAAAGTGACGCTTTTTTGTTGGATTGCCCTGGTTGCTCTATAATGCGTACATTGCCTGTTTAAAGTTCGGGCTTTTGTATCCATATATTGGTCCCTACGGACCCTGTAATCCACATGTATCCTCTCGATCGTCAAGTCTTGGTTTCTATCACATAAATCGTCTCCGGCGTGTGGCGGGACAACTCGCCCAGTAATATATTTCCAGCTAACATCAGATTATCCAGTGATTGATTCATGATCATAAACTCTCATCCCAGAAGGCTCACTTCCATAGGATACACAGGAGTGCAAATGAATTGAACAATACGGTCTCGTTTGGTTCGCGGATCGAACAATATGGCTAGATTTACCTTTGTTATACATGCATGTCTTCATAAATTATTTAACTTTCAACCACAAAGATTGCACATAAATAAACATCTTCAAAAGTTTGAAGAACTTGGTATTCAACTAACTTAAATAAACTTAACAACAATAATGGGATTGATGGTGAATGATTACTTTGAATATGATCTGGTTACTCAAGCGAAAATCAACTTTGGACAAATGTAATTGTTTTTTATTTTTTGTTCGACAAAGTGAAGAAGATCGCAAACCGAAACCTGTAATACAACCTGAACCTAACTCATCAAACATAGCATGTCTAGCTAACAAGGGTACGTGAAGATTCCCACACTGAGCGGGACCATGCATGATGAGCAATTTTAACAATAGCATCAATTAAGAAATTCGCTTCTCTCTTTACGAGCTTGAAAGTAACAACATTGTGAAAAGTAGAGACAAATTCATGTAAACTGGTAGTCTGAATATCAGAAAAAATTCGGATAAATGTCGCCATAAGGATTAGTTTATGTAGAAAGAGACGTACTTAGAAAATGAACTGATAATCAAGCCACTTACAAATTGAACTGATTGATGATCATGCCATTTTGGTAGGCATGAACGAACTTGACAAACAATGGATAATGAAAAGATAAGAGTTTGATTGACTAATACTGTAGGGTTTGAACTTTAACATCTGGTTGAAGAAACCATATGGATAAAGCTGTGTTGTACGTGGAGATCTCGTCGTTGATGGTAAAGTATGTGGATGAAACCGGAGCAGAAGATTACCGCAAACTCGCAAAGGACGACGGAATTCTCATGAAGAAATATCGACCATGTTCCTTGGCCACGGTGAAAACGACTAGCAGTGTAGCTATCCTCGTGAGGGCCTGCCTCAGAATAGTCCCAATTTTGGCCATTCCTTTATGTCTCTCTCCAAAATTATTTTAGAATCTTGCTCACTTTGTGTATAATTTGTCCACTATATACAACTATATCAGATGGGATAACATTTGAAATGGTGTTCAATATACTAGATGGATTTTGAGTGTGGAGACCGGAGTCGGCCGGTCAAGTGGCAAAATCATCGGCGTGTTGACGTACCATCGGAGTCAGCCACTTGGTTTCACTAGAGTTGGCCACGTGGCAACGTCGTCGGAGTGATAACACCATAGAGATTTGGGCTTGCTAAGGGGATACTTTTAGAAGAGTAGAACTAAGCCCAAATCATCAAAATATGCAAATTTCTCTAAACTTCTAAACTAGGTAGTTAGTTTGGTCACGGCTCACCGACATTGAATAAGTTGAAAATAGTATCAAATCATCATTTCCATTCAAGATAGTAGAAACTGTAATTAATGTATCTTAATTCTTGAACATGATTACAAATTACTTAAGTGACGACTATTTATCATAGCGATATAAAGTAATAAAACTAATGAAGTATTTAAGTAGGGGGAAAAGATCAGAAAAAGCAAAAGGCAAGAGTGCAAGACAGCATTTCTCTTTTGGAGAAAACGGCCCAATTCTACACACTTATATGCCAAAGGCCCATGACACCGGAAAACTTCGAAGGGTAATGTTGTCATAGAGTAAGTCTGATCCTGGAATGCTGTAGGTTTGGTTATTCAGCTAAACTGGATCGAAGCTTTTCAGGCAGTCACTCCTTCTCTGTAAGTTTTTACTTCAACAGCTTCCTAATTCTCTTCAAATTACCTTCCTGTATACCTATAGATATATATGTTATCTCTGCAATTTCTTGATTTGCATGAACTTCTAGATAGAGCTGAATTGGTCTGAGTTAAAATTTAAGACCCAGAATTCTTTGCTTTCCTTTTTATTTTTATGGGTTTTATTTAAGGAATTGTAAAGCGTAAATAAGCTTCTTACCAGAGGTGGGGATTTGGAATATGGATCGGTGCAACATAAGAACGCGATTGTAGAGCTGTATAGAGCTAAAGGGCATCAATTATTTCAATACTTTTATGTATAAAGATCAAAGCTGTTTACTTTAAAAAGATTGGGATGTAGTTTGCTATTGATGTTGATCTTAGAGACTGCAAGTCTGTAACCAATGATATACTTCAAGGATGTGAAGACTTGTAATCAAAGCGTTGTTGGGTGGAGAGGGCTGATTCTGTTCAGGTTTACTATGGCTGGATTATTGAATTCGATATATAGCTTTGCCCATTTAAAGTTTGGTTCTTGTTTAAAGTGTTGAATTAGTTTAGTGCTAGTATACTGTTCAGATGATAACCAAAGCAAAGAGCATGCTTTTCCTCATATTTTAGAGCATTCATTAGCATTTGAGGATAGTTGATCCTTTCCTGGAGTACGATTTGACTTTGGATCTAAGTACTTATAGAGTTAGTTGCGGTTTGACAGGTATCACGCTTACAGTAGAATTTCACAGTATGAGTGACTAGTTTGTTGATGTAAGTTGAAACATGCAAGATCTGTTTAGATGATTAAGCTGGCAGTGTATGTTCCAGAAATAGGAGCAAGCAAAATTTTGAAGTTTAGATTAGTGTTTAGGTTTGAGTTCCTTGAGGTGATGATTTGTGATTGATTTTCAAGGTCTGACTATGACCCTGTTGCTTCTTCTTTGATGAAAAAGGTGAAGCCTCCTAAAGTAATTAGTCTAGTACTTTTAGTGAGTACAATCAGGATATTGATTCATTATCTGATGGAAATGGAAGCCATCTGAGGTCTCTTTTCTCTTTGAAAAAAAAAAACAAGGGATTCATAACTTCTGATCATTTAGCGGAGCCCTTTCAATGAGGAAGGTGTAGGATGTTGATTCATTATCTGATGGTAACGGAAGCCATGCCAGGTTTATATTCCGGTCAAGTCCTCTTAGAGGATTGAATTATGATGTGATGGAAATGGAAACTGTTGTAGTGTTTCATGCATCTCATAGAGCATTATTGAGACAAACAAGTGGGCATGGAAACAACAGACATGGAAAGGTGTTTGTTGTGTTTCCATTAGTCTTTATGTTTTTGGCAGCCTGGTTTATCGGTGTATTGGCCCAGGGATGGTAGTTCATCTTCCATAATACTTTATGTTATGCTTGGTCATTTCGGAATGCCAGTGATGATGCTATCATTACTGCAGGATCACTGTCATGGCAGGGAGAAATCGTATGCCTCGCCATGCTGATGGCTTTCGAGGTTATCGTGATGATCCTCGGCCTGGTATTCACCGTCGACCAGAGGCATTTTCTATTCACCCTGCAGCTTTGGAAGAAGAACTTGCAATGCAGCACAGAGAAATGCAACGAATAATCGCTGAGAATCGGCTTGTAATTGATGACAATACTGTTCTTCAAAGGGCGTTAACAGATGCAAAAGATGAGATTCATAGATTAGGGCAGGTCATACCCAAACTCCGGGCTGAGAAAGAGGCAGAGACTAGGGAGTTGATTGAGAGAGGATTGAAGCTTGAAGCTGATCTCCGTGCTGTTGAGCCTATAAGGGCAGAGGTCGTGCAATTGAGAGCTGAAATTCAGAAATTAAATGCTCTACGGCAGGAGTTGTCTACCCAAATCCAAGGTCTCACTCAGGAAGTCACTCGATTACAAGCTGAGAATCAGCAACTAGTTGCCATGAGGACTGATGTTGATGGCATGCGAAAAGAGCTTGTCGAGACAAGGTTAGATAGTGGACTTTTAATTAGTTTTCCTGCCAAAGTGATATTTTGTACTTTAGCCGTTTGGGGGGAGGTTGACACTTGATAAACTTTTAAAAAGTTAGGAAGTACTTTATTTTGCATCATACTTGAATTGATCAACACCTTTCTAGGAGAGCTTATGAATATGAGAGGAAAGCCAATGAAGAACAAGTTGGACAAAAGCAAGCAATGGAAAAGAACCTGATTGATATGGCTCGTGAAATAGAGCAGCTACGAGCAGAGCAGATGAATGCAGACAGGAGAGCACGGGGACTAGGTGACTCTCTCTCTCTCTTCTTCTTCTTCTTCTTCTTCTTCCATCCATCTTCTTGTTCTCTCTATAGTGGTTAGGTTCCTCATACTCTGGGATTTCTGGCATACTGAACAAACCACCTCTAGAAGGCAAGTTGTTTTGACTCCTCTCGTCTTTTGTATAGGTGGCGGGGGTTATGGAATGATGAATGGAGGTCCTGAAATGAGATATTCAGGTGCTTTGTATGGCAGTGCCTCTAGAAATGGTTGGGGACCTTATGACAGGCCTGGTCCACGGCGTTAATTTTTGCAAAAGATGCACAATGCTCTGCGTTTGGGGTTACATGTCGGGGTAGAGTAAAAATGGACTCCTAGAATATTAAGCCTTTGGTAGATTTCCTGTAATGATGAAGTTTTTAGTAGCCTGTTGCACAACTTATGAAACTTATTTATTCCCATTGTTTTAGAAAATTTTAGTTAACATTTCTTTTGTGGTTTGATACTCGAAATTGTAGTTAGAATACAAGATAATAACTAAAAGAAAGATGTTAGCAGTGGCCGAGGGCCCTTAAAATGTATGTTTGCAGTGCTGTATTTTTCCAGTAACTTTGGTCGGTTTCTCCTGTATCAGACAAATATAACCGGAAAAACCTGATCAATTTTATCTCTAGTTACAAATTTAGCTTGCCCTCGTGATTCCTCTGGTGTTGGTGAAGATGGAATCACAGAATAGTCAACTTGAGAAACACCCTGCTGTAAGTCCTGTAACAACCCCTACTTCACCCGCTGCTGCAATTCCCACATCATGTCGAAAGAAGAAGAATGAACAAGCCACTTTCCTGGAAGATGTGAAGGATCACATTGATGAATTTATCAATGCATCGATGGATGAACATGCGCCTTGCTTCAAGAAGACAATCGACAAGATGTTCAGAATGTCGAAGATTGTTGCTGATAAGAATGCTGGTGATACCAAGGAAGTTGAAAGTTCGCTGCCCCTTCAAACAACAGTAGCAGACTAGTATCATCTCCAACATTCTGTGATTCTGATGCCTACCGAAATAAGACCTTTGCTCCAGGATTAAGCTACTGATGCTTAATTTGTTACAATGGTGAACTTTGCATTGCAGTTTCGTTTTGACCAACTCGAAAACTTATGCTTTCTACAATCAATTACACTCTTATGGAGTGAATTTCGTAGGACTAAGTTCTGATTTCAACAGACATTTTTTTCTTTTCGTGGATCATGGAATGCTGAGGTTTTGGTGCAATTTCAGCTGGGCATTCAGAGGGTCTTCATCATAGACTCGTAGTAATTAGCCATAGCCATATACACTAATATTAAAGTTTCAAACACACGCAATAGAAAAGGACCAAGAACAAGACGTTACTTTCATTTACGTGTAAATAACAACTCTCATTTACCATTACATTCTTTAGCCTTGAGCTTCTATGCAAAAGCAGACGAAGTTTCTATAACCAATTCAATCGTTCTGTGTTCTGGTTAACCTAGAATTTCTACACAGTAAATATAACTGTGCACTTGGCCAGTATATGATAACCAAATCAAATCTATCCATAGTTTGGTTAAGCTAGATCAATTCCTAGACGGGAGATTTAACTCGATCATTGTTGCTCAATCTTTGGTAACATAATCACTGGGATTTCCCCTTTAGAACCTTAGAAATTGCTTGAATGGTTGATGGTGTTGTCCGGCAACAGCCTCCAATGAGCTTAGCTCCTGAATCGCGCCATCTTGTCGCAAAGCATTCAAACTTGTCATCATCGAAGCACTTGGAAGGCTGTTCATTCAACATAAACCAGAACTGTTTAATGCTCGAACACAGAAATTCATAATGCATATGTAATGTGTGCAGCTATAATCTTTAGAGGATGAGATGGAGGTTCTAGAGCAACTTTGACTCACCAACCATCTCTTAGCTTTCCCATCCCATATCTCACCACTATTAGGGTACACGACAATTGCCTTACTGGTTAACTGTGTAAACATCCGTGTGTTAGATAACTAAATCATAACATTACTTTGTTTTTAGTTATTATTACACCGAAAAATTACCTGCTGAAATTTGCAAATTAGACTTTCAGTAAAATGAGGAGGCGCACAGTTTATCCCCACTGCATTTACTTTGTTACTTCTGTTTATTATGTCAAGGCATTCTTTGAAGCTCTCTCCAGATGGGGCATGCTCACCATCTACAGAGCTGAAACATATCCAAGATGGCAGTTGAATGTTTTCTTCTTCAAGCAGCTCAACGCAGGCCTGCACATGTGTCCAAAATCCTAGATCAAATGGCGATGTAATACATATTTTACTGGAATATAAGATTGGTGAAACCACAAACCTGAGCTTCGAGCTTATTAGGAATGGTCTCAAATGCAAGTAAATCCGGACCTGCTTCCACAAGAACTTGCAATCTACGGCGGTGAAAATCCTTCAGCTTATCCAAATCCACATTCGGTCCATAATCCCCACTGGAGCATTCAAAGATTGTTATGTCTGAACAATGTGCATTACAATGTTCGTCTGGCAAGAGTTGTTTAGGATCTACCTGTATTCAGAACCATCAGCAAGATAAGCGCCATAGCTTCCGATAGAGGCAGCAACCAAAGCCCTGTTATAGTGATGATGCCCGGGATTCACTTTCACTGCCTCCCAGAAACTATTCCGAGCTTCGACAGCTAGTGTCACACTCTTCTTCAGCAATGACTCCCCTTCTTCAATGGACAGTCCCTTGGACAAAAATCCAGGTATTGTTGCCTGTAAGAATATGTTATTCCATGTATATTAGGAAACCATGCATCCCACATTTCTATTTGCAGATGTAAACATTTTATCATAGCTTGATTCATGGAGAACATTCTAATCACATTCCAAGTATATTTTTATAGAATGTGATAGAACACACAGGGTCCAGGCACAAATCTGATGTGACGGTATCTAAATGCTTACAGTGTGCAACCAAAATATATAGATCAAACTACTAGCGGGAGTAGTGTTCACATGATCAGTCACTCACTAAGAAATTCATGGTCAGTCACCATTAGATTAACATACAAGGTTAAAAACAAAACAACTCCACTGAAAAATAATTTTTTCCATCCTGGATTTAAATCCAATGATGACTGACCACGAATCTCTTGGACTAGGTGAAGATGACTGCTACCGAGTGTTATAGGGCTACAAGTGTTATAATTTTGGACCCCAGATTTGTTGGATTCTGTAGATCACACCGTAAATGGTGACTAATTAAACAGCAGCAAGATTGGAGTTTCGATACTCTAGGGCTACTATAAAATTTCTCGAATACTGATACTGTTTCATTAGGAGAAGAATCAAGAATGCGACCTGGTAAGACGAAGTGACCAGAACATCGGCGCCGGCTTCCAGGTATTCCAAGTGGACCTGAGGAGCGATACAGGACATTCATGAATCAATCATGAAGTTCATGAATGGTCAGAATGAGAGAGAGGTAATATGATACGTACATACCCTCTTGATGAGATCGGGGTCCTTGATGAGGCAAACGGCGCTCCAGAGAGTGTCGTTGATAGCAGCGCCGTGTTTCTCCAACTGTGTTGCGAACCCTCCGTCCACGACAGCGCAACCTCCTGCTTTCTCTATCAAGTCCTCCAAGGTCGTCGTCGTCGACGTTTCCTTCTTCTTTCCGACCATATCTGCGTTTGTTTTCTGTAAGCAAAGAGAGATCGGGTTTTAATAGCAAAGCAAAGAGTGTGAGAGGGATCGGGGAGTTGTTGGGGTGTTAGGAGAGAAAAGAATCAGGATGAAATGGCATACAGGTTCCTTTGTTAATTTTCACATTGTCCGTTTGACATTTTTTTACGTTTTTTTCTGTATTGCGTTTGTCGGACGGTGGTGACGTGTTGAATGCGATTGCGTGCGTTCCACACCAGAGCCAATTGGAAGCACGACGGACCAACTCAAATCCACTGTTTGGGAAGGTGTATTCAATTATACCAAAATATGGATTTTCAGTCATAGGTTCATGCATGAATCATGATATATAAAAGATATCATTCTATATATTGACTTAAAAAAGGGGAGAACAAAATCTTGGCTTGGTCTGATTCACGGAAAGTAAGCATCATTTCTTGCATTTGTGAAGCAAAATACTTTTATGAAAAAACGGAATGGAGGAATGTTTTTCATTGCATTTTCTGTTATTCTAAGTAAATTATATTTGTCTAAAGTAAAATTATACAAATTAAGAACAGAAATATAAAGATTCCACCGACGTCGGCAACGTTTATTGCTGGATCCATGCTTTAAATTGACTCCCACTCCATCATGCTTGCTTGCAGGCTTTTAGGTTCATTATTTCTGGGAAGTAACATGCTCGATCAATCTACTCCTAATAAAAGGGTTTGTTCAAGGTTTGTTCAATCTACTCCTGTTAAATAGATACTGCATCTGAGACCTCACTCCATTTATGTATATATATGTAAGATTTCTGTTCAAAATGACGATGGTTCTTGCTCAGAGTTTCAGTTTCTCAGTCTTGCATGGACCAAAGTGTGCAGGCATCTGCGTGCCGGGGCTGGTTTTGATGCAAATGGTGGGTGAAACAATAAATTTCCCTAATTCAAAGTTTCAAACCCATGATCGCATTTTTGATCGTGCCATATACTGCCATTGCATTCGTAGTAGTTGTGAAATACCAACTCTTGTATGAAGGGAAGTATCAAATACGATCCATCTTACTGAAGAGCGAAAATGATGTTTCTCCTCTTATTATCCGGTTGGAGGTTCACTGCAGGCATTGTGGTTAATTTTGTACCAGCCTTTGCTCCTCAAGAAAATGATGTGGTTTTCTGTTTTCTAAAAATATATATATTTTCTCTGATGACCTAAGTCCCTTCAGTCATTATTAGACGGTCTGTGTGTGGGCAGTTAGTAATCACAATATTAATCTCATATAATTGGTTGGTAGTTGGCACTTGGATAGAACCTTCAGCCTTTCTATTTATTTGTCTAAAGTCAAAATCTCTACCTGCCCAAACGATTGAAAGCGAACTTGCACTGCTCTACTGGGATTTGTTTTGTTTTGTACTCTGCTGGCTTGACCTTGGTATATTTCAGAGCTTTCCTCGTCCACATCTAGCTAGGAGCATAATGTTACTGCCACAAATCAAAATGTGATCAATACATACTAATCAAACCACTAAGCTACTATATTCAAATTGGTCTTTGGTATCATCGCCAACGAACTACTACAGAGGACATATATAAATGAGACATTAAAAAGGTACGTGAAATCCACATAGCCGGGATGAAGATGAAGTCAGTACGTGCCATCATCTTATCGAATCAATGATTTGTCAAGAGAGATTGTGAATTTCAGCTCAGCTATCAGATTAATAGGAAACATATCATGAGGAGTTCATTTGCAGCTAGAAGGGAGTAGTGATCGAATCCGGTCCAACTTCAATTGCTCCCACGAGAAGTAGGGACTCCATTCCAACGTCCAACCAGAAAAATGACTTGAGCATCTAGCAGATAGGTAGATGGAATATATAGTTTTGGAGATTTAAAACTTTGTTTATGTTTACTATATAAACTCCAATCGTGTTCATTGATTAAGCTTCAATTCAGTGAGTTCGGGAATATCCATGATTATATATCAACATGGAATGCACGTATATATACGTACCATGTAGTTTGGAGCAACAACAAAAGAACATTTCTTTTACTTTTCCTTATCTACTGTAAAACTAAGATATGATCGAACACAGTTACCTTGATGAGAAGGAACGTATATATGTCAAACCGAGGAGAAGATATCTAGTTTTATATCTATCTGGGGTAATTTATATATTAATTTGATCTGTAGCAAACTCTGTAATGAAATTGAAGTGCCCCTTTCACCAGCTGATGATATATTCTGATTGCATTATATTTCCCTCGCCGATCGGATATGGTGAGGCCATATTGGTTTATTGGCAGTCAATTTATAGGTGCAGCAAATTTCTTATTGCCATTGCAGAAGCACAGAAACCCACTCAGATGGATTATAGTTTGTATTTAGAGCTTCAATATATGGAACTAAACTCGGAATATATATATATATATATATATATGGAGGTGTTACTGGCCACATCTACTGCAACAAGAAAATAATTGAAAGTAACGTTTTGTATTAATGAGAAGTGTGCACAAAATTTAATTTTTTCCAGCTTATATAATGGTATTGGACCATTGATCTAGCCATCAACTTTATAGTTTTGAGCCTTTCAATTGGGCACAGAAGGAAATTGAAGAAAGGATCGCATATATAGCATCTGCAGACTATATATAAATGCATGGATGGCACAAGAATTAATATGAATGTGATCCATCCCTCTTATATACTCAAACGTGTCACCCAGGAATTTGATATAATTATATGGATCATGTACGTATAGATATGTTCAATGTAATAATTCCTATATACACAAGAGGACAACCTAATGCCTCAGATGAGATATCTCAGTTAACTATTTGTAATTACCTGCAGTTTTACGTAATGGGATTCTGGGTTTTACCATGCATATGAAAGAGGTCTTAGTTTGGAAGTTAAGTTCTGCAGATCTTCTGGGTTTAAATAGACCTGAAACTAAAATGGAGGCTACAGTTGTGCATGTTTCTGGAAGTTGGGACTTTCACGAGTCCGCAAGATATGGCAACAATCTTTGTGTTTGTACCCAAGTAGTAGAGATCAGATAGCAGCTCGATCTACTTTTATTGATTACTGTTTTTGATCCATATAGATACCAGAAAGTTCAGGCTTATTAGGGCATTGATTGAGGATGCATGTAGTTAACTAAATCCAGAAATTAGGATTTTATGAATGAATGCCTCCATATTGTTGACAGGTGGAAGTGGCCGGTGTGGTAGCCCTACCCTACAATGCCATAATTTAGGGTAGAGAAGCCATATCTATCTCTCTACGACTTCCATATCAAATCCAGAAGCTCCTTGTAATAGTTAAGAGTTGCTAGCTACTAGCGGTGCAACAAAAATGAATTCAATGCATCCATCCCTATTTAGGGGTACCCTTTGTCACTTTGGCATTTGTTCAAGTTGGAACAATTGTCTATCGTTTTTAATGGTGTACCTAATATAACTGAAGTGAGATGATGCAGGTATATACGGGATTTTTGTTAAACTGTAAACATACTAGTCTGTTACATACTAACGCGAGCATGTTAAGCTTCTCATAATAACGTGACTAAGAAAGTCATGCTCGACCGCCATATATTGAATGTAAATTGAAGTCAAAATATCCATTTTAAGTTGAGTTGTAAATAACACTCATTCGTGTCTACTACGTATATATTATATCAAAACTCCAAAGTTCTGCAATGTACCTCAGTTTGGGACACAAAAATTTTGTTTTGGAGATTTGCCAATGATATATAATAGTTATCTCTCTAGTCCAGGGAGGGATATAACATTGTTCTTCCCTTCAAAGATACCTTCTAGTTTCTACAAGCGAGCTTAATGATTAGCACGACCACCATAAATACATTCGAGCTGTGCCATCTCCACCGGTGGCGCTGTCATCATTTATGTTTATACCGAAACAGACATTGGGGCACTGGCATGGTCATATCACAATCACAATATAGATAAAAACTGGGCAGATATCGAGTTTAATGTTGCTACAGTTCGTCACTCCCTTTCTAACTAGTTCTATAATTGACGCTTCTATAACTACGTACCAAAAGGCAAGCACAAGCTAGCCTAACTAGACGACCCAAATTCAATACACAACACAACAAAAGTGGGAAAACGAAATTTAAAGACACCGATCAAAGATACATCCTCATCCTCGATCATCCTTCTTATCGTTTAGTTATAGGAAGGTGATGAAAATGATTTTGAGTGAGTGAATTGTAATTAATTTTTTAACATGATGGAGCTAAGTTAACTACCATCAAATATACCTATTAAATTCTACAGAATAATATATCGACCTAATGATCAATTGCAAACTTCCATAATAACTCGATCAACTGTGGTTTCCTTACATGGAATACAATGATTAATACATAAAAGAAGAGCACATTTTGAACTTCTATGCAACTTTGAAAGAGAAAGAAAAAAAAATACTGCAGACCATGAACGTAACGGTAAATGCAACTTTGTGATTTTAGCGGCAAATTGATAAAAGCTGAAACTAAAGAAAAGCCATCATCACCTGCACCGATGCAGTTCTTACTTCTTAGTGTTCTCTAGAGTTTGACGACTTCAGGAATATGAACCGGGTACCTTTCAATACAATCGGCCCACGGCGAACCATCATTTTCCGCCGTCTTGATCGTCCGGTTACACTTCCACACGGCGCTGTTGCACTTAAACCCGCTCCCAAACGCAATCTGCCAAACCCTGTCTCCCTTCCTCATCCTCCCCTTGGCTTCAATGTACCCCAACTCATACCACAGCGAAGACGACGACGTATTTCCAAACCTGTGCAGCGTCATCCTCGACGCCTCGCAGTGCTCGGCAGAGAGCTGTAGATTCTTCTGAAGCTCATCGATGACGGCTCGACCCCCAGCGTGGATGCAGAAGTGCTCAAACGCCTGCTTGAAGTCTGGAATGTAAGGCTTCCACTTAGGGTTGACGAGCTTTCTTCCGATGAGGGTCAGCAGGAAAAGGAGCTGCTCCGACGCCGGAAGTACTAGAGGACCGATTGTGGTGATGTTGGACTTTAGAGCCTCGCCGGCGATAGCCATGAGATCTTTTTGGAGTGAGATTCCGACCTTGCCCTCCCTGTCCTCCTCCTCAAAGACGCAGCGGAAGGCCTTGTCGTCGGCTCCCTTGTGGGTCCGGACCACGTGGACCAACCTGTACTTGGCACGTCGGCTCTCGGATCTACGGTTAGACAAGAGTATGGCGGCCCCACCCATACGGAAGAGACAGTTGGGTAAAAGCATAGCCCTCTCTTTTCCTTGGTAATAGTTGGGAGTTATGATCTCCGTGCTGACCACCACAGCGTTTGAGTTGGGATGAACCTGAAGAAGATCACGTGCCAAGTCGATGGATATGAGGCCGGCGCTGCACCCCATGCCGGACAAGTTGAAGCTCCGGATGTTACTTCGGAGCTTGTACTTGTTGATCACCATCGCCGACAAAGAAGGCGTCGGCGAGAACAGGCTGCAGTTGACGATGAGAATGTCTATGTCTTTAGGTTTAAGCCCGGTTTTCTCAAACAGAGAGTCCATCGCGGAGAATATGACGAGCTCCGCCTCACCCCTAGCAGCCTCCATGGTGGGCTGCGGAGGGATGTAGTGAATGGCTGGGGGAAGACAAGTCTCTTCCCCAAGACCAGAGCGCTCGAGGATCCTCATCTGGAACTCGACGCTCTTAGGGTTGTTGCTGAGGATGAGGCGGGAGTGTTCCATGAATGTGGAGAAAGGGACGCGGCAGGTAACAGGGGGCTTGTAGCAAGCGTAGTCGACGAGGAAGATGCTTCGTGGCTTGGACATGAAGTAGACGGTGGCGATAAAGATGATGAGGAAAGAGGAGCAAAGGATTTGGACAAGATCCAAGTGAAGAGAGCTCCACAACTTTAGAACCTCCTCCGGGCCGATGCGTACAACCTCGAGAAAAATCCCGGCCATTATGGGAACTAGAGCGAGGGTGAGGAAATGGTTCACGAGGTATTGGTAGCCGAGTTTGACATACTTGAGCTTGACGGAGTTGGAGAAGTCCGGCAAGATTGGAGGCATTGCGGTTGTGTATAGTTTGTTCGAAATGTGAATGAGAAAGATGAGGAGAATCAGAGATCGACGGCTAGGCCTGGGAGTGGAGAATGGTGAGGAAGAAGGATATGATATTAGGTGTAAAGGGGGGTGGATTTAAAGGCAACGGGACCGGGGAATTGAAGGTGGCAGATGGGAAGATTTAATGGAGGGACTCCACGTCATTCCAACGCTCACTTAACTTGTTATTAATTTTTTTCCACAACTCCCCCCTTCCATTTCAACATGTAACTCAACTAAAATCTCCAGAATCATATCATCTCCCTTATGCGAAATAGCAAGAGCTAGCTAGCAGTGACAAATTTGGCTTTGATAGAAATATATCCTTGATTCTATTTTTGGTTGTTATCTATCCTTCTTTCGCACCCATTATATTTGACCTCGGTTCCCTACGAGCATGAATTGCATGTCGAACTTGGCTTATATAAATCCATGCATTTTTATATATTTTCCAAACCAAATATTCCGTACAATTCTAAGCCAGAAAACTGGCTCACATGGGCGTCTCACTTTAGTTTGGCCTCTTATCATATAATTATGTTTTGAAAACTGTTGTAAATTAATTAACAACTTCGTGATTAGACTTGGAGATTCAACAATCAGTTAGTTTCATACATATGGTGGATGAGTGTTAGACCCAGAGTGATTGTGATCATTAACGTGATGCATAACACTATAACTTTTTTTTTGGTGATGCATAACATTATAACTTGAGCATTGAGATCGAACTGCCGACTGCATCCTGAAAAAACAAGAGAAATTAAATTAAAGTGAAATTGATTTAAAAAAATAAAATTAAAGTGAAATTAAGCAGTTGGTGTTTGAAATAACAAAATTAAATCACTATATATTTTCTTCTGAGAAATAAATTTCCCAATTAATGTGGTTGTTAACTAGTTGTTAGTGGTTCCTTTCCTATATTTGCAGTGAGACTAACACATATAAATGAAGAAGGCCAGCCAGGGTTGGAACACTGACAGATTTGAAGAGATCGAGACTTCTTTAAACCTGCAGGGATCAAATTATTTACAGATTAGTTAGATACTCACTCCTCAGTGTTGACAAATTTAACATGATTAGTTAAATTTCATTCTTGTTGGTATTTATATATGATTACACTATTTAACTTGATACGATTGATCAACCTATACTGATAGATATCCCTATCAAACTATCATATATGGTTAGAACTTAGAAGTAGACTCCTCTGTGGTTCTTTGCTTCATCGACTCTCTTTATTTGGTTCTTGCAAGCTTTGGATAGAATAAGGTAAATATTTGTGCTAAATTTCTCAAATCCATTTCAAATGTATGCATACTTTTCGAGCGGGAAGGTAATCATACTCTGGCAAACTATATATGCATGGTGCTACTTCTCTGGTTAAATATGATGGAGTGTTGTTTCCTCTTGTGACCTTTCTTTCTTTGACAATTTACGTTTACTTGGTTTCTAATTTCTAGCAAAAGTAAAGTAAAATATATAGTTATATCTATTACATGCAACATCTTTTCATTATATCTAGTGCACTTTTACTTATTTTATAATTATCAAATTTTCATTTGTTGGATCATCCATATTGATCGATCGACCATATACATCTTTCGTAGAGATTTTACTCATAGACTCATAGTTGACCCGCTTTGTGTTGAGCTAGATATCCATCGCAATCTCCCTCCACAATGGAGTAGTTTGGGGATCGAGAAATTTTACGTGAATAGTTTGAATAGGTAATTTATGAGAAGGGCTTGCTTTGTGAGAATATAGTATAAAAATTACGTGTTCTCTTTGTTGTGGGCATGCAATCAGTGCCTGTCCAGACCCAAATGGGGCAGTCGACGATTCTCAAATCTCAATGTTCAACCACGCAGCTTTTGCTCTTCATCGTGTAGAACAACATTTATACGTTTGTTTCCTGAGCATAAAGATCAAACACGCTTAATTTCTTAATCATGTAGTAATTAAGTAATTAACAACCCTTGCCTTTGCAAAATAAACAAAAGAGGTTTGCATGCATCGATTAGCTAGACACTGGTAGAGGATTATGATCGAGTGCATGAGAGAATTGAAGATGTGTGTATAGTGATATCTTTTTGTTTTTGGTTCAGTCTGCAGGACTGTCGAAGACACGCGTCCCTGTTCATTACGTGTATATAATGTGCTTCCCCACAACAGTGATGGGCGATCTCCGATCATGTAGTTAACATCGACACCATCAATAATGATAGAACCTGTTACTGATGATGAATTGATAACTTAATTGATGAATATGGCAGTACTGTTAGATCTATGGCGGACTGGTATATGTTGTTGTGCTGTTGCTGGATACAAATTTATAGGTTTCTGATCACCAGTATTAATCTCTAACTACTTTCTTGTTCAATACTTTCAGAAATTGTTCCTTGAGTCTTGCACTGATCGATCCTTTCGATCAGTTAAACTTTTAAAACGTCGGCCTCACGAAGTTGGATGTAACTCTGTAAGAGAAAACTAAAGCGCTTTTCTTGACAACAGAGTACGTGGAAATAGTACTTATAAACATGCAGGTCTTGGATGTTAAGTATGAAGAACAATGAATCTGCTCTAGGTATTCAGACAATGAGGAAAGCAAATGTTTGAAGGCAAAGTTGTCTTCATATCACAAAAAATGTAGGCTAGTTCTAAAGCCATGACATGTTTGGATGAGGATGTTGTGAGTAGCTAGGTTTTCCCAAATAAGGTGACCTTGTAACGTACTGATGAATCGGTTGGAACGCAATTGGGTACAAGTTGGTGGATTGATCTAGCTAGTTGACTTCAATGTGTTGGCTATGGAGTCACTGGTTTCTGCTGGCTAGTATAATGACAATGATATAAACCTGGAACCTGCCATGGACAATGTATGGGACGGTGCGGCCCATAATCTGTAGGGTTTCATCGCCTATTTAAAGATGTGGGTAGCAGTATACAGAATATAAGAGATTAGGTACATTCTTTCCAAAAGAAAATACGCAGATGAGGATAGGCAACTGTCTTAGGTCGAGTTAATTTCAAGCAATTCATTCAAGAGTTTAATGGTTGATGTTGGTAGAATTACGATACATACATATATGTAAACAGTAGATTCTACATTAATTTTGTGTGCAGGTGTTTCAATGTTTTTCTTTTATAATCTGATTAATTATAAGATGGAATGAGTACTAAAACATTTGGGTTCTTGACTATTAGCCGCAAAATAAACTAAAATGTAAAATACGAAAATTCGTATCTTCATGCTTATATTATATACTGAAACCCATGCGTCCATGCCAAATATATTCTAATCAACCTGATTTTGCACACGTATATTTTGTTATCAAATCAACGAGTTCGCAAATAAATGAGTATGAGACCTCACATTGAAAGTACCCGAGTACATTCCTTCATCCTATTATTGTATACCTAATTTAACAGTAGTCTAATCTGTCATGGCTTATGGATGCTAGTGCTTCTCGCATAGACGCATATGAATATGCAAGACGGTTAAAATAGGCTAACATTGTCAAACATATATAACATATCAAGATGATAACGACAGAAATAAACATCGATCCCACGCCCAGTACCGGAAATGCAAAGCTAACTTTGACAACACTTTCTTGCAAATCGATGCCTTTGCTTTCCCCTATTGGGCAAGCAATTCCCATGTGCCATTGGAAAACCTAGTTCACAGAAAAAATGAAGCCATGTGTGAACCTGATGTACAACATTGATCGATCACAATCATTTATGCGTCCATCATAGTCCCCCTTCATTCCGATTGATGATACATGTAACGATCACGACGAGGCGATGAGTCTCCTAACAGCTAGCTTTTAATATTTATTATATACTAAAACCCGTACAGACCCAAACATTGTTCATAAGCCCCCTTATGAAGTTACTAATTCGTCATGATTTTGCATTTATTTACGAACATGCCCTCACGTTTATAAAATTACAATTTTACCATTCTTTTCTCTTTAATCACATAACTGTCATTAACTCTGTAAAATAACTGTTTTGTCCTTCATCTGCATAGCTATCACCTGAACTCCAAAACCAATGAAGATTTCTAGAACTCTATATGTTCATATTCTTCCATCCTATATACCAATCTGGGAATTAAAGGAAAGAAACATGTATATAAATTTGCTCTTCTCAGAAGTAAAAATTCCTAGACCTTCAAATGATCGATGCTAACTCTAATGGCCACCCAAGTAGCTAATTGGTATTGAACGTACTAATGCATCGTGGTTATACATTGTATCATACTATCATGTATGAACCAAACCCCGCAGCTAGCAGCTAGCAGCTAGCGCCCAACTACTACCTTTAGCTCCATCCTCTTACTCAAACACCATTACTATACGCCTTGCCGACTTGGTTTGTTGGGTTGCAACTTTCAAATTTGGTGAGCTATTGTCGAATATGGAAAAAGGACAAATGACTTTCAAAGATCAAGCTGGAAATTACGTTAGGGTTTGGCAAACGCTGGCATACGAGTGTAGCATATTGAACAAAGAGGGAGGCTAGGTCATGACCTGATATTGTTCATGTCCATCAGGCCCATATAGGATTCTATAAGTGAGGACTGAAGAGGAGCCATTCTTTTTTCCCGAAGGTTTGTCCTCTGATGAATTCTTAGTTTGAGTTTCCATAGCTTTTGTGGCACACACTATCTTTGTTGATATACTTGTGGAACTTATACTCTTACACTGAGCCAGAATCAAGCTGAGCTGGGAAAAGCGATCACCTAATTCGTCCATAATTTTTCTGATAAAAGTCTCCAACTATCTTGGACGAGTTAGAGTATTATTGCGATAAATGGCCACAATCATTTTGTGTGGGCGAACAGTCCGGTGGCCGTAATGTTTGATATCTCGACCTCCGGCATTGACTTCTATAGTTAGTTATTTTTTTTTCGTATTTATAGAAAATTTAATAGTGTCTTTTTTTCAAGGTTACAAGTTCCTTGGAGGAAAATTGTCACATCCCAGGATCCATTCCGCCGTAACACGATATTGTCCGCTTTGGGCCCACCGGCCCTCACGGTTTTGTTTCCGGCAGCTCAGGAGCAGCTTCCCAGTAGGTCACCCATCCTGGGATTGCTCTAGCATCAACATGCTTAACCTCGGAGTACCCATCCCCTCCGAAGCCGCTGAGCCACCAAAAGGCCTCATGTTAGATTGGAGGTGGGCATGTACATATACAGCATATAACCCCTCTCCGTTTGGCCGATGTGGGATATTACAATCCACCCCCCTTAGGAGTCCGACACCCTCGTCGGCACACTCGCACCACACGGCAGAGTGGCTCTGATACCATTTGTCACATCCCAGGACTCGCTCCGCCGTAACACGATATTGTCCGCTTTGGGCCCACCGGCCCTCACGGTTTTGTTTCCGGCAGCTCAGGAGCAGCTTCCCAGTAGGTCACCCATCCTGGGATTGCTCTAGCATCAACATGCTTAACCTCGGAGTACCCATCCGCTTTGGGCCCACCGGCCCTCACGGTTTTGTTTCCGGCAGCTCAGGAGCAGCTTCCCAGTAGGTCACCCATCCTGGGATTGCTCTAGCATCAACATGCTTAACCTCGGAGTACCCATCCCTTCCGAAGCCGCTGAGCCACCAAAAGGCCTCGTGTTAGATTGGAGGTGGGCATGTACATATACAGCATATAACCCCTCTCCGTTTGGCCGATGTGAGATATTACAATCCACCCCCCTTGGGAGCCCGACGCCCTCGTCGGCACACTCGCACCACACGGCAGAGTGGCTCTGATACCATTTGTCACATCCCAGGATCCATTCCGCCGTAACACGATATTGTCCGCTTTGGGCCCACCGGCCCTCACGGTTTTGTTTCCGGCAGCTCAGGAGCAGCTTCCCAGTAGGTCACCCATCCTGGGATTGCTTAACCTCGGAGTACCCATCCCCTCCGAAGCCACTGAGCCACCAAAAGGCCTCATGTTAGATTGGAGGTGGGCATGTACATATACAGCATATAACCCCTCTCCGTTTGGCCGATGTGGGATATTACAAAAATTGTCCGAATCTTTTAACTAACTAATTTTCATCAATAAAGTCTGCCTTCATTCCCATAGAAAAAAATGATTACATTAGATTTTTCAAGTGTAAAACATGGATACTCGTGCTGTTTTGGAATCTCATATTGTCTGAACATGTGTTTGTGTGGCAATATATAGTAAAGTCCTGCTATTAACACACTCTCTTTTGCTATTAACACACCTCTGACCCATTTTTATTTACAAACTACCCAAATTATCCTAATGTAAATTTCTTTTCTGTTTTTATTTTTAACAACTACATTATCTTGAAATCCTAAACCCACTTGCATAAACAGTCATTCATCCGTCAAAACTCATCTATTTCACCCTAAATCAAAACTCACTTCGCGCAGACGCGTCATTCCTCTCCGTTGAAATCTATCAACTTCAAAGCAATCATGGAAGAAGAAGAAGCAGATTTAGACCCATCTTTGGAGGAAGTTATATATGTGATTTGCAATGGAGACACAGCAGAAGATCAAGACTTTAGTGATCATTCGAACCCCTTTAAATCAATCGTTATTGGTAAGATTCTAAACGATATGATTTTGTATATTTGGTTTTGGTTTTGGTGTATTTCAATATATATATATCTCAGTTATTTCAGTCTTACTCGTTTTATTGACTTGAGTTGATTGATAATATTGAAATTGTTATGCTTTGCTAGTTTTGGTTATTCGATTGCTTCAAGCTGTATTGGAATTGTTGATACCCAACTTTTGTTTGTATATATAGCCTTTTGATTAGAAAAGTCTTAGGGTGTTCTGTTCCGGCTAAGTATAATTGACCTAGTTCTTTCTCTTTATCCCGTTTCTCATTCTATATCAAACTAAAATGACTAAAACTCAATGCTAGAACATAACAATCTTATTAGCAGGAAGTGAGATAAAAGTTAAGGTAGCTGAAACAATCTTATTAGCTAATTAAAGCATATAGTTAACTTCATGTTGCCTTCAATCCTTTGTATGATGTCCAAAGAAAAACAAAAACTTGACTACATAATAAACCTGAGAACGTTTAGTGTTGGAGGGGTATTGGTACTTTCATACATGATTCAATAGAGCTAGCCAAACATAGAAGTACGTAAGAACATAGTTCTGGTGTTGTTTCAGAAAATTATGTAGTAGACCTTCAATAAACATACCATAGACCATGTTAAACCTTTACTAGTGAAGCATCATTATGGCTTTGCCTTTGATTCGTAACTTCATTGTTTATTTGTGGTACCTTTATATTTCTACTCACCTTGGGAGATAAAGATGGCTTGTTAACATTGTTTAATTTGCATTACCTTTATATTATTTTGGTGACTTTATTTATGAATGGCTTTATATTTTGGTGTTTTAGGAAGTCAAGTAGAGATTAATGAAGTAAACAAAATGAGTTCTTTGTTGGAAGTAAATTTTAATAATCGAGATGATCTTCTTGCTGCTGTTCATAAAATTGCATCCATGGAAGGGTTTGTAACTGCTATAAGAAGATCAAAACTTGATAAGAGTGTGTTCGTTTGTTGTGATAGAGGTGGTAATTACCGAGACACTAGGATGGTTCCACTAGAGAAGAGGAAAAGGAAGACATCATCCCGCCAAATCAACTGCCCTTTTGAAATTGTGGGGAGAAGAAAACCTGAAGGTTTTTGGAAGCTAGATATAAAAAATTCAACACATAACCATGAACCTTCAAGAGATATGTCTGGGCATCCTTACTCTCGTCGGTTTTCAAAAGAGGAAATCCTGAAGATTAAAGAAATGAGTAAGGCTGGCGTATCACCACGCCAAATAATGTCTTCACTTCGACAGAGTAATCCAGATTTGCAAGCAATAGCCAAAAAATCTATAATGAAAAGCATAGAATTATGAAAGAGTATTTAGCAGGTCGTACGATTATTCAAGCCTTATTGGAAGAACTCGGTCAAGCTGGTTTCTGCTATAACATTGAGTATGATCAAGATGGTCGGTTGACTCATTTGATGTTTGCTCATCCACTTTCCATTTCTTTGACTAAGAGCTATACAAATGTCTTTGTATAAGACTAACAAGTATAAGATGTCATTACTAGACATTGTGGGAGTCACAAGCTTCAATACATCTTTCTATTCTTGCTTTGTATTCATGCAAAAAGAGAAAGAAGAGGACTACGTGTGGGTTTTAACAATGTTTAGCAAAATATTGGGAGTTGATGTTAATCAATTGGTGATCGTATCTGATAGGGAATTGACATTGATGAATGCTATCAATATTGTCTTCCCAAGAACTGCCAACATTTTATGTGTGTGGCATATTGAGAAAAATTTAGCTACAAACTGTAAGCGTCATTTACCAGAAGAAGCTACCTGGGTTGCTTTCATGTCTATATGGTCTACTTTGATTAACTCTCATGATGAAGCATCCTTTAATGAAGCTTGGATTAATTTTGAAGTGGAGTATCAACAGAATGTAGCTATTCTTAATTATATCAAAGGCATTTGGCTTCCATTGAAAGAAAAATTTGTAGTTGCATGGACAGGAAAGGTTGCCAACTTTGGTAATCGTGCTACATCAAGAGGTGAAGGTGCGCATTCAAATATAAAGAGATATCTTCAAGTTTCAAGTGGAGGTCTTGGTGAGGTAAAGGAAAGGATTTGTCTTGCCATTGAAAATCAGTTTCATGATATCAAAGCTCAACTTTCTAGTGAGAAGATAGGACATCCACATAAAGTCAGCATTCCTTTCTTCAAAGAACTCATTACTCATATATCTATATTTGCACTTGATCAGCTGTATAAGCAATATGAATTGGCAAAGTCTAGCAACCTTTCATCTCAATGCAAGGGTCACTTTTACAAAACAATGGGCCTTCCTTGTGCACATATGATTAGGGAGATGAGTTTTGAAGCATTGCAATTGAACAGCATCCATAACCAATGGAGGATTGATGCAAGATCATTTGATCATGGTGCAAGCTTGGATGATGGAGATGAGATAGATGTTCTTTTATTTGAATTCAAGTCCAAGTATGAAACAATGCCTCTTACTCAAAAAGACAATACCAAAAGAAAACTGGCTCAGTTTCTTGGTGCTTCTCTTCCATTACTACTGGAGCCTAATGTTCAACCTCATAAAGGTCGTCTATTAGGATCAAAAAACAAAAAAGAATCCAACTCTACAGAGCTTGATCTTTCAGCTTTTGAGATAATTGAGGAAAAGTCTCGGAAATGTGATCGTTGTCGTCTTGGCGGTCATAAGGCTCGTAGATGTCCACTTAAAAACAAAGCTGTTGGGGCTTCCTTTGGTCCTACAAATCCTGCCTAAGTAAAGTTACTAATGTAAGTTTTGTTTATATAATTGATTCTTTTAGCCACCTAACTTTACTGAATGTTAGAGATGTCTACAACTCTTGCACAATAATTATGATCTTATTAGTAGCTACTTTTGCAACTATATAATAGTTATTTCATTGAGATGTTATGTTTGTATTTCTTTGATGTCTCCATTCATATTACCAAAAATCCTTAACACTTTAACTATTATTGAACAAATAACCAACGGGCCGGTGAATCAGCGTAGACTCTGACAAGCTAGGGTGGTGGCAGAATATGTTATATCAGTACAAGAGCAATTTTGATACATGATGGGATATGTTCAGCTTCTTATTTAGATTGATGACAATGTTTTTGTTGTGTAATAGATTCGGTACTCCAGTTGTCTTAAATCTAACTTGATCGTTCATGTTTTTTGATTAATAACAGTTGTGGTTTAAGATGATCCTTGTGACATTAAATTAGTGGTTTTAGAATTCAGATTTATGGACCAGGTTGCTTTAACGTGAGAGCAGCAAGGGTTTTTTTTTTTTTTTTTACCAGGGTTGTTGTTCAAATTATTCCTCAAATTTGAGGTTACAAATATGCAGTATTGTACAAATATTAAGGCTACAAATATTAGCATCTGATCGGCAGTTAGGGCTACAATACTAAAATAATAGCTTTAGCTAGATTTATTGTAAGAGAATTGATTAAATGTATTAATGATGGGTGTGAAAATAGAAATTTACTGTATAAGTGGGTTTATGATTTCAAAATAATGTAGTTGTTAAAAATAAAAACATAAAAAAAATTTAAATGAGAGTAATTTGGGTAGTTTGTAAATAAAAGTGGGTCAAGGTATGTTACTAGCAAAAGAAGATGACGTGTTAACAGCCGCTAATCTTGAAAGTAACGAGGGAAAAAAAGGTCACAATGTGGAACACGTCCCCTCATAAGATACTAAGATAGTGTAGGTGGAGAAGCAGTGAAAAATACTTTATATGAATCAGCCACCTCGTAGACTGAATGAGCTATCTGCCAAATTCCTCCTCCACTTCAAACCTGAACAATGTTCTGGAAAGTGTAAACTTATAAAGACAAACACAAAACGCATAGCACGTGACACTCCATTATCTTTGTTCTGGTTTCACCACTCCGTTTATATGCAACTCATACCAAAGTAACCAACAGTTTCCATAGCTGGTTTAGCAGAGAAAGAAAGATGCCTGAATATTGTGTGACTGGAGGTACAGGGTTCATAGCTGCTTACTTGGTGAAGGCTTTGCTAGAAAATGGCCATGTTGTACGGGCTACTGTGCGAGACCCAGGTACTGTTCCGTTCATGCGAAAGTTGTATAGTACTACTGAGTATTCATTCATACACACTCAAAAAGTTCATGTTAGATTCAATTACAGATAAATATTTACAAAACCCTTTTCATCTGTTTCACCAGAGGATTTGGGGAAGGTTGGTTATCTTTGGGAGTTGAATGGAGCCAAGGACAGGCTTAAGCTGATCAAAGCTGATCTAATGGTGGAAGGAAGCTTTGATGAAGCCATACAAGGCGTTAATGGGGTTTTCCACACCGCATCACCGGTGCTCGTTCCATACGATAACAATGTTCAGGCAAAGCTACTTCTTGACATTGCAATTTCTTGTAATCCAGGCTAAAAGGGAAAAACTTTGAATCTTGATATTGCAAATTTGTAAATCAATCCTACTATGCTTTAAACTTCTTACCGATTAAGTGTCTGATGATTCTACTGAATGCTGAGAGTTGGTTGGACTCATGAAAAGGGAAAAACCTTTTCTGAATGAACTATTTTCTTGTTTTGATTAATGTGGCAGGCGACTTTGATTGATCCGTGTATAAAGGGCACTTTGAATGTGCTGAGTTCCTGCTCGAAAGCACGCGTTGAAAGGGTTGTGCTCACATCTTCTTGTTCTTCAATAAGATACCGTTACGATGCTCAAGAGGCCTCTCCTCTCAACGAGTCACATTGGAGTGATCCTGAATACTGCAAACACTTCAATGTAAATCATCATTTCAAAGCCTTCTGTGTTTAGTTTTCAAATAAACCATGCTTACATAACAAATTATAGATGTTGTAAGCAAGTTGAGTACTTGAGATTGCTATTTATTATTCTGGGCTGTTGCACTAAGTGTATTGTGTGTAAATTCTCGTTTGCATACAGCTTTGGTATGCCTATGCTAAGACAACCGCGGAGAAAGAGGCGTGGAGAATCGCCGAGGAGAGTGGATTGGATCTGGTGGTGGTGAATCCGTCTTTCGTGGTTGGTCCTCTGCTAGCACCACAACCTACAAGCACACTGCTGATGATACTGGCAATACTTAAAGGTTAGGTTTCCCATCATCAGCAGAATAATTTCAAAGTCATATAGTATGAGTTGTCTTCTATGCAATTTAAAGTTTAGACTTTGGTATAAGTAGTTCAATTCTTGGTGGCACTTCTCTCACCATATCTATAGCATATAATAGGTATAATGCAGGTGTATATATCATGAGGGAAGATCTGAAGAGGATCTCCTTACTTTAAGAATTTGAGGATTTCTACTATTTTACATTAGTAGATGACTTCTTTTAATGATCTCAACCGTTGATCCTTTAGATTCATATGCATGAAACATGTCTGCAAAATTTCAACTAATTCCATAATCATTTGGTCATTCAAATTGATGTAAACAATTGTAGGCTGTTAGATAAAATTAAAACGAATATTGTGCTAATCAAATGGTTAAACGTTTTTCATTTTGGCTAATTTTTTGTAGGATTCATATGTGGGTAAGTAACTAGGGAATGAGTGACTTTGATTGTCAAAATATATTCTAGAACAAAAAACATCTTTACTTTAAGAGTTTAAGGAGGTCCTCTCTAGATCCGGACTCACATCATATCATTATGTGCAGAAGAAAATGACAAGGTAAATTATCTTTTAGAAAATTGAAAATCCATTCAATTTGGCTCTCATGCATCAAAAAGGTAATGTTAATCACCCCAAAACTTGCATATTTGTTATTTAAGTGCTCTGTTTTGCTCCAATGGCACAAGAAGTGAGTCTTGGTTGTAGATCGAATATCCCATTTCAAGTTTTCAACTAAGAAGTAAGTTTTCATAACTTCACATTTTATATGTTAGGTTTAAGAGGTGATTACCCAAATACAACAGTAGGATTTGTGCACATAGATGATGTGGTGGCTGCACACATTTTGGCAATGGAGGAAAGCAAAGCATCAGGCAGGCTTATATGTTCAGGCTCGGTAGCGCACTGGTCGCAGATCATTGAGATTCTCAAGGCCAAATATCCATCCTATCCATATGAAAGCAAGTAAGTAGAAAATCCAGAACAAGCAAGCTTTCGTTGAATCCGTATGTGGTTCAGCCTTGTTATTCATGAAATATTAACTATGGCAATACTGTATTGTAGGTGTAGCAGCAATGAAGGAGACAATAACCCACATAGCATGGACACCACTAAAATTGCTCAACTGGGTTTTCCTCCTTTCAAAACGATTGAAGAAATGTTTGATGACTGCATCACAAGTTTTCAAGAGAAAGGGTTTCTATGAATTAATCCCACAAATTGCAGTGCACTTCTCCTAGTTTTCTTTACACTTGCATTTGTAATAAGCTGGGTCTCTCTTAATGAGTTATGTTATTCTTTTCTTGACCCTTCTTCGTCTTTAATTCTTTAATTTTGAACACCACCCATCGAAACCACTGTACCAAACCATCATCAATTTTCATTTTATTAATCTTTAAAAACGATCACAATTTTTGTTTCTTATTAAGATCGAAGATGACTAAATTCTTACAGAAACTTTCAGATAAAAATAAGATTCTAAATAAAAATATGAGAAAGTAGATGAAATAAAACTAAATTGCAATCTGTACTCCACTGATCATGAGTTTCATATACATTCTCATCTGAAAAAGTAAAAATGCAGAAAGCAAATGAACAAACTGAGCAGTACGTCTTACCATTCGGCGCATGCAACCAAAGCCAAAAGCTCATAGCTGACTCAAAACAATGGCAGCCATTACCAAGCGGGTCAATCCTACAAATCCCAGATAACAAAAAAAACCGCTACACCCAAATCCCAGGCTAAGGTGCATTTCCGGACGGTGGGGAGTGATCGGAGACTTGGCCGTGTGGTCAGGAAAGAGACCGACGGCGGGGGAGATGGAGTCACGTGAGAGGCGTCGGCAATGGAGAATGCCTGCAACCTCAACATCTCTGCCGATGCTGAGCTCTACAGAGAGAGAGAGAGAGCATGGAGAATGTCAGAGAGACGGACCAGCGGTAAAACCCAAGTTTTGAAACTTGGGTCCGATTTTGATACCAAATCTGAATCATTGTCGGTCTGTTAGGCCTAGACTGTCACGATCCACAATTTGATGGCCAGAAATGATAATAGGCCCAATGAAGGCTCAATACCACTGATGGGTCCCAGAGAAGAGAGAAATTTCTTATCAACCGTTCGATTAAAGAAATGATATTTAAACCCCACTTTTTACCTTCTGATATTTTGCCTGGCTATTATAGTCAATTTGCAACCTTATCGCATGGTAAGCCAGTAACTAAGAAAATTATAATCAATCATACAAAATAACTTAATTTTAAAATAATATTTTTTATCTTTACTGAATATAAAATTATGAGCTATAAGAAATAATATTTTTCATCTTTACTGAATATAAAATTATGAGCTATAAGGTTGCAAATTTACTATAATAGCCAGGCAAAAGGTAAATTATGAGCTATAAGGTTGCAAATTTACTATAATAGCCAGGCAAAATATCAGAAGGTAGGGGGGGGGGGGGTTTAGCGACAGTGACTACACGATAGGTTCGGGCCAGTTGTTTCCCAACAAACAAACAGAATAGAATATGCCAAATATATAGAGGAAAGATAATGAAGAAATATTTGACGTTTCTATTTTACCATAAATGGGAAAAATCGTTTCCATTCTTAGAACAGCCACCAAACCTAGTGCTGCTTCTGCTCCAACTTGGGTTCCTCACATTGATTAGGTACGCAAAAGAGGAAACAAACCTCGGTAACTTTAAATCAAAATTGTTGGATTAATTCTGTGATCCGTTTTTATATCTTTAGTTTTGAAGCAATCGTATACATATATAGACGGTCTGTGATTTTAATTTTCTGGGTTTTCTTGACTTAGTTACTTAGATCTGGTTGCTGGCTAGGGTTTTTGGCTGAATTAATTAAAATTAAAATGATCCCAGTTCTTGAAATCATATATTCCGATATTGTAGACAGTGGTTGGTTTGATTTTTGATGGAACATTAAGGATCGGAGCTGCTAGCTAGATATGGTGAAGCCAGCGAGCAAGAAGATAAAGATCGAAAAGATTGACAACTTGCCGGCGAGGCAAGTGACGTATTCGAAGAGGAGAAGAGGGCTGCTGAAGAAAGCTAGAGAGCTTTCAGTTCTCTGTGATTGTGAGTTTTCTGTCATCATCTTTTCTGCTACTGGCAAACTCACAGAGTCCTCCAGCTCCAGGTACTTATCAACCTTCTTCTTAGGACTTTTCTTACTTGAAAACTGAATATAACAAATACATATGTGTGAAATGTAAATATATAAGGAGGAGGAGACCTCTGTGTGGAAAATTTCATGGTTTCACCGTTTCAGGTAGTAGTGTATAGTGTATAGATTTAGTGCCATATATATAATTGATTGTGTTATTGGGTATGACAAATTGAACACGATTAAACACGTGGTAGTTACCTAGTTTGAGTGTGGAGTGTTGATGATGACATGACTGCTCTGTACTCTTTTTGATTACATGAAAATTTTGCTCCCTTTAATTGGAAAGATATGTATGTCTGGGATGATCGATCGATAAGTAACCTAGTTGATCATTGCATGTCTTTAAAATCGTACGAGTAAGTTCTTGTCTAGGTAATTCTATGTTTTTGTAAAACTGTCCGTTAAAGTCATTATGCATTTAGATATAATAAATTTCCTCAATATATATTTTCTAGAATGATCCAACTGTTTGGCCGGTATCTAAAAAGCACATCTCGATCAGACGTCTCTCCCTGATCTCCTGCACACCTAAAGCACATTGCCCCGGTCCCACTTTAATTAAATTAAAGTGGTGACAGGGACATCTTCCCTGTAGCAATTAGCACAGTAGATATTGTAGATATTGGCTTAATTTTTTAAAAATTCAGTTTTAAATAAGTAATCTCCAACCGGTTTTTTTAAATCGTGGTTATTTAAATTAAATATTTTTAGATAAACAGATTTTAAGATTTTACCAAATAAAAAATATAATCAAAATGATGATTATAAGTGATTTTAATTCCCAAAACTCCACACCAAACTGTGTCAATTATGTGATGTGATTTGAGGTTTTCTTACTAGGCAAGTGCATGATTTGATGATCATTTGGATCACATCATAGAAGCTTGAAGCCTTTCAGCTGGCATGCAATAGCGGTGGAGCTAGCATGACTATGCATGCATGCATGCATATAAACATATAAATACTTGTATACTAGTTTTTGCCATGAATTGATTCATTTGATTGGGGTTGCTCTAATGAGCGTGTGATCCTGAACAAGTCTCAGCATAGCACTTAGGAGTTAGGCCATTAGTATTGCTAAATTAGTATGATAAGTAGATATATGACACTGGACCATGAGTTTTAGTGGGGACCCAGTAATATGAAAGCTTGAGTAAGTTGATGTGTGGTTAACCAAAACCCCTTAGTTTGTGACGGGATCGAAGTACTCCTTCAAAGTTTTCATAGTTATTAATTTTTTTTATGCATGATTGGTTTATTGGTCTGGAAAAAAACGTTCACAACATGACTAATGAAAAGAATACAAACATTTGTTAATTGTTCATAACATCTGTAAGCATGCATGAGGGGAAAGATTTGAAAAAGAGGGAGGGTGAGAGTGTATTGTAGCAATGCAAATTGTGGAATAAGATTTAGTTAAACTTATGTTTGCTTTTATTTGATGGAAACATACATATTGTAGCACTGAAGTTTAGAAAAGAGCTGTACATTATAGTAGAAAGAATAGGGGTGGGTGTGGGTTGGTCCGGTGCGAGTTAGGGCTCAAACCTAATCCAATCCACTTCATATGGTTTGAGAATTATTCAAACCATATCCACATTGGAAAAAACCCAAACCATTTATTCGGGTGACCCGCTTTCCGGTTTGGTTTCGGTGTGGATTCAAATTGAGCCCAAATTCTATTTGACCGAATATATAGACTCAAAAATAAAACGAATACCATTGAAATCTGAAACACAACAAGTTGTATGTGTATGTGGTTGAAACAACAAGTTATTAGAAACACTAAAACACAGAAAGGTAGTTAGAAACACTAAAATAACAAGCTACTTAGGCTTTAAATCACATATATGTATTACAAATAATGAAATTAATTAATTAATTTGATAAAAATTAAACCGGTGCGGGTTGGTTTAAATCGGATTAGAGTTTTCCCAATCCTAATTAAGTCTGCTTCCATGTGGGTTGGAGTTTTCTCAATCCTAATCTGATCCACTACAACCGGTGCGGTTTGCATTACGGTTTGAACCGGTGCGGTATGGTACGTTACGGTATGACATTTCCGGTGTGAAGTGCCCACCCATCGAAAAGAATAAGCATGATGCTGGTATATTTGTCTGTTATACCAGCATGTCTTCTAAAACTAGAAATCCACCTACTTTTCTCTTTTCCAGAAATTTTTTTTTTTAAAAATATTCATAATCCACCTAAGAAGTTCTCAACTACTTTTCATTATAGAGGTCCGAATGAGTTTCTATGGTTCGCTATTAGATGTGATCCATAATTATAGTTGTTCTTATTCCGGTTTATGAAGGGTCCCTTTACTAAAGGGAAAAGGGAAAAAATCAATGGGGAGCAAGTGATTCTCGTTCTCTTATGAATCTGTATTTATTAACTCTATAGGAAATCAGTGTTGTGCGGCCCATAACAAAATCAGGAATCATTCCCTAAAATTTTCTAGGGAGGAGTTGGTATTGATTCTCATCCTGGGTGAATCAAAAATCTTCCGAATGACCTCATAATTTATTAACACTTAAACAACCAAACACAAAAACCCTCTTGCAAACGCTCTCATGGCAATTGGTCACTCTCTTTCAAGTCCTACAGTGTGGTATAATAGCTTACCCTCTCAGGCCAATAAGGACCTCCTGTTAGACTATGCAGTTTAGATGCCTTAGAGGCACCATTTCTTTTCTACTAAAAAAAAAAGAGCACAAAAACCCATTAGTCAAAATGGTATTTTGTAATCAATTTTTAATTCTATTGTGATTCTTTATTTCTCATTTCTTGAATAAGTAAACGTGTAATAAAAGAAAAGAAAAACGTGCAATAAGAATGATTCATTCTCGGTCACGTTAAGGTTTAGTAAATTAAGGCCCTCTTGAGTAGCAGAGTTCATATTTTTGACTAGGACTTGCAATATAAAAAGCCATTTTTTTCACATACGTACGTAGTTAAAAATTGCTGGAGAGATGATAGGTTATGTTTCATAATCTATTTTTGCTTGTGTTGCGTTTTCTCCAAAGTCAAAACATATGCAAGTGGCTAAAAGCCTAAAACAGTAAAAATGAAAAAAGCAGCTTATGAGTAGGGTGCTTGATCGATGATTCTGCCTATAAGGGTGAAGTCTAAGAAATACCCAGTCTCTGATCATGAATTCATGTTTTGTCCTCCCTTTACCCAAATATTGCTTTATGTGGTGACATGTGATTTAGAGATTGGGCAGTAAATTGCAGCTTGGTGTCTTCAAAGCCTATAGAAGGCTTAACATACACGGCCTTGTAAGGCGTCATTTTTATGGTGAAGTGTAGGGTGGTGTTGTATCACCACTCCCTATTGCGAAAGGTCCTCCCAATAAAATGTTCTTAATGTTGTAATTTGATTCATATAATCTGTAATTTTTATTCAACTACAGATAAAATAAAAATGGGATAAACATGTCAGGATCATAGCTTGTCTCTTTATTGATATGTAAAAAATTGCAGCAATCAGTATCAGCCACTAATCAGGATCGTGGAAAATAAAATGAACCATATATAACAATCACATTTGTCTGAATTAATTTCAATTGATGTGAAGATCGATTTTTGTAATTAGAGAACATTCTTACTAATCAAGTGGTTAATTTTGTTCTGTCAATTAAGAACGACGGATGTCATCACGAGGTATGAATCGCAGAAGGGCGATGAGGGAAACCTGGACCAGTCATCTCTTGAGCTCCAGGTAATTATAATTAATTCATCAATGCAGTTGAATTCTGGGAAAAGAAAATCTCAGTTGATACATACAACAAGGGAATCAGAGTTTTAAAATGTTCTTTGAAGGAAAAATGATGCTTGGTTCACTTGTTTTTAATTTTGTGTGTTTTAATTGTTAAGCAGTAATATATTTCACGTCATATTAGTGACAGAAATGACGTTTGTGTTTTCTCATTGTTAGCATGATTGCTTCAAGTTGAGTAAGGAAATTGCGGACAAGAGCCACGTGCTAAGGTTTTTTAGTTGACCTTTAATGATTTATTAGATGTGGATGTCAATATATACGTACAAGTTTTCTTTTTCTTTTTCTTTTTGATGTTATAGATCAAACATTTGGACTGTATGTCACAACAGGCAGATGAATGGAGAGGATCTAGAAGGGCTGAACATAGGTGAGTTGCAGAAATTGGAGAAAGATATTGAAGGAAGTCTTAGCCGTGTGCTTCAAACTAAGGTATGTGTTAATACTACATACAAATTCATCAGATTTTTTTATCAAAAAAAAAAAAAATCATCTGATTTATGTATTTTGGCGCTTATTTGTATTATTATATACGTATATAGTAATTACATAAAGATATCCATTCATTTCAGGAACAAAATATTATGGGTGAAATCTTCGCACTTGAGGCAAAGGTTAGCAATTGCAAGTTCAAATAATAGCAGGGTTTTTTTTATTTCAATGAATGAATAATAGCAGGGTTGGTAGTGAAAATACTATAATTTTTTATTTTTTTTTTAAATCAGTATGATATTTTTTTTTTATCAGTTATTTTGCTTGTTATACATAATTGCAGGGAGCTGAGTTGGAACTAGCAAATAACCAATTGAGGCAGGAGGTAAGTGATGATACCTAATATGATTCTTTTATATTATTACCAGATAGGGTCATTTTCTTGATTACAAAAGCGAGTAAATATGGAGTTTTGCTCTAATTACCTACGTATAGATAAGGATGTTGTCCAATGGAAATGGTGTCGCCTTTGAGTCAGATATCTCGCCTGCTGAAGAAGGTTTGGTATCAGAGTCTGACGCTAACCCCAGCAGCTGCTTTTCTACCGGTTCTTCCCTCGATCATGTCTCTGGCGGCGACACTCTATTTCTCAAACTTGGGTGAGGGAGCTTGCCTTGTTGTCTTCATCTCCGAAAAGTCATGCATATATGTTTTTCATGACTGGAATGAAACTTGTTCATCAATTTGCACTCTTCCAAATTTCAGGCTTCCTGGCTAAACAGGGGTGATTCCGAATTTTGAAGTTCTGTATTGTAATGAAAGTACTTAAAGATGCCATGCAGGTTATTGTATATATGTGTATGCATTCGATCATTTTGTGTGTAGATGGGCAGACATGGCCATTAGTGTGATTGTGTGACGAATTTGCCAATGCACTTGGATGGATAGTCAATGCGGGCCTATCAAAACCAAATATTTGTGAAACTGTACTTTCAATGATATTGTAGGAAAAATCATCTTATTTGCTTTTTTTTTTTTCTTCAAAATATTATTTGCTTACGCAGACAACTACATGTACAGTTTACAGAAATTGTTTTAACATAACTATTTTTTGTTATTAACACACTCATTTTTGTATTAATACATCACATCTACGATGAGAGTCAATCATAAAATAAATTTAAGAGATAAACTTGTAAATAAAATTGAAATATTTAGATAAGAACATAAATAACATGTGTTAATAACAAAAAGAGGTACGGTAACAGCGTCATCTTGTTTTACGTTCAGCCTATCAGCAGCGATTGATGAAAATTCTTGGCTGTTTGAAATTGAGCTACTTTAGGTATAGCAGTTTGCATTGAGCAATTCTTATGTCTGGCAAATGCACCACGTACGTGGCTGGTAGTGCAGACCAATCAATGCACATACAAGTGGGTGTTTTAATAGAGTAATAACTAAAGACTGTTTCATAACACATTTAAATGTTTATGAAAGTTTATTGGTGTGCCCACCGAACCGTCATGCGGTGCGTTTCTATGTCAGCCTAAACTTAAAGATGGATCACTGATACAAGCATTTTATGTGACGATTTTATAGTTTACAGCCCTGCACTTTTAATTTGTTTTTTTACCCAAAAAAAAAAAAAACTTTGTTCTTTTCTTTAGTACTCTGTGAAGCAACCAATGAGAAATTTGAGCTTAAATAAAGCAACTAGAGTCTTTGAAGTGTAGTGTCGATGTCAAGGATGATCATTGATCACTTAATTGATCAAAACTTAGAAGAGAAGCTCAAGGATATTCTTCTGCAAAACAGTTGTCGAGAATAAGATAACTGAAAACCTGTTTATTAGTTTGAAGGTTGTGGGGTGGTGGTTACTTTATTCAGTTTTCTTGTTGGGCTTATCGGGGAAGAGCAACACTGGTAAGTTGGAAGGAGGGCGGGGCCAGAGTAGCTCCAGTGGGATGTGTGGTTGTTTGTTGATGGCGAGTGGGTAGTGGCGGGGGTTGTGCGCAGATCATATCGAGTCGATTCGATTTGGTTTGGGTTCTTCACTTCTTCATAGCTGCTTTCAACATGGCTTCATGTTGGCACGGCGACGAGGGTTGAGGGATAGGTGAGCGCAGGTCTGTTTGGCTCAGTTTAAGCCTCAACCCACAACTAAACTGTATTTATCAGTTCAGATATATTACAACCGCAATCACATTTCAAAAGAGCTCAACCGTTTATTCCAGTTACATTGTTTTCAGTGTAAGCCGGGGTCGGTTTCAGAATTGACCGACTTATTTATTTCAACTAGAAAAACAGATCCAAAGTAAGGCTTAACAATTTTACGAAAATATAAACAAATTTCTGATGCATTGAGAGTCCACACAATACAAATGTCACTCACATACCAAACAACTAGTGTGTGTATACACAGAGCTTTTCAGCTGCGGACGTCCGCATGTATTCTTATGATGCGGAATTTCACTTTACACTCACTTTTCAATCGAATTTTCATATTTCCACCGTCTAGTATTTAAATACTATGTATAGATCATCTCTGCAAAATTTCAGCCAATTTGATTATCATTAAGACACTCAAAACTGTGTTTTTCTATTATAAACATGAACGGTTCAAGTTCGACAGAATTATGTTCATCCATTGTTTTAATCGAGTTTGAGTGCCTTAATGATAACCAAATTCGCTGAAATTTTGCAGAGATGATCTATACATTAGTATATAAAGACTAGACGATGGAGATGTCAAAATTCGATTGAAAAGTGAGTGTAAAATGGAAATTCACACCGTAAGAATAGATGCGGACATTCGCACCTGAGAAAACATATATATATATATATATATATATATATATATATATATAATTCATCTACTTTTACAATCAATTCTTCTGTAAAAACGAGATTAATGACTTACTTGCTAAAGACATTATTTGCCATGGTAAATCCCCTTGGTATTGCCTTGCTTTCTATGTTCAGAAAAATGCTGAACTCGAAAGAGGAACTCCTCGGTTAGTCATTAACTATAAACCTCTTAACTCAGTCTTGGAATGGACCAGGTATCCTATTCCCAATAAAAGAGACCTCATTAATAGATTAAACAAATCTGTTATCTTTAGTAAATTTGATATGAAGTCAGGATTTTGGCAAATTCAAATCAGTGAAGCTGACAAATACAAAACTGCATTCGTTACACCTTTTGGTCATTATGAATGGAATGTTATGCCATTCGGCCTAAAAAATGCTCCTAGTGAATTCCAAAATATAATGAACGATATTTTCAACCCTTATAGTCATTTTTCCATTGTCTACATTGATGATGTTCTGATCTTTTCACAATCAATTGACCAGCACTGGAAACATTTACACCAATTCTTTTCCATAATAAAGAATAATGGTTTAGTTGTTTCTGCTTCAAAAATCAAACTATTTCAAACCAATATTCATTTTCTTGGCTTCAACATTCACCAACTCCAAATAAGACCCATCGATAGGGCAATACAATTTGCTGATAAATTTCCAGATGTCATTTTAGATAAAAATCAATTACAAAGATTCTTATGATCTTTAAATTATGTCGCTGATTTTTACAAAAATCTTAGAAAAATATTGCAAACTCCTATTTGATAGGCTACAAAAAAAAACAGATGAATTAAAAGAATTGGCCAAACAATTATTACAACAAGCGGCTAGTTTATCCACAGAAGATGAATGATATATATATATATATATATATATATATATATATATCAATTATCAAGCAAGCAACTTGGAAACTGGAAACCTAAACAAAAGTTGAATTCTTATATATTACATACCAAGAGCTCCATCTATGAATAAATAAATAATGTAATTAAAACCACATCATTGCGGTTTAGTTTGAATCGGATGGTTTATGACTCAAAATCGCAACTGAACTGTTTTTATGTGGTTCGGTATGGTGTGGCCATAAAACGACACCATTTTCGTTCGACGCAGATATTAAATTTGTTTTTCGTTAAGATTCAGGTCGCTAGTCACATTTTTGGTACAAAATGCCAAAACCCTTAATGGAGCAGTATGACAAAGCAAATGGAGGCGCCATTAAAACAATCTTGTTAGTTGGTGTTAGCTTGTTAGAATACAAGTATTTAATAAACATCGATATCGCCACATATCTTTTCTTTTGAAAAAAGGTATTTGGTTTGGGGTGTGAGACAACTCACTCACCTTATAACTAATTAAGCACACATACATCCGACAGTCAAGCCTCACGATGAACCAGACTCTTTTTATGTTGACATTTTATACCCGTGTCATGTGGGTCCTTGTAACATCCCAATTTTTAAATTTTTTCAAAATTTATTTTTCTTCTTATAAATAGAAAATAAAAATCACCACGAGTTCACCGTATTTTTCAATGAATTATTTGAGTTCTCGAACTATTTTTAACGATATTTCAAAGTTCTGTTGAAGTTTCATCGAAGTTTATCCGCGAGTAAAACCTAGTGCTAACGTGGCAGCATTTCATTGGCTATTGGGTGCTTAAGTGGCTGGTCGGTGGATGATGACATCAGCAAATGGTTAGTTATGTGCCACATGGTGACATGTGGATAAAAGATTGTGTGGTTTAATTTGAAGCTGACAAGTGTCAAACTTCTATTGGGCAATCTTTCAAACCGACCCTTTCTGTCGGCGGTTTCTCTCCATATATATATATATATACTACTCTCTTGATTCAAAGTAGTCAAGAAAATGCCAATATTACTATCCCTCACATTATCAGATGGTCAGATGTCCATCTTCCCTCTGAATGGTCTCTCACTAGTGAGAATCAACCATCTAATGCACAACATAATCTTTCTGATTTAGACTGTATTCAACAGTTTAATGATGGCACAGTAAGAATTAATTTTCAAAACTCTCGAATAAAACAAAACCCAAGAATTCAAGAGGTAGGAAACTCCTCGCGACATTCTTTTGCTACTGCTAGACATTCATTTGCTGGTTCCACTACAGCTGAAACAATGTCTAGACGAGATTCTGATCTCGATAAAGAAATTAAAAATATCAGGATCAGAGAACTAGAAGAAGAATTGCAAAAGCTTAAAATTAAAAACATCAAAACTACTTCTCAAGTTAGTTACCCAAATTATACAGAAAATGAACTTCAAAACAATTCAGTAACAGATGAAGATCAAACTTCTCCTACTGTTTCTGATTTTTTAGTTACTCCCCCACTAAATCCGCAATTAAGCACACTTAACCAACCTTTCGTAATCAACTATTCTAAATTAGATAAACATCTTGAATCAAACGAAAATCTCCTTAGGAGAAACCTTTACAGGATGAAATTTCCTTTCATGGATCAACGAAAGCAATTATTTCGTGATTGGCAAGCATTTATGCTTGAAACTAGATCTGAAATATTCTTTCTTGATTTTATCGATCAACTAAACAACCAAAAAATTCAAACATTAACAAAAGCACGTTGGAAAACTTCCACTAGCTCAGTCCTTTCCAGTCATCCCCCTGTTGAAACAGTAATAATTGATCATCTAAACAGTCCAATCACAGCTTCACCTTTTAAAATTGCCATAGAAGATCCAGACACTAAGAAAATTAACCCAGATACTAAAAAAATTATTGAACAAAATAATTATACAAACCAAAGCCTAGTAACCATAGGAGCCCAGTTAGATAAAATAGAAATAAAGGTTGACAACATATCCTCTAAAACTAATATCCTACCACAACCGAAACCAGAAACTCCTTTAGTTCATTTTAGTGAATTAAATAAACCTACCCTAAATCCTACTTCTTCGATTCAAAAGATTGAACGAATGTTAGAAAAATTAAAAACTGAAACACCTGAACCCAGTAGAATTGATGTAATTCATACCCAAGAAAACTCTTTTTCCGATAGCGATTCTAGTAACACTAGCCAAATTAAAGAGTTAAACCAAATGTTTCAAACTTTCAATCTAGATAGGATAATCCATCCAAAGAAGCATCCTTTTAAAACTTGGACATAACGTCATCTCCCTTTAGATATACAACCCACTAATCATCTTAATAATCAATTCTCAGTTTCTTCTGATAAAACTTATGAATGGAACATTGATAATTTATCAGAACAAGAAATCCTAAATAAATTACATCATATGTCTATGGCAGCTAATAGCTATGTCACAAATCATAATTTCACCCAGCCTGAAATCATTGACATACTTTCCACAGGATTTACAGGAATGCTTCATTCCTGGTGGGAAAAACATCTCACTCCTGATTCTAGATCATCCATTAAACATGTCATTAAACGAGATGAAGATGAGACTACCATCTTCGACGAACGCACATGAATGGGAATTTCTGATGCTGTTAATACCTTATTTTACACAATTATTCAACATTTCATAGGAACCCCTAGCCACATCACATCCAGAATTCATGATCAACTCAGTAACCTTAGGTGTCCTACCCTAAGTGATTTCAAATGGTACAAAGATGTTTTCATTTCTCGAGTTATGCTTAGAGACGATAGTAACCAACCATTTTGGAAAGAAAAATTCATAAATGGTCTTCCAAAATTATTTGCTCATAAAATCAGACAAGTTCTTAGTAATGAAACATGTCACATAAACTATGATTCTTTAACTTATGGAAACATAATTACAGTTATCCAAAAAGAAGGATTAAGAATGTGTATAGATATGAAATTGAATGCTCAGATGAAATCAGATAAGAAAACAGCTAAATACGAATTAGGAAATTTTTGTGAACAATATGGCCTACCTTTCTTACCTCCTTCAAGAAGAAAAAAGGCAAGCAATAAATTTATTCCTTACCATTCAAAAAGAAAATTCACACTCTACAAAAATAACTTTAGACCAAACAAATTTTATTCCAAAAACACATTTCGCAAAAATTGGTCTAAAAAACCAAATCCCCAACTAAAAAGTAAACTTTTCGATAAAAGTAAAACTAAATGTTTTAAATGTAATAAGACTGGTCACTTTGCAAACAATTGTCCAGTTAAAAGTACTATTAATCAACTCAAAATTAGTCAAGACGAAAAAGAAAAACTTATACAAACTTTAGAATTACAAAACACTGATTCAGAAAATGAATTGAGTGAAGATGACATCACAATGATGGAATCTTCTTCCTCTGAATCCAATGAACATTCTTCCCCAGATATTACTTTTGGGTGTAAGGATGCTTGTAATTGTAAAACAATAAATGTTCTTTCCAAACAGGAAGAACAAGAAGAACTCTTAATTGATTTAATAGGTAAAATAGACAACCCTGAACTTAAAACAGAATACCTCAAAAAATTAAAAAAATTAATTACCCAAGAAAATATAGTTAATCCTCCCTCACAAAAAATTAGCCTTACTAAAACTTTCGATAAATTCTCCACTAGTAAAAAAGAAATAACAATCCAAGATCTCCAACATGAAGTAAAAACAATCAAGAGTCACATACATGCTTTACAACAAACACACCTAGAACTTACGAATGACAATAAAGAGATTAAACAGGAATTAAACTTACTAAAAATAAATAACCAATTTCTCAAATTACAGGATCCACTTGAAAATCCTTTCCCAGAAAATAATGAAGCTGAAAACTCTGAAAATAATACTATTAGTACCATACGCCAGATCCAACTTAAAAAATGGTACACTACTGTCCAACTCAAAATAAAAGATTTCCAAATAACAATAACAGCCCTTATTGACTCTGGTGCGGATCTTGATTGCATCCAAGAAGGCTTAATACCCTCCAAATATTTTGAAAAAACGAAAGAATCTTTACGATCAGCTAATGGAACAAAAATGGATATTAAATACGAAATCCCTAAGGCCCATATCTGCCAAAACAATGTTTGTTTCAAAACTTCGTTTGTCTTGGTAAAAAATCTAACTGATAAAGTAATTTTAGGATTACCTTTCATAACTTTAATTTACCCTTTCAAAACTGAATATGATGGTATTATTACCTACCCTTTTGATGAGCCAGTTAAATTTACTTTTCTTTCAAACCCCGAAATCCATACTTTAAAAGCATTTCAAGAAAATAATATTTCAAAAACTCTCGGTTGCATTCAAGCAAAAATCAAACAAATAACCTTTCTCCAAGAAGAAATTAATTTCAAAAGAATTGAAAATCAACTCCAAAACTTTTTTCTTCAGCAGAAGATCAAAACTTTTGAAGAAAAGATAATCAAAGAAATATGTTCTGATATCCCTACTGCCTTTTGGCACAGGAAAAAACATATTGTCTCACTACCCTACATCAAAGAATTCAAGGAGAAAAACATCCCCACTAAAGCTCGTCCAATTCGCCCTAGTAAATCCCCTTGGTCTTGCCCAGCGTTCTATGTTCAGAAAAATGCTGAACTCGAACGAGGGACCCCCCGTCTGGTTATAAATTACAAACTTCTTAACACAGTTTTAGAATGGATTAGGTATCCCATTCCCAATAAACGAGATCTCATTAACAAATTAAACAAATCTGTTATCTTTAGTAAATTTGATATGAAATCAGGATTTTGGCAAATTCAAATTAGTGAAGCCGACAAATACAAAACTGCATTTGTCACGCCTTTTGGACATTATGAATGGAATTCGGATTAAAAAATGCACCTAGCGAATTCCAAAACATAATGAACGATATATTCAATCCTTATAGTCACTTCTCCATTGTCTACATTGATGATGTTCTAATCTTTTCTCAATCAATTGACCAACATTGGAAACATCTTCACCAATTCTTTTCCATAATAAAGAATAATGGTCTAGTTATTTCTGCCTCAAAAATCAAATTATTCCAAACCAACATTCGTTTTCTTGGATTTAACATTCACCAACTCCAAATTAAACCTATTGATAGAGCAATACAATTCGCTGACAAATTTCCAGACGTCATTTTAGATAAAAATCAATTACAAAGATTCCTAGGATCTTTAAATTATGTGGCAGATTTTTACAAAAACCTTAGGAAACATTGTAAACCTCTGTTCGATAGATTACAAAAAAATCCTTCCCCTTGGACTTCCGTACATACATCCTTAGTCAAAGAAATTAAGAGTCATGTCAAAACCTTACCATGCTTAGGAATCCCTCTTCCCGATTCCTATAAAATAGTAGAAACTGATGCCTCTGAAATAGGTTATGGAGGTATTCTCAAACAACAACTTTCTCCTAATCATCCTGAGCAAATTGTTCGTTTTCATTCTGGAATTTGGAATCCAGCCCAAGCAAATTATAGTACTATTAAAAAAGAAATTTTATCAATTGTTTTATGTATCAGTAAATTTCAAGATGATTTATTAAATCAAAATTTTTTAGTCCGCGTCGATTGTAAAAGTGCTAAAGATGTTTTAGAAAAAGATATTCAAAACATTGCTAGTAAACAGATCTTTGCCCGTTGGCAAGCAATTTTAAGTATCTTTGATTTTGAAATTGCATTCATTAAAGGCAGTGACAATCATATCCCAGACTTCCTAACTCGTGAATTTCTACAGGGCGCCATAACATAATGTCTAGCTCATCCAAAGGGAGAAATCCCGGAAAAACAAAAGTTACAGCATCCTCTCCAGTCAAGCCAGAATTACCTGAGTCAAAATCAAACATATTTCCTTTTACAGGTTATTCTCCTGTTTTATTAGTCAACCATTATAGTACGCTTGGTAGTACTCTCAGTCCAAATATGTCCAGTTACCAATCAGCTTTAGTCAACCAGTTCGACCCTTACAAATCAAGCTCCTCATCTAACTGTCCAATTACTTATAAAAAATCCTCCCCTTACATTATCAGGGTCGCCCATGGCCTATTTTACATTGAACCTAACTTGAGTCATCTAAAAAACCTTGTTTCTTTAGTAAAAAGTCATTTTGGTCCAACCTCTCATTATCCTCCAGAAAAACCCCCATTATCATTTTATAAAGACATTCTGTATAAAACCGAGTCAATTTTCATTAAACCAATCCTTGATCCAAAAGACCAATCTAAGATATTATATCATTCCCTTTATATAATCCGAATCATGTCACTAGCCCAATGGGGTGATCCCCCTTTACTCCCCACACATTAGACACAATCACATTCACCTATCATGACTACATGGAAGCATGGGATAAAATATTCCTCCATCAAACCGAGGATTTTAGTCATTCATGGTTCCTCAACTTCGACAGAAGATTCAATCGCCAGTTCCCTATGTGGTTTTGCAATTGGTGGGATGACCATGGTTGCTCTTATGATCTTCTCCCTCCACAACTCCAGAATGCAGTCACAAAATTTACTACAGTCATGACCTTTTCAGATTATGAGAAAAGATTTTCTCCCACTCTTCAATTTATGACCAAATATAAAATTCCTTGGATTCTGAAATGGCAATACAAAATTGAACTTGAAGAATACATGGTTACAAGACAATTCCTAGTAAAATGGTGGGATAAATTCGACCCTGAGAGAGTTTTAACTCAATTCAGTGAAGAATTCACAGTTATTCCCTCAAGTTCAAAAGCTCCGGTTTCCGTTCAGCCGGCCCCTCCAATCTCGCAGTTAACATCTCCAACTCCTCAGTCACCATCTTCTTCCAAGAAGACAAAGCAGTCACCATCCTCTTCCCAGAAGAAAAAGGCCTCCAGTTCATCTTCATCTTCTAAAGCAGAAGAGTTAAAAGAATTAGCAAAGCAGTTACTACAAGAAGCAGCAATTTTATCTACAGATGATGACGAAGAACATTCTCCATCAGATTCATCATCTCACAGTCATCAAAGTCCCCCCAATCAACCAAAAAGATGGGCAGATTATGAAGATAGTCAAGACCCTTATGCAGATTTTGATTAGTTCTAGTCAAAGACCGTCTCGGTCATCTTTTCCACCGAAATCAACAGTAAACCACGAGACAGACAATCCACTATTCATCAACAGTAATTCACAGGACCAACAGTTACTCAGTGGCAGACAAGTTACTATTCACCAAACAGTCACTTTTTACTATTCATTACTTTTGTAATCTCTATTTATAGAGGCCTCCGGTTTCATTTGTAGAGGCTCCAATTTTTCCCCTTCTTCTCCTCTCCTCTCTTCCCATTCTCTCTCTAGTAAAATACTTGTGTAAACAGAGCCCTTGCTCTTACATATGCATTAAACATTTATTTGTAAGTTTGTAACTCTTTAATCAAGTTAAATATATTATGCTTCCGTTTCCTTTATTTGTAAGTTTGTAACTCTTTAATCAAGTTAAATATATTATGCTTCCGTTTCCTTTTGGTATCAGGAGATGTGGAGCGGACGTCCGCACTGTCCTTAAAGTGCGGACGTCCCTCCGTTCGCCACCGTACGGTGCCGGCGAGGGCGCGCCTCCACCCCAGCGGACTCCAGCAGCGTCCCCGACCTCTTTCCATCCCCGACGAGTCCGGCGAATTCCAGTTTTCCGGCGAGATCACCTAAAACTTCAAACAAGATCGATCTGGCCTGAAAACTGGAATTCGCTGGACTCGCCGGGGATGGAAAGAGGTCGGGGACGCTGCTGGAGTCCGCTGGGGTGGAGGCGCGCCCTTGCCGGCGCCGTACGGTGGCGAACGGAGGGACGTCCGCACTTTAAGGACCGTGCGGACGTCCGCTCCACATCCTTTTCGTGTATATATATATATATATATATGAAACGCATGTGCGTAAGTGCGCACGGAGCTCCGTTCGCCACCGTCCGGCGCCGACGACGGCGCGCCTCCATCCCAGCGGACTCCAGCAGCGTCCCCGATCACTTTTCCTCCCCAGCGAGTCCGCCGAATTCCAGTTTTTCGGCGAGATCATCCAAAACTTCAAATAAAGTCGATCTTACCGGAAACTGGAATTCGGCGGCCTCACCGGGGATCGTCGGGGAAGGAAAGTGATAAGGGACGCTGCTAGAGTCTGCTGGGGTGGAGGCGTGCCGTCGTCGGCGCCGGAGGGTGACGAACGGAGCTCCGTGCGCACTGCGGACGTGCGTTCCATATCCTTTTCGTATATATATATTTAACATATACTATTCTTTGGGCTGAAGTCAGCTGCGTTTACTGTTCTTAAGAACAATATTGGGCCTGGGTGTTGGGCGGAGTGCTGGGCGTCGCCACAGATCTTAGCCCTCTCTCATCGCCACCTCTTGAAGCTTCCAGAGATCTCGACGCCATCTCTTTCTTCCTTTCTGCTCCTTTTCTCTGTCTTGCCCGTTCTCTCGCTTCTCGCTCTTCAAACCTACCTACCCTTCTAGAGCAGCTCTTTTTCCTTCCTGAAGAAACGAGAGAGATCTCGAGAGTTTCTCCTTTTTTCCTCTCTTTCTCTGTCTTTTGTTTGATAGTCTCCTGGTGTGACGAACCCAGCTCTCTCCTCTACACAATTTACAATACAATGAGATCACGTCTTCAATTAAGCTCTCTTTCTCAGGCTCTCGCAAGATTTAGGCCACGACACAACACAAACAGAGTGATGGAAGGAGTTTTTTTTCTATTTCGCGAATTTCCTCCAATCTTCTTATCGCCTGCCCTCTCTGAAGTCCACCAAACTCTCTTATTGATTGAGTGAGAGATGAAACTTGATTTTGGATTTTGTTGATGCAGCGATTTTAAGTCTGATATTGGGTTTGTCATCGACAACAAGAAGGAAGGCGATTTTGCAGGTCACGGGCTTCATTAGCTCAACAATTCTATATCGATGTGCAGGTTTTAAATTTTTTTAATGATAGCAGAATCTTGATTTCAATTGCTATTTGTTGGTTGCTTATGTGTGTATTGTTCTTGTGGTTAGTATGTAAAAGAGAGAACAATTTTAAGTTGTGGTTAGTATGAAGTTATCTATTTAAGATTGATGTGAAGTTAGTATAGGATAGAGAGAACAATTTTAAATTGCTGGATGAAAAATCATTATCATCTCTTCAAAATTAGTATTTTCTCTCCTCAAATGAAGGTCAAGTCTTTTTGCGTTTGGGATTGCAATGATTTTGCAGAGGAAGCCGAGCCAGGGATCTTTGTGTCTAAGAAATATGCAACGAAAAAACATGGTAGGTAATTAAGCTCATGGTGAAATTGTTATTATTAGTGATAAGATACTAGGTTTGATCAATTCGTTTGAGAAGAATTAGCAATAAGGTGATGCCATTTATGATTTTGGAAACAGATCTAAATTGAAATTCTGCTGGAAAGGAATACTTGATTAGCAAAGCAAAGTGTAAGAATATGCTACAAAGTGGAAACCAAGCCTTTGTTTATATCTGCATTATACCTTTTTTGAGTTGCCTGAAACATATGTTTAGTGAAGTTGCTTCTAAGTATAATCGTGGTTATTTTAAGAGAAATATAACCATTGAATTTGTTACCCTATTATCCACATGTTGTCTATTCTTATGAATAACATTCCTTTACACAATTAGCAGAACAACAAATAGCAACGGCTATCAGAAAATTATAGCTCCCTGATTTTTCCACTGCACACAAAATCAAAACGTGACAACAAAATAAAGCAGTTGTGCCCAAGAAGATGCAAGCAATATAGGAAGGACCAAGACCAATATAACATATATCTTCAGCTTAATGGAACTTCCATTTCTATAGAGAAGTGCTACTGCTAAAATCATGTTGGTTAGAGATGTACTGGTGTATCCATACAATACCTGCATTCTTTTGTTTTGGTAATCATATTATTGAAATGATTAGATGCATATATGAAAGTTCTGAGGCACTTCCTCATGCCCTAAGGTATTTTTTTGGTGTCTATTATGTACAGGTTTTTCCTTTGGTCATCTAAAGCCAAGAGAACAGGTTAAGGAACTTGGAGATCAGGTTGAGGGCGGGATGGGGATAGATAAGAGTTTTGGTTCTTAAAGAATTTAAGTGAAATGTATGAGCTTTGAGAGGAGGTTGGGAGAGAAAGTTTTCCTTAACTTGCATAGCTACTTTTAAGAAGGGAGAGCTTAAGGGTCACCATGCTCTTGTCAGATCATCCCCATAGCCAAAGTTTGCTACATTTCTTTGTTTTAGTGAAGCTAAATTTACTTTTGTGGGTTTACTGGTATTTGTGATTGATACATATGCTAAATATTATCCGTTGAATGTTTGAATTAGACATTTAGTATAAAGACCACTCCATCTTTACGTTTATTAAGTGTAATAAATTTGTAGGAAAGTTTTATAGTTTGTACCAAAAAGTAATGAAAATTTTATCTGCAAGGTGTTGTAGAAAGAAATTCAGTGGAGAGTAGATCTGAAGATGTCTAGAGGATTATGACACATTCAAACTGATGGACCCTCTTTTATTATCTTGTTATGACGTAATAAAAAGCATCATATATACATGACACCATGACACTTTTTTTTGAATTTAGTTGCGTAGTTAGTGATTGCCAGCAAGAGATTGCCCTTGCATTCACATCCACTGTATGAAGACAAGGAGATTGAGTATAGGATTCCATTTGGTCTTTACTCCATACTCGAATAGGGTTCTTTATGCTCCATTCTTTCCTTACTGTTTGAGCACTGGAAATCTCATGGTAATTGTTATGTATGTATTAGTTGTGTCTTAGTTTCGTCTGTCAATGCATCTACGAAAGAAGTTTCTTTCTCTTGCATCCACGAAAGAAGAGAACTGAGAGAAGAGTAATAAAGGTGAATCATTTCTCTTGCTCAGTGCTTAATTTTGGTTTTCCATTGCTTAATATTTGTTCGAAGTGCTTAATTTTGGTTCTGAACATGAATTCATGAGGAACATGATTTCCTCAATTCCTTTTTATTTCACCTCATGATTGAGTTTCTTTTTCATTTTGAGCATTTTAGACGGAATGGTAATGAATTTTGATAGGTTTGTGCTGCCCATGCTATGAGTATTGTATGAATGAGATGGTACTGACTGATTATTGTTATAGGCTATTATCTCATAATCAATTGGTTCTTGGAATTCCCAAATTCAAATTATACAGCTCTACCACTGTGGCTGTGGTAACAAGGCAACCTCAACCTCTGTTGCATTTTTTTTTTTCTCTTTTCAATTTTTCCCATCATGGTCCATCACTTTAACTTTTAGGAGTTAATTTTCATCTATTACGTATGATTTGTTTTTGCCTTTTATTCATTTTCATATATTACGTATGGTTTGTTCTTGCATTTTATAACACAACCAGTTAGATTACTCTGCTAAAGATCTTGCCTTTTATCCAAGTAGAATCTTAGTTCTTTGAGTTGTATTTGGTGTGTTTATTTGCTTACTTGCTGAGTCAATTTTGTGTCCTGTAGGGTTCAATAAAAAACCAACTTGATTTAAAAGCAAAGGCTTGGAGACTATTCCAAAGGTCATGAAAACCATAGACAAGATATATATCTCTCCCCCTTTTTCTTTTTTCTTTTTAATTTCTTTTTTCGACAAAGGAAAAAGAAGAGAAACTTATAATTACAACATCTAAGTTGCAAAATAGCAACAACAGTTGTTATTAGAAAAGCTAATCATCATCATAATAGAGAAATGAATGTGTATTTAGCTATGACAAGCTGTATGTGTATTTAGATATGGAGAAAGGGAAAAGGAGATAATGATTACTTTTCTTTCTGACGGGAAGGGAAGATGTGAACTACATTTGGTGCTATCCATCACCGGACGTTGGTGGCAACCTAAAGCAATGGATTGATTTGAAGACTAAGCAGTGATTGCTGCTGCTTCCTCCACTGGCTCTATTACGTATGATTCGTTCTTGCCTTTTATTCATTTTCATCTATTACGTATGATTCGTTCTTTCATTTTATTACACATACAGTTGTGTCACTCTGCTAAAGATCTTGCCTTTTATCCAGTATAGTCTTAGTTCTTTGAGTTGTATTTGGTGTGTTTATTTGTAACATGCTGGGTCAAATTTACTTACTCTGGGGTTAGTGGTTATTGATACAAAACTTAACTCAATTGGTAAATCCGATGGAGATTCAGTGGAAATTTAAATTGACCATAGTTCCATCTCAATTGGCTCAGTTTGCTGTATTAGGAATATTAGTTGCACATTTTTCATACTAAAAGGTGGTCTGAGGCTCAATTAGGCAGATATACTCCATTTTTGATTTACTTAATCAATTTTCGTTTTCACACAGGAAGGTGTTAGGAATAATTAGGTAGATCTGTGAGGAACTTTCAGAAAATTGATTGATGATGAGGAATTGATGATGAGGAACAATTATGCATCTTGCTCAATTCCTCATACATGTAGAACTTTCAGAAAATTGATTGATGAGGAATACACTTTTAAGGTAATCATTTTATTCTGTTTCCACAGTCTCTACATTTCTTTATTTCCATAGAAATATTCTGTATAATGCTTCGTAGCTTTCGCTTTATCTCTCGGTGCATTGAAACTTGGAGCTAATTTTCAAACTGAGTGAGCAGAGGGGGTTGAGCCCACCACAATCAAATTGAACGATCGCTATTTGTGTTAGATATTAATTTCTATTTTTTATGGATTGAATTGCTAAAAGTTAGACTTATGCTTTTGAAAGAATTCGATGCCAATTGGTATTGTGTCTGCCGGAACTATTGTCTCAAGTTATAATGATTAATGTGTCTTATATGCATCCCTTATCGATTACATAGAGTAGAAACAGAGCCCTTTCATGTTAAGTTTTGTTTGGAGAATCAGGTTGACGGTTGTAAATTGGTTCCAACTGAAGTACTAGTAGACTAATTGTCAATTTATAGGCATTGTGAATTTGATTAATTAACGACTACAATTCAAATTTTGCAATAGATTTTTTAATTTTTTTTTAATGAAATACATTTATACTATAAAGTAAGGGTCGCTCTTTATAATGAGTGAGAGGACTTGAAGATGATTTGAGATGACTGAGGAAATAGCTAATTCAGTATGTTCATTACTTTTTTCTACATCTATCTTTTGTTATTACTAACGTGCCTTATGGACAAAAAGTATAGATACATAATGAGTGAGAGGACTTGAAGATGATGTAAGAAGAACTGAGGAAAGAGCTTAAGAGAGTGAACATGTAGAAATATAATCATGTTAACACTTTGCAGCACAACACCCACCATAGGGGTGGGTTCGGTTTTTACCTAAAACCGGAAACCAAACCGAATAAAAGACTCGGTTCGGTTTGGCATTTTTTGAGACCTTGAACCGGAAACCAAACCATGGTTCGGTTCGGTTTCGGTTTTTTTCGGTTTTTCTTCCTTTATTTAAAATAATTTTTCTTATAATTTGTATGTTTTTAGCTTAGTAAAAAATTATCGTACTTTAGGTCTTTTTTTCTCTTCCATTACTTGTTTTTATAAGGACATATAATATATTAAAATTTATGACAATGATTCTCCAACAAACCAACAATCTATAAACCAAATAGATATTTTGAAAGTTTAATATTCAATAATTTCAAAAGTATTGGGAATTGACCACGCTAGTAAAAATATGAACAGACGAATATGAAAATAGAGAAAAACCTTGATATGTTGATGTTGAATAATTCTTGAGTGCTACCTTACTCCCCTAGCTCCTATCATCGCGTACTATATACTAGCCTTGCAACACGCTCTTCGCGCGTGCAGAAGGACATTCTTCGTGCTTGCTAAATGTTTGGTTTTTATGCCACTGTTTATAACCCTCAGTTGATAATGTGTCTCAACCTTAGACTTACTAATTAATTATACATTTACATTGACATGCAGATAATTTGAATTACAAATCGATAACCAAAGCCATCTTTGTTGCTAAGTTTTATATATTCATTGTACATGTAAACATGCAAATAATTTCAATCACAAACTGCTAGGGAATGCAACTTTGCAAATCAGATTGTAGGGAAACATAAATGTAGTTTCCAAAAAAAAAAAAAAATCTATACCCAATCAAACCAAAGAAGCCAGGCCTCTTGAAAATAAGACAATGGTGATAAAAAATTTAAAAAAGTACCAAGCTTTAACATGAAAGGGACTCATCTATCTTTTATAGCAAAGCTTGATTTCAAGCTTTCAAATTTCAGATTACAGAATTCTCACTAAGCTAGCTCTGAATCTGCCCCGAATTATGATATGTTACAGGTAACACAACTAAAATCAATATTACCAACTTATATTCATATGGGTTGTGGAAAGTCCTTCCTGTGTGTATTTTATGGAATTGGATTTGTCTCTTCACTATGCAGTTTTAATTTACATCTGCATCTGCAAAGGTTTATATGTCTGGGAGGTTAGAGACATTATAGTGATGAAGTAGAGGGAAAAAGTGAAAATGAGGAAACATAGTAGTAAACAAACATGTTTACCTGCATGATTTTGACTTTGGCTGAATGCATAAATCTGGTCTTGGTTAGTTTCGTTGTTTGAAAAAGTTCACACATCATAATGTGCATTTTAATTGTTCCTGCTTGGAGTTCATTCTTTGTGAACAGTGTTCATATTTCAAACTTCAAAGAATGACTGACTTGCTGCTAGCACTTTGCTTGCTACATTTCCTCACAGGGGAGCCAGAAGATCGATGAAGGAGGACGTAACAAGTTGATTTTTATTTTGCAACTGTATTGTTTATATAGCAGTTTCAGCTTATGAATTGAATGTTTATATAACAGTTGCAGCTTATAAATTAAATGGATGTTCTTTATCTTTTGTATGAACCTATGATCAAGTTGTTTTGCTGTTTATCGTACGAAATTAAATCCCTTCTATGCATCCTCATGATTTCATGAGCTCTAGCCCACATCAACGCGCGCGTGTGTGTGCGGACATGATCAGAAAAGTACGTGGACATCCGCAAACCCGTAAAAGTGCTGACGTCCCTGCTTTTGCAGCGATCAAGCGCCGATGACGTCTCTTCTCTTGCCGGACGGACACCAGTCCTCGATTGTGAGCTTTCTTTTGCTAGCGGACTCGTCGAATACCAGTTTGCAGTCGAGATTGATCTTGTCTGAAATGTTGGGTGGAGGTTACTACCCAGACCTTCAACTCCGATCTCCATGGCCTTCATCTTCATGGTAAAGTTGTTCGGGATGCCTCTGGTGTCCGTCCAGCAAGAGAAGGGACGTCGTCGGCGCTTGATCGCTGCAAAAGCAAGGACGTCCGCACTTTTACGGGTTTGTGGATATCCGTCTGTGATCCGGACTGTACATGGCCCTTCCACTAAGGGATCTTTTTTTTTGACATATATGAGGGATGGGGGATTACACCAACTTTTCGATCACAAAATCACATCTCCACCGTTCAATACGTAGTTCCATATGAGTAGATCACTTATGTAAATTTTCAGAAATTTTGGTAATCGTTAAGGCATTCAAAACTACGATTTATAATTATAAGCTTGAACGGTTCATGTTTGACAGATTTGGTTCGTTCATTGATTTAATCTTGTTCGACACCTTAATGATCACTAAATTGGCTGAAAATTTGTTGAATTGATCTATATATAAGGACCAACAAACTGAACGGTGGAGATTCAAAAATATAATCGAAAAGTTGTTGTAATCCCCCATCCCTCATATAAACCAAAATAAGGGATCCCTTAGTGGAAGGGTCCTATATATATATATATATATATATATATAATTACCTAGCAGCTCTCATTCTCTTCCCTAAATTTTCTCTCTCTAAATTCTTTAGATCTGCGCCTAAACTTCGGCGGATAATAACATTTGATCCGTAACTCTAATTCATAATTCGTGAAGAGCTACAAATTTGAATCGATGTCCTATTTCTATCTATTGAGGTCTGGGTTAGATCCAATGGTGTTTTTTAGATGACTCGTTTTAAGAGGCTCGGTTTACGATTGATGTTCTTGGTGGGAATTCGAATTGTTGAGGTGAGTGGATTTGTGTAATATGTTTCAAATATTCTTATTTGCTATAAAAATAGTTGAAAAACATGATTTTGATATATTTACGAAATACCTCTCTGTTTTCGAGTGAAGCATGTCGATTTGTGAAATATGTGAAGTTTATATATAAATTATATGTTGGATCCATTGTTTGATTAGTCATGAAACATGTGAACTTCTTGATTGGTTATGCCGAAGTAAGGATGTGACACACGGTGGTATAGCACTTGAAAGTCATTAGGTTCTCGTGATCATCACTAAATTGAAAGATATTCAATAGAAGGGATTGTGCGATGTGATGAATTATGTGAACTGATGTGTATACGATATACGTATTTTGTAGCGTGTGTAAAATGACATGACTTTGCGGGCATATTACATTGGTCTACTCACTGAGCGCGTGGTTTTGCTCACCCACCAATCTCTAATATTTTTTACAGATAAGTATTTAGATTTAACCGAGCCGGAAAAATGTTAGACGAACTTAGAGTGAAGAGCCTAGAAGATAATGTTTTTGTTTACGTTCTGCATTGTAACACTCGCACATCGAAATCGGCGTCCGGTGCTTAAAACTCACAGACGTCGGGACCAGAGTGTGACACTCCCATAGGTCCTCAGTATTCAGCAATATACAAATAAGGGACTTGTGAATGTTGGAGCTCGAACTTGAGTGGGAGTTCCACTTAAGCAAGTGTCGTGTCATTGCTACCAATTCATTGGCCAAGTCGTGACCTATTTACAATTGCGTATATAGGCACTACATGAACTATTTACACAAACTAATTAAATCACACACACACAATTCTTATTCAGAACGAGGTTTTGCTTTGAGTGCGTAGGTCCTTATTTGTCTCACTTTTCAGTCATATTTTTCTATCATAGCCGGTTAGTATGTAGATGTATATGACATGCTTATCTCTACAATTTTCAGCTTATACGGTGATGGTTAAAGTTTCAAAACTACATTAAATCAATAAAAAAGGAAATCTTTCCGACATGAACCGTTAGTATAAATCTAATTATGAAAACTCACTCAAAGCGAAATCTCTACCACATCTTTTTTCCTTTTCTCAAGTAGTGTTTTAACTGCAACTATTTACCGTGACGAGGGTCTGATGCATTCTAGACGACCACCCAAACTGGGTTTTTTCTCTCTGTTTTTTTTCATTTTGGTCAAAACGACGAGCCAGATGGTTAGCTGAGCAATAAACATAGGGACTCTCAAACACCAGTCCAAAGTGTCCTCTTTTATCATGCATTTATATTACCTGGCAACAATAACAAAAATAAAGGACATTAGTTGTTAACACTTGTTGGAAAGTAGTACAGATCATACATGTGTGCTGAGTGCAAATCTATAAAGAAGCAGATTTGATTCGTGGATAGCAACTTCCCAAATATGGATTTTTGGCTAACATTAAACTGTAACTAATAGGTATTATATACCTGATCGGGATATAAACGGAGTTCGTTGGTTCAGCCGCCGAGAGTGAGCGCAGCTTTAACGTCAAGCCGCCACGCAAATCCTCCGCCGTCCATCCTCCACAAATCACAAGGCACCAACTGCGAGCAGTAGTTCTGACTCTCCACCACCGTGTATTTCAGTTTCACTTGGCAAGTGAACGCCGTGTTCGTCGTGTGCGGCAGCTCCTCATTCATCCATAACCACACTATTACCTCCGGCAACACTTGCTGCTGCCTCGTCGTCGCCGTCGTCATCCTCATAAAAGCTCCGTTCAGCCACTTCACTCTGTTCCAACAGTCCGATATGAACCCTGGACTAGTGTCGATCTCCAATCTTCTCAATCTCTCCTCGTCCGCACTGACCCCGGACAAACCAAGCAGAAACGATTGAGAAGAAGTCGGAGCCGTCATGCATGTGCCTCTCACGCACTCCACCGTCACCCACGACTCCTCTCGATCCATCACCGCCGACGGATCTGACGTGCTCTCAACCTGTGTCTTCCCTGTCGCCGCCGTTACACCCAGGCTCAACCAATGATTGTCGTCTCCAACCCTAGCATCAACCTCACAGCTAGATCCGCCACCGTGCTCGGAGCGATCGGTACAGCAGCTGCTACCACTCTCCTCTATCATCAGAGGAAACAGCTGCAGTGTCTCCACGCGCTGTTTGCCCGTCATTTCGCGCTTCTCCTTTTGTTGCTTCCTAACGTACCTTCTCTTGGTCCTTTTGGGCAGCTTGTCCGAAGGTATGCCTCCCGTGAAGGGTTTCGGCGCAATCGGGCGGTACTTGAGCATTATCCGATTCAAAACAGAAGAACCCTCAACACCTTTGCCTTCCATCTCCCTCTGTTTCTCTCTTAAAATCTCACCACAACTACAACAAACAGCTTCAGTTGTGAGGAGCGTGAAGGAACAACAAGATCGGCCTGGCCTAGAATTTGGTTCAATCAGCTAGGACTGAGACGTTGAGATTTGATCTCTCTTCCTTCTTTCTATGGCTGCGTAGGGCCGAGTGCGATAGTAGCCTAAGCCCCTATATGGGGGTGTAATTGGTCCCCTGGTCCCACAATGCATCCAATGAATGGCCGCTATGTGTCTAGCGCTCTCGCGGATCAAAAGCTAAACGTGCTTCGTCTGCTGAACCGACGTCGTTTGATTCAGCAAACTCTTTTTCCCCTCATCCAACTTACACTCCACCGTGCTTGCGTGAGATCCACTTCCATATGTTTCCCTTACAACAGTGGCGCGTTTGCGAGGTATGCGAGTGGGAGAAGTGAGTGAGGGTGTTGTTCTTATCGGTCTCTTTAGTTTAGGAAGGCGTGGTTGGTCCAATATGGGAGAGGAAAGATATTTGACGCCATTCGAGGATATTTTTCTATAAATGGTATTAATAAATCTGCCATAAGTAGAATTGTAAAATTTTCCATTATAGGGATATGACTTTATTGGTTGCCACCTGCCACCTGCCACCTGCCATCTGGTACAACTTACAACCACAATAGACGAATATAATCCCTTGTCTCTATGTGCTACTTGGCCCACTGCGCTACAATTATTATCATTTTTTTACCAGCTAATTGCGCATTATTCTTGTATGATACATGATTAATCAACTTACATCTATATTATATTAAGGTATAACTGTACGGATACAACATAACTGGACGGATACTATATGTTATAATTATAATAAATTAAAGTGTCTGGCACTACAAACCTAAGGTTATCTTATCAGTGAGCAAAAATAGATGTAAAGGGTACCTTACTGGTTTGAGATTAATGAAAACATTTTCATTTGATAAAAAAAATAAAATAAAAAAAGGTAGGTCATGTCCCGTGTAATTTTCTTCTTATTTAATAATTTTGGGGTAGTGTCAGAAATAATTTCTCTCCCTCATCATCTTCAGAAAATAAAATAAATATCCATCGTACGGTTTTTCAGTTGATATATTCAATTTCACTAGGAGCCAATGAAAAACTTATAACAAAAACTCAATAAATATTTCCAAACCCACTGCATTAGTGGTTGCATCACTTGAACGATTTAAATTGTTTTTCATACAATTTAGTCATGTCGTATCATTCTCTAGCGTTTGTCTTACGGATGGAAGTAAACTGTTTAATCATGTGAAATCTCACATTAATTCATGCCGGTGGGGGAACAAACGACAATTATTTTCGTCTTTTGTCGTTTAGTCTTTTGTGATATCTCCCTATTTCCCCTGTACTATAAATAGAAAATTTTCTTTTCCTTTTCCAGGAAGATATTAGAAACCTTGTTGTTTTTCTCGAATGCAGTTTCTGTCTCTTTTTTGGAATAAGGCGTCGACAAAATATCTTGCCCAAAGGCCAAAGCTTTATATCGCCGTCGGACCCAAGAAGTGCTGTTCATAATTCCTACTATTTCATCTGTCCAAAACGCCAAGAGACAAAAGCCACGGTTTAAAGATAAGAACAAAGAATGCACGATGCTTGACATACAAATATTATATATATCATATAAAACAATCACGTTCAGCAAAAATTGCTTATGGCCGGTCGATCATGTTACACTCGGTAAATTAAGAGAGAGAACATAGAATCTCTGCAAGTGATAAGGATTCCTGAAGCTCTATGAGTGATCATCGGTCATCATGGCTATCAATATATAAGCTAAAGTCCTCACAATGCCTCACACGAGGTACTGTTGTACCAGTATCCATCGGTTCCTCTCTTCTCCTTGCAGTCCCACAGCGGCGGCAATTGTATACAAGGCCGGCTCCACATGAGTCGACGACAAGGTGGATTCGATCGGGACAGTTTGGTTTTCCGGCTTGAAGAGAACCAATAGATTCAAACCTCCAACAACTGGAGCCACATAACTAGCCAAATGTTGACAATATGAGCTTTGTCTAATGAGTTTCGTCCTTCTGCAAAAATAGATAAAGAGCATAGGGGTGGGTGAACGGAACCAGGTGGTTTATGATAGTTTGATTACTAATTGTTTTTTATTTTATATTTTTTGGATAAAAGTTTGATTACTAAATTTGTTTTACTATTACTTTATCTATTTTGTGAGTTGTAGAAATTGCAATGTTTCTTGGATATCAAATTCGTTTCTTTCTTATTGTTCTTCGTTGCTCATATTAATGACATGGAGTCTACAAAGAAATGCGAAATCAAACCCGAAATGGGTAGCACTTTTGGACCGGCAGACTTGCATTCTCTAATGGATTCTGACTTTTTATCGTAAGTTTCATATTCATCTTTTGCTCCATGATCATTCAATTTGCTTTAACCACACCGAACTAAGATTTGAGGCGTTAGGTTTTAGCCTCTGGAATTAAGACATGACTCGAATTCGGTGCTTCATGTGCTTTACATCGCCTGATGAATCTGTTTCATAAAATTGATATTTAGAAACAGAAGAAATAAGAAATTTAAAATGAAGGACAAATTTGCCCCTGAAAAGTAAACGGAGTTGATAGTGCTAGTGGTCTCAGATACTGAAACTAGGTCGGGGTTGAAACATTAGATACAGTTCTGATATGTGCAAAGATGAGATACGAAAGTTAATAGTCAAGAAAATTCAGACACTGTTTAAGTAATTTTCTCTGTTGAAAAATGAACAGAGTATCCGCCAAAAAGCTTGAGTATCCGCCAAAAAGCTTGAAAGGTACCGGTTCGGTTATACTTGATTCTGGACAAATTGGGTCAGTTGGTAGGTACCGAGGAACCAACACTATAATTTGTATTCTTTACACAACAAAGTGATGCACATCATACATTGAATCTCAGTTTGCAGCAAATTACAATGTGAAGGGAGAGTCCTTTCTTTCCTTTTCTTAAATTACAGATTTATTAACACCAAAGATAAACGATTAAACCCTTAGATCAGTTGAATCCTACTAACGCTAGGCCTTCCTGTTCGCCCTGACCTCAATGCCTTGAACAATAAGACCACCCTTCCACTGACCACCCCTGGTTTCTAAGCAAGTCATTTCCAACTCCCCACCTTCTTCTCCTTCACATAAGAACTCACCCGGCCCAATCTCCAACCACCCATCTGCTCTTTCCTTCGGGTATTGATTATCATTGATCTCTCTGGGCTGAGACACTTGCAGACTCAAAATGCGGCTTCTGTGGAATATACCAACACGCCCGGCACAATCTGGTAGCTCTGAGTCCAGCCTCTATTAATGTATTCATAATTTCATATCAATGTATTATATTAGGGGTCTGACTGCTATACATATTTGTATGACATACATCAAGCCGTGAGCCGTCCGATCGGTTAGCAATTTAAAATTCAAAACGATCGAACGGCTCATGGTTTGATGTATGGTATAAACATATGTATTGATGTATGGTATAAACACATGTACAGTAGACAAATCTTTATGCCAGTACAAACACAAAAGTCCCGAACATAACCCGGTAACGGTGCAATAAATTTACCATTTTGCCCTCGTCGATGAGCATCGGATTGTCGCAGAGAGCGAGGTAGAACTCCTTGGATTTGGATCGGCAATTGTGCACGTCAGGCCCCGGGTGAGATAGGATGGTGGGAATCTCTGGCGGCAGGAACTTGCTCCAAACCGCGTTGAATTCAGCGACTGACCGGAAGCTCCTCGAAACCGATGACAGGCGGCACGCATCGGGAGGAGTCGTCAGAGAGATGATGTTGGCTATGAATCTCTCCGGCAAAGCCTCCACCGTCACTGCGCCGTAGGTGATTTCTCCTCCTCCTCGTTCATCTTCTTCATCAACACGCATTATTTGCTTCCTGCTCTTTTTTTCTGCGTGCTGTCTTATTCTTCTTCTTCTTCTCGCTCTTCTTGTTCTTCCTTTGGTGAGTTTGTCTCCGGTCTGGTGTTGTTCTTTCCTTAAGAGATCGCCACATTTTGAAACTTAAAAACGGTGAGGGCATGTGGCAGTAGTAATTTAGGGTTCATCTTCTGCATGGCAATAATATTCGAAACTTAAAAACAATATAGGGGTAATTGTTTCTTGACGTTTGGAAGTGTGGAAGAGACACTTTGTATGTGTCAACTATATTGCATGCTCAGCTCTTTTTCAACATCGATAGTAGGGGTGGGTTCGGTTTTGTTCAGTTCGGTTTGTTATTTTTTAGACCTTGAATCGGAAATCAAACCAAATCGTGATTCAGTTTGGTTTCGGTTTTTCTTCTTTTTAAAAATATTTTTTCTTAAAATTTGTATGTTTTTGGCTTAGTAAAAAATTATCGTATTTTAGGTCTTTTTTTTTCTTTTCTTACATTACTTGTTTTTATAAGCACATATAATATATAAATAAAATTTTTGGCAATGATTCTTCAACAAACCAACAATTTATAAACCAAATAAATACTTTGAAAGTTTAATACTCAATAATTTCGATGGTACGTATTAGGAATTAACCACACTAGCACACCATGAAACCATAATTTTAAAACTTCTAAGTTCATCTTGAACACAAAATATAGACTCCATAGTTTAAAGTCCATGCAAATAAATTCTGAATTTTAAAGTTTAAAAATCATAAATTTGAATAAAGAAGAGAAAAATAAATTAAATATTATAGTCTATCATCTAAATCTCGCAAGAATAAGGTCTTCGATTTTAGAGGTAATATATCACTCTCTATACTTCGCATACACGACACCTAAAACATTTCTATATGTACATAAAACGAAAATAAAAAGCAAAATATTAGAAAAGACAAACATATAATTATATAGAACATAAAACCTAAAATCATATTGTTCAAATCAAATATTTAATACGAAAATAAAGACAAAAAACGACGTCGTTTTAAAGAGATTCGGTTTTTCGGTTCGGTTCGATTTTTTAAGGGCCGAAACTAAAAACCAAACCAAACTAATTTGGTTCGGTTCGGTTTTTCTTAATTCGGTTTGGTTTTTTCCGGTTTCGGTTTGGTTTTCGTCTCGGTTTTCGGTTTCAAAATTCCACCCTTACTCGATAGGCAAATATAGCTCATCGATCTAATGGATCTCTCTTTCATTCTATCTTTTTCCAGTGACTCAACCAATAAACACAAATGCCGAATTCATAGCACATGATGACACTATTATCTTTGTTTCGGTTTCACACTTTCACCATTCCATTTATATGTAACTCTTAACAAAGTAACCAACAGCCTCATACTATTCCATAGCTGGTTAGCAAATTAAAGAAAGATGCTTGAATATTGTGTGACTGGAGGTACCGGTTTCATAGCTGCATACTTGGTGAAGGCTTTGCTAGAAAATGGCCATGAGGTACGGGCAACTGTGCGAGACCCAGGTATTGTTATCCCATTCATGCAAATTTTTTGATTGCGCTCCAGAGTTTCAATACTATTCTAAAAAAAATTATGTTAGATCCATTTACAATTAAATATAGCCATAGCTTTCACAAAACCCCTTTCATCTGTTAGACCACAGAGGATTTGGGGAAAGAAGCTGATCTAATGATGGAAAGAAGCTTTGATGAAGCAATATAATGCGTTTGGGGGGGGGGGGGGGGGGGTGTTTGTTTCCAGCATTTAAGAATGTTCAGGCAAAGCTACTTCTTGACATTGCAACTTCTTATTCATTCATGTGTTTTTAGTTTCATGCACACCAAGGCAAAACCTTTGAATCTTGATATTGAACGTTAGTAATTAGATGCTATTGTGTTTTCAACTTCATACCCATTAAGGGTGATGATTCATTTGAGTGCTGAAAGTTGGTTAAACTGTTGGAAGACATGAAATTGGAAAACACTTTTAATGAACTTCTTTCTTGGCAGGCGACTTTGATTGATCCATGTATAGAACCTTGAGTGTGCTGAGTTCCTGCTCGAAAGCACACGTGAAAAGGGTTGTGCTCAATAAGATACCGTTACGATGCTCAAGAGGCCTCTCCTCTCAATGAGTCGCATTGGAGTGATCCTGAATGCTGCAAACAGTTCAATGTAAATCATCATTTCAAAGCCTTCTGTGTTTAGTTTTCAATTAAACCATGCTTACATAACAACATATAGATGTTGTAACTTGCAAGCAAGTTGAGAACTTGAGATTGCTATTCATTATTTTGGGCTGTTGCTGTGTTGCACCAAGTGTATTCAAACTTAGCCACTGTAACACCACCGTAAGCATTAAGACCTGTAAGGCTATAACAACAAGCCCTATTAAATAATCAGTAGTTGATAAAGACCTTGGCATTTTCGGATATAGCTGTGAGCTGATAACGCCATAATATGGTATATTTTCCAATTTAAGAGCGAATTTTCTTCAATAGAATCTGAAAAACCACAATAATAGAAGTATAGAACCCAATCCCATCACCCACTTGATTTCAAGCTGCCCCTGATTAAGACTTGGGCAGCGTTCTCTTCTTATAGATTTTTTTTTTTTTTAATCAAAACTAGTCTTGTAGATAATACAATAACATGTAGGAAGGTAATGAAGCTTAGTCATTCATATAATAATTACACTTAATTATGTTTTATTCAGCTTAACGCATTGGCATAAATTATGCAGGTATGTCATTAGCATCCAGTTATGCTTTCGGTTTAACACAAACACTACAGTAAGCATTTTTCTAATCAATCATTTCCAGACGTTCCACTTATTCAAAAGTGATGGAAAAAAGGAGGAGGATCATTCTTCAAGCTTTGTTGAGAAACTGATGGGACAATAATATAGATTAATGGAGAGCAAGTCAACCAAGCAATTACCCCAATTTAGTTAAGCGTTAATGATTTGATTAAGCTGCATAATGCTATTTAGTGACTCACAAGTCACAACGGCATCGGTTGAATCAGTTTTTTAGGCTAAACACAAATAACACATCATATTGATCGAGTCAGCTTTTGAGACTAAACAATAGCACAACATATTGGATGTAATTATCGAAACCGAATTACACGAGTGGAGTTTGACTCCGTTTAACCTCAAACTTTAGACATAACAAGTAACGCCCTATGTTGCAGATCTTGTGGCTCCAAGAACCTCTTTTCATGGAGGCATAAACAACACGAAATCTGACTACCAATAAATCAGTTGAAATTATTTTTTTTTAATATCAATTATTACGAGGCATTTGATCGGACACGTAATTTATGTTGCCATATTTGCGGAGACTCATTAGCAACATTACTAAAGGGCTATCCACCCAAATTGCAATTAGTAATAGCAATGTCACATGATGTCGCAAGATCCGTCGCTAAAACACAAAAACGTGCCGAAGAAGGAAACAGACACATTGAAGCAGTGTCACCAAACAGACCCTTTAGTTAGTCAGTAGAGCCACTAAATGAGGGGCGATGGTGGATGAGATGAGATGAGATTTACGAGCATTGGCTAATGGAATTGGACTACAGCTAGCCTAGCTCATCAACAAGGATAACATCCTTTTTACTGCCTCTGGTTCAAGATATGCTTTGTTTGGCAAAAGAAAACCCATCAAGGCCCACCCTTCTGGTGCAACCTCCGGTACGTTTCTGGAACTAAGAATAGAACCCAAGACCTCTCGGAGCCAGCCAGCCAGCCACCACTTCAGTACTAGTTAAGAGTCAGAGTCACTTTTGGTGCCAGAGAATTTAGTATTGAAAAGGCTTGAGAATAAAGAATGGCACGAGGTCTGTGCTCCTTCACCAGACAGCGATTCACACAAGGGCCATGAACAACTTGGAGCACAGCACATCATAAATGAACACCAATGTAGTTGATGAAATCTTGTAAATGAAAATTACACAGCATTTCAGAGTGAAGCTTGAAATTAAAGATGGGGGAAAACTGAGAAATTGGAACTGCAATAACTCATTTCATACTTGCCACATTACCGGGGAAAGGAAGAGATAGAGGACATGTGCAGAGAGACTCTCATCTAGATCCAGATAAGCATAAACCCTTTGGAAAGCTCTAATAGCACAAGAAAACCCAAGGGACTTGTACTTAAACCCTACAATGCTGCTGCTGCACATGCCTCTAATCTCACTGAACAAACAAATTAATAAATAAACTCTCACATAAACCACTCACTCAAGAACCCAGGTTAAGAGTTCATGGGATTTCACCTATAGGCTTCAAAAACGATAACTTATATGATAATAACAGACATTAAACTAGATATCTAGCTGCAAAACTTATTGGCATTGTATGTTGGAGGTTTCAGTCATCCAGCAAGCAAAGTCCTCCTTGCCAAGATCACCAAAGTCACACTCAGGAAGATTGCTGGGCTCATTTCCGTCAAAACCACCAATATGGACATCATCAATGCTACCGAAAACGTTGAAGAACTGCCCAATTTCATCCAGAAGGAGAGAGTCGATCTCCGCTTGAAAGCTGATTGGATCAATCCCGTCAAAGTTGAACTCCTGCCCAAATGGCTGCTCGTCCATGAATCCCAAGTCGTTGGGAATTGGCAGTTGCCCGAGGGCATTAGTCCCAACATCTTCATTCTCCATATCACCACCGTTCTCCGATTCACCACCACTGTGAATGTTGTTGGAAGCACAGGTCTCGACATCCAGAACTGAAGCAGGAGACCTTTGGGAGTAGACGCAGTCAGATTCCTCCTCAGATGAAACAGCAGGTTGCTGAGTGTTGACTGACCGAGAAACGACGACAGAACAAGAGGTGGTGGTGTTGTTGTTGCTTTTCTCAGAGCTGACCTCCGAAGCTGTGGCCAAAGAGAGCTTCTTTTCGAAGTAGAGCTTCATTTCTTCATAGGCCTTTGAAGCATCCTCAGCAGTGTTGTAGGTTCCCAACCAGAGCCGACTCTTAGTGAAAGGGTCACGAATTTCGGCTGCCCATTTGCCCCATTTCCTTTGCCTCACACCCCTGAAAGGTGAATTGGTTACTCTTTTCGAGGTTTTAGACAAAACCCCCAACTTGGGTTTAGGCGTTGGGGTTTTGACTCCATTGTTGCAAGAACTCTCAGGCTCGACAACAAGCTTAGATGGCCGAGTAAAATGGAAAGGAAGAGTGACTTCCTTCACCATGCGTTTGTGAAACTTTCGATCAATTCCTTCATCTTCGGAAGATGAGTCGTCAGTAGCGTCAGGATCGGAGCAGATTATCCGAACCTTCCTCACCATCTTGGGCTCTTCAGAAGGATATAGTTGTTCCCTCTTAGACTTCTTGAAACTATTCCCTTGATTCAGCCGTGGATTACGAGGCTCAGGCATTTTCGAAACTGATTAAAAGATAACCCTCTCCAAAACCCCCAAAACTTTACCCAGAACAAAAAAATTAAAAAAAAAGAATAAAATTGGTGCTTGATATTCAAGAACAGGGCGGTATTAGGTAAGATCCGCTCTCAAGAATAAGAAGAGGAAAGAAAATCGCTTTATATGAAAAGGCCGAAAGCTTTGTATTCCAGAACAAGCCCTGCAAAATCAAAACACAAGACTCACAATCAAAACCAAATTTGTTAAAAAAATGAGGTCTTTATCACAAAAAGGAAAAACCCACCAGGGTTTAAGCCAGAAATCAACATACCTTATGGGTTTCAAACTCATCGAAACCGGCGGATACACCAGGTTGAATCTCTGCCGGAACCAGCAGAGGAGCATAAAGCAAATAGCAGAACAAGCCTTTGAACCAGAAGAGCAACAAGAAGAGTTTGAAGAAGATAAAATCCAGAGCTGCTGCAACAGAGCCCCAATCAACACCAAATCAAAACAAGCCGACATAAAATCTCACTAATCAGCCTCCTTGAATCTCTTTCTCTTTCTCAGAGCACCCAAAACCCTTCAACACCACTACTCTGTAAGATAGAGAAAACAAGGCAAAGGCAAAAGGGGAGCTTGTTAAGGTAGTGATGGCTGAGATATAGTGGTAGGTCAAAAGCAACAAGCAGCAAAAGAAAAGGATCACAAATCTATGGCCATGATTCTCTCACAGCGAGTAGGTTAAATAGTTATTATCGAATTTACAGACGGTGACCACGACCGTCCTCCCCGATTAAACAAACACAGAGTAAAATAAAAACCCAAACGCAAATCTCCATAGAAGAAGCTTCAGAGAAAAATTCAAAGAAATTTAATTTAATATATGAAAAAATTTAGATACCTGCGCTAGCTTTCTCGCCCAATATTCTAATCAGCCCCACGTCCCTTTCGATTTTTTTTCAGATTCAATATGTGCTGCTCTTCCTCACTCTCTGTCTCTGCTACTCTCCTGCCAAGGCCATACATATACTCCTTTTTCCCAAGCGGTCAAAAACTAGAGCTGTAAATAAATATTACCTAGGTTTGTCCTTGTTCGGAAATATATCAATGGTGCTGATGAGCTGGCATGGGCCTGGCCCATACATGCTGCATGACCATACCCATCTGCCATTCATGTATCTCATGCCAGCTGTCCAGTTAGTTAGTCTACGGTTTCCGCGCCGCACTCGCTCTCCGCGACTGTGTCGCACACACGCTAAGCAGACGGCTTAGGACGAGTAATAAGGAGCGTGGACACACGCTCTATGGAGGGGCGTGTTAGGGAGGTGAGAAACGCAGCGCCACGAGTCTGCAGTTGCTTTCAGATTGGGAAGAGGAGCGAGTACTTAGCAGAAAATCAGGATTAAACTAAATATTTAGTGATTTACCAAATTTATTAATTTCCAAAATTATATTCCCAATATTATGAGATCCCTTGTACCTGTTTTCCTGGTTTGGTTCTAGTAAAAAGGAAATGAATTTTTTTGTTTTTGGGAAAGGTATTATTGTTTTTTTGAGAAAATTAGGATAGTGATGATTTTGTGAGATCAGTAAATATGGGACTGTTGGAAGGTAGCCCAGAATAAAACACGGGTGAGATGGAAACTTGAGTGCCAAGACAACTGAAATCAATATGCAAGGCTGGAACGAAGATTTTGTGCTCCGTTTTCTTTTCTGGTCAAATTCTTTGGCTCCAATATGAGCTTCACCACCACATCAATGTTAAATTGTTAATCATGGTAAGAAATAAGAAGAAAACATCTAGTGTTATAAAATTTTTAAAAAAAACTTTAATGAAAAGAAATACTAGGTTAATGTGATTTTTAATGCGGGGTTAGTCGGTTACGACTTTTGAATCTATACAATAATTATCCCCTTATGATTTTATATTTTTAAAGTCTTAAAAAAAATAATATAATATAAATTTACAACAGCCCACATTAAATTCTTTAACTGTTTAGCTGAAATGTTGTCCCTATAATATTGATAAAATGTATACATAGTAAATAAAGTAACCGTTTAAAATAAGGTTAAAGTTAGAAATAGTGATCTTATGTTTTCTCTCTGCCCTCTCGAGAGAGAGAGAGGTTTCTCGGCGGCAGCCAGATCTAACTGGTGGTGGCTCTGTACCTTCGATTGAGAGTGGGATCTCATCTCCCTCTCTCTAAGGGTGTGGTACCGGGTGGTGGTGGAATGCTTAATGGTGCCTGGAAGTGGTTCTTTCCAGTTGCTATCAAGGTGAGGGTAGCCGAGTCCGAGGCTGTGTTGGAGCCTTGCGCGGTGGTTGTTGATGGTGCATGGAAACCCGGAGATCTCTTTCTACTTCCTCATGTCGTCGATGTGATTGATGGCGTGGTGCTAGGAGGGCAGTCCCTTGATTTGGCTGTTGATGGAGGTTCGTTTTGTGGATGTGGTGTCGGCAACTGTGCAGGTTAGGACAGCAACGCTGGTATCTCTGGGGGCAATGACGTCAGTGGAGAGGTGGCGGCTCATCCAACATCCTTGGCTCCTAAGGAATTTGAGCTCGTTTGGGCCGGTTTTGGATCAGGTAGGGTTTGCCTTGGATGGGCCTTGGTGGATGCAGTTGGGCTTGGGCCCTTAATTTAATATTAGTTTGGTCCATGTAAACTAGTTTGCATTCGTAGAGTATTTTATAGTTTTCTGCGGATCCTAGTTTACTTGTAAAATCGTGCTTAATGGCTACAAGGTGGGTGTACTTAGGATTTCAAAGCTTATGCTTTAGCTAGTATAGGACTTGCAATTCTACAAAACGATGTTTTATGGCAACCCCATTGGGATACGTCATCTTTGTACTACTTGCTCTGATTTAAATGGAATGACCTTTTGATCAAAAAAAAAAAAGTAACCGTTTAAAATAGTCAATGCTTAGGAGTTACAACATTGATAAATGACCCAATGAAGGTCATCTTCTTAGATTGTCATTTACCGCGACAATATCTAGACCAGTTATTCTCAAATGCTAGTTTTTTTAATGCACGATTTACATGATTGGCGATCGAGATTGAACAAAGCTGACACTCCGAACGTGAATATCTCATGTTTGGGGTTGTTTAGGGAAGAAACTATGAAAGCCCTAATATTACTGACGTAAGTTATTACGAGTATAATTATGTGGTACAAAAAATAAATCGAATTGACACTTCAAATTGAAAGTTGGTAATTTTTTTTTTTTTTGTGAATCAAGTGAAAGAGGAAGGACCATGAGCTTATCAACGTTTTATAATCTTTCTCAACAATTACGGTGGATTTTCGAGTACTGCTACGGTTTCAGTGCTTTGTTTGAATATGGGTGGATATTCTTAGTCTACCGCTAGACTCATGGAAGGCGACGATGGATCTTATCGGGGAAACCATTGGCTACGGTCTACAAGTGGATCGCTCTGGGGTGAGAAAGGGTACAACTAGGTTTCTTTACCTTGAATGAACTAGTTCTCCTATCTCGACGACGTAGGGTTTCTCTGGAGGATGTTAACTCTTTCATATTCAAGTATGAAGGGTTGCTGGGTCGTAAACGTGGATGCTCAATCATCAAGCATTGTGGTGCACGTTCGTAGCTTGGAAGAAGAAGCCACCGCACCAGTACTTGATTTGGCGCAAGCGGTGACGGAAATGGTTTTCAAAGCGTTATCGTCGACGGTGATAGACTTTGGATCTCTCTTTCTCGTCCTAGTGTTAAAGTGGACGGGGAAGAGAACAATGCCAATCCATGAGCTACCAAAGAGCAGTGGGAATCCTTTTAGGGTTCAAGGAAAACGTCTGCAATGTGAAGATAAGGAGGAAGGGTCTAAGGCCGATAAGAGGGCCAATAATGCCTTGGCTTTGGTGGCCCACCTGGCACGGGCTGACTTTGTACCCAAAGGAGTTTGAGCAATGCGACGCCAATGTTACTCTTAACCAAGGCCAGCCTTGTCTTGGTATCCTTCCCGAATAGACTTTTTTTTCATATGCATCTTCCGTGTCAATCTGACATTTCACACTTATGTGGCTTCACAATGAAAGCTACTCACACATGAGTCTCACACCTTGTGAATAACTGATCGCTTCCTTGTGTCATGGTTGTCTCTAAAGACACTCCCCCCCCCCCGGGCCGATAGGCTTCCTTTGTCATCCCATCTTGTGCCAACCTGTTGCTGATTAGAGTGCATTTCACACCTTGTAGCAAGTGGGCATGTGAGTACACCGAGGCCTAGTTGGTCTTTACCTTCACTTGTCGGGTCATCGTATAGGAACTTGCACACTTTTCTTGGCTCGAGGGCTCATCAGCGAGGTTCCCCATCATGGCTCACCTCTTGTACTCTGTCCCTGCACCTGTCTGGCTTGCCAGCACGTTACTTGAGTAGGCAACTCATTCTAAATGCCCACCTTTAGCTTTCACCTGTCTAGCACGGTGTCGCCCGTCCGTGATTGCTGGCAATTATCCTCTTTAGGTAAAGTCGAACCTAAACTCATGTTTGTGTCGCTTGTTTTGTGGTCAATAATGTCACGCCCCGACTCTTAAATTTTACTTTAATTACTAGTATTGTGGTAATAAGAATTTTACCGTCTTTGTCATTGGATTTTTTTTAGTCCTAAAGTCCCTAGAGGTGTGTTGAGGGACGAATATTTCGAAAGAATTATTTGAAGGAAGAAAATGTGACGACGGTAAAAATGGTAAATTTTAGCTAGTAAAAGGTAATTTTTATTGGGGTATTATTTTGGGGTGTTGAATTTTGGAATGGGTTTTTGGGGGAGTGATGGACCGGGTGGGCTAAAGGCCCAAATCAGTTTCCCCTTTCCTTTCTCTCTCCTCCCTCCCGATTCTCTCTCCATCTTCCTCCGCCCGGAAGACTTCTGACCGCCCGTTCGCCGCGTTTCGGCCGCCCCAGACCGCCGCACCGGTCCCAATCGATCGGTCTCCAACCTAGCTTCCGTTCTAGACCGGTGGCAGCCTCCCTAGCGCCGCCGTGAAAGAGAAAACAACCCCGAAAGCTCTGACTACCGGATCGGTTTTCTCACCCGAACTCCCTCCTCTGGCCGCCATAGCTGGCGATCCTTGGTTCAAAAGGAAGCCCTCCTCCCGTGCTCCAATCCCTCCAAATGATTCCCTCCCTCTCGAGCTAGGTAAGGAGAAATCGGTAAAGGAAATACTAGGGGTTTTATGGTTATTTTCGTTCGATTAACATGGTTAGGCTTAGAATTGGAGTTTGTGCTAGTTAGGAATGTTGTAGAGGAGGTTGAGAGGAAGGTGCTGTCAAATTTTGGTGGGCATTAGAGGTCGCCGAAGCTGGTCGCCGGCCGCCGCTGAAAAATTGTTTTTGGTGGAGATTTTTATGAGGAGTTTAATGGAATGAGTTTTAGAATTTTTGGAAGAGTTTTGGATAGGTTTGGAAATTGTTAAGTTTGTATTTTTGGCGGATTAATAAGTTAAAAATCCGGCCATTGGATTATTTATGGTGAGGAAGGTAGAAGGTGCTTTTGAGGATGTCGGAAAAATTGTGGAGCTTTATGGCTGGTGGTGAAGTAAAGATTTAGGGCGAGAGGCATGGTTGAGCGAGAGAAGCTCATATTTAATTATGCCTATTTTCTTTGAGCGTCGGTGGTTAATTTAAGGATTTATTTATGTTTTGGAACAGGACGTGAGGAGGCCCGAGCGGAGGAGACCTCCGACCGACATCAGGCTTAGGCCTAATTTGTGAGTGGACCTTTGTTTTTAAATAATGTTTTATTGTTGAATAATTTCTTTTGTTGGAATTTATCCTAAATTGAGAATTTCGGTGTTTATACTCATTTATTGACGTTTATGAGAATAGTATGTATATAAGTAAACGCTAGCTAGCAATACGTGATTTCTCCCCATAATGAGGAAAAATGTCATTATGGGGTGACGTGGGCGTTAGACGCCAGCGTCGTAGCCTGGTACGACTTTCTATTTTCTTTTCGTATCCATTCATAGATTCGTACAAGGAGTAAGCACGTATATATATATCCACTCGTGCGATTCCCTCATAATGAGGAAAAATGTCATTATCGGGTGACGTGAGCGGTAGACGCGAGCGTAGCAGCCTTGTATGAATTTCTGTTTTTCTTTTATTCCTTCAAAGAAATCATACAAGGAGTAGACGAGTACATATACATACTGATATATTTAATTTTAGCCTGAGATGCTGTATTTGTTTAAGTTTTGGAGACTAGCCGGAACTAGTCGTGTCGTTGAAAGTTTTCTTGGGGAAATATTATTGTTTGGCGAGATTACTTTTGTCCACTCACTCTGACGTAATTAAATATTTTCCCCTAGGCTTTTCCTTCGTTTTTAAATGCCCAGTCTGCAGTGTTTGGGTGGGGTCTAGAAGGAGGCGACGAGGCATAGTCACCCACGTTTCCACTACTGTCCGCCAGTAGGTTATCTGTTTAACCCACTAGGATTTCTATCAGCTTCCGTTGTCTTTCTTGTAGTAGCTCTGAATATTTTCGGAAAAATAATTGTGTATTATTTTTTTTTTTGGTTATTTGGATTGAGTTGAAGATTAATATTTTGGTTAAGAGGATGTTCTATATTTTTCCGGGTTAGGGTTGTCCATTTTCAAGGGAGGTTTGCCGAGTTCTTCGGTAAATTTTCCTTGGAGATGGTCCCCGCAGTACTTACCTCGGGTTTCAGGGTGAAATTCGGGGTGGGTCCTAACAGTTGGTATCAGAGCTCTAGGTTTCATTTCTAGCCTCCTTAATACTATCATATTTGCCTAAGAAGCACGTAGTTCCTATAGAGTGGTGATCCGACCGCGGCGGATTCACTAGCATTTTATGCTTTGGATGCTATGTGTTATTAGGTATATGTGATAGTTCTGCTAGTCATATTTATAGACTACTAAATATCTCTTTCCTCAGGTATTATGCCTCCTAGACGCCGACCTCGTGTAGCTACCTTGACCAACGCGAATGAGGGTGATGAGGTCAGAGGATTAGTTGATTCCATTGGGAATATGCTGAGGGGTGTTTTAGACAGGGTTCAGCACCCACGGTCTGTGAGGAAGAAGGATGTCTTCGATGCTGGGGCAATTGAGTTCAAGGGTGCCAAGGGACCCCTTGATGCATATACGTGGGTAGACAAGATGGAAAAGGCTTTTGAGAACACTGATATACCGGAAGAAAAGAAAGTGAAGATGGCAGTGACTTTTCTGGATGACTCAGCGCATCATTGGTGGACTCTCGCTAGTAGAAATAATGGTGGTGCTCAGGACATGACTTGAGAGCAGTTTAAGACGCTCTTCTTAGGTCAATATTTCAGTCATGCTCATCGTATCAGGATCCAGTCGGATTTTCTGAACATGAAGAAGGGGGATGATGAGGGTGTCATCGAGTTTGAGCAGAGGTTCACTACCTTGAGCTACCATGTGCCATATTTGGTTCTTGATGAGAGGACCAGGATTGACATGTTCATTGGAGCACTTGGCAGAGTGTACGCGGAGAAGATGACCGGTGTTATTTACCCGACCTCTCTTGATGCGGTTACTGCAGCCATGGCCATCGAGACCAGGAGAACTTATAGTGCACGGCCCCGAGATTTCGGTGGTCCCAGCCAAGGTCCATCGAAGAAGGCCGCTTCATCATCCGCTTCGGGATCTTCAGCGGGTAGTGGCAGTAGTGGAGGATCGGGTTATGGTTCTCGGAGAAGAACTAGAGGAAATTTTAAGAGACCTTTCAGGAGCCAGTTGGGTAGGCAGTAGACCGGTCAGTATAGTGCTGGTGGTAGTTCCCAAGGGGGATCATCTGGTGGTCAAACTTTTTTCTTTGGTCAGCAGCAGTCATCTGGGTGCTTTGAGTGTGGTGGTCTTGATCATTTCAGGAGAGACTGTCCTATGTTGGCACAGAGGACCGCCCCTACTCAGCCAGTTGGTCAGTCTTCAGCTAGAGGCTCCAGTGGTGGTCCTCACGGAGGTTCAGCAGCCAGGGGTGGCTCTCAGCAGAGTGGTGGTCAGCGTGGACGTCCCATGACTCGCGCTAGACTTCATACTATGACCCAGCAGGAGGGTCGTACTTCTCCAGATGTCATCATCGCTACGTTATTAATTTTTGGTCAGTCAGCATTTACTTTAATTGACCCTGGAGCTACGCATTCATTTATGTCTAGTAGATTCGCCCTCCATGTCAATGTGTCATCGTCGTCTCTTCCAGGCGAGTGGCATGTATCTCTTCCCTCTGGTGAGGTGATGAGAATAGATTGGGTGTTTAATGGTTGTGAAGTGCTAGTAGAGAGATTTAATTTCAAGGCCGATTTAATTCCTCTAAATATTGTGGAGTTTGATGTGATCTTGGGGATGGACTTTTTGGAGACTTACAAAGCTATGGTAGATTGTTTCCGGAAAGAAGTGGTACTTCGGAGTCCAGATGGATTTGAGGTTGTTTTTCAGGGGGAAAGATATGTGATTTCGAGCTGCCTGATATCAGCTGTGGCCGCCAGGAAATTGTTAATTAAAGGCTGTCAGGCATTCCTAGCTCATATTGTGGATACAAGAATAGGAGTGTTGGAAGTATGTGATATTCCTGTAGTAAGAGAGTTTCCGGATGTGTTTTCCGAGGAGTTGCCTGGTTTGCCTCCTGTAAGGGAGATAGATTTTTCTATCGAGTTACTTCCTGGAACTAGACCTATCTCTCAGACACCTTACGGAATGGCTCCAGCAGAATTAAAAGAGTTGAAGACTCAACTGTAGGAGTTGGTAGACAAGGGTTTTATTCGGCCTAGCATGTCTCCATGGGGTGCCCCGGTGTTGTTTGTTAAGAAGAAAGATGGCACCATGAGACTATGCATTGATTATAGGAAGCTTAATCAAGTCACAGTGAAGAACAAGTATCCGTTGTCTCGCATTGATGATTTGTTTGATCAGTTGAGGGGTGCTTCTGTTTTCTCAAAGATTGATTTGAGATCTGGTTATCATCAGTTGCGGATCCGGGAGAGTGACGTAGCCAAGACTGTCTTTCGATCCCGGTATGATCATTATGAGTTTGTGGTGATGCCTTTTGGACTTACTAATGCACCCGCAGCGTTCATGGATCTCATGAATAGGGTGTTTAGTCCATATCTTGATCATTTCGTGATCGTATTCATAGATGATATTTTGGTATACTCAAAAAGTGAGAAGGAGCATGTTAAACATCTAAGATTGATATTGCGGACTTTGAGAAATGCTCAGTTGTTTGCCAAGTTCAGCAAGTGTGAATTTTGGCTGGATAAAGTGGGATTCTTAGGTCATGTAGTTTCAGCAGAAGGTGTTAGTGTGGATCCCCAGAAAGTGGAAGCAGTGTCCAGTTGGAGAAGACCCGCCTCTGTGACGGAGATTCGTAGTTTCTTGGGCTTAGCAGGTTATTATCGGCGATTTGTGCAAGACTTCAAAGATTGCAGCTCCACTAATAAGGTTGACCAGGAAGGGAGTCAAGTTTGAATGGTCAGATCAGTGTGAGCAAAATTTTCAAGAATTAAATAATCGCCTGACTAGTGCTCCTGTTTTGGCGCTTCCGGATGATAGTGGGGAGTTTATGGTTTATTGCGATGCTTCTAGACGAGGTCTAGGCGGGGTATTGATGCAGCATGATCGAGTGATTGCCTACGCTTCTAGGCAACTGAAGCCGCATGAGGTGAATTATCCCAACCATGATTTAGAGCTTGCAGCAGTAGTTTTTACTCTCAAGTTGTGGAGACACTATCTTTATGGAGCCAAGTGTCAGATTTTTACCGATCACAAGAGTTTTCGGTATGTGTTCACTCAAAAGGAGTTAAATATGAGGCAAAGAATGTGGATGGAGTTGATCAGTGACTACGATTGCACTATTGAGTATCATCTTGGAAAAGCTAATGTGGTAGCTGATGCTCTTAGTCGAAATCCCACTATATCTTTGTCTCACCTAAGGATGGTTCGAGTTCCACTTCTTTGTGAGTTGCGAGCTACAGGGGTAGATTTAGCGGTGGATGAAGTGGGTGCCTTGGTAGCTAGTTTCCATGTGAGGCCAGTTTTGGTGGATAAAGTGCGTGAGGCGCAGTATAATGATCCTTCCATAGCTCAGTTGATGGAAAGAGCAGTGAATGGAGCAGCTGTGGATTTTTCGGTAAGAAGAGATGGAACCTTGTTGTTCAAAAATAGGCTTTGTGTTCCAAAGAGGAATGAAGAGTTAAAGAAAGAGATTTTGGAGGAAGCTCATAGTTCTGCATATGCTGCTCATCCAGGTAGTACAAAAATGTATCGGACTTTGAAGGATTATTATTGGTGGCCTAACATGAAGAGGGAAATTGCAGCTTTTGTGAGTAGGTGTCTTATTTGTCAGCAGGTGAAAGCTGAAAGGCAGAAACCTTCATGATTGCTAGAGCCGTTGCCAATTCCAGTGTGGAAGTGGGACCACATCACCATGGATTTTGTTTTCAGTTTACCTCGTACCCGTGAAGGGCATGACGGAATTTGGGTGATTGTGGATAGACTCACTAAATCTGCACATTTCTTGCCGGTAGGAAAGAAGTATACATTGGATAGATTAGCGGAGCTTTACGTGAATGAGATTGTGAGACTTCATGGCGTACCTGAATCCATAGTGTCAGATCGGGATCCTAGATTTGCTTCTAAATTCTGGGGAGCTCTTCAGGCAGCATTAGGTACCCGACTACACTTCAACACTGCTTTTCATCCTCAGACTGATGGATAATCAGAGAGGACTATCCAGACTTTGGAGGATATGTTGAGATCTTGTGCCTTGCAGTTCAGAGGGAGTTGGGATAAGAACCTATATTTGATGGAGTTTGCCTATAACAACAGCTTCCATTCGAGTATTGGTATGGCACCTTTTGAGGCACTGTATGGGAAGCAGTGTCGTACACTCTTATGTTGGAATGAAGTAGGAGAAAGAGAGCTTTGTGGTCCTGAGATTATCCATGACACAAATGAGAAGATCAAGGTGGTCAGAGATAGACTCAAGGCCGCTCAGAGTAGGCAAAAGAGTTATGCAGATGTCCGCAGGAAGGACCTTGAGTTTCAAGTGGATGATTGGGTGTTCTTGAAACTATCTCCTTGGAAAGGGGTAGTACGTTTCGGTAAGCGTGGGAAGCTTAGTCCGAGGTACATCGGGCCTTATGAGATAATAGAGCGAGTTGGTTCACTTGCTTATCGGTTAGTGTTGCCTCCGGAGTTGTCCAGGATACATAACGTGTTTCATGTATCCATGCTTCGCAAGTATATTGCCGATCCTTCTCATGTGCTTGAAGAGCAGCCGATTAGTTTGCAGAAGGATTTGTCCTATGAAGAGGAGCCGGTTCAGATTCTTGACCGAAAGGAGCAAGTGCTTAGGAACAAGAGAATCCCGCTTGTCAAAGTGCTTTGGAGAAGCCATCAAGTAGAGGAAGTTACTTGGGAATCAGAGGAGCAAATGAGATAACAGTATCCTTATCTCTTTGAGTAGTGTGTTTGTAAATTTCGAGGACGAAATTTTTATAAGGAGGGGAGAATTGTCACGCCCCGAGTCTTAAATTTTACTTTAATTACTAGCATTGTGGTAATAAGAATTTTACCGTCTTCGTCATTGGATTTTTTTAGTCCTAAAGTCCCTAGAGGTGTGTTGAGGGACAAATATTTCGAAAGAATTATTCGAAGGAAGAAAATGTGACGACGGTAAAAATGGTAAATTTTAGCTAGTAAAAGGAAATTTTTATTGGGGTATTATTTTGGGGTGTTGAATTTTGGAATGGGTTTTTGGTGGAGTGATGGACCGGGTGGGCTAAAGGCCCAAATCAGTTTCCCCTTTCCTTTCTCTCTCCTCCCTCCCGATTCTCTCTCCCTCTCCCTCCGCCCGGAAGACTTCCAACCGCCCGTTCGCCGCCGTCTGGCCGCCCCAGACCGCTGCACCGGTCCCAATCGATCGGTCTCCAACTCAGCTTCCGTTCTAGACCGGTGACAGCCTCCCTAGCGCCGCCGTTAAGGAGAAAACAACCCTGAAAGCTCCGACTGCCGGATCGGTTTTCTCGCCGGAACTCCCTCCTCTGGCCGCCATAGCTGGCGATCCTTGGCTCAAAAGGAAGCCCTCCTCCTGTGCTCCAATCCCTCCAAAGGATTCGCTCCCTCTCGAGCTAGGTAAGGAGAAATCGGTAAAGGAAATTCTAGGGTTTTTATGATTATTTTTGTTCGATTGACATGGTTAGGCTTAGAATTGGAGTTTGTGCTAGTTAGGAATGTTGTAGAGGAGGTTGAGAGGAAGGTGCTGTCAAATTGTGGTGGGCATTGGAGGTCTCCGAAGCTGGTCGCCGGCCGCCGCTGAAAAATTGTTTTTAGTGGAGATTTTTATGAGGAGTTTAATGGAATGAGTTTTAAAATTTTTGGAGGAGTTTTGGATAGGTTTGGAAATTGTTAAAGTTTGTATTTTTGGCGGATTAATAAGTTAAAAATCCGGTCATTGGATTATTTATGGTTAGGAAGGTAGAAGGTGCTTTTGAGGATGTCGGAAAAATTGTGGAGCTTTATGGCTGGCGGTGAAGTAAAGATTTAGGGCGAGAGAAGCTCATATTTAATTATGTCTATTTTCTTTGAGCGTCGGTGGTTAATTTAAGGATTTATTTATGTTTTGGAACAGGACGTGAGGAGGCCCGAGCGGAGGAGACCTCCGACCGACATCAGGCTTAGGCCTAATTTGTGAGTGGACCTTTGTTTTTAAATAATGTTTTATTGTTGAATAATTTCTTTTGTTGGAATTTATCCTAAATTGAGAATTTCGGTGTTTATACTCATTTATTGACGTTTATGAGAATAGTACGTATATAAGTAAACGCTAGCTAGCAATACATGATTTCCCCCCATAATGAGGAAAAATGTCATTATGGGGTGACGTGGGCGTTAGACGCCAGCGTCGTAGCCTGGTACGACTTTCTATTTTCTTTTCGTATCCATTCATAGATTCGTACAAGGAGTAAGCACGTATATATATATCCACTCGTGCGATTCCCTCATAATGAGGAAAAATGTCATTATGGGGTGACGTGAGCGGTAGACGCGAGCGTAGCAGCCTTGTATGAATTTCTGTTTTTCTTTTATTCCTTCAAAGAAATCATACAAGGAGTAGACGAGTACATATACATACTGATATATTTAATTTTAGCCTGAGATGCTGTATTTGTTTAAGTTTTGGAGACTAGCCGGAACTAGTCGTGTCGTTGAAAGTTTTCTTGGGGAAATATTATTGTTTGGCGAGATTACTTTTGTCCACTCACTCTGACGTAATTAAATATTTTCCCCTAGGCTTTTCCTTCGTTTTTAAATGCCCAGTCTGCAGTGTTTGGGTGAGGTCTAGAAGGAGGCGACGAGGCATAGTCACCCACATTTCCACTACTGTCCGCCAGTAGGTTATCTGTTTAACCCACTAGGATTTCTATCAGCTTCCGTTGTCTTTCTTGTAGTAGCTCTGAATATTTTCGGAAAAATAATTGTGTATTATTTTTTTCGGTTATTTGGATTGAGTTGAAGATTAATATTTTGGTTAAGAGGATGTTCTATATTTTTCCGGGTTAGGGTTGTCCATTTTCAAGGGAGGTTTGCCGAGTTCTTCGGTAAATTTTCTTTGGAGATGGTCCCCGCAGGACTTACCTCGGGTTTAAGGTGAAATTCAGGGTGGGTCCTGACAAATAAGCACCATGAGGTACCAACATATTTTCATTTAGCCCACACATTAGCCCATGCCGATGGCGTAAGGACTTCCAGCCGATACTGTCTATTAGACTTCCTGACTCATGGAGACGCATATCGCCCCTTTCTGTCAACATACGCTCGGCTTCTGGATCCCCCAATGGTCCTAGTAAAGACTCACTTAGTGCCCCATGAAGGCCGACATCAAGGGTGGTGGAGAGTCTGACACCATGTACCCCTCTATAGAGCATATCAGACAAATTCTTACTTGGCAGGAGAAAACATCAAAATGCAGAAGATGACCAACTCCCATAACTAATTCATGTGATCTTATAAAAATATTATGTCAAGTGCGTTAGACTTCTTTCGACATTCCGGACAACTTTTGTGTTCAAACTTTTTGCAAATTCCAAACTAAAGTACCTCTATCTAGAAGTTCCGTTCAGCCCTCATTTTTGTCATTGACATGCCCCTCTTGGGCATCATCTCCATGGAGTGTCACTATGTCGCTACCTTTTAGTGCAGCTCGTGTCACCCAACCTCTCAAACCAGATTAGTTAGGTATGGTGGAGATAACTGGTGATCTAGAATTCTAGATGGTGCTGGTAAGTTGGACGACAGTTGTGCAAAGACAACAATGTGGCATCAGATTTGGGTACATAGTCGGAGTGGAAGTTTTTCAGCCTTCTTTGCAACATAATCAAGTTGTGAGGTACACAGTTTGTGATTTAGAGTGGCGGTGGAAAGATACATCATGAGGGTATTAGGCTTTAAGTTTCCTCTCTAATGGCTTTGCTTCTCTCAATGATGTAGTTTTTTTTGGTCTGATTGCATCTCTTTTTTAGTTAAGGTTTGGATAATCTCTCTTGCCTAAGCTTAAGGTATTGTATGAAGTTTATCTCCACTTAACCATTGGTCGACATTGATCATAAACCTAATACAATCATCATTTTCCCTCAGAAGAAAAAGAGGATGCTTTTATCTTAGCCAACGTAATCGATTGAGCTCACAACCCCTCACGCTCTTGCCGAACTGCGTTGAGGGCCGTCGGAAACGTAATACGTCGGCGGTATCAAAGGAAACCTCGGTGCAGAGGGAATTATTGTGAGCCCGACCTCATCATAGCCTAATCTCCTCGTTTTCTCATTTTCCTATTGAAAACGCGAGATATTTATGTCTCTCTGAACCGTGGGGGGCCCATGTTTGGTGAGATTTCCTCACACCCTGCACGTGACCGTGTTTGCTTCGAGTTTCGGGACCAAAAATAAATAAAGAAAAAGAAAAAATATAAAAAGATCACGTGCCCCGTCTCCCCAGGCAGCCACAGGGTACGGTCGCGGTAGGTAACTGTCTCATATCTATCACTCACTCTATTTGACTAATAGTCAATGACCACAGTGGCATGATCCAACGGTTCAAAATCATTCTCCCGCATGATGATGGCTATGGCATGGTGGGCATGATGATGCATATCCAAGTTGACTGACCAAAGGGGATGTCAGAGGAGGCCAAGTGGGCTACGCAAATGGACCGGAGCTGGCGGCTTTAGCTTCTGTTTCCCGCTAAAAAGGGTGGACACCAACCGCCAGTCTCCCGCCAAAACGCCGTCTTTCCCGGTGTCTCCTCAAGCGACAACACGACACGCGGACTACCTTAATGACAAGTGTTGCGCAGCGATGCGGTGGCGCTCCTAGGTGGGCCTCTGCCCGCAATTTCTTGTAAAGTGGACTATTGCTAGTGTATGTACCGGTCACTGGTGTATAGAGTGTGTATAGTACACTGTATGTGTAAAATACAGTAGTCTAGTGTAGAGAATACAGTAGGTTTTGCTGTTTTAAGGAGGACTGATTATAACAATGTACGTATCGTGAACATTTCACGCTGTGGTTACATGTTAAAGAAAAGTTCACGATTACGTACATTGTGTTTACTTGTGTCTTGCTCTCTTGCTTAACTAGATTATTTCTGAGCATGTATTATGTCATGTTCTTAGGTTTATAATTAATTGTTAGCTGATGAGAGATTGAAGACAAGGGGGAAGAGGTTAGAAAAGGGTTTGGAGTGGTTGAGGAATCAGACTAAATTGGTGAGCATTGAAAGACTTAGACCAATATTGCTACCTGTTACAATAGTCCAAATTCACTGCGATTTTCATTTTGGGACTTCATTGATATCAACCTTGACTTATGAAACCTTTTGTAATTTGGTTAACTCTTCAGAATCACATGCTGCTTCCAGAAACAAAATTTATAGCAGATTGGACTTTAAGTTCCCAATGAGAATACGTAGGCTTGTATATTGTAAGGCTCTGAAGCACAAGATGATGATGATGTTCAGAATTTGGGGAGGGACTGCTGATCATGGAGTTGCATAAAAGGGCAAGTAAGACAAATTTGGTGAGATTGGAAGGGTCAGATACTTCATATTTGCCAGAACCAAAGCTTACGCCAAGTAGCTTGTGTAGCCGCAAGGGAATGGACTCGGATTGGTCGGCATTATCAAACTGGTCCAAACATTAAGGTAGCTGTGATGATTGCATCACTTTCTTTCTACATATCCATTTGATAAAATTCCTCGGAATAATAAAGGGAAAGAGATGAAATTTGAGCAGTAAACTAGTAGATCACCAGGCAGACAAAGTTTACAGAAGGTTCTTCTTTTACTTTCCCTTAAACGTGACATGAAATCTGCCTTATTCCATAGATACTAGTAGCTACAACAACAATGGATGACCTTCTAAACCTCTCTATGTTGGCTCTTTTTACATGGAAAAGGATGAGCATTTCCTTAGCTCATCTCCTCGCCATAAAAAAAAACCACAATAATAAACTCGAAATCAAACAAATACCCTCGCTGCTAACAGCTTCAGAAAAGAAAACAACGTAATCAAGAGATCTAAACTAATGGAAGACGTGCAATCTAGCTCTCAACCTTGGACGCCCATTTTCCAGGACATGGCGAAGTTTTTACCCACAGGGAGTGATAAACCATTGACCTGAACCATTACACTCTTGGTCTTGCTCTCTCCATCTTCCACCTCCTCTTGGTACTCCTGCTCCAATGTGCTCAGCTCTATGTTTGAAACACTTGTCACTGTAGTTCCATCAACCTCGAGAGCTGATGCTCCTCCACTTCCATCCAGTCCCAGCACACTCACCTTCTCAATAATCAAACCTTGTTCTAGAGCAAATTTACCCTCCTGAACTTCTGACCACACCTTCACAGATCCTTGACTTAGGGTTGCATAGAGTTCCACATATGTGGAGTAGCCATTTCCCAGTGTCATTTCTGGAAGCTCATCGTCATCGATGAAAATGTTTCCCTTTGCCGTCGCATTGCTTGCCCCAGCTGGGAAGGTTACTACGAGGCTAAAAGGAGTCATTCTCGCATCTTTAGATACCATTCCACCCTGCTGCATTGGTAGAATGTTGTTCTGATACAAATGCACATTAACTACGTGCAAAGGCGCATCAAGTGTAACATACTGTCCCTTTGAATTAACAGCCTGTGTCATATCAAATAAACTGTACCAGCTTCCAGGGGGGAACAATGCTTTGACCTCAGTTTTTCCTTCCTCAAGAACTGGTGAGATCATAAGCCCGCTCCCTAGCAAGAATTGAGTACTCAACCCATAGCATTCAGTATATGTTGGGAATGAGAAAAACAGTGGCCTTGCAATTGGAGCTCCACTGATATGAGCTTCGTAGGTCAAAGTGTACAGATAAGGAAGGAGCTTATACCTCATACCTAGTGCATTTCGACCAGAGATAGCTACCGACTCCCACTGATAAAGCTCTTGCCTTGGGGAAGCGAAGTTTGCATGATCCCTTGAAAACGGGTAAAAAGCACCCACTTCAATCCAACGATTGCAAAGCTCTTCAGTAGGTGCTGGATAGAACCCACATATATCTGAGCCAACCATCGGCACCCCAAATATTCCAAAATTGAGGACAGTAGAGATTGAGATTTTCAAATCCTCCCAAGTTCCCTTATTATCACCTGTCCAATGTGCAGCATACTTGCCTGAACCAACATAAGTGGAGCGGGATAATATAAATGGCCGCTTGCCTGCAATTCCTTGAAGACCTTGATGAGTTGCAATGGATTGCGTAAAACCATAAAGACTGTGAGCATCGTACTCCAAAACGCCATTGTAATGATATGCACTAGTGGCAATGGTTTTGAACCCCAAGGGAACTTGCGTCCCTGAAGCATTTATCTTGTAAGGTGGATCATCCCATCTCGTATTTGTAATGTTCTTGCAATCCAAGCAACATATCCAGCCAGGTATACCCGGTTTAGGGCACTGTACCCCCTTTGGAATTGTGCATTTCCCAGAACAGAAATTTGAAGCCTCATTCATGTCAATCCATAACCCATCAACAGGGACAAGTTCATGAAAGCGCTTGACCTCATCAGCCCACCATGAAACAGTTTTTGGGTTGAGGAAGTCAGGGAAGTGTACAGCCCCTGGCCAAACCTGAGCCAAGTAAGGTTCATTATCATACTTGATGAAAACATCATTAGCAAGACCTCTTGTGTACACACCATACGAACTATTAATACCAATTCCAGGATCAACAATGACAACGTACTTCATGCCAATCTTATGAATTTTATCTAGGAATGCCAGGAGCTTTGGCCGGGGGAAGTTTGTGGGGCTGAGAGTGAAGTCTTTGCGCACGTCCATGTGATCATCATCAGTCCACATGACATCTAGAGGAATTTGAGCCTTTTTATAATTCTCAACAACATCTTCAACCACAGATAAGTTGTGATAACCCCATCTGCATTGGTGGAATCCTGTACAATTCAAATGACACAGATCAATGGAAATGGCTTGGAAAATAATAACCGTCAGGGGGCATACAATACAGTCAGGAAACACAGGACACTCTAAACTGATAGGAGAATAGCAGAATGAAAAGATTGATGGAGACTTGAAGTAACAAGATAAGGAAATCCACCCCTGCACTCGTGGATGGGTTGAAGACTAGAACAAAAAAGAAAAAGAAAAAAAAAGAGCATAACAAATGCAATTAGCAGAGTAAAAAACTAAAAACCAACGAGTATAAAAAAGATCTTAGTCTGATTAAGTGATAGAAGAAAAGTTGGAAAAGAGATTATAGAATACTCAAAAGAATCAGGTATGAGAAAGAAAGAGAGATGAATATGTTTGATTTGATAAAAAGCAAATGTTGTCTATTAGAAGCGATATCATGTAATTGTTGCAGGAATTGGGCATACTGCTTTTCTGAGATATATCAGATATTTTCAAACCTTTCCATTTACTACATATCTATCATTTGCCACAATAGTCAACATTTAACAATGCCTAGTGGATCAATCTAGCAAAATTTACATTTCCTTGAAATTGTCTCAATTATCTACTGTATCACTCAAAACAGAAGAGTATAGGAAAGCAAACAGTCCAAAAGATAAAAATGCCACTAGTCTCATATGAGGCAAAAAAAAGGAGTATCAAAAGGACACCATGTATTAGCAAAAATTCCAAACTCTCACCAACTTGGAAAAAACTAATAATGCAAGGGAGACAAGAGAACAATGGAAGACAATAATTTTTCAGTATAGTGACTTGTGACACCAAATACTTTCTCACAGAAATGTAGTTCATTTGTAAGACAAAACTGTATTCACCAACTGCATCCGAAATCAAGAATCAAACAGATCAACTAGCCTCTAAAGCACCAGTTAGATATGAGGCTATGGACAAAGCACTATCATTAAATGCTCGAGCAAAAACAGGTAAATGGAACCACTTTCATAAACTCTGACTTAAATAACTTTCTTCCCAGAACATGACTATAGTTATTGAGTATGAGGGGGAACAACACTAACACGCTGTAGAATGCCCAACAACCAAAGATGGTTGTCATTATCATAGGGCATGGCAATGATACATGGAGATCAGAGAGCATTAAGTTCTGACTGCAATGGCTTTCTGAGAATACCATCAACAAGACCTACTAGCAAACACCACAGCTTTTGGATAGAGTTGGAGATAGAGAACTCAATAAGCACCTCATATAGAAAAGAGATGGTATCAAGTTACTACAATGTGAAAAACATACCAAGGATACAAAAATGGCTGAAACAAAAAATAAAAAATAAAAAAAAAAATAAAAAATCTGTGACGGTGAGGGAGATGATTAAAACTTCCAACTTTACGCAGGATTATATCACTAATGTGGACCTAGAAAGTTACTTTTCATCGCTAGACAAGGAAAAACAACAGAAAGTTGCTTCTGATGAGATAGGTATAAGAAATGCAGGAAAAGACTACAACAAAAAAAATCAAAGAGACCAACCCACCAACCAAGATTAGAAAAGATAAAGCTAATCTTGTCTATACTCAATTACTCATTACTAATATTGTTTAGACCAGAGTATCATGGTCACACACACAGAGCATATAAATTAAACATTAAACAAACACCCAAATTCTATAATATCATCAACTTGAATTAAAATTTATAGAAACAGAGAACATGAGATTTGCAATTTGGGACCACTAAGATAGCATATGCTGCATATTATAAGCCAAAACAAGAACCTTGATTCTGCAGAAAGAACAATAATCCCAAATGCGTAAACCAAATCCTAATGAAATCCAAGTCAGAACAAACAATAATGAAATAAACCAAGAACAAAATCAAGGGTAAGAATCAGAAAAACATACCTAGAGACCAGTAAGGCATTGGAGCCGGTCTTCCAATGAAAGAAGTGTACTGGTCAACCACAGCCAGTGGACTAGTCCCGGAAAAGAAGTAAAAATCAAACACACCCCCAATAACCTTATACGTCAAAGAATCACCTCTGTAAAACACATCCATGCCATTACTGTTGAGCAACAGAACAGCATGAGCATAAGCCTCACCACCCACATTCCTCAGATCCATGTAAACTGGGTGGGAGCTATACAAGTCAGTGTTGAGGTTGATAGCAGAGGCATCAGTGGTGTAGAGGGTATAAGGGTCATTTGGGTAGAGCTTGATCCCATGGGGCTGGGAGTTCTCTCCCAACCCATAAAGGGATGCATCTTTAGGAAGCTTTGTAGAGATCTCAAGGTACTGGTCTTTAAACACCATCTCTCCATAAGGGCCTGAAGAATCAGAACTAGTGTTGAAAAGTACTTGCTTATCCATTTTTCGCTTCACCACAAACCCAAACGGGTCTGCGGTGTAGCTGAAGATGAGCTCCGAGCTTGAATAATCGGAAACTGTTATAGGGTCCTTGGCTTTCCCAATGCTCTGCTTCAGCGACGGAGGCTGCTCTCTGGGTAGGAGGTTGTAGGGTACCTCCCACCGCTGTTTCTGAGCATCGGTAATGTGGACTCTCAGCCGTTGATCCGTCTCGTGCCTATAACAATCAAACAAAATCAGACCGTGTTAGCAACTCGCAAACATGGCATAATTCAATCCAGTGTTTTAGTGTAAGTGACTTAGTGTGTTTACTGTGGGTTTGTTACTTACTTGACAAAGAGCTGTAAGAGAGGGATGTCGGGTCCGAAAGTTTTGGACTTGTATTTGAGCTGGAGAAGGCCGAGAATCCCGCCGTCGGGGGTTTCTTCAACGGAGATGAGACGGTAGCCTTTGCCGATGATCTTGGGGTTGGTGTAGGAGTATGCACCGGAGAAAGAGAGAGATAAGACTAGGATGAGCAGCGAGGAGAGGCATAGTGTGGTGGTGGAAGACCACATTGCTCCGAGGGACTACTACTTACTACCTCTGAGTGAGTTTCAGAGAGTAGTGTGTGAAATGAGAGAGGGGGAGTGACTGTTGGGACTGGTTTTGGGGTTTATTTAAAATGGAGGAGAGTGATAGACAGTGAGTCATCGGATACATGTGGGTGATGATGGTATGTGGGCCACCGATTGGAGGGTAACACGGCCGCGCTGGACCCAAGCTCACTTATCTTGCTTTTATCACGGCAGACTTTGGTGTGGGCAGAACTGTAGTGTTTCGGAACGATTGAAATATTTTAGAAATTAAAAGTAAAGATGAAGATAAACATTTACGCTCTTATTTTTTTTTTTAGTAACTTAAATTTTGTCTATAGTGATTTAATTTTTGTTTTTTTTATAAAAATGATGACTAAAAATAAAAAGTAAGAATGTGGATTACAATTTAACAAGTGTGGATTTCACATCCTTAAAGATATTTCAAGGTGTCGCGGTTGTGGATACTAGTTGTACTACAACTATGCTAGAATCAACCGCAGTTACTTGCTTGTGAGAGTCGTTAGACTAGTTCATTACTTAGGAGCTAATTATAACTCTAGACGATCATAGTTACCTTAACACTTACCATGGACAATTGATTTTCTTACAAAAAGGCTCTATGCTTTTTCCCTAATTTTAGTGCTTGATGCTTTTGTTTTGACGGTGGATTCACCACCTAAATTCTCACATGAAGTAAATATTTCAAAGTCGGGATATGGCATATTAAACGGAATCTTTCAGGTACAAATAGGCTTAATTCTCAGATAAAGAAGTTGATATGAACTGTGATGTTTATCTGATGGAAAAAGGCCAAAGGAGATGGAGTTATATACAAAACTTTTCAGAACTTAGGAAATGAAAACAGCGTAGCGTTTGATATCTTCTGGTTCAGAAGTGCGAGAATGGCATGCAAGGTTTTAGTGTTATCTGAGCTTTCAGTTTCCTTGAAATCTAGGAAAGCAAAACCGAATGTGAAGAAAGAGCCTTAGAGGGTTGGACAGATGGTGAGGATCGAGCTCCGAATCGCAGCGCTCTCGGAATGATTGATGAAATTAATGAAGGTTTATTCTCAGGTTGCTGTGAGCGACGAAGTGGAAGTTGAAGGCTGCCAAAAGTGACGAAATTGAAACCCTGATTTTCTTGTATAGTGTAGGAATGTAGAAATGCATATCTTCCTTTTCCAAAATTAAGTTTTGTCATACTTATTTCCTAAACGTTAAATCATACACAAATATGTGACGCGTATAGGTAAGTTAATTTGCATATGAATGTTTGTCTAATCTTTAAAAACTAATCACTCATTGTTGAAATCATTTGAAAATGAACGATTACATACTGTAAATGATCAGGCATCACATACATGCATCAATAAGAGTACGATCATCTCGAAAGTCTTATTTTGTCTACTTGATTTAACAATGGTGATTCCTTTAGTCCCTTCTTTATAATCTTTTCCATTAAATGCATTTCTCATTCCACCAAACAAGTGAGATACAAATTTGCCGACCACCCTTATTTGTCCACCGAAGTGTTCACTATCTTAGTCTATTGACACATATCCATTTTATTTTCAAGAATAAAGTTAAACCATTTAAAGAGACATGTGTCAATAGACTAAGAGGGTGAACACTTTGGTGAGCAAATAAAAATGGTCGGCAAATTTGTATCTAAACAAATGCTTTGTTTGGATGTCTCCCGGTGCTTTCTCATTATTTGAAGGATCAAGAGGGTTCTCTTCCTCGTCTCACTCGAATCCGAAAATGCTTGTAAGAGATAGAAACATCAAATCAGCTACTCTCATTGCCTAAAACTGAAAATATCTATCTACCTAGCTATCTATATTGTACAAGAAATGAGATTCAGAAAGTCATCAAAAATCTATCTAAAAATTACGCATCAAAACGGGAAGGTGGTCCGACTGGTCCCTTACGCACTTGTGTATTTGTATATAAATTGATGAGAAATTCGTCTGAATGATATACGAACTTTTGTTTCTTATAAATTTTGGTATATCAAGTTTTAAAAATATTAGATTGATATCTCATGTTTCTATCTCAACCTAAGATTGGTATATATAGTCATTAAGATTACTAATTTATTATCTTCAGACAAAAAAAAAAGATGACCAATTTACCCTTAAATTCTCTTTTTATTTCTTGGTTTTTATTCTTTGTTTTTATATTTTAATTTTCTTTTTTTTTTTGGCTTTTTATATTTTTAAGAACGTAGAGAAAAAATTCATCCTCACTTTCTCCTTACTAATACTCAGTTATTCATCTTAATCATCTTTGAATGTTAATAGCAACAACAAAATTCTTGAGTGTCAGCGGAAACAACAAGGGTTGAACTTCTGTATGTTTCTCCTCTTTAATCTTCTTCAAGTTTATAAAGGTCAACCCAAATCATCAAATTTCAAAACCCTAACATTTCTTAAATATGAAAACAAATAAAAAAAACTAAGAAAAAAAAAGAACTTAAGGGTAAATTGGTCATCTTAGTGGCTATATATATATATATATATATATATATATATATATATATATATATATATATCAATCTTAGGCTATCTCCAACAAAAGAGTCTAAAGGGCCAATTCTTACATTTTAGCCCTAATATTGTCTCCAACAATAAATTACAAAAGGGCCCAGACCAAAGAGTGGTCCCTCATCAGAATAAAAAATTAGAATGATGCATGTGGGTTAGCTGAAATTGACTCAAAGTTTGACAAATGACAGCATTTAATTGGTCATGCCCGTGCATCACATTTTCCCCTAACGGAAAAATTTTCCAATATTGATATGAAGGAAGCCCTTCTAGTGAGGACTCTTAAGTTGATGACTAGTTGAGGACTTTTCGGTTTATGGTTTAAAAAACCCATTTTTCGATCACATTTTGACATCTCATCCGTTCAGTTTTTAGGTTTATATGAGTCGATCATTTCTACAAATTTTAAGCCAAATTGATGTTCGTTAAGATAACAAACTAGATCAAATTAATGGACGAACCAAATCTGTCAAATATGAACCGTTCAAGTTTATAATTGATAAATCACACTTATGAATGCCTTAACAATTTTAAATATAGCTGAAAATTTTGAGAAATGATCTACTCATAAATACCTATAAACTGAACGATCAAGATGTGGATATAAGATCGAAATGTGAGATAAGCCGAAAAGTCTTCAACAAGTCTTTAACTTAAGAGTCCTCATTAGAAGGACTTCCTTGATCTGAATGCAATTATGGTTGTTTAATAACGACTAGTTGTTCATTAAATCAAATAAAATTTTTTTCTCTCAGTTATTAATCTTGGTCTAAATCTAAATAATGTTATAATAAAATAAAATTATAAGTTTGAAAATATAATGTGAAATCATCAAATATTTGATTGGGCTAAAATTTAGCCCTCACTTACCGGATATCGTTTAGTAATCTATAAATAAAAAATAATATTTTTGAAGGCTAAATTATAGCCCTAGCCCCAATATAGCCCTCTCCTACTGGAGATGGCCTTAGGTCGGGACGGAAACATGAGATACCGTTTTAATATTTTTAAAATTTGATATACCAAAGTTTATAAGCAGAAAAAGTTTATATATTTAGCAATGAATAAAGAAATGTACGTGCTGAGAATTCCAGATGCGAAACCTGCAAGATAAGAGGAAAATCCAAATGCTGATCATGTCTCATATCAAATCTTAACCTCCACGCATGACTCATGACTGTAAAGATTAGTATATCTCATTCTATAATTGCATTTGGCTTTTTGCGTGATTGAAATAAGAAACAAAAAGAATCGTGAACAAATAAAACTGGGTAGCTCGAATACCAAAAGGAAATCAAACGAAGCAGGTAATTTGGACTTCGGATGCTTTGGTTTTGGATCACTCGCTGAACTAGTACTAGGCATATGGCAAATTTGTTTCTACAATTCTATAAAGCCGTGAACTATTTTGTTTTCTTTATTAAATGTAACAGCAGCAGCAGCAATTATTTTCTGCATAATCAAGACCCTAATTCAAAGTTATGCATTATACATGGGACTTAAACGTAGGATTAGATACGGTTGTTGACTTGTTGTGATAGACAGATAGCTAGGTGTTGGTAATTGAAGATTAATAGTTTGTTTGGTTTTTCTTTAATGTAATTTGGTTTATTACAAAACTTAAGCACTCAAATCGGCCGGAGAACAAAAGGTAGTTTGCTAGATAAGTAATTACGTGCTTGCATGTTTATTATTAATTGGGACACTATACAGAACTAGGGGTGGACTCGGTCCCAACGGTTAGGTTTTTAGGCACTACCCGAAAACTGAAACCAAAGCTTCGGTTTTCTATTTTTTAGAACCGAAACCGATAAAAATATATAAAAGACCGCACTCGTCGGTTAACCGAACATCGGTTTGGTTTCGGTTACAAAACCTATTATCCGTAATATTTTTTACACTTAACCAAATAACATAAAAAATAAAAATATCAAAGTTGTAAACTATCAACACTTTAAATAAGTTAATCTAATGAGTTCAAATAAGTAATCCAAATGAAAAAGGAAGCTAAAATTTATACATAATTAATTTGAAGCCTTCAACATTCATATATAACAAAAGATAAAACTACATGGGAAGGAATTCGGTTAGACTCAAACATTTACAGACATAATCATGTGTGTGAACGCCTACGATTTGTAACTAATAACCGATAAGAACATGACACGTAATGTAAAATTAAGTATTAATAATTAATATATGTAGAATGAATAGATGTCGGTTCGGTTTGGTTTAATTGGTTTTTAGGATGCACAGAACCGCAAACCGACACCGCACTACTCGGTTTGTGAGGTTTCCGGAACCGATTGCCTCGGTTTTATTCGGTTTCAGTTACTCGGTGTCGGTGCGGTTTTAACCGGTTTCGGTTTTTTCGGTGCCTAAAAGTCCACCCCTACACAAAACTCGATCACTTACTTGCTATTGTTTGTCACTCGTTATCCTTGGACGTTTAGCTTTACTGCTTACGAAGCTAGCAAATCTTCGATCACTTGCAAAAGACGACATAAGATCTCGCAGTAGAACAGTCATGGACACAGGTCTTAGAAAACGTACTTAATTATTATTGTATTTCCCTAGCCTCGAGCTCGATGAAACCGGTGGCAGATCTAGGATCCGAAGATGGGGTGGGCTACGTATTAAGCCGTTTCCATGTATTTGTATGTTGGGCGAAGCTAAAAAAAAATTTAGGGTATAACTATACAAAAATGTAGAACGAAATGAGTCGAATAAGTATCATTGAAACAAACATAGCAAATTATCATTAAACTTGTGTTGTTGTGCAATGAAATGGTTAGAAAATGAGAGCCAAACACTTCAAAACTTAAGTCCTTCAAAGATCGGATAGACTTAACGAGGTCAAACACATACACTTGCAAGAACAAAAACAACTTATATTTGATTTTTTTTTATCATTCTAAACTCTTAGTGGGGCTTGAGCCCTACCAAGCTTGCACTTGGCTCTGCCACCGGATGAAACCCTAGCCTTTGTGTTACTTACTTATAAATATGATAAATAACACAATCCAGCTATAACGAACAAGCTTCTCCTTGGTTTCTAATAACCTAACAGTCGGTGTTAAGCTTCTCCTTGGATTCTGAAAGAGATCCAGGAAAAAGAACAATGAGTAATATATCTAGGCTTAATTTGCAGGAATCAAGCTTCAAGATCAGATGGACAGATACATTTATAGCGATAGCGATCGTGGTGGGTACGTACGTGGAGACAAATATCAACTTTGGATTGTCCATGCATGGTTCCCCGCTTCCTCCATACACTATTGTCTCGTACGTTCATGATGATTTGTTGAAGGAATTTGTTTAATTAATAAGATGTAAGACCAAGACCACATAGACCGCCGCGCTCAATTAATTACCCAGTTAATTAAGAACACCCACCTACCTATTCCTTTCTTTAATCCTCAGGCGGGGGTTTAGTTTTCTGCATGCAGAATCCTGTTGGTAACAGAAAGACTGAACTGAACGAAGGTACCGTTTTCTGATCAGAAAAACGAAGATATATATCGAACACCACCATGTGAAGACAACTGTTTGGAAAGGTTCGCCCTAAATTGTTATCAATCCTCTTCGGGCCCAATATATCTCAGAAAATCCAGGTTGAAGAAGATGGAGTGGTCTCAGAATCAAAATGCACGCTAGCCGAGCGAACCACGGCTATCAAATATGGACAATAACGCCAACAAAACTTCTGTATAAGAACCACAGTGTATAACACTATGATATTGATCTTTCTTATCCACACCGAAAGATTTTCCAAGATGCTTGATGCTGATGCGAAAAGCACTAGCTAGGAGTAGCAGTCGTTCGGTTCTTCTCGAGCATGGATAAACTGGTCCTCCTTTGAAATGAACAAGATCGAGCTAGCTAGATCGATACATCATGCATGCCTATATCTACTGACCACGATGCTGAATGGCGGGTTCCAACCCTAGCCTAGTGTTAGTACATCGTAGAATATCGGTCATACTCGCCTAAGAAGACACGTATTGCCGCATATAATGGGCTTGGGCCTTAACTAAGCCCAAGAAACTTACACTATCCATTGAGGGCATAATGGTAATACACTCTCTAATAAGGGCAAAATGATATTTTTAGGGTGCATCCACCCTATCTCTATAAATATCACTCTCCACCCCTCATTCGGGGACTCTCCATCTCCACCCCATTCACACCTCATTTCTACTCACATATGGCTGACTTAGGCATCGGAGGGTCGAAGGCCGGCGAACACGATCTTCCCTCTGACGCCCTTTGTTCATGATTGACAGGTTATGGGTCTTGAAGATGATGATCCCTGCATTCCATGTGATTCAGCCCCTCAGCAATCACACTGAAATAATTGGCGCTAAAAGGAGGGGATCTCAAGTGGTAACCCACGCATGGCTCACCATGAGCATATTCATGATCCGGCTGGAATTCCTTTTTCTGGAAATCAGTCTTTCAAGCTTCTGGGTTTCGAACACTGAAAAATGAGGAGAGAGAAAGCAGATCTGTATTACTTTTCAGCTTTTCAACCACCGCAAGGTAGCTCACCTTCCCAGCCATCATACCCACCATCTTCCAATGAATCCAGCGTGGCCTCCCCGACCTCCGGCCAAGGCCCACGCGCCGGTGAGCAGCACCCCCCCCAGAACTCATCTGGACACCCATACAGGGACACCCAGAACTACTCTGACCCATGAGCGGCCTCCCAAGCTCCCGGCACCCCCCCTCCCCGGGTCTCAATCGGGTCCAGACTACACAGCTTTCCATCCCGACCACCCGGGACTCCTCTCTCGCGACCCCAATCTCGACACCCTCACTGCCAGTTACCCTCGCAGACTCCCTTCGCGGACTACCTCGCGAACTCCCCTGGCGGACTACCTCGCGCACTCCCCTGGCGGACTCTCTTCGCAGACTACCTCGCAAACTCCCCCTTCGCGGACTCCCTTCGCGGACTACCTCACGAACTCCCCTGGCGGACTCCCTTTGCGGACTACCCTGCCGGACTCCCATACATACACGACTCTCCATCTCCACCCCATTCACACCTCATTTCTACTCACATATGGCTGACTTAGGCATCGGAGGGTCGAAGGCCGGCGAACCCGGTCTTCCCTCTGACGTCCTTTGTTCATGATTGACAGGTTATGGGTCTTGAAGATGATGGTTCCCGCATTCCGTGTGATTCAGCCCCTCATCAATCACACTGAAACACCTAGCTATATGGTCCATCACAATTCAAAGCATGCCAGTTTGATTAGTCCATGAAGATGACCTTACTGGATCTTCCTACCAAAGTATACTCATCACCTGTCACTGTTCCAACATCCGCATGCACTATTTGGAACCAGAACCCCTGTGGTTTTTTTGAAAATTTCAATTTCAATTTCCGTCATCTCAATTTTGAAAATTTACTCTCTAAAATTTCCAATTTTCATAAATCATGTCAAGTTGTTGAAATTCCGTCTAATTTAAATGTTAATTTTAACTTCATAACTCACTTTAATGGCTAAAATAGTCACAAACCAAATTGGACGAAATTTCAGCAATTATGCATGATTTATGAAAATTAAAAACTTTAAGGCGTAAATTTTCAGAGATCCAAATAGTGCATGCAGATTTTTTGGTACAATAGTGAACGAAAATGTTTTTGTATAGCTAGGTGAAAGAACAAGCGTAACATTTTACTTTCAATATTTTGATACTATAAAGTTTTGGAAATCTGCATCGGTGAAATCCTGTAATTAATGTGCTTAGGTAAATACAATGCAAATACGAAAACTATAACAGTATCTGACAAAGATGAATCAGATTCTTCATTCTTGTGAACTGAAATATGGAAAAGGAACCGATGCACTTGCATAAGTTCCAAGTTTCAACCCACCAACCTAACACTGAAGTCCCTCTACCAGCGAAGATGGTCAATCTCACAAGGCATGGCCAGTGACAGTCAGACCATCATTTGAATCGTCTCCTTTCACCCAACCCCAGCACCACCAGTCCACCATGTGCCAGTGCAAAAGAACTACATATATATCAGACTATTTAGATTTCCCACCAGTCCACCACTTACTTTCAAATGATAAGAGATATCTTAGAACTAGCACATACACCACCCACATCAAAAACAGAAAACTAAAATGTGTACTGACCACAGAAATCCTCCGATGTGCCGACACTTCCCGATACCCAAATCTAAAGGGTGTATTTAATTCAGATTTTAAAAGATTTTGAGAGACTCTTAATAATTCATGTAATTAGTCGGATTTTCTTAATTCTATTGATTGTTTTAATTCCATATGGAGTCGATCAGATTTTATTAGATTGATTTATCAATATTTCATTTGATTTCATAAGTCCATAAATAAAATAAAACATTAAGCAAAACACAAAGGTTAGATGACTTTCTTTGATTTGTTGGGGAACACACTTGATACATGAGGTCGAGGGAGACTGCGACTGGAGCTACTAAGCTAATACATTCATCACATCTTCCTAATACTATATCATGATTACATCAGTATATAATGAAATATACCAGTACCATAAATAAAGAGATGATGACAGCTGATCAAACATTCACCATTACATGACCACATTTGTATCCCAATTTTGGTACTCTATAACCATGTAAAAGAAATATATAGATGACTATAGTTTTGATACAAAATACTTAAAAGAAACATGTGGACCTTTACAAAATTTCGAATGCTTTCTGTATATGGTCTAGTAAAGCAAAAGCCACAAAGTGGAATGCTAGATCAGGTCCTAAGCCATGAAGTTTTTGATCGGGAAATGTGGCATACCAGAAGCTCTTGGCGCTTCCTGTCCTCATCCAATTTTCGTAATGACCACTAAGAAACAATAGGCAAAAACATTAGACGGATTATAATCTCCATAACTTTTCTCCTAGATGCAGGACAAAATTTACTAACTCTGTAGATATTTTTCTCTCATAGCTATTAGATCATGAAGACCTGATACCAACCCATTTTATCCTCAAACTAGTCACTAATCAATCAATCCTACAGTAAATTGGAAACCATTGTCATGTACATATTGAATGTTTTTAAGTCCTAGATTACACAATATAAATGAGATAGAACAATTAAAGCAGAGTAGCAAAAATACAACACATTTGTACCTCCTGAGTGGCCTTTAAAAGAGCATCAAGCTTTGCTTCAACCTGAGCTTCAAGTTTCTCATACTCGAGTTGTGTTGTGAGAAGAACATATTGTTCTGCAAAAGAAAATATTTCCTAAATATTAAACCATAGGCCTGGTGGTTTCAAATTCCCCACCTTACGTAGAGAATCTGATACTATTCCTAGTTTCCTACCCATAGTTTAGTTCCTTAAACTTCAATAACTCCTTTGGAGACGTTAGATATAAAAGAAAGTATTGCTTAACCACAAGAGTCATACATATGGGAATATATATACTCAAAAATAAAAGCAATTCCTGAAGACACAAGGAAGGGAAATATGGGTAAATATACTAGATCTCACATTGCTCAACTCGTTTTCTAGAGGTAGGGAGGCTCTGCTGCTGCTGGACTTGTTGGGAGTATAAATGGGCCTAAAAACTTTCAAACAGGCCCATTGGTCATGCTTAAGGTCTCAAAGAGCCCATTGTTATATTTTCACTGACGTCAGTCGTACGCAATCACTGAAGAAAAAGCCGCGAAACAAGTGATCATAGTTGCTCAACGCGTCGCGATGCTATTGGACCGTTTTCGGGTCACTATCTTCACGGCGCTATCAGAGGATGTTAATATATGCCTTGAATCATCCAATCTGTGCTGACGGGTTATACTAGGTTATGGTTTCCAAGGTTATGGTTACCTATTAGGACTAGTATATCGGATTTAGGGCTGTATATAAACAACCTATTGTGTGTTGTGTACATGTTGTTCTGTATTTTTGCTCAACATAATAAAAACTGTTCTCCTTCTGTCCGTGGACGTAGCTAACACGTCGTTAGTGAACCACGTAAATCTGTGTTCTTTCTTGCACTCGTTATAACAAATTGGTATCAGAGCAAGGTTTATCTGGCCTGGTTGTGATTTCCGCCAAGAAAGATGTCTGGTTTGAATGTGAAGATTGATAAATTCACAGGGAGGAACAGTTTCAGTTTATGGCAGATCAAGATGCGAGCCTTGTTAAAACAACAAGGGATGTGGGCGCCGCTGGTTAAGAAGTCAGGGGATCAAGAAATCGCTGAGATGGCCAGTCTGGAGGAGAAGGCACACTCGACAATTATGTTGTGCCTTGCAGATGATATAATCACCGAGGTCGCAGAGGAGGAAACTGCGGCTGGTCTGTGGTTGAAGCTTGAGAGTCTATACATGACGAAGTCTTTAACCAACAAGTTGCTTCTAAAGCGACGTCTGTTCGGTCTGCGTATGGAAGAAGGTACATCTCTAAGAGATCACTTAGATCAGTTAAACACTGTTCTATTAGAGTTGCGTAATATCGATGTTAAAATTGATGATGAGGATGCTGCTTTAATCCTGTTGGTATCTCTACCTTCGTCGTATGAGAATTTTGTGGATTCTTTTATTGGTGGGAGAGATACTCTGACTCTGGAGGATGTTAGATCATCTTTACATACTAGAGATATGCGCCATAAGGTGACCGGTACTAGTTCAGACAGTCAGGCTGCAGGGTTGGTAGCCAGTGGAAGTTTGGGACAAAAAGGCTCGGGGAAGAAGAAATACAAGAATCCAGTTTCAAAGGGTTCCAAATCCAATGATGTCTGTAACTACTGTAAAGAGAAGGGACATTGGAAAAACGAATGTCCAAAGAAGAAGAAGCAGTCTGAGAAAGCATCAGGTACTGCTGTTGTAGCAGAAGTTGACACCACTTCGGAAGAAGATCTGGCCTTGGTTGCAGATGCACACATACATCACAGGGATGTGTGGATTTTGGATACCGGGGCGTCTTATCATATATGTCCACGCAGAGAGTGGTTTTCAACCTATGAGCAGATAGATGGAGGCAATATTTCTATGGCAAACAGTTCTGCAAGTAAGGTGGTTGGAATTGGCTCAATAAAAATACGGACACATGATGGTAAATTCTGTACATTGAATGATGTTAGACATGCTCCACACATGACGAAAAACCTGATTTCTTTGGGTCTTCTAGATAGCAAAGGTTTCAAGTACAAAGGCTCGTGTGGAATTTTAAATGTCTACAAAGGTGTCAATGTGGTTCTGAAAGGTGTCAAGCGAGGTACTTTATATATTCTGCAAGGTTCAACGCTGTCAGGCTCGGCTGCTGTTGCATCATCAGAAGTTCACAAGGATGATATGACCAAGCTATGGCACATGAGGCTTGGTCATATAAGTGAAAGAGGGATGCAAATTCTGTCAAAGAATGATCTTCTTGGTGGTCACAAGGTCAAGGATTTTAGTTTCTGTGAACATTGTATCTTTGGGAAGCTACATCGCAGAAAATTTCCCAAAGTAATTCATAGAACTAAAGGCACGCTTGATTATATCCATTCTGATTGTTGGGGCCCCTCTCGCGTTGACTCTTTGGGAGGTCACAGATATTTTGTGTCTATGATTGATGACTACTCAAGAATGACTTGGGTGTTCATGATGAAGCATAAAAGTGACGCCTTCAAGAATTTCAAGCAGTGGAAGGCATTAGTTGAAAACCAAACAGGGAAGAAGATCAAGAGGCTGCGAACTGATAATGGTCTGGAATTCTGTTCTGCTGAATTTGATGATTTCTGCAAGACTGAAGGTATTGCAAGGCATCATACAGTCCGGAATACACCACAGCAAAATGGTGTAGCAGAACGTATGAATCAGACACTTCTGGAGAGAGCTAGATGCATGCTCTCTAATGCTGGATTAGAAAGAAGGTTCTGGGCAGAAACGGTGAATATTGCTTGCTATTTGATAAATCGTGGACCACACACAGGTATACATCTCAAAACACCTTATGAGATGTGGTCTGGTAAGTCTGCTGATTACTCCAATCTGAGGGTTTTTGGGTGTTCTGCTTACTATCATGTAAGTGAGGGTAAGTTAGAACCAAGAGCTAAAAAAGGAGTGTTTGTAGGCTATGGAGATGGGGTTAAAGGTTTCAGAATCTGGTCTCCATCTGAAAGGAGGGTTATACTGAGTAGGAACGTAGTATTTGATGAAAATTCTATGTTTAACCCTACTGTGAAGTCTGTGGTTGTATCAGAAAATTGTAGTGTTGAGAAACAGGTGGAGCAACAAGTCACTGAAGATGTGAGTGAACCACAACAAGAAGATCAATACCTACATTCAGAATCAGAACAAATGGCTGCTAATCAGCATAGTTTGACTCATGAGCGATCTAGGAGATCAAATTTTGGGAAACCACCTACAAGGTATGGTTTTGAGGACATGGTGGCTTATGCACTACAGGTTGCTGAAGAGGTGGATCCTCATGAGCCGTCCACCTACAAGGAAGCAGTTACAAGTACAGAGTCAGCTCAATGGCTTGCTGCAATGGGAGATGAAATGGAATCACTTCAGAAAAATCAGACTTGGGAATTGACCAAACGACCTGATCAGGGGAGAAAGGTTATTACTTGCAAATGGGTTTTCAAGAAGAAAGAAGGGTTGTCACCTGCTGAGGGCATCAAGTATAAAGCTCGAGTAGTTGCAAGAGGGTTCCATCAGAAAGAGGGAGTTGACTACAATGAGATTTTCTCACCTGTGGTCAGACATACTTCTATCAGGGTGCTACTAGCCATAGTTGCACATCATAATCTGGAGCTTGAGCAACTAGATGTGAAGACAGCGTTCTTACACGGAGAATTGGAGGAAGAGATTTACATGACTCAGCCAGATGGTTTTCAAGTCCCTGGAAAGGAAGACTATGTTTGCAAGTTGAAGAAGTCCTTGTATGGACTAAAGCAGTCTCCTAGACAGTGGTACAAGAGGTTTGATAGCTATATGATAGAAATCGGCTACATCAGGAGTCCGTATGATTGTTGTGTCTACTACAACAAGTTAACAAATGATTCCCTCATTTATCTGATCCTGTATGTAGATGATATGCTGATAGCTGCAAAAGACAAGTCAGATATTCAGAAGTTGAAGGGTCTTCTCAGTGCAGAGTTTGAGATGAAGGATTTGGGAGCAGCCCGGAAAATTTTGGGAATGGAGATTTACAGGGATAGAAGTCAGAAGAAGCTTTTCTTATCTCAGAAAGGCTACATCCAGAAAATATTATCCAGGTTTGGTATGTCTACATCCAGATCTTTAGATACTCCAAGTGCTGCAAATATTCATCTGTCTACTGCGTTTGCACCTAAATCTGCTGAGGAGAAGGAATACATGTCTCGAGTTCCTTATGCTAGTGCAGTAGGAAGCTTGATGTATGTTATGGTTTGCACTAGGCCTGATCTTGCACATGCTGTTAGTGTTGTCAGCAGATTTATGGGTGATCCCGGAAAGGAGCATTGGCAGGCTGTGAAGAGAATTTTTCGGTATCTCAAAGGTACGTCTGATGTTGGTCTCATTTATGGAGGTGATACAAAATGTTTGGTAACAGGCTATTCAGATAGCGATTATGCTGGAGATGTTGACACTAGGAGATCTATGACTGGTTATGTCTTTACTCTTGGTGGCTCTGTTGTTAGCTGGAAAGCTACTTTGCAGCCTACAGTGACTTTGTCTACTACTGAAGCAGAGTACATGGCTCTGACAGCCGCTGCAAAGGAAGGCATATGGTTAAGGGGACTGGTCAGTAGTCTTGGTTTGCATCATGATCAGGCTATAGTATATTGCGACAGTTTGAGTGCAATATGTTTAGCTAAGGATCAAGTTCATCATGAGAGGACTAAGCACATTGATGTCAGGTATCATTTTCTGAGAGATGAGAGCAGAATTAAGGTGAAGAAGGTGGGCACTGCTGACAATCCCGCTGATATGTTCACCAAGTCGGTTCCACACAGCAAGTTCCAACATTGTTTGGACTTGCTAAATGTTACAAGCTGTTAGTTGCCCTTTGGGGGCGACATCTGAGGCAGAAGGAGTTATCTGTACATCTGGCATCACTATGGTGCATCTGGTACATCTGTTATTTGTGAGAGGATTCAAGTCAAGGTGGAGATTTGTTAATATATGCCTTGAATCATCCAATCTGTGCTGACGGGTTATACTAGGTTATGGTTTCCAAGGTTATGGTTACCTATTAGGACTAGTATATCGGATTTAGGGCTGTATATAAACAACCTATTGTGTGTTGTGTACATGTTGTTCTGTATTTTTGCTCAACATAATAAAAACTGTTCTCCTTCTGTCCGTGGACGTAGCTAACACGTCGTTAGTGAACCACGTAAATCTGTGTTCTTTCTTGCACTCGTTATAACAGAGGAGGAACGTCCTCTCCGATCTTTACGATAAGTTGAACGTCGCTCATTGTAAAACAGGCAACTGAAAACAATGGAGGCAGAAAAGAGAAAGCTGGCCGGCAACGACGTCGTTTCCCGGAGGAAAAAGCATAAGAAGGCGCCGGCAGTGAACGAGGACGAGGTTGAGGAGTTCTTCGCTATTATCAGGAACATACAAGTGGCAGTCAGCTACTTCAAGAGCGCTGACGTCGGCGGTGGAAGTAAATTTGTGGACGGAGGTTTGAGGGCAATGCTTGAGAGTAACGAGGAGGCAGACGGCGTCAAAGGGAAGGCCAAGACTAAGAAGAAGGAGAATGTGGACTTTGATTTGAATGCCGAACCGGAACCGGAACCGGAGCCGGAATTTGATCTGTGCTAATTGGGTTTCATGGATACTGTTTGGCCTTCGTTGTTCTCTTGCGATCGTTAGTGAAGATTGTGTTGGAAGAATAAAAATATGAAAGCTGGAAGAAAAAGATGGCTTGAAGAAGAAGCAGCAGCGGATCTAGGATCCGGTAATCGTCTAGGCTAATTGATACACAATTTTCTTTTTCTTTTTTACTTCTGAAAGTCAGTCGTGAGGCACAGCTTGTTCTTGAGATGGACAGCATACCCTATGAATTAGAATGGATTAGAATGATATATATATATAATGAGATTGGATTGGAGATGAACTCCTTAACTGCTCAGTCTTACTCTTACCCTTTGTTTGTTACAGTACATTTGGAATTGGAATATTATACTTTCTCTTCTTCTTCTGAAGTGTAAAGAAAACGCCCTAGAAACTCAGATTTCTCTCGCTCGCCGCTGCTACTCTTAGCCACCATGGGAAGTAGAGTGGTAAAATGGAGCTAGATATATATCGTCTCTAATTGGCGCCACTTTGGTCATAGCCACAACTCTTCTCCATCGATCTCGCTCTCACCTCCTTCCACACATCGACGCTGAAAGCTTCGTTTTGGTGGCCGGAAACGAAGAACACGTGTGCAGTTAGAGAAGTTGAGAAACTGCCAAGAAGCTAAATTGCTGGATTCGAGGAATTTGTTCCTTTTAGTAATAGCCAAGCTAAGATTATGGAGGTTAGAAGTTGACGTTTCGTGGCTGATGGCAGATATACATATACGTACCTAGGGAGTCCTTTTAGTTAGTACTTTTAAGTTGAGGATTAATTGATGATTTTTCAGTTTATGGTTTAAAAAACTCATTTTTCGATCACATTTTGACATCTCATCCGTTCAGTTTTTAGGTTAATATGAGTAGATCATTTTTACGAATTTTAAGCCAAATTGGTGTTCGTTAAGATAACAAACTAGATCAAATTAATGGACGAACCAAATCTGTCAAATATGAACCGTTCAAGTTCATAATTGATAAATCACACTTATGAATGTCTTACAATTTTCAATATAACTGAAAATTTGGAGAAATGATTTACTCATAAATACCTATAAACTGAACGGTTAAGATGTGGATATAAGATCGAAATGTGGGATAAACCGAAAAGTCCTCAACTTAAGGGTCCTCGTTAGAAGGGTTTCCTACGTACCTATACTTGAGACTTTTTCAGTTCAGTGCATAGATCCGCCCATGCGTGTGCGAATGTATCAACTAGGGGTCTAGTGATACTGTGATACACTGTTTGTAATTAACTTGTTACTTGCTAGTGTTTTTCTTCAAACCGAGTTAAAACCTTGATTCCCATAAAACGTTACACCAATCCTACTATTTACACCTTTGAATTTGTCATCAACCATTGTTGAGACTTTCAGCTTAAGATAACATAGTTTGAAACTCTGTAATTGTTCGGTAAGATGTTAGACCATACATTACCTTTGGCAGTCATTCATTCGTAGTTTGTATCTGTTAGATCAATGTGACAATGCGTTAGTTCAGCAAAGTGGACTTCAAAGGAGGACCAAAACCAAAAGCAGTGGAATTCCAAATTGCAGATGCAAGTCGCAAACGTCACCTGCATGACGCAGGGCATCTCAATTATAGTGGGCATCACTAACCCGGCAGCCGGCCAGGAATTTAAGAGAAAACAAAGACTGGATCAAAAGTCACAGAGCAAAAGCTCTATAATACAGACCAGAGTTGAAAATTGAGATACAAACTTTGTTTAAAAACAATGGACGCAGAAAAGCGAAAGCGCGACGATGAGGGCAGAATTGACGGGAAGAGAGCTAAACCGGAGGAAGATAACGGCACGGTGGTGACCGAGGAGGAGGTGGAGGAGTTCTTTACCATACTCAGGAGGATACAAGTGGCAGCCAGGCAGTTTGGGAAACCTGACGGAGATGCTGGCCGTAAGTTGACGACGTCCAAGAAATTGAGGCGCTCTTTCGAAGCGAGAGTCTTTGAGGAAGAGAAAAGGCCGGTTTTGGATCTCAATTTGGATCCTGCTGCTTCGGAAGAAAGCTAATCCCACTGCTTAGGTTCTTTGGTTTTGAATTGATTTGAATTTGGTTATAATGATGTAATGTTTCAGTCTGCGATGATTGATTCAACCCCGAGTGTTTTCATAAACCAATCGGCCGGAGTTTGTTCATCAATGGCTGACCTGCATTCAACTTTCAACCCCAAGTATCTTATTGATTGAAGATTAAATTTAGCCATAAGGAACTAGCCCAGAGCTTTGAAATGAAGTAGAACTTTGCAGTAGTATAAAATGTCTAGCTCTGAAGGATCATTTAACTGCTGAGAGCTGTTTTCATTTTTTCGCAACGAATGACGAGAACAGTGAAATTAGTTAATTTTTAATACTGAACGATAACTGATTTAACGATTTCTACTTTGAAACTTCTAATACTACGATTCTACAAAGTAGTATAATTCAATTCAATCTCCCAAGTGTTGAATTATTTACCAGCTAGGCAGCTAGCAATGTTTGTGCGATATTCTTTGGTGAATAAAAAAAAATGTCGCACATCTCCGCATGAGTCAATATGAGAAGAGATCTGGATCCAATGTGAAATTTTGTGGCTCTAGAACATTAAGCCTGGGACCTGTGTCATAGAATGGCCCCCAAAATAATGGAGTGTAACTAATCAATAAGTCAGAAATAATACATGAATTGTCACATTGTGTTTCCGATTTGAACACATAAGAGATCTCCAAGAACGAATCCGATACCACTTGTAAGATGTAATTGTCAAAATTATGGGAGGTAGCTCGGGAAGGCTGGAGCAGTGGGAAATGAGGTCAGAAAATTAATGCAAATCCCCTAGAATTGGCAACTTTCCTTTCTTTTGGGTTCTGCTGTGTTTGGCCCAACGTCCTTACTTATATTAACATTTTAGCCCAGACTTGAGGGGAGGCCCACTCGGCCCTAAATTTAGGCCAGAGGATGACCCAACCCAGACCATATGATGAGCGGGTTTGGCCCTACCCGTTTATAGCGTACAAGCTGGAAGAGTTGAGCCATGAGTTTTGAGTACAAATTAGGGCTGCCACTTGGTTTGGTAAATACCAAACCGATCGAAAACCGACCGAAAATTTATGATTTGGTAAACCGAATTTTGGTAATCGAAATCAAAAAAACCGAAACCGAGAAATACCGAAAAAGTTGGTTTGGTTTTTGGTAAATACCGAATTTACCGAAATTCTAATTATTTAAAGACTTATATTTCTAAAAACACACAGACTAATAATCTTATCTCATGTTTTCAATTGTATATACCATTTAGTAAAAAACAAGACAATGAATAGAAAAATTCAACTATACTTGGTAGCATTCGGGTCTCAATTAAAGCGATCAACTTTAATTCAATATTACTTGTTATATAAAAACGCTCTTACCTACCCGTCTTAGTCGATTCATCACACACACACATAGACAAACCCACTTAGATGACATGTAACCGCCCATGTAAAAATTTAGGAATATTTTTACCTCTCTTGATAATAGGGCTCCCAATTGGAAGCACAAGCGTAAATAGGGTTAGCCGCCTTGATCAAGGTCAAAACATTATCAAAAATACCTAATTTTTCTACCATAGTCGTATTTCACTATATTGATCACATCATAGTTCACAAGGTTTTTGAAAATTTTGCTTCCTCTTTGTAGTTGGTTCACAAAGATGTACATATGCATATAACTTACTAAATAAGTTATACCACATTACCAGGCATGTTGTGGTTCCAATGATTACAATTCACAAAAGTAAAATTCGACCGTCTGATGCGATCATTATAGTATAATACAATTATGATAGAAAATTCAATTGTACTCAATAATGCTCAGGTCTTGATCAAAGCGGTCAACCATAATTTAACGTCACTTATTACACGAAAAAACTTTTACTGCCCTTATGTGACTTATTTTGGTTGACTCTTCCACACACATACTTTCACATAGATGACACATAACTTGTTCATATAAAAATTTGGAAACATTTACATCCTGACTATTTCGGTAGAAAATTAAACCATACTCGATAATGTGTACTGAAATGATTATCTTTTGTATATGTATTATCAGACTCTAGAAACTCAAGTGATATTTAAATTTTATAGTTTTGTATTGTTTTGTTATATTTTGAAAATATATTTGTTATGAAGTTTGGTAATACCGAAAAACCGACATCCGAAGTTGGTAAGATTTATCTCATACCGAAGTTTTTGGTTTGGTAATTGAAAGTCATATTTCATTACCGAAAGCTTTGGTTTTGAAGTTGGTAACGCCCATTACCGATTCGAACCGACCGAGTGGCAGCCCTAGTACAAATACATGTTTTCAATCGATCACTCATAAGTGGTTTGCGCACCTAAAATACAGTTTTTGAGAATTGAGAGGTACAAGCAAATTTCATGTTTGAAAATAAATGCTTAGTATAAGTTGTTATAATTTTAACTTTTAAGATTATTGCATCTAGCTGAGATACATTTGTCTCTCGTAGTCCCTTAAAATTAGCTTTTACATGAGCAAGTGTAATCATTTTCTTATATGGTAAGCACATATTAGGAACAACACAACGTCACACTCACATCGTTTTCTCGTCTACTTTAATTTTACTCTAGTTGAGATTCTCGTTCATATTTCAAACGGGGATAAAGTCATACTTAGAATTATATTTTCAATCCAGAAATTTCACAGTGCTCAATGTTTGGATATTGTTGGAGTCAATTCATGTTTCCACTATGCTTTCATTACCAATGTGAATCATGTAGGAGTCCATTTTCAGCTAACAACCACACACTGAAGAAGAAGAAGAAGAAGAAAAAGAAAAAAAAAAAAAAAAATTCTAAAGTCTTACTCCCTCGACCAACCTTCTTTCGAACTTGTTTTTAAATCTAAACATAATCATTTACGTGAAATTTTCACTCACCAATAATTTTCCTGATTAATTTTTCAACTGTACCAAAAACAAAGATAAGACTTTAATTTATTTTTATCAATTGAAAAACTTGATTTTCTTTATGCGTAGCTAACACAGAAGAACATGTCACTTGCAAATTACAATACACGGCCACCAACCCATTATGTCACTAAACCATCCGAGGCTCCAATCTACTCACATTGCCTCCATCATCCATCGTTCCAAACTAGGGATGACAATGGGTAGGATAGGGTAAGGGTATCAAAATACCATACCCATACCCTTTTACATTTCTCATCCCCGTACCCGTCCTCATCTATGTACCCGTACCCTTTGGGGATTACATTTCCATACCCGTCCGATCCTCGTTAACAATTATGTATTAATTTTTTTTTATTTAAAAAAAAAACGAAATATAGAAGTACGAAATTAAAATCAAATACCAAAAATAAATAAGTTTCATGCTTTAATCAAATAAAAATAAATACAAGTCTCGCTTAAAAAGAACAATACCGGTAAATGAATGTCTATGCATTCGACAAAAAAATCCACAATGCATGCATGCTTAATGCAACATGAACAACTTGTGTTATATAACTTTGCTTTAAACTAAGGTTTACTGGTATGAGATTTGAGTTTGGATTTGTTATGTATTACTTTAATAAACAATCTTTTTGGTGTAAAATTTCATTAAGAGAATAAAAAATATATAATAAAAAGGAAGTTCCATTAAATATTTATTAAGAGAATCATTTAATTTTACATAAATATCTATTTATAAATTATATATAAATATAATAAATTATATAATTATATATAAATATAATAAATTATATAATTATATATAATAATATTTTCATCTTTAATGGGTGAGGATGAAGACGAATATCAAAATATCATACCCGCCCCGTACCCGATTTAAGAATCCGAATACAGGGGATACCCATCCTCGTTACCCGTTTATCCCCGTATATCTTTCGTGTTAGGGTCGAATTACCGTGGGTACCCTACCCGCTAGGAATTATTGTCATCCCTATTCCAAACAAATACAAAGCCACGCAGAAGAACAACGGTACTCGGACAAGACACGCTCGCCGAATAGCCGCTCCACCAATTTCATACGAGTCTTCTTTTTCTTTCTTCACCTTTTGGATTGTTTAACCAATAATTCTTCGAATATGAACCAAAACCCATAACTTAGGTTAACCTATGATTCATCATCCCCCATCAATCTTTACACAAAAGACAAACTTAAGATGGGATGTGCCTGTCATTCTTGGATCTCCTCCTCTCGTCAATTAGTGCCCTCTTACCTAAGAAACAATATTCCAACCCACACCATCCTGCTAATTGGAATCCCCCACTAAATTCTAGAATTAGTAGTCTAGGCATAACATTCAAAAGCTTCTTTTGATTCTTCTACGAATACAAAACCAACTATGGTGCTTGAGATCCCTACAAATCCACATCTACCGTAAAAGTCAGATTTAAGAACATCCACTAGTGTTATCTCCCCCATAGTTTGTGCTTTATGCACTTTATTGTCTTCATAAAATTATCATATGGGATTAAGAAATTTGTAACCACTACTTTACGAGCAGTTAAGATTGCATAATACTACTTTTATGTATTATATAGAGTTCATGTTATGTACGTGACATCTGATACGGTATTCAGAAAATGATGTGAATACGGTTGGTTTTAAACAAAAAATGATGTGAATACGGTTTATTGTGAATACGCTTGGTTTTAAACAAAAAATGATGTGATTTGACTGTATTGAGTCTAAATTAATCAGAAAATGAAACCCTTTATTCAACAAATCCTTGCGTTTCGATACGAATTAGGGGAAACAATTATATTAAAGAAAATTAGATTAGGGAAAATGCTCATTTAATACTAATTTAAACCTCTCATTCCTCATTCCAATGATAATTTTTTTCATGAGCTCATTACAATATAAGGTAACTTTTTTTATGACCAGATGCACGAACCTTTATTAATGTCATAATAAAAATAATTTTTATATATTTTTAAGACAATTTTACCATCACCACTTCAACATGTATAAAGAAAGAAAGTGGAAGAGAGAGAATACTTGGCCGGAACATCACCGGACTACTCCAGTCACCCTCCATCGGACTCCGGTTGTCGGTCGCCGGATTCCGGTCACCGGTTGCCGTAAATTTCTTCAATCGCCGTTATTGACCCCCAATAACTCATATTTTATCCGGTCGCCGGATTCCGATCACCGTTAACTCAGTTACTAACCCCCAGTAACTCGGATTTTTTTCGGTCGCCGGATTCCGATCACCAGTAACTCGGTTACTGACTCCCGATAACTTGGTTACTGACCCCCAATAACTTGGTTACTGACCCCCAATAATCAGTTACTGATCCCTAGTAATCGAGTTAGAAATGAAACTTTTACCTTCTTAGAGCATATTAAATAGTTTAAATATATTTATATATCACATAAAATATCTTACAATGAATATATTAAATTATAGCTAGCTTCATCTGAGTTATTTAGCTAGCGAAATAGCTAAAAGTCATAATAGCTCAAGTTTGGTTAGTCTGTTTAAGCTCCTAAAACATCCAAAAAATCTAAACACGCTCTCTAAAATAGCTTAGGAGTTAAAGTAGAGAGTTTGTTAAAGATGCTCTTACTAAGGCAAATCCCTACATCTCGAAAAAAAATTATAAAAGCAATATTGGGGTCAATAAATGTTGATAGAAGTTTACTACCTCCAATAAATGTTTATTGACCTCCACTAAATACTTATTACCTCCCAATAATAGACTAATTACTCCAATAATCAAGATACTATCATTTAATAACCATTATATTGAAGAAAAAAAAAAGGAAAAAAAAACCACAATCTCTGACCAAAACAAAAACAAAAACAAAAACACGATCTCCGATCAAAAAAGAAGAAGAAGAAGAAGAATGTTATCCATGTTTGCACTAAATAGATACCTCGATCTCTGACTAGATTGGCCATAATCGATGAAATCAACGGCTCGACAATTTCCGACTTGCTCAACCAGTAGAGGAATTGGAGTGTGACGCCCCGGATGTGCTCGTTAGGGCTCTGGAGATTGTTGCGAAGGTTCTGGCAGATGAGGATCATCTCCAGGAGATGTCGCCGGAATCGGTGTCGCCATTGAGTAGGATAACGATGACGAGTGCGGTCTCGGCGACTCAGTAGGAGGCTGCGTCTTCAGCGTTGCGTCGTCGTATACCTAGAGAGAGAGAGAGATATAGAGGAGAAAAAGAAAGGGATGAGATTTATGTGAGTTTAATTCTATAGAGGGTAATAATGTCTTTTTTATAAGAATCATTGGAATGAGCTAAAAGATAAGAATTTCATTGGAATGAGCTTTAACTTTCTAATTTCTAGGTATTTTGGATTTTCCCATTAGATTATAACATACACCTACATGGGATACAATATTGAAGCTAGTACAGCTAATTTCTTCTTTTGTTATATTAGCCAGCTACCTAACAAGGACAATGCTTTAAGCACTAGTACTAGTCTCGTAACATTTGTCTCTACATGTGATAGAGGCTCCATGTTGTGGGGACTTTATGCTCAAGGCAATGTTTAACTTGCATGTGTATACAGGTTAAGTTCGATCCTTTCTTTCTAGCTTAGCGGTTCATGTCTAGCTTGTTTTGTATCGTACGTGACTGAGTTGGGCAATCTCTACCATTTTAGGTTTCCCATTTATTTTCCAAGTCCTTTTGATGCAGACCTCAACCATTTTCTACCCGTTTCCATGACTGAAGGGTGGGTGGGTGGGTTTGCTTTACTATTTCCAAGAGATGGACCTTTTTCCATTATACATTACTCGTGAAACATAACATAGAGATGGTGATAGGTAAACATTCATCGTAAATATAAAGTGATGAGTTCGATACTTATAATTGGAGTTTAGCCAATCTTGGTCATAGGGTTGATGATATGAACTTATGGGAGGAGTACGTTCCCCCAGATGTGTCTTCAGCCTTTATTTTTGATGTTGTGAACATTAGGTGCGCTAGAGGCACCTCTATATAATTATATTTCTTTTCTTATCAAAAAATAAATAAATTCTTATAACTGGAGAATATAAGATTCTATACTTACAAGAATATCGTATTTTTGATCTAGACTCTTATATTTCTCTACAAGCCTTTGAAAGTGGGAGGTATTGAAATACTAATTCAAGATCTAAATGGTCGTAAAGAGAAATTAATTACAATTGGTGTCAACGAGCAAGCTAGCAAGAATACTATAGACATAAATGTGATCGTTGAGAATATGGTTGTGATTTTAAATAGTTTCCTTCTCTCTAAATTTAAGAAAGGAAGTAGTTGTAACAAAATTTAGGTATTCTCACTTGTTAGGTGCCCATCTTGTAAGGCAATTGATTCGAGCAAACTTCATGGCAAGAAAAAGGAAGAAGATTAGAGTGAAGTCATCAAAGATATTAATAAGTCTGGAAATAAAGTAGGAAGATAAGTAGGAATTTGTACCTTTCCCACTCATCAAAAAAAGAGGGGGGAGCACATAATATTATTTTCATGGCATTTTCGTGATCAATAAAATTCGGGTCATATGGGCCACCGTGTCTACAGATTTATATTTCCCACTTGGGATGTGATTCGTCTATCTTTCTTGAAAGCCAAGCAAATCATGCAGAAAATGTGATGATGGTCAAGTCTCTTTTGGGATATTTTCAATTTCTCAAACCTAAAGCCATCAAAGAATTATGTCATGGAAATTAAAACAACGTATGTCTAACGTGCTACTTTATTCTTATTTGTTTAACTTGAGGGATTGGAAAACAAATAATAAAGTGACGTGACGGAGCTCTAACAGCTATGTTAATGTTTATGAAATAATTAAATCATAATATAATCAAGATAGTATAGTCGTTTGTGTTACGTCTCATTGTAATATGTTATACGGTGTCTCGATCTTTGTATTTTTCTTCATGCTTGATTGGTTGCAATTTAGAACTGTTGTAGTTTGTGTAATCTGATATTACCTAGCTAGAACCACTTATCATATAGCCAGATCAAACGATGAAGTAATATGATATGTAAAATTTTGATACCAATTCTTTTTTGTTTTTGAGAAGAAAAGATTTTTTTTTTGGTTAGACGAAGAAGAAAAGAATTTTGATACCAATTCAATCATCACATGCAGGAGGTAATTTTGGGTGATACACAAGGTTCTAAAAATCTCCGTCTAAAACCGATTAATCTCCGTCTAAGCGCTAAACGGTGCTTCACCGTTTCCGTCTAGAGAGCTAAAAAACCGATTAATCTTTATCTCCCGATTAACCTACCTAGATGTTAATCACCGGTTATCCGTCCGATTAGCGTCTAACGTTTTTTAGAAATTAGTGATACGTACCGAAAAAGTTAGCAAGTACAACCTTGTTCTAGCGGAAATACTTCTACCCCTGTCATCTCTCGGGCAGCAGAGAATACTCTTGTTTCATCAGCCAAAAGCCGAATCTGCTCATAAACGTTTAGAGAGAATGAGAAACCTTATGCTCCGGCCATTAGCTGACACAGCCGGCCCTTTACTTATCTCTGAGTTTTGTTTACCATTGTTTTTAACACGACATGATCAAAACAGCAGTGGCATGGCCTTGTCTCAACAAAACCAGAGGTCTCTCTCAGGCCTTCTTCTTTATTTTTTGGGTGATATATTAGTGTCTTTATCTGACTTCGATTACAATATAATGGAAGCGCACAACGTTTGAATTGTTGTTCAAATCCAGCAAAAACTAATGGCTTTGTTGCTTAACGTTAAATACGGAAAAATAATGTTGATTATTTGTGATGGATTTTGACTTGTACATGTTGAATTTTATCAAACACGTCAAAACAAGATGCTGGAAACCTGAAATTAAGCCAGCTCTGCTTTGTTTTATTGGTCAAATAAATTAAACGTGAGATTCTGGAAAACATGAATGAGATAGAGATTACGAGAATAGATAAATATTTCCATCTGTGAAATAAAAAACTTGGTCAGTTTTATGAAGTGTGAGTGATTCCATTGCCGATACCGGGGGAGGTGGATGACAGATTAGTCCAAAAAGAAAAGTATGTAGAAGATGAGATTTGCCACAGGATAAGTACTGTGAGGGCGTGCCGCTTGTCCTTGACGACAGGATAATGTGGTATCGATTTTCAAAAGCTGGGTGGTCCGAGACTGCAATGCACGCTTCTGCTTTTCTGTTCATTTATTTTTACCAGATAAAGAACTCAATGTTTTCACTGTCTTTCTTGAATCAAATTCACAGCCTGCTACAGTCTTACTCATATACAGGAGACCAAATGGTGATGGTATTTCATGATAATTTTGATGAAATATTTATCAAATTAAATATATAAAAAAATTGACAAAACATTGGATTAAAAAGAATTTCACTTGTGAAAAATATTCGTGTATCGAAATCACCATATTAATTATGAACGATAAAAAATAAACACATACATGATCGAAAGATGTGAACCACATGAATCAGATTGAATATATAAGTGAAAAAATCTCAAAATATATGTTTTTTGTCAAGCATAGTAATGGCGCCGGACACCATTGATAAATTATCACAAGATAGCAAGAATTAGAGGCGAACGATCTGCTTTGCGAGGGTTTCTTGCACCAAGAAATGCCCAAGCCATAACAGCTAGTGTTTAGTGAATGATAAGAGAGGCGAAGAGTCATCATTTCCGATATTTTCTATAAACAGTATTGTTCGATGAAACAACCTTGTTACACTCTATAAGTACACAAGAAAATAACATTTTTATTTCTTAACAACGCTTCTAAAAGATCAAACTTGAAGATGATCTAATTCACAACTCAATTATTTGACTAAACATTGAAAATGATATTCACAGCTCATTTCCTTTTCTTCTTTTTTTTTAAATCACAACTAAGCATATTGGGTTAAACCGGATTCTAATGTAGAAAAAAATTTATGTAAGGTTTTTCCTACCACGTGACGGTGGGGCAACCTTTTACGTAGCGTGCCTGGTTCTACGTAAGAATATCTCTATACTGTATTGAGACATTATTGTCAAAATTTGGCCGTATGGTACAGCAGTGCAGCCGTATAGTAGTGTTCTGTAGTCCTGTACCATGACACCAAACACCTCGTGAAAAGTGAATACCACGACATAAATAAATAAACGTACACACACCCACTACCCTTGCATCTTGTGAATGCTTTCAAATACCCCACCATAATTTCCATTATTTCTTTCTAGATCTCTCTCTCGTTTGCCATTATTGAAAAAACAGATCCGAAATCTGGCGCCAAAAGGCGGGTAGATAATAAATGGAAGAAAGGGTACGGCCACGTGGAAACGTGTAAGCCAAGGCCCAAACGGGCAACCCAACTTGACAGACCTAAATCAAATCTAATCCAACGACCGTCGGCTTTTTATCAAAACAGCGGCTGCCCTACGCACTCGACGTGTCGGCGGCAACGCTTTGCCACGTGTCATACTTTCTTCTCGATTTGCGGTCGGCGCGCAAAGATGGATTTTGGCGCGCCAAATCGGAGGATTGGAGGGAAATGTGGATCGGGCTGTCGCCCACCCAATTTTTGGTTTGCTTAATCGTCGCTGTTGACATGTCGTTTGATTCGAGAATTCGAGAATGGCGTCGGCTTTTGGACTTTTGTGTTACACACTAGTTGAAGATTTTAGAGAGATGACTTGGAAATTCTCTATAGTCAAACGTTTATATGTTCACTAATGACATCCTACATGATTGTGGTTCTTTTGAGAAATTAAAACAAGATAAAGATAGCCAATTGAGATCATGAGTTTGTTTACGGTTGATAAAATAAAAAACGATATGGAATATGCAAATCCGATGTATATTGTTGTTTATGATCTTATCATGATGTCATCTAATATTTACCATTTCAAACGTGATAATAATTTTTGAATAGTAATATTTTCGTCTTTGAAAACAGTAGACTAGCTGCCTAAAACATCACCTGATAGTGAACTATAAACCAAATAATTAAATTTAATAAATTGCTTAGGCTAAAGAGCTTGATATCTATGTGTTACAACAAACCTTGACCTCATCAAAAAAAAAAAAAAAAAAAAAAAACCTTGACATTAGAGCAAGCGACTACCTTAACGGGGGAGAAGTCACATTCCATAACCTAGATATCAAATCACCACAAGGCCAGACAAACATCACAAAGCGCGGCCTAAAAGATTTTCCTCCTAGTTCATAAACCGGCTCAACAAAAGTACCCAACCAAGATGCATGACCCGTCTCTACACGACTACGTGCGGACCCAACTTCTCCTAACACATAACCATTCCCATACTGCCACACGTAGCCCTTGCTAAAGATCTTATCCCGATCAGCGGTGCAATCATGCTCGAGACTGACACCATTAGCCCCACATCACAAACCAATATGGTCCGAGCCTAATCCTAATATCTTCCAACCATTACCGTAGTCGCCACTCAAACCGACACAACGTATGTCGACATTTTGTCTGAGTAAGAGCACTGTGGTCATTGTGAAACCTTAGGTTTAAGAACATGGTATCTTGGTCTAAGAAACTGAGCCCTATTAGTTGATAAATTTGGTGTTACTAGTAATCAGAGTATTAATCTATCTAAAGTTTAAGATATTTGTCTAACGTAATATCCCTAATATCCTTAATGCCTGCTTAATGAAAGAAACTTCATATTTTACCGGCAATCTGTTTCTTTTAAGAAACAATAGCAATCATTATCATTAGTCACAATATCAACCACCCAATTAGGTCTTCCACTTTCCAGAAAATAATACGTAATCAATTACCTACAACCTTTCCTCTCACACCGGTAATTATTGAACAAGTCAGTCTCACCTCCCCGTCAATTCCACCTCTGCAACCCTGAACCAAATCCAAACTCCCGTTCTAAAACACCCAAAATCCACAATACCCAAACCACCCTCGCTATTACCAAGAATTACATCCTCTCCATCCATGAAAATGATCTGTCATGGTCAAGCCGAGCCGAGATAAAAGAAAATGACGCCGAGATTGACTAGGCAAGTGAGCCAAAACCCAACTGACCCGGACCTGAACCGAAATTCAAATCAAATTTCGCAATAGAAAACAGATAAATGAGAAAAGAAAGGAAATTTTAAAAAAGAAAAGGCAAGGCGTCCGTGATGCCCTAAGTATTCGAACGAACCCACGCGCCCACGTCACCATCACCTCCCACACTTTCCCTATCTCTCTCTACATTGTCCCCCTATATATACCAACCGCTTCTCTCCTCGCTTTTCCACACCACCACCACCACTGCTTCTACGATCATCTGAAAATCTCTCATTTCGATTTTTAATGGAAGACACGAATATCAAGAAGCGAGTTCGGGACTACGAGTCCGACTCGGAGCACGACTCGGTCGAAGCGAAGCGACTCAAAGACCACCTACTGGACTTCCTCGACGATTCCGATCCTGTTCCGACGAGTCACGACCTTGACTCGTTCATAAAGAGCTTCGAGGAAGAGATCTCCGCTACTAATTCTTGCTCGACGTCGCCTCGTCCGGCGCAGGAATCTTCCGCCGCTCCGGTGGTGGTCGATCTGACGTCGGATTCCGGCGAGTCCAATCCGGATCTCACGCACCTTCTAGAAGCGTCGGATGACGAGCTCGGCCTTCCCCCGTCCGAAGGGTTCAGCGGCGAGGCGGCGAACGACAGGGAGTCTGAGTTGGTTAGAGTGTCGTCTGACTCGTCCGGGATCGGCGAGTTATGGCGGTTTGACGACCAGGGTCCGAGTTACGACTCGTTCGAGTTGAACGCCGGAGCTGGTAGTAACTTTGATGATAGCGGTTACGTGGCGTTTGATGGGCTGTTCGAGCACTCAGATGTGTATTTTGAATCGTCTGATTACTCTGATTTTTCGTGGCGTTTCGAAACGCTGCCTGCGGAGTAGAGGATGAAACGAATCGTTTTCCGGCAAATGGAATATTATACAGATCTGTAAATTCTTTTTAATCTTTTCTAAAAAGGTGGTTAGAAATATGTAGAACCAGAATGATAATCTGATATTAAATTAGGAATTATGAACAACAAAAGAGAAAGATTGCCTTGTTGCGCTCAAGGAATTAGGTTCGATCAATTCCACCGGTAAATTTTATCGGTAAAACTGTAATTACGTAATTCGGAAAATATTGACAGAACATGAAGAATGTTGTTGTGTTTACTCATGTATGGCATGGTAAAACGGACCTTGATACAATTATCTTAGAAAAATTAATGTTTGTTTAGTTTCTAACGTTTTAGTGCTCCATTGTTGATGAGTAGGATATGGGACCTGTGACATAAAATGAATGAGTTATGTCATTTGTTAGGTTACTTGTACCTAAGAGCGTTTTCGCTTATGTCAAATTCAAAATTTGACATCTGACATGGTAAATTTAACATGACATATTTTGACCACTCTTGTCTCTAATGAAGATGTCAAATTTGAATCTTATTTTAACAATATCTTCTTTTTTTCAGTCAAAAAATAATATCAATAAGATAACATTCTTCATCCAAACCATTATAGATCCTCATATGGGGAAATTAAAGCAAAACTCAACACTGCTCAACACAAGTAAAAGCTGCTGGTAACCAAAGCTAAAAATGCTTAAGTTACAAAACTGACATTAAACATTAGGCAGTAGGAACTAAAGCTATTGGGAACCAAAGCTACTGCATAACACACAAAAACACTTAAAATGAAACCTCATACATAATCAAACTACATGAAGAACTAAATATTGGGAATCTTCAAAAGCTTCAAGGTCACCCTGCAAAATTTTCATATGCAGCTTGGAATAATATGCTCTTTCCGCAGGGTTCATAGTAGATGTATTCATAGACATAATTCTCATCTCAGCCTCAATCTTCTTACTTTCAAACTCAAGTTTCCTAACTTGCAATGTCACATCCCGACCCTTATAAAAATTACCTTATTTACTAGCGTGATTATAATAAGAATTTTACCGTCTCGATCATTGAGTTAATAGCTTAATTGGTCCCTAGAGGGGTTTCGGGGACGATTATTGTGCTGAGGATTATTCGTAAGAGGAAAATACGACGACGGTAAAAATAGTAAATTTTAGCTAGTAAAAGGTAATTTTATTCGGGTATTATTTTTCGGGGTGTTTTATTTTTAGAATTTGGGTATTATATAGGTGATGGACCGGTTTGGGGTGTGAGGCCCAAACCCATTCTCTTTTCCTCCCGATTTTCTCTCCTCTCCCGCTCCCGCACCCGATCACTCCCGCTGTCCGGATTTCCGACCGCCAGACCGCCGCCGTCCGGCCGCCCCAGACCGCCGCACCGGTCCCAATCAATCGGTCTCCGACCCAGCTATCTTCCAGGACCGGTGACAGCCCCCCTAGCGCCGCCGTGAGAGAGCGGTGCCGCCCGAAAGGTTAGGCTGCCCCGAACTTCCGGTCGCCGGAACTCCCTCCTCCGGCCACCAATCCGGGCAAGCTCGGTACGGTTTTGTAGCCCTTCTCCCGTGCAGCAACCCCTCCAATCAGCTCACTCCCTCTTGAGCTAGGTAAGGAGAAATGTGGAGTTGAAATTTCTAGGGCTTTTAAGTTGTTTTCGTTCGATTAGCCTAGTTAGGCTTGGAATTGGGTGATGTGTTGGTCATGAAAGTTGTAGAGCATGATGAGGAGATTATTCTGTCAAATTTTCATAGGTTTTGGAGGTCGCCGGAATTGGCCTCCGGCCGCCGCTGCCGGTTAGGAGATTTTTAGGGTTTTAAATGTGGAATATTAAGAGGAGTATATTGCTGTGATTTATGGAATTTTTGGATGAGATTTGGATAGGTTTGTGAATTTCCGAAGTTTGGTATTTTTGGCAGTTAATTAATGTAGAATCCGGCCGTAGGATTTAAGTCGTATTTTGGGGAGATTGTATTTACGACTGATGAGTATGATATTTAAGTTCGGATCGTTCCGATTTAAGAATATCGAAGTTAGGCAATGATGAGCGTATTTATGGCTCTCGGGTAATTTTGCCTATTTTGATTAAATATTGGATTATTGGTTGGGAAATTAATATTATATTTGGAACAGGACGTGAGGAGGCTCGAGCAGACGAGGCCCCAGATCGACATCAGGCTTAGGCCTAATTTGTGAGTGGACTTTTGTTTTAAATAATATGCATGCTATGGTTCATGAATGAACAATTAATGTCGTGGAGCATTTTGACGTCATTTTAATTTTTGACGATTTTTATTTCTCTTGGAGAGATACCGAAAATGGGATTTTCGGTGGATATAAATATGTATTTATGAGAGAGTATGTATAGAAAATGCTAGCTAGCCATATGTGTATGTCCACCTTAATGGCGCAGCATATAGCCGCATTATGGTGTGACATGAGCGTTGGACGTAAGCGTAGTAGCCCTATTTGAGTGTTTAATTCATATAGGGGGTATGGACACATATATATACACCTGTCTGTCCACCTTGATGGCGTAGTGTAGCACCGCATTAAGGCGTGACGTGAGCGTTGGACGCGAGCGTAGTAGCCCTATATAGACCCATGAATTTATATAGGGAGTATGGACGAGTGTAAATACATACATATATTATAGAGTCTGAGAGACTCGATATTTTATGAGATAAAAGTTTTATCGCTTGCGGCATGCATTCGATTTTTCCTTAGAAATTAATTTGGGGAAACATAAATATTTTATTTTATTTTTGTCCACTCACTCTAACGTTATTAAATGTTTTCCCCTGGGCCCTTCGTTTTAAATTGCCCAGTCTGCAGAGTTCGGGTTGGATCTAGTAGGAGACGAGGCATAGTCACCCGCATTTCCGCCAGTTTTCATCAGTAGGTTACATGTTTAACCTACTCGTATTTTCTTGCTTCCGCTCGTGTTTAGTAGCTCTGAATACTTTGGGATTATTGTATATTACGTGTAGAATTTCTGAAGGATAATTATGTGATGTTTGGAAGTGTTGATTTAAGAGTGAAATTTGGAATTTTCGAGTTAGGGTTGTCCATTTTCAAGGGAGGTTTGCCGAGTCCTTCGGTAAATTTTCCTTGGAGGTGGTCCCCGCACGACTTACTCCGGGTTTCAGGGTGAAGTTCGGGGTGGGTCGTGTCATGCAATTTCTCCTTATCAACTTCAACCTTCTCCTTCATAATTTGTAGTTTTTTATCATCTCTTTCTTTTTTCTCCATATGTAATTTTTCAATTTGTGCTAATTTGTTGGTTTCTTTCAGCTTTCTTTTTTCAGCCTTTCTACCTGGTGGTCTAGATAGTGAAATGCAAGTGTTCATGTCTTCCTCAATATCTATGTGAGTGCATGAAGTTGAAGAGTTAGATCCTTTCTTACCTTTCTTGTTGTCAAACTCTTGCATTGATTGTATCCATTTTGGTTGGTGCCTCAACAAAACCCAAGCATGATGAAGAGTGAACCTTTTGTTTTCTTGCTCTTCAAACAATTTCTTTGCTTCTGCAATATGAACAATGAGAAGAAAAAAAAACTTATGAGCTCCATATGATTATAAACTATACTTTGAAGAGCAAAGTGAATAAGGAGATAAATAAACAAAGTTTACCTTATCTTGTTTAGTCTTCCCACTTTCATTTTTCCCATTTATGGCTGCCAAACATCATGAAAATTTGTTGATCTCTCTCAGTATTTTCCCCCACCGTTGCTTTAACATTTGTTGTGAACGATCGGAATCAAAGTCTTTGTATTTATGGTAATAATCTGTAATTTTACCCCAAAATGTAGAAAGTTTTTGCCCATTGTCTTGTATCGGATCTATACCAACATTTAACCATGCACTGATAAGAAGGTTATCTTCCACTACGTTGAAGCCGAGACCTCTTGGATCCCTTACATATTTATTGCAGCACCAAGTTTGATTCTCAATTGATCTCCGAGTATTGCTCTAATACTTTTGGGTTCACTAATTACACACAACTAACTTAGTACCCAGCTTCCCTCCAATTCTCTATTAGTCTTTATCTCATCAAAAGATTCAGTACCAAACTTAATTGGTATACAACTATACATCCAAATGTAATTTGATTAATCAGAACAAAGATTCAGTACCCATCTTCGAGTGAAATTGATTAAAGGAAAATAAAAACCATATGAAATTCAATCATCTAAACCATATAGCACAATGATCTGAGTGAAATGCATCAAACAAATACCTTCATCTTCAAGCGTGATACGATCAGATACTCAGATGTGTTGGCCAACAATAAAAAAAAGATCAAATTTAGGGATTAAATAACAATTGATCAAGAACAGCAGATGGAAAGATTGAGGGAATTTGAGGGGGCTAAAGGCTTGAGAGATAAGCTGAAAGGTATATATATATAAGGAGAAGAAGCCGTTGGCATCTTCCTCCATTGATAAGCTGAAAGGTCCGACATTGAAGCTTATTGATAGACTCATAGACGATTGAAGTTTTCCAGAGAAAGTGGCGTTGAAAATATCTTAAAGATAATCTTGATTTTATACTGTAAAACTGAAAATTATAAACGGACCGGGCTGCGGCCCGTGGTTTATCGTGCTTGGGCCGTGCCGGGCTTATAACGGGCTCGGGCCGGGTTGGGCTTTTGAGCCAATAATTTTTAGCCCAGCCCGACCCATTAGACAAACGTACTCAGGCCGTGCCGGGCCGGGTCTTTTGTTAACGTGCCGTGCTCGTGCCTAACGGCCCATTTGCCACCTCTACCTCCAACCAATAAGTTGTCATATGACATAATTGTGAATGGGGTGGTCCAAAAAACCGGATGTAATTGTGAAGTGTTTTAAATACGAAACGTTACTTAGTAATTTGCAAACTCAAAATTGATCCTTGAGGTTCTATCAAGCAAATTGAAGATGATCATTCTTAAGAAAAAAAAAAAGACCCAATTGGAGACGAGCTGCACTTTGATGGGCTGCAAAACTATATTGAGCCCAATCCAGGTAACTGAAACAAATTGCCTCTTAAGGGCCCACATTGGCGGTGGATCAGGCGGCGTGATGCAAACCTGCATCGACACCACCTCAGAGATTAAATATAACAGCCGAAAATTTCCAAGAGTCCTTATCAGACACAAAAATCTAGCTCATTATATTCACCTGTTCCCAACGCAACCAACGCGCGCTCCCTCAAAACCTCAAACTCACGCTCCTATTTTACACCGCAACATCTAAAACAACGACATATATACTCGCGTGCTCTGCACTCTCCTCGTAGCGAGTATAGTGATCTACCACATAGCTTTCATATATAAACCCTGAAATTCGGGTTTTTTTTTCTTTATTGCTCCTGCTCCACTTTACTTGCGCATTCGGCTTCTCTAAACTTTTTCAGATCAGAAGCTTCGGGACTTTTCACGGCGGCGATTCAGTCGGAGAAGATGAAGATCTTCGTGAAGACTCTCAAGGGGACTCACTTCGAAATCCAAGTCCAGCCTCAGGACTCGGTTTGCCTCAATCCTTCTCAATTTTCTTTCTGGTTTTCTAGTTAATTTATTGGGCTGTGATTCGCGACGAGCATTATGATCGTAATTGAAATTTTTTTAGGGTTTCGTTTTCTTAGTTCTGTATGAATCGTAGTTTGGGCATATGGATATGATTTTTGACCTTGGATTGTGCTCTCGAGCCGTACCTAATGTTACGTTTTTGCTTCTAATTTTTTGAATTTAGAATCTGATTACTGCGATTTCGTTGTGAAATTACTCCTTCTGATTTGAGTTTTGGTGTGAATTTTGTGTGATATAATTTGCTAGTTCTGCAGTAAACAAATCGAGTGTAATTTTGATTTTACTTTGCCTTATGCTGTGCAAATTTTACTGTGAGGCTGTTTAATTCAACTTACGATATGCGTGATGACGAACGACTGCTCTTTATAGGTTGCTGATGTGAAGAAGTCGATAGAAACTTCTCAAGGTTCGACTGTGTATCCCGCTGCACAACAGATGCTAATCCATCAAGGGAAAGTACTTAAGGATGACACAACATTGGAAGAAAACAAAGTTTTGGAGAATAGCTTTGTTGTGATAATGTTGACGAAGGTATTTTTCTTTTGTACTCGGTAATTAAGAGTACTGCCTTTTCCTGCAAAGAATTACGTGCATGTGGTGGTGCTGTATCAAGTACTTTAGATTATGATAAAGAATGATGACAATTTGTTACCTTGCTCAATTCCGTCTTACTAGTTTGTTACTGACTTTATACACTTAAAATGCTAGAGTAAGAGCTCATCTAGTGAGGGTTCAAGTGCCTCAACTGCGACTACAACTAAGGTAATCATTCTTTTCAATGGGTTTTGTTTTCTGGTGTTTGAGTGGAAAAGAGGAGCATCAGTCCTCTAACCTTTTTCATAAATCGATAGATCTATGTTGACTTTCTTTCATTCAAATTTTTTTCTTGTTTATTCAAATCAACATCTATTTGTCTGGGTGTGGAAGAGAACCTTTCTATTCAGACTCAGTGAAGTAAACAAGCGTGATAACCCAGATTGGTTCAGAATTGCATTGGAGCATTCTTGTTTTTGCTTGAACTGAACCGTTCCGTATAGTTTTTATGTTTGATATATTATTTTTTTGTTTGTGCTCATTCACAGCATTGTAATGGTGCTTAAATCAGGCAGAGTTCTGCATACACTGATCATTCCATAGCATCAGTACCTATAGTTTCAGATTTTGATGCTTAAATTTGTTGCTTGAGATAGGCACTCCTATTATGGTTATATGGGCTTTCTGTAAAAGATGTTTTGATAGCTGAAAAATAACAGGGTGGTCATCATCTTACAAGTTTCAAAGCCTCATCTTTCGTTTTACTTAGTTAATTACTATCTCCTGTATCTGATGCTTCTTCGATATGAAAATAATCTATTTATTTATTTTAGGGTGTAAATGTACATGGATTTTTAGTGTTCAATTATTCGGGAAGATATCTCTTGTACAATATAAAAATTTTGACACGGTATTTACCTAGTAATGTATGCATTTATTTTGGTGCAGGCCCCACAGCCCAGTACACCTTCACTTGCTCCAACTGTGACATCCACGACACCTCAGGCTCCTGTCTTAACGTTAGCACCTTGAGTCTAAGATATATTGCTCCATTCTTTTGTATACATTTGTAGCTGTATATAAACAATCTAAATCTGTTACAATTCATTTGACATCTGTAATATTCTTTATTATTCAGGCCGGCATCAGTTACCACGCCAGTTTCTGTCCCTCCGGCGGCAACAGAGTGAGTATTTTATTGCTTCTGGCGGTGCTATCAGTTTAAAAATGGAGCACAGGCCTTGTTTTTGTATACATTTGTAGTTGTATATAAACAATCTAAATCTGTTACAATTCATTTGACATCTGTAATATTCTTTATTATTCAGGCCAGCATCAGTTACCACGCCAGTTTCTGTCCCTTCGGCGGCAACAGAGTGAGTATTTAATTCCTTCTGGCGGTGCTATCAGTTTAAAAATGGAGCACAGGCCTTGTTTCTTCCCGCACACGTCTTCCCCACTTACTTGCCGTATAATATATCTTCTGTCTTATAATTCATCATAACTGTTCAAGCAGTTTGGACTATGGCCAAGCAGCATCTGATCTGGTAGCTGGAAACAATTTGGAGGGAACAATTCAGCACATTCTGGACATGGGTGGAGGAACCTGGGACAGAGATACTGTTGTACGTGCTCTTCGTGCTGCGTTCAACAACCCTGCTAGAGCAATTGATTACTTGTATTCAGTAAGTGAAGAAATTACAATGACAAACTTATAAATTGCTTTACTTTCTTTTTAAGTGTACATGTTCTAGACCATTTTAGTAAATATGTTTGAATAATAGACATAAAAATGTAGTGACTTTTGACGTGAAAAAGCTTGTTATCTGTGCTATTGTGGGTATCTCTTCCTTTTGATGTAAATTTGACATTTCTTGAAGGGTATCCCTGAGCAACCTGAAGCTCCAGCTCCAGCTCCTATTCGTGTGAGTGGTGAAGCTGCAAACGTTTCAGCTCCCCAATCAGCACAACCAGCATCTGTTCCTTCAACAGGACCTAATGCCAACCCTTTAGACCTCTTCCCACAGGTAACCCTTTAGACCTCTTCCCAGAGGTCCTTATCATGCAGCTACTTAGATAAATTATGACGAGAACTTCTTAGTGGTATACTTATCTTTAATGACAACAGGGTCTTCCAAACCTGGGTGCTGCTGCCGGTGCTGGTGCCGCCGCAGGTGTAGGTGATCTTGATTTTCTGCGTGACAGCCCACAGTTCCAAGCACTGCGAGCTATGGTGCAGGCTAATCCACATATACTGCAGGTTTGCCTTCCCCACCCTGGTCCCCCTGCGGGACTCTGTTTTCTTCCCCTTTTTTCTTTCATCCCTCATTCTTCTTTACTGGTCGCAGCCTATGCTTCAAGAGTTGGGAAAACAAAATCCTCAGCTTGTAAGGTTAATTCAACAACATCAAGCTGACTTCCTTCGCCTGATTAATGAACCTGTAGAAGCTGGAGAAGGGTGAGAGCCTATCATATTAGCTTTTATAAGGGGGTGTATATGTTTGCTAAACAATAATGGATGCTCATTTATCATTTGTTTAGGGATGTGTTGGGACAACTGGATGCAGCAATGCCACAAGCAATAACTGTCACTCCCGAGGAGCGTGAAGCCATAGAACGTGTAAGTTAACACTACTTTCAAGCGTCCAATCATTAGTGAATGTCGAGCAGTGATGTGAAACTAATATCAGTTTTGTTTCATCTTTTGGGAAACTGAAGTGAGCTAGTTATTTTAATTATCCAAATCGTAATAATGTACTTTGCACAATTGCATCAGATGAGTATATTGGACAATTCAGCATCAAGTCCAGATGCTCAATTTTTATATTTCTGTTCAGAAACTCTAATTTGGTTGTTATGGCCAACATATCTACTTTTTCTGATTGTGATCGTAAGGGAATCCTAAGAGTCTTTTGACTTTATATTCTGTTGCTTTTAAAGATGATGATTTTTCTTTTTCCTTGCCAGCTTGAAGCGATGGGCTTTGATAGAGCACTTGTATTGGAGGTGTTCGTTGCGTGCAACAGAAACGAAGAATTGGCTGCAAACTACCTCTTAGATCACATGCACGAGTTTGAGGATTGATCAAAGGTAGATCATTGGTTCAACCCCCTGGATCAGAAAAGGGGGGAAAAGAAGAATATAAGAATCCTTCATCTTGTGGCTTCCTACCCTTTCTCTAATTTTATTGCATCTTTTCACATTTAGCTGTTTTTGAAGTTTGGAGCTTCGGTGATATGGTTTGTTTATAGGATTGTTTATGGTCTAAAATGAACAAGTAGTCTCTCTACCCTGTATACTCATCATTTCTCCGAGTACAAATTGATTTTTTTTTTCTTTCCTAAATACTTAAAAGCCTGATTTTAACAAAACTGAATGAATGTAACAAAATAATTAGAAAAATGAAGATTCAATTGGCGAGATTCAGTTTTATTCCATGCATTTTTTTTTAAGCTTTTAATGAAGTGAAAAGACTGGACGACCGGTGATATGAGTACGATAGGACAATATGGCTTTGGCCTTTCTGAAGTAAGCTGGTCTAGAAAAGTAACACCACTCGGAGACGTCGAGATGAGAGACAGGAAATGGTAGATTTTTGTCATCGTGAATTCATGATTTTTTGAGTGTCGTGGTCCAAATATAGTCACAAATCACAATCAGGAATGAAACATGGTGGGAACACGGTTTTTGGTAGACAGTCATCGTCACATGGCACATGGCTCAAAGATGAATAAGAGGAACCAATTAACAAAGACTAATGCCGTTCTCCGACGACTCTCGATGTGTGCTTGCATGGTTAGAGTTCACTAGAAAGTCTGGTCGACATCTCCAACGGAATGGTGGACATGTGAAAGGCTGAAAGCTCAAACCCGACATATTTTCTAGACTCTCCGGTTTAGCAATTCACCGAGATCTCTAGCTTAAGGGATATGGATGCCCAAAACATTGAAAACAGAAAGGAACCGACGAGACAACGGGGTGAGCGGCAGGGCTTGGCGCTGTGATAATAGGAACATTTTGAACTCAAAGTTGTACACTAGCTTACTGTCATATTCTGAAGTGTGCTCAATTCAAATCACTTCTTTTCCAAATATCATATTTGTCTTTTCAAGTCTATCCGGAACTTGAAGTGCACTAGTGAGTGCGTTTCAGCATTGGCCTTTCTGTTCTTATATGAGTTCTGTCATAGACACGATCATCATCTTACACATGTTCTAGAAGAGAGCCACACTGCATAGTACCTACGGCAACTTTGTCCCACAAGCACTAGAGGAGTTTTGCATAGTGAGGCACGTTTGGCTTGGCGATCATAGGTCTGATATATCCAGACGCCGAATCACCGATATTTAGAGCAGAAGGAGCCAATCAAGGAGTCGGTCACGGATAAGTGTGGGTTGTTTTTGACCAAGCGAGCTGTAGCAGGAGACGAGAGGGAACATACAGCAATCTCTAGGATTCTATCTCTGTAACTGTAATTCTTCATTTTTCATGAATTCTTTATGATATGCAATAGAAACATTTACTGAACGTTATCTTCAATCACTGTACGTTCGCATAATCCAGATTTTGATGAGAGCGGAGCTGTAACACTGTTACTGATATTTAGGGTTGTGTTGCAGCTGGCTTATCACTAAAACTGACTAATATTTCTAAATTGGCATCCAATGTTGTTCTGTTTTAGTGATTGAGATGGACTTGTAACCAGTGGAATGGATGGTGATCGAAAAGAAAAAAAAGAATTGCATTGCGTAGCGAAAGGCATATTGAATTCGATTTTCAATGTGTAGTACCTACCGTGCATATTGCAGCTAAGAGAAGGATAAAGAAGCTAAAACGTTCCATTTTTATATCCCCGTTCATTTCTTTACTAAACAAATGTTATTAAGCAACTAGAAAAACAACATATTCAAAGGCCTCTAGGCTCTTGCTCTATAGCCCTGAAAAATGCCCTTCACAACTACAATCCTATACAGGATCAGCTAACTTCTCAGGCTAACTTTACTAATTAGAGGTAATTAGTAAAACTAAGATCTGTCACTTTCTTCTGTTCATTTCTTTTTCGTATCCCTGTATATATCCCCGTTCGTATCATCATTATCATGTTGTCTATTACACATTCAAACTACATGCTCTCTCTAACCTTGAAACATCACATCTTAGAATATCGTCTTCTGATCAATGGCACTTCCGACGACCATTATCACTTTTGTTAGGTAATGCACTAAATTATGCATTCAATGATTGAAAAGAGTGTTAACCAAAATGCAAAACGTCTTTCTCCTAAAGATAATCATAACTAGATCACAATGGGGGATTATCTATGGACCTTACCGAACGAAACCAGTCTCTGCCGATCATCGTGTAGTCGAAAATGCGTGCGTGCCCTATTTGGTCACCAAAAGCCATCCCAAACAAAACCAGAAGAATGAGATCAAGGTAGCAAATTAAATGGTACAACTGCATGCATGGCGATCGGGGGTGAGTCACTACTGTGGGAGTCCGTCTTATTCAACTTCAAGGACCATTAGCTTTGCTTAGGTCCTTTTTCTTGGACCCCTTTTAGCCCACCCCACTCATCTCGATCATCATCGTCTTCATTGAAACACAATCTCATCTGTATCTGTGTGGTTTAGAGTCGCAATCGTTTTGATCTGAGTCCAAATCATTGAGGAGCACTAAGATGTGATAAAAGACGCGTGGTTGGGTGAAACACCACTACCCTCTATGCTCCTTCACTTCTCCATCGAATATTTTAACAATGAGTTCGAACAATCAGTATAACTGGATCCTTAATTTGTTTATATCTTTGTAAGGAGTGTCTGGTTTCGATTCTAGTCGCGCATATAATGTGTCGGGTGCTTTTGGATGGAAGATTAGGGTTCAGCTGTACATAGAAATTGATCGATCAAACCGAAGTGTTGCATTATATATGTTATCGTGTTTCTTTCTCGATGTGAGCTTTTCTGTTTCTGCATCACTTCGGCAAATACGATTCCGACGTGAATCATTAACTGGAAATTTATCGCCCATAATCATAGATTAACCGTACCACTAATACCTTGCCAATACAAAATTTACATGAATTTGGTTTAATATATGAAAGTCTCTCCGTTTACATACTTGGACTTGAGGTTTGATTGCATACGTATAAATCATTAGTATATGATTAAGACACATCTTCCATTGTTGAAGCCTCAATTCTGGTTCTTATCAAGGCCATGCATGCATGTGTAGAGTTAAGAGTTCAATACGGATAGTAGTGGAACATATATATTTGCCATATGCATCCCATCTCTTTCTCCATCCCAAATGTTATATATTAACGTTTTATTTCTAACAAAACAAATTAACAAATTAAATTTTGTGACTCTCATTCTTCTCTCTAGTTGGCTGCTTCCTTTCTCTTCTGGTGTAGATTTTTCTTTTTGTGCTTTCCTGCCAATTAGGTGTCAATAATTATGAGGAAAAGGTTTTTCTTTTCCAGAGATATTATAATGAGGGAAAAAGTTCCGACCGTTGATCAACATCACATTTCAATACTTCATCATTAGATTAAGACAAAGTTTCATGAAAAGTGTAAATAAATATACTTCTCTGTCTCTTATTACCTATGGTTTCTATGGTTATCAGCACCTCCTTCCAAAATAAGATGAAACAGCACACAGGTAACTCAAATTTGTTACTGATTGGCTCTATGCCTCTATCCTTCATCACTGCCTATAAATAATGGAGCTCCGTGGGTCATTTGGAGAAGCAGTACGTAGGAAACCTTAATTAGATGGAGAAGATGGAGAAAGATAATCATGCCCATGCTACAAGGGAAAAAGGAGGCTTGCTCACCATGCCATTCATCTTTGGTAATATATGGAGTTCTCTTTCTTCTTCTTCTTCTTCTTCTTCTTCTTCTTCTTCTTCTATACACTTCTTTCTTTATTTATCCATCCGTTTTGTTCTTTCATGTACGTGATGGTTTATTCACTTGTCGTGTTGAACACGATGATTTATTGGTGCAGCTAATGAGATTTGTGAGAAGTTGGCTGTGGTGGGATTCAATGCAAACATGGTGAGCTACTTGACATCCCAGATTCATATGCCGTTAACACAAGCAGCCAACACCGTCACCAACTTCGGCGGCACCGCTAGCTTGACCCCCTTGCTCGGTGCTTTCATCGCCGATGCTTACGCCGGACGCTTCTGGACTATAACAATTGCCTCCATTATTTACACCGTTGTACGTAATTAACTAAACTCTCTCTCTCTCTCTCTCTCTCTCTCTCTCTCTCTCTCTCTCTCTCTCTCTCTCTCTCTCTCTCTCTCTCTCTCTCTCTCTATAGTTACGCTTATGCGTGAAGATGATTAAGTGCACTGATTACAGAAATTATAAAGGACATGCAGAACATATACTTAATTAGTGTTATGTCAAAAGAAAACCAAGGTTTTTTGTTCGAATATGTAAAATCATGTTGATTTGAGAGATTCGGACCCAAAGACGTTAGTGAAATGTTTTTTTGTTTTTGTTTAAATCCCTAATAGATAAAGACATTTGAACAATTTCACACGGTTACATATAGTATAGTTTGTTCGATTTTTAATATGTGATTTCCATATAAGTAAATATAGAATTTGAAAAAGGGACAAAATGAAATGTTTAAGTTGCATGAGTTACCTGAAAATGAAGGTCCGAAAATTGATAAGCTTATACGTAGTTCATTTTATTGATTTGGTATGACATACTAAACGCTCAACTTTGTCTACTATGCAGGGAATGATAAGCTTGACAGTGTCGGCAGTACTTCCCCAACTGAGGCCTCCTCCATGTGACCACAACCAAGTGTGCCAAGAAGCCGACGGCGGACAGCTTGCAATCCTATACATCTCTCTCTTACTAGGAGCTCTCGGCTCTGGCGGAATCCGACCCTGCGTGGTGGCATTTGGGGCGGACCAGTTTGACGAGAGTGATCCAAAGCAAAACACCAAGACATGGAGCTACTTCAACTGGTACTATTTTGTAATGGGGTCATCCATACTAATTGCTGTGACAGTGCTTGTGTACATCCAGGACAATATCGGATGGGGCTGGGGGATTGGAATTCCAACTATAGCTATGTTCCTTTCGGTTGTTACATTTTTGATCGGGTACCCTCTTTATCGGAACTTGGATCCGGCCGGGAGTCCGTTTACCCGGTTGATACAAGTGATTGTGGCTGCTTACAAGAAGAGAAAGATGCCTATGGTTTCTGATCCTAGCTTGCTGTATCAGAATGATGAACTTGACGCTCCTATTTCTATGGGTGGCAAGCTTCTCCATACTAAGCATATGCAGTAAGTGCTCTACTTCAGTTCTTAGTCTCATCTTTTTTTTTTTTTTTTTTAAGAGGACTGGTTAGATGCCCAAACCTCTATTGATTTTTATTTAAAAAGAAAAATAGAAGAATACAAAAGTAAGGAGGGGACATTAAGTCTAACTCCTTAATAAGAAAAGTTACCAAAATGATAAGAAGCTCTAACAGAGATAAACAAAAACCAATATGCAACAAAAAACATCCTACCGAAAACGAAAGTTAGGGAGTCTCATATAGTCTCTATGGCAATGAGATAGAATGAAATGCGGAGGCAAATCCCACCATATTAAACCATTTGAAGAAAGGCCGCAGTTAGCAAGAGCATCTGCTGCTTGATTACCTTCACGAAAAATATGAGAAGAACGAAAATGCATCTGTGATATCCGATGTAAACAGTTTCCCCACTCAACCCTTAGCTGCCAAGGCACTAAATGCGGCGAGCGAAGAAAATTAATAGCTAAGGAAGAATCAACCTCCAACCATACATGCTTCCAGTCTCGCACCCATGCTAGCTCAATAGCTTTTATGACTGCCATAACCTCTGCTGCCACCGAACTCGCCATATTAAAATTGGAGCAAAAAGCACCAAGTACTCCACCTCTAAAGTCCCGAAATATACCTCCATAACCCGCTTGGCCCGAAGAGCTACGCCAAACACCATCAGTGTTGACTTTGACCCAACCAAATAAAGGAGGATGCCAATTGACTTCCACAATGCACGGAGCATTACTAGGCTTGCAAGGGACATCAACCTTCTTCAGAATGGAAAGATCAAAAACCCCATTATTCATGCAGCCAGAACTGATTTTATTAGAAGCAACCACTTGCCCAAAAATCAGATTACAAGCCTTATTGACATTAGGTTGAACTCCATCAAACCTAGCTTGGTTCCTGAACTTCCAAATACACCACAACGTAACGACAAAAGCAGTGAGCCATAACTCACGCAATTGAGGGCTACGACTATAAACCAAGCCTACATGTAACAAGTCTAATAGAGAACCATGATGAGCACCCAACTGAAACATTGCTGCTAAGCATTGCCAAACTGACGATGCAAAAGAGCAGGAGAGGAATATGTGTTCAAGAGACTCCCCATGACGGTGACAGAGAGAACACCGAGATGCCATGGAAATGCCTTGTTTTTGAAGGAACTCTTCAGAAAGAACATGACCCTTTAAAATTTTCCAAGCTAACAAAGACATGCGTGGAGGAACAAAATTCTTCCAAAGCAATTTTCCCCAACTAACAACAGCAAATTTAGGACGTAAAAAATTATAAGCATCACGAGCAGAAAGCACACCTGAAGCAGATGGAGTCCATATGAACTGATCGTCCTCATGATCAGATAATGAAATAGAAACATTTTGCTTCACAAAGTCACAAACGCCAGGAAAATGCAATTGTAATATTGTGGGAAAATTTAGTTCTTAGTCTCATCTGCTATATATATTGGAACAAAATCATTTCCACACAAACAGAAAATATACTAGAAAAGCATGGAAACAACTTTTATGAATTCTTTATAGTTTCATATATTTCGAATCTTTAAATCATTTCCTGAGTAAAACATGTCAGACTATGAAATATCATCGTACCCATAAAACCGACATCCGGTTGTGGCTAGCTAATAGAGCTGCCTTATCATTATCCATTGTAGCTGGCCAACTAGTGATCGTTAGGTGGATTCTGGATTCATATTGCAGAATGAAGATGAGGACTAAATCATTTTGTCCATGTAAATAATTCGTGCCAAGGAAATAAGGATGTAGGGACCGTGATATTGATCCTATTTAATTTCTTGACCATTACAGCACCGCAAACTTTGTTTTCTATCATTTTTGGTCTGTTCACTAAGGAACAAAGAAAGCTTGTGTCCTCTACTCCATTATCAGACTCACACTGTCAGAGTCATCCCCCACCTCCACAGACCACAGTTCATAAGGACCCAACAATAGCCAAGAACATGTAATCTGGTCATCGTTGCTAGTTTCGAATACGTGTTGGCTTAATTTGCTACTTCATATGTGTCACAGATCGTATGATAAGCTACTCTCATGGACCAGAGACCATCGGTACAATAATTGAACAAGAACAATTGATTGCTTTTATCCCCAAAACACCCAAATTTAGTGTCGATGTTTTTGATTGAAAATGTTTCATAGAGATAAGAGATTAAGGTAACTAGTTGTTTGCGTTTTTACTTAGTCTTGGTAAACAAATTTCACGATCTAATTGTTTAATTAGTAATCCCAGATTTTTAACTAGCCAATTAAGATTGTTCTTATTGCAAAAGAGTAATAACATGTACGTGTGGCTAAACAATGCAGATTTTTTGACAAAGCAGCCATTGTGGTAGATCAAGACGAAGTTAAGTCACCCAACTTATGGAGGATCAGCACCGTCCATCGCGTCGAAGAACTGAAATCTGTGATCAGAATGGGACCGATATGGGCATCAGGCATACTCCTAATCACAGCCTATTCCCAACAAAGCACTTTCTCACTCAGCCAAGCAAAAACCATGAACAGACACCTCACAAAGTCCTTTGAAATCCCAGCAGCCTCCATGTCAGTGTTCACCATAGTCCCTATGCTCTTAACAATCGCATTCTACGACCGAGTTTTCATACCCCTAGCCAGAAAGGTGACAGGTTTGGACAGGGGGATCACATTCCTACACAGAATGGGAATCGGATTCGTCATTTCCGTATTGGCTACTTTCGTCGCTGGATTCGTAGAGTTGAAGCGAAAGAAGGCAGCATTGGATCATGGTCTTGTGAATCAACCACAATCCATAATCCCCATTTCAGTGTTTTGGCTTGTGCCTCAATACAGCCTTCATGGGATGGCTGAAGCTTTCATGTCTATCGGGCACCTCGAGTTTTTCTACGACCAGGCACCAGAGAGCATGAGGAGCACTGCTGCCGCACTGTTTTGGACTGCGATATCTGCCGGGAATTATTTGAGCACCCTCTTGGTTTCCTTGGTGCACAAGTTTAGTGCCGGGACTAATGGATCCAACTGGCTACCGGATAATAATTTGAACAAGGGGAAGTTGGAAAACTTTTACTGGTTGATCACCTTGTTACAAGTTGCTAATCTGATTTACTACCTTTGGTGCGCTAAAATATATACGTTTAAGCCGATTCAGGTGAAAGGGAAAGATGAAGCCGAGTCTGAAGGAAAGGGTGTGGAGCTTGCTAATCGGGTTTAGAATTTTAGAGGGATTATCAATCAATTAGATGTAGGTTAGTCGTATAGTTTAATGGTTGGTAACTTAGCCTACAGCAACCAATGAGAATATATATTGTGTACTTCAAATAATGCAACCCTTTGTACGTATGAAAATTATACGTTAGTCAAAAAAAAAAAAAAAAAAAAAAATATATATATATATATATATATATATATATATGGAACTGCAAAACATTTCATCTTTTAAGGGCCTAACCATATATGCTGAAGAACTTTCGTCACTAGAACGAAAATAAAACCTCTAAATCCTAAACCCTAAAAGTAACTGTGGTCTTAGATCTCTCGACCAATTCCTTCACATTCATCAACCGGCAGTTCAACTTGGTTCTTGACGGTGACCATAATGTCAAGCTTACGAAATCTAGTTTGGGAAGCTCCATCAACGACACGTTGTATTTGGTGCCCCGGGTCTTGTCACCCTGCTCAACTTGGCGTTTCAGTATAGGAAGCCCAATTGTTCTAACCATCTCAATGACTATGTCACTATTATCCTTGTCGATGACGATGAACAACCGGCATTTTGCGATTTTTGAATATTGTTGTTCAAAAATCAAGATCGAGTTGATGACTTATTTACTGGTAAAAACTGATTACAGATGAAATAAAATTTATCCAGATACCCTAGGCGATGAGTATTCCAATTGACCTTTAATATCGAGTTCTATCATTTCTATTTCTATGTATGAATGCTAGACAATTAGTTACGTCGTATAATTTATTAAATTTTAACACAATTAAAGAGGGATGTAAATGGAACCAACAAAATAACAAAAATGTTTAGTTGACTCCAATATCTACACCTAAATATTTTTCTCAATAAAAGAAACGCAAATACTTTTATCAGAAAATATTTACAAATTATGTATCCAAATAAAACCCAGAATTACAAACTCCGGAGTTCGAACAAGGAATTGTATATGTTGCAACGTATCATTATGAATGCACAAGTTAGACAATCACGTTAATGACACGTTTACTTACCTGGAATGATATTGGGATGTATGTGAATGATTGCGGGATAAAAATGAATTCATGTGTTTACTTGCTCATGATGGAATGAGAATTGTTATGGGTCTCACCTCCAAACCCGGAATTGATTTCTTGATAACCCGGATTTGGAATACCAAGGGGGGTCGAGGGGATGTGGGTTTAAGAATGATACCATCCGGAATGAACTTTTTGTACCTAAAATATCCTCACATAATTACAATAACCTCAAATTCCCTTACTTTTTTAAAATGTAGTTTAGTAATCATGCTGGTTTAATTCCAATTCACTATTATAAGTAAACAACATCAATCGTAATTAGTTCCATTCTTATTCTAATTTTATATGGTAAATAAACAACTCAATGGAATTAAAATCTCCATCTTCTATTCCCTCATAAATTCAAAGAAACTAATTTGGATTTGTCGTAAATTAAAGATGACTAGGGACACATCTACTAGGCCTAAAACAACTTTGTTATCATCTTATCATAGACTTGATCGGGGCCTCTAACAGCACTGTATATTGGACTCAAGTGCCTCTTTTACAAATTACCGTATGCTGTCAAAACTAACACAGAAATGTTTCTATCTTGAATTTAATTGAGACTTGCAGTAGGGCTTAAATAAAAAATCATTTGGATTTGCTCTCTGCAAAACTTGCTATTAAAACTGTTGTTAGCACAGATAAGCAACGACAATCACAGATGAGTAGCGACATCTACGGTATGGAAGAAAAATTCTTACTAGCAAACATCTAAAACTTAGGGCTCATAATCACATTCACAGCTTCTCAAGCATTTGACCTCAACAGGTAAAGTTGGAACTCTAAAGCCACGACATGACAAAAAACTGGCACCATTCAGATTGTGCAATCTTTCTCAGTATACTCGGTTACCAATAGTTTGGGACAGAGACTTCAGCTGCGTGTTCCATTTATCTATGGCAGCATACTTCTTCCTTCCCTTTGACCTGCAGTATTTTTCCGATGAATCAGTGGTAATCATTTAAAGTAAAACACGAAAATAAAATCACAAATAGAGTAAAAACATACCTGTCACCACGCTCCATGATCTGGTTCACCTGGTCAATATGTCCATCGATTCTGTTATCTAAAATTAGTGAAACCAAGAGCTGCTCAACATCTTTCTCAGGGACATTAAGTTCCTGAACATAAAAAAAGTTTAGTAAGTTTCTGGGGGATACAACTATGCTGTTAATAGCAACAGCAAGGGCTACAATTACAAATGTTTCTAAGGTATTAACAACTCAACAAGCGTAACAATGCATTATCTACAACTGCAAAAGATAAAAACTAGGGTTCACCTTCGATATGAATGGAATCCGGATTCGTGTGTACGGCTTGATTAGTTTAAGCAAAACTTGTGTCCTAATATTCTTCAATAGGTCTTCAATATAGTTCCGAATGAATGGATCATCCATAATTGTCTTCCTGTTACTCTGAAGAAAATAAAAGGAGAAACTCAATTGAGGGAAGCAAGACAGAAAGAAATAGCAAATTTTAGACACAACTCACACAAGCAGAGAAGAAATTAACAACCCAGATAATACAGTAATAGGTACAAAACTACACCTTCAGAATTTTTTCAAACTCCAATATCTCATTTCGTTGATATGCTGCAACCAGATTTGTCATTGCCAAGATCTCAGGATCATTTTTATACCTGTACAACAGAAATACTCAAACCAGCGAATGAAAAAAGAGTCACTTCAAAGAAACTGTATCTTTTTCAAAACTTACGGCTTTGCTTCTTGACCATCAAATGGATTAACCTCAGACTGCATCAGCATATTAGCCAGAACTAAATATCTGCAGAATCGTGCAAAGAAGAGAAATTAGTACAAGATACAAAGTACATGTATTGTATTACAACCTAGTCCAGTTCCCTCGGCTGAAACACAGCCTCATCAACCAAACTAATATTTTCATCATGGAAATAACACTTAAATCCTTTGTCAAGTTGCAGTAGCCCTCAATTTAAAGATTTGAGACACTTAAGTTTGCATCGATACCAAATACATATCTAAAATGTCACCCCAGGACATCAACCAAACTAGTTTCATCAGGGAACTAAATGATTTGTCAAGTTAAAGTTGTCCTCTATTTCAATATTCTTCACAAAGTTGAGACACTTGACACCTATCTGACCTATCAAGAAAATTGCTACTAGAATCTGTAATCACTCGCAAGAATGGTAGAATATGATTAATCGTCTTATATTCAAAAAAATGTGGGCACTTAGTCCAAAAGATTTTGCAGTCTATCATGTAAGCAATGTTCTAAAAATCCATGCCTAGAACCGATTAATCCCCGCCTAGGCGCTAGGCAGTGTTTCACTGTTTTCGTCTAGAGAGCTAGAAAACCGATTAATCCCCCGATTAACCCGCCTAGGCGCTAGTCACCGGCTGTCCGCCCGACTAGCGCCTAGCGTTTTTTAGAACATTGCATGTAAGTGAAACTTCACTTCCAACCTTAAGCTTACTTATAGCATGACTATAGAGTTAAAGGTGGGACAATATTATAAGCACATCAACCCAAATTACTTGCTTCTTACAAATGACAAAACAAATAGTAGAATTAGCACCAATTTAAAAACTAAAAACAATTGGATATACAGGGATATATACACACACACACACACACACACACACTATTTAGCGTGTGAGTAGTGAGAGAAGGAGTAGAGAGAGAGAGAGAGGAGGGAGAGAGGGAGAGAGATAGAGGGATAAGGGCAGCATAGAACATACTTCAAGCATTGTATACGCCTCTGGTTCCCCGCTTCATCATAATTCTTAAAAGCTTCAAAGAAATCAGTAGCGGCCTCTGCCCACTGACGCTCTGCCATATGCATCTTACCCCCACACTCACGAATTATTCCCATGATCCTAGGATGGGGTATTGCTGACTTGATTGCAAGTGCCTTTTGGTATAATTGCTGCATTCAATGTAGAGTCAGATGCTGCTTGGGCTCAAAGGTAAACAGAAACACAAAAAGAAATGAAATCCGCAATGTATTTTACTGAATGATTTATTACTAAGAGGAAAAAGTTAGGGCCTTGCTGAGCATTGTTGAAATATAGCCCAGTAAGTATGCACGATCCTTTAAATTGTCACACTAAACGACAACTAGGTGCCTATGTGATATTATCTGTCAAAAATACATCAAATTGTCACAAGCCACAACAAAACTATCAACAGGTCATCTCTGTTTATATACGAACTTAGAAAAATCCAACATTTCCACAGCATAGGTATTAGACGGATTTGGATAACCATAGAAAAAGAAGAGAACAGGTTATATATTTCCTACTAAATGAGTGGAAACCAGACCAGTAATACGATCATAATTTTCTGCTTTGACTAAACTAGTCCAACACGTTACTAAGAAAAAACGAGATAGAAATAGAGTTCATCGCACATAGAAACATAAAGGCATTATGCATACAACAAAGATTCTTACCTTCAGCTTTTTGTTATTTTTAGTCTCGGTGTACATTTGAATCTCAATTGCATAAACCTCCAAAAGTTGGCTTCCTTTCTTTTGATCATCAGTACCATCTTCTTTTTGACAAGATTTGTGGAGTTCCTTCAAAATCTAATAGTGCAACAAAGGTTATCCTCCCATCCTATGACGATCACAATATGGATTATGTCATGCTAAAAGGTAATAACAATAAACAGATACCTTACTCATTCGCCCATATTCACTCATATCAAACCAAATTTTGCAAAGCTTAAGATTTGTCTTGAACCAAAGCCTCTGCAAAACAAAGCACAATACGGCATGTGACTTATTGCACAAAAACTTGATACATAAAAGAAAGATAAACCAGAATCACCAAAGCTCTTGTACCATACGCTAATCACTTTCTGCAGATCTCCAATACAAAGAAAAATGTTGCAAAAGGTGAAGATTTTATTCTAACCTCGTTCTTTGCCTCTTCCAGGGCCTTTAGAGTAGTCTGATAAAACTCTTGCAGGAAACCAGAGTTCTGACTAGCTGATCCAGACACAAAATCCATAATGTTGTTTATACATTTTTCACTGTAATTCCGTGTCACAGCTGATCTGATGTACGTCAGCATCTCTCTGTATGAATCCATCATCTCTTTATACCTCCCGAGACGATAATGGATCTTCACAGTTTGCTTCAAAGCTTTAAATCCCCTGGAGTAAAAGAAAATCTTAACAACAGTAACCAACAAGTGAATTGACCCTCCTAGATTTGCAACGTGCTGACGGTTTCTCGTGTGAACAATATAAATAAAGGAGCTGTCTATTTCAGTCCTCCTAACTCAAGCACTCAATATAAACACCGCGGCGTTTGCCAATCTTTAAGTTCTAACTCCATTTACCAATTACGGCAATCGAAATACAACACCCTAAATACTAAGGTCCTCAATTAATTTTTGCAGTAAAAATAATAGAATGTTAATGATGTATTGCTCACCACTCAGCCTTCTCGGGCTCCATGCGAATTACTTCTTGAAATCCTGAGAGTGCTTCTTCTGGATCAGTCTCAACCAAACCTGAAAATCAAATCACACGAAAAATAAATAAAAATCAGAAAAAAAAAAATTATCAAACCCTAACGAAAAGAGAGGCTAAGAATTTAGATGAAAAATTGGGAAGGTCGAAAACGAAGAATATACCTTTGGAGTTGTAATACTGGTTCTCGATATCAACATCCTGCTCCTCCGGCTCTTCATCCGAGTACTCGAATCCGTAATCCTCCATATCAGCATCTGCACACAAAACGAAGACGACGTATTGTTATACATAATGCTGCTGCGTTCAACTGATTCGAAATTAACAGGTTGGAAACCCTAAATCGCGGGAAGAGATTTTGAGAATGGTGAATATCGGGAGAGAAAGATACCGGAACCCATGGCTGCTCAAAGGAACGAAGTCGGAGCTTTCGCGCAGAGAGAGAATGGAAGAGAATGGAACAAAGCGCAGAGAGAGAATGGAAGAGAATGATCTTCTTTTTTTCCGTTCTTTTCTTTTTATGATGATGATGAAAATGCATTCCAAGTAGTAGGCTACACGCCCCACAGAGAATTGGGCCTTTTAGATTTGGTGCAACAGGTGGGCCCGGGTAGACATTACAACCCGAAGGATCCAAAAGCTGGAAGCCTATGTTTTAAGAGTTCTGAATTAAAACAGTTTCATGTTACGTAAATATCATCGTAAAAGTGAAACAAACCTTATTCTCAAGAGACCGAAACCCTAGGTTTCGAGAGCAAAGCGGCAGAGACTCGGGGAGGCTTTCGACTGCTGCAGGACGTCTCCGGCATCGGGCTACGCAAGTGAGCAGAGGAAGAGGTGGCTTTGGTGTCCCTTTAGAGCGGCAAAGATTCTTTTCGGCTTGGGACTCCGGATCTGATCTAGTGTTTCAAGACAATTCAAGAGTAAGGGCGTCGGTGTTTGCTGCGTTGCAGTTCGTAGGCGGTGGGGTGTGCACGATTCAAGCTTTCTAGATGAGGTGGAAGACCAGCGAGGCTTCGATATGAGATTAGAGACATTGTTGTGTAAAGGCGTGGGGTTATGAGTGCACGGGGTTGGTCGGAGTCTGCCGACTTCTTGACACAATGTAGTTCGCGAGGGGGAGACCACCGGACAAAGATTGAAGACAGCGGAGCTATGGTGGTCCATCCTGGTACCTGATCCGGCTCCCTGGTCCAAGCGGGTTGAGGGCTGTGAGGGGGTATGTGGGAATGGGTTGGGTTCTTTTGGGCATGGGTCATTTTCCCTCCTCTTTCTATCTCAGTTTATTTTTGGGCTAGAGTTCCGGGTTTGGGTTACTATGATGGGGCTTATTACGTAGTCCTAATCCAAGGATGTTCACTGTTCTAACGGGTAGAGGGGTACACCATGAAGGTCTCTAGTCCTCAAGCTAATCATGACAGATGCTGAGAATTAGGGTTATGTTGAATAAATTAGTTTTGGATGTCCCTTTATTGTAACAAATCATGCAAACTATTAGTAATTAGGGTACAAAAAAGCATGACTCGGATTGTCACACTATTTCCTTTCTTGTTTGTTCATGTTTTTCTTCTTTTACTATAATCGCACATCAACATAATTGGGCCTCCCCTCTACAAAACTTTGAGCCCTCTAATGGGAAGAGGCCCAAAATCAGCAAGAACTAAAAAGTTCATAAAACCTTGAGGACCAAGAAACAGACCCCAAAGTCGTCAATGTTGACGTGCAAAACGCGGTTCTCCTTCTTCCCTAGGCAGTCCGCATTCTTAGCTCACCTTCCAAACCTTCACCACCCCTTACCCAATTTTCTTTGGGGTCCCTTTTGTTATTCTCTAATTTGTTTTCCTTGTGTTTCTCTTCCTCAAAGTTTTACGGAGGCGGATTGTGAATTTATGACTCTAAGGTGGCGCTGGAAACACAGGGCAGCAGCCATTAACGATATGGCAGAGATGTCGATGGACGACGCCACGTCACCGACGCCTCTGACCTCCATAGTCGAGGCCTTTGAGAAGCTGGCCAAGATTCTCGAGTCCCAACAACAAGAAGGTGATTTGCATTTGGATACGTTCTGCCAGGCTTGCTCTTTAGTCTCCATCCTCTTCAGCTGTCTCGGCCTCGCTTTCAAGTTCGCCGAGATGGAGTACGTCTCAAAGGTTTCATCCACAATTTTCAAACTTTGATTTGGTCAAATTTCTGTTCATGTTTGCTTGAATGGGTCCATTTTTTTATTTTTTGCTGTTGTTGATATTTAAGATTGATTAGGGAGATATATGCTGATTCTGGATATATAATGTTGAGGGTGCATTTAGCAAAACCCTAGGATTTGATCCGATTTACGGACTGTTGGTTGTGTGGAAATCAATTGTTTGGGGAGGCGATGCAATTGAGATCCCCAAATTGATATCAGATTAAATTTCAATTGTTTGGTTGGAGTTATGAATCTTTCGTGATAATGCACTCCAAGATAAATGTAATATTGACAATACTTCATCGTTATGCTTTCATATGCATTTCATGTTGCTTTTGTATCATTGCGGTTCTAATTTGTTGCTAAGTAATACGTAGTAATTTTGCAGTTCTTTGAGTTCTTATGATTGGATGTGAATTCCTTCGTTATTTTCTTACAATCATATGACCCAATTTGAACCAGTATGCTGCTGAAGTGTTCTTTTTGTTCTGTTACATGATTCATAGTATTATTCTTTGATGAGCTCTTCACTCAATTCATTAGCCTTCCTGGATCTCACACTCTTGTTGTTTCATTCAGGTTGAGACTCTCTTGCAAGCAGCAAAGACTTACGACACTTTAGAAAACATACTTGATTTTGATGTTGCAAATGACACTGTCAAATCGCAAGGCAGCCGCTCACGCAACTTACGCCGAGTTAGGCAGGGTCTTGACCTCATCAGAGCTATATTTGAAAACTTTTTGGCCACAAAGTATGTTCTCCCATGTATTCTTAATCTATAACTGCCTGTTCTGTATCGGATATCATTCTCCTCTTTTGTTCTAACTTGTTTTTATGTTCTTTTTCACATTCAGTGATGACTCCTTAAAGGAGGCAGCTTCAACAGCTTATGCCCAAGTTTGTGCCCCATATCACACTTGGGCAGTCAGGACGGCAGTAGCTGCTGGGATGTATGCTCTTCCGTCAAGGGATCAACTACTGATAAATCTCAAAGAAACTCGTAAGTATAAAATAAATCCGGTTAGAGCTCAGCATTTCAGATTTACTACTTCTACATCAAATAACTATGTCATAACATTTATTCTCGAGCCTAGTTTCCCTGAGTATCAATAATCTTATTAGGACTTTTGTCTCTGTCAACAGCCTGCGAGTTTTGTTTTCTTAGATAGACTTGAGTGATTTTGGTCGGTCTTGTCCTTCTGATATAGTGAAGACGAGGAGTTAATAGATTACCTGACACTTCAAGCATTCTATGCAACTAATTGACAGTGCTTGACATAAACATCATATTTCTCCACACTATTAATCAGAAGAAATTACAAACGATAATATAAAGGGATAGAATTCACCTTCGTGATCTATGTAGAAAATGATTCACTAAACCATCTCTTGAACAAGTGTGAGATGAGTCAGATGACTGAGTTCAAAATTCAAGTGCAGCAGTTTTTCCTGGCTCAATCTTTTTATAGCTCATAGGCAGATCCAGTTAGCTTATGTGATCTTCTCATTGAATGATGCATGCTAATAGTGGATTATCATCAAACTTGTTACGGATCAACTTAATTTTTCATGCTAACTTGTTGGTTATCATTGAACTTGTTACAGATCAATCGGCAGAGATAAAAATGAAACAGTACATCCGTGCCGTACTTCCGGTTATCCAATACATTGACAACCTGTACCTTTCCAGGAATATCGTTTTGGACTGGTGACTTGAGAGTATTCGTCTAGTAGGTGTTGTATATGGTGGATCTTCCCGCCACACAGAAGCCTGTTCTGCTGATAAGAAAAGGGCGGTACCAGTTTAAGAGATTTGGGCAGCTCTGTCTAGTTCTTGAGGAGTATTTTCGTGTAGCAGGTATAGAATTTTGTCCTGGCTTTTGCTAAGCGACGCTATATTCTCTAGAACAAAAGAGGGTCTGTACATAAATGTTGTTATTGTGCCACTGATACGATTAAACAGGGGGTTATTCTTCAGACCACAGTTTCAGAAATTCTTTTAGTTCTGTCAAAAGCTTTTGTTGCATGATGTTTGACAAAAGATCAAATGCTTCATTGGGCAATTTATCCATGTTTGATTTGAAAAACCACAAATAATGAAGTTATGACTGCCAAACATTGTGATATTATTGAACCGCTGTGGGCTTCGAACTAACTACCAAAGCATTGTGATATATTATTGCACAGAGTATTTATCAAAACATTGTCAAAGTTGCTATTTCCTGTTTCTTCAAAATTTTCTCAACAGTAAAAGTCGAAAAATAAATTAAAGTACAATATGAGCAGAAAATGCTAGAAATGACTGCAAATGTGTGTTCTCAGTTGGGCACCGGCACCCCGTTTGGAAGATGATCATCCCTTTGTTGCTAATGAGAAATAGAGGCCGGAGGGTAAAAGCTTTTGATCATGGGAGTCCTGAACATTATCTACAACGTCAGGCTTTCTGGGTTCTCAACAATCTTTGCAAATGTCTTTAGGAAGGCAGCCAAATCAGCTCCATAAACAATTCGGTGATCTGCTGTTACATTCACCTGTAGACAGATCCCATAAGCATTAATTTTCTGTTCCTAGAGTTTCTACTGATGCACAGAAAAAGAAAAAGAAAAATGACAATATAATAGATGTGCTTGAGTGTGGTTCCTTGTAAGGTATGTTTACTACCAAGATTCTCTCCTACGAACTAATTGACAAGCATGAAGAATAGAAAGGTATAAATCCGCAGATACTTTCAGCACATCACACCATTTATCTTAAGGTAGTAATAACATGCATCTTCTACTCACTGTAAAATATATAAAGCTTCTTATCATTCTTTCTTTCAGCAAAGCTATGAAAACCTCTAACAATGACTTGCATGCTATGCATTCTGTAATATATGGAATTCAGTAGAACAAGCACAGGTGTAACAACTAATAACAAAGAAATTCAAGGCCCCCTTTTCAAGTGTAACAAGGAAACTGTCATGTGCTTTTTTCATATGCATGCTATGCGGTTCAGTTTTTCAACTTAGGAGCTTGATGCTTTAAAAAGGGGTAAACTTTGAAATATATATTCTAATAGAGCTCCAGTATATAAGTGCATCAAAGATAAAGAAACATGGCATAAATTTCAATAAAATTGTGTCCATACTCACCAGCATTTTACTTTTTACACTGAAGAATCCGTCTGCATCAGCTACAACGGTGGGTTTTGAAGCTCCAACAGCCATGATAGCACCCTGATCATCAGTCCAAATTTTCAGCAAACTTAAATAATTCTTATCTCCCAACAAGCAGAACAATGTCATCAGTTCATGTAATTTGAGGATTAAAACTCACCTGGCCTGGAGGAAGAATAGCATCGAACCTGTCCACTCCAAACATACCCAAATTGGAGAGAGTGAAAGTTCCTACATAGGATTCAGTATAACCTGATGAGTACATTGTACAACAGAATGCAATGAGATCAGTGAACATGAACAAGAGTTTCAATGATCAAGACCTGAGTTGTACTCATGGGGCTGAAGTTGCTTTGAGCGGGCCTTTCCCACCAGCTCTTTCCATTTCTGGGATATCAAATACAAATCCACCTGTGCCAACAAGTAAAAATTACCACTCAGTAAACAGTAAACAAAATACAAACCATTACGAAACAATAAAAAAAAAATCCTTATAATTCACAAATATCAGACCTTATCTGCATCCTGAAGAACAGGGGTTATCAACCCGCCGTCAATAGCCACAGCAACGGCGATGTTTATGCTACTGTTGTAGTAAAAGCTCTTTCCGTCTTTGCAGCTGGCATTCACAACCGGGTGCTGAGCAAGCGCCAGAGCAACCGCCTTGGCAAGCAAGGCAGTCATGGTCACACCCTTTGATTTCAACTGCACAATGCCAACGAATTCAGCTCAAATCCTAAAAATGCAGACACCAATCACACCAAATCCACATTCCAACTGCAAAATCCTAACGAAAATCAAACACAATTTCCAATGTACCTTAGCATACAGCGCATCGATGGCATCGCTGTTCACCGGATAACCCACCCGGAAAGTCGGCACCGAGAGACTCTCAATCATATTCTTCGAAACTGCAGCCTGCATTGTGGTGAAAGGCACGACGGTCGAGCCTGGAAGTAGAGGCAATGCCGGGGCGGCAGCAGGCTTGGACGGAGCCGCCGCAGCCGGAGCAGGCTCTGCAGCCACGGATTTCTTGGGCTGAATTCCCGCGGCAGCTTCCACGTCAGCAGGAGTAATTCTCCCGAACGGGCCGGTCCCCACCACGGCGGCAATGTCCACCTTGTGCTGCTTAGCCAGCTTCTTCGCAAAGGGAGTGGCCACAGTCTTCCTGGGCCCAGCCGGCGCAGCTGACGTGGCAGCAGGAGCCGGCTGCGCAATAGCAGGAGGAGCAGAGGGCGTAACGGCAGCGGCCTCGGGTTTCGCGGCGCCGGAATCAGCGGTTTTGGCTTTGGCCTTGGCCTCTTCGAGCTCGGCTTCAGTCTCGGCGAGAATCCCGATGGCGGCGCCGACGGGGGCGGACTCGCCCTCGCCGACGACAATCGCGGCGAGGATGCCGTCGTAGAAAGTCTCGACGTCCATGTCGGCTTTATCGGACTCGACGACGACGACGCTCTCGCCCTTGGAGAGGACGTCGCCTTCGGATTTGATCCAGGAGACGATCTTGCCCTCGGTCATGGTGGAGCTGAGGGCGGGCATGAAGATCTCCCTGATCTTGGATTGGACGGTGAGGGACCTGCGGCGGGGCTTGGAGCGGAATGCGGCGGAGGAGGAGGAGAGAGAAGGGCGCCATGGGAGGGAGGTGGAGACGGAGGAGGAGAAGGAAATGGGGGACTTGGAGAGGAAAGGAGAGGAGGCCATTTTTTGGGGTGCGGAGAATGCGAGGGAGGAGGGATTGGGGGGTTTAGACTTCTAGAGTGGGAATGTGGAGTTTGTTTGGGGGGGAGATAATGAGAGAGGGGAGGGCGGAGAAGACGAGGTGTGGGGTTGGTTGGGAGGCTTCGAGCTAACCGCAACTGAACTTTAAATTGTTTACATCGCCATTCGCCTGGCACTTGGCCACTCTTCTCAGTTCGTCGCTTCGTTGTTACTCGTTAGGTTTTTTCTTCTTCTTTTTTTTCATTTTTTGACAATTGCAATTTTTTTTCTGTGTTTTGTTTTAAGAGAATAATAAGAAGTTTTATTTAATAAAATGAAATTACATAATACGGGAGATATCGATGGTAGACAAAAAATCTCCACTCGCATCTCTATTTCAAGAATCAGTTTACATGTCTGTTACCATTAATGACATCCATGAACCAATCAGGCTCAACCCCTAACCATGACAATCGCCCCTCTAAAAGGGCTACTCACTTTGCCACAACATCAACAACACCATTAGCTGTTTTGCGAACATGACGAAGAGCAGGAGAGCCAGCTGCATTAAGAAGCATACGCACCTTATCAACCAGAACTCCCTCTTCAGTAAGACATTCCTCAACACCGTTTACTAAGACTCTCTCTTCAGTAAGACTCACATGCATCAGATTAATCTCTGTTTGACCTGTGATTTTTCACAAAATAATTAATTTAATACCGTGAAATAAATAATTTACGCTTAACAAAGTTAGCTAATGTGTCAAGTGACAAAATAAGTTTCTCAGTATAAATAGATTATTCATTTATACGGAGCTAAAAGTGTAAGAATATATGTTTATTTTTTTTAATGATATTTCTTTTCTTAGTGTAAGAAGATGTTTTTAATTAAGCTTAAACCATCTTTAGGTGCATGTAACACTCAAATATAAGCCAAAACCATCAACACACACCTAAAGACCGACTAGATTTCCATTGTCATGTCCCCTACGGTCGTCTTACCGTCGTTTTTGATTTGCCTCATAATGTTCGACGTCCATCTAGCCTCGACTGGTCCAGCTGTTGGGCGTGGATAGTGAATCAACCGGTGGAAGTCTTGCGTTTTCAGGCATTTTCTCTGCAAATTCTGGCGGATCCTACATCGCTGAGAGAGCCCAGGAGGCACGCCGGCGGTAGACCATCTTCAACCCAAGACCCATCGCTGCAATGACCTAGCTGAGGACGTCATCCAGGTAAGAACAACACAAAGGCCATAAACAAGTTTGGTGCTTGTATGAGAAATCCAATTATCATTTATATGCAATGTTAGTATTTATAGATTCGATCACAATCTTGAGCTTGTATGTGTTAGGGTATAGATTTGATATCAGGTTGGAGTTTTTTGGTTCTTTTTTGGCGTAATTGACACTTGATTTGTGTAATTTGTTTTGAGTAGTAAATGTTTTAGTCTCTCTGGAATGCATATGAGATTGGGTTCAATTTTGTTCTGGGTTTTAGGGATATGAGTGGTAGACTAGTAGTAATATAGCAAGCACGCATATTTGTGAGCCTGTGTAACAATAGCATATGAAAATTCTCTTGTTTTCCTTCAGTGTTTTGGATTTTACTTATGGTTCTTTTTAAGTTGTTATAAGCTGAAAGGATAAGAATCCAACTGATATGGGACTTTAAGTATTCGTTCTTCTTTTCTTGTCCTTGACTTTAAGAGTGAGAGTGTGATGGTCACGATACCATTGCATTGAGAATTTTAAGATCATGGTTATGATATTGGTAATGAGTTAATGATAGAGTATTTGTGCAACTACGTAAGTAATAGATTTATATTCTTTTGTTATTCGATGTTGGAATCAACTGTGTTAGTAACTGTGCCAGATATGACGAATTGGTCAGACACTTGCTGGTGTACTGGGTAAAGCTTATGTTTTGCATCTTGTCAATTCCTTTTCACTTGTTATATAGTTGAGCTTCATAGCAGTTCAAGTATTATGAAAGTATTCATTGTGTTGCTAGTAAGATATATTAGATTTCTATTCTATTTTTCTATATGAGTTTCAATGGCGGAAAGGTTCAGTCAGATTTTTGGTCCCCTTTATAGTTAACTCATTCTGTCTCTATGAAACCTAACGTCGAGTAGCTTTATCCCTCAATTAGATTCATATGGATCACCTACATGGATACACCTTAAGTCAATGTACTGTAGTTATCAATGTATTGTAGATTAATTTTGTTTCACAAGTTGGTTGACCCTTGAGCTTTGTTTGAGAGGATGAGTTAGCAGGTTGTTCAATTTCATTCGATTACAGAAAGAGAGAGAGAGAGAGAGAGAGAGAGAGAGAGAGAGAGAGAGAGAGAGTCCCTGTTGGTGTTATTGCAAGCAACAAAGAGAGAAGTGACAGAGATATGTGTATATACTTGCATCTTGGATTAATGCAAGAGATATTGTAAGCTCAGACTGTTGGTAAGTTACAGGTATTTTTGAGTTTATAACTCAAATCCTTATACATGTTGTCCTTGAGTATGGTTTCTTAAAGTGTGGTATTCACTGCTTTGTTTTTGCTTTCAGCAACATACATGATAAATGATCCCATCCTATATGGTATTCTTATTCTTTTGAAAGTACATATAAACCTTAAGGATGGGATTTGGTGTCCAGTTGATTACTTATACATATGACGAAGTATACAATGGTTGAAGTATTTTGAAGGGGCGATTGAGATCCGACTGGGATGTCTGGCGACGGTAGACTGGTTTCAACGGTGAGCTATTATATATGTAACTGTAGGTGTTTAACATGGTATTTGAAATAGGTAGTACCAGATACAATAATTGAATTCGGGTTGTTTGCTTGGGTTTTGGCTCAGATCATAAGTATCTCATGGTTGTCTTCTGGAAAACTTGGAATTGGATTTTGTTAATATAATGATTGTTTGTGTTTTTTTTTTTTAAAAAAGGATTATTTCGATATATTTTGGGGTCAGGTTGTTACAGCTTGCTAGTGATTATTTGATTGGAAAACATGAGGAAGGGTTTACACTTGAATCAATTACAATTTGTAATAGTTTTGGGTTTTCAATTTTGTTCAGAAATTGATAGGAAACGATAAGTACATGAGGAATCAATTACACTTGATTTGTTTAGAACATAATACTACTCGATTTGCACCGTTGCTTCCTGTGTTTAAACACGTTTGATTAGCTATGGAACTGTATTTTTGGACTCTTTGAGTTGAAAGCAAATTCCACATTTCCTTGTCTGTAGACTTCCATTTCATTATTCCATAAGCATTTACATTGTTCTTGTTGTGTGGTACATGTTTTTTAAATTAGTAGTTTACCTTTTGGAAGTTAATCTTTGCTGGAGCAGAGCTTTGCTACTTGATTTTATGTTCTGCAGTAGAATCCATTATGCTGATTTGATCAGTTGCACCAGAAGTCGTGTTAGTATATGGACATAGTTTTAAGTTTTTGTTATCCCATAAATTTTGTTCTTGAATTAGAAGTCGTTAGAAGTTGTGTTAGTGTTCATTGCCCTTAGCTTATTATTAGCACAGATGGATTGCATTTAGAATTGCTTGTTGTTCTTATGACTCGTTTGGAAATGTCATGTATTTTCTATTTTTACAATGTATGTATATGCTGCATTTCGACAGTTTTCATGGCGTAAACTACCAAGTGATTCCAGTATAAAGCTCCAAGAAGAACTCTGCAGTCAGTTTATAAAGAAAGCAAGTGATGCCAGTTAGCTGCTGCAACTCAAGCACTGTATAGTACTCTGTTCTTATCTATCCTTTAGCTACAAGCTGAAGTCTCATCTACATCTCATGCTACAAGCTTAAGTCTTATCTACATCTCATGCTGAGGAGCTCAAGCTATCATGTGGATTTATTTGTTCACAATAAAAACTTATGTATTCAGTTATTTACATGTAACTCTATTGAATTGATGTATCGAAAATCAATAAAAAGCTATCGTCCGATCATGCCCATTACTGCCCATTACCTAAATAGTTGTACAATTTATTTTAGAATTATCTAATATTGATCATGGGATCACCATGATTTATAAAAATTGGAAGGTGAAACTAGCCATAAAAAAATAATTATAGTAGTAGCAAACAATCAAGTCAAAATAATATGTTCAAATTGGTCATTCCACAACAAAAAGCACAAGCCAGTTTTCAGTTTACCAAACACGTTCATTCTGCTTTTGCAACTCACATCATTTATAAAAAGACAGTTTATCAAACACTTAGCTACTTTGCTTTCTAACCATTTATTCTCAAAAATAAGTAAAAACCAGCTTTTCTTAAAAGCTCAACTGCACCAAACGTAACCATAGTGTAGCCCCGTTCTATGGAGAATGGCAACCGTGCCTTAAATGAAATATTTTTTTTTTTCTTTACTAAAAAGAATTATTATTAAATTTCTGTAAGAAAAGCAAGAGGACATTAAGCGATATTTAAACAATCAAGCAAAACCCAGGCTCAGGCTGGGACCAAATAAAGAAAAGAAGAGGAAGAAGAAATTGCAGATCCAAAGGGCAGGAGGGAAGAGAAAGGAAGACAGGAGAAGAGAGATGGTGTTGAACAGCCATGTAGCGGTAAGAGTAGCAAACATGTCGGCATACGCGTGTCAATACATAGCTTGCAATCCCGAGAGATTGAGTAGCGACCAAGTTCTGTACCTCCTCTTCTGCTTCCCGTTCCTTCAACTCCGTCGCTTCCTCCTCAACTTCCGACGACGACCCTCCCCTTGATTCCTTGTAATTTCACTATCTCTCTCTCTCTCTCTCTCTCTCTCATGTATCAAAGCATACGATTCTCTCTTTTGTTGTTTCCTGAATTCAAGATCTAGGATATCTGAGATCCATGCCATTTCGAATTTGACCAAGGCCCTGTTATCACTTTATTGTGCTCATTCTACTGTACTTTCAATTCTATAACAGATTGCAAACGCCTCTCAGGCCCAAACAGTCCCCAACTCTTAAAGAGCAAAAGCTACGAAATAATCCCACATCGGAAACCTCTGTCTAGAAGGACTTCTTTATATACAATTGACTCCGATAAAATTAAAATGATACAGAGAAGATTAGCATGGCCCCTACGCAAGGACGACACGCATAAATCGGGAAATGGTCCGACTTTCTTTTGCAAATTTTTTGCTTGATCTTCTGCTGTGTTAACTGTCACTATATGTCTGTATTAAGAAACCTTTTCTTGCAATTTTTGGCTTGATCTTCTGCTGTATTAACTATCGGTGTGTTAAGAAATTTTTTTCTTGCTTCTAGCTTTGACCCTGCATTTGGTTCACTGGACCAATTGTCCAATGATTTACATGTTATCAATCTTGGATTCAGAGAAACAAAGGCAAGAAGCGGTGCATATTGGCTTGATTTCCCCAAACCAAAGACTGCCTCATAAACTGGCAATCTGCCCCAGCTCATGAGGTCACAAGAGTATACTGCTCGCTGTTTATTACTCATCAACATTGAACCAGTGCAGAATGCTTCATTCATAACATAACGGCTTCAATATGAAATCAAGCTTACAATTAATCTACATGAAATCAAAGCCGTCATGAAATCGATCATAAGCTCGAAGCAGTTTTACCATGAACCTATGGAAAGCTACTGATCAGTAGTACTAAATAATTAGATAGGTTGTGTTAGTATTACTAGAATGACATAATTGTCAATTTGTTACCTTAACTTTCACCTTGTTGTCAATTTATTACCCTAACTTTCATTTCAGCCGATTTCTTACCTTCACTTTTCATAATTAGTCAATTTGCTACCTTAACTATTAAATCTGTCAATTTGCTACTCTTTCATCAAATTTACTACTTTAAGCTTTCAAGATTAACCAATTTACTTATCAAAATTTCAATATCGACCAACTTTAACCTTCGATTTTTAGAATTAATTTATGTTTGGATGATGAAATGAACAAAATAAAATGACAAAAAGGTAGCAAGTTGGCTAATTTTGAAAACATAAAGTATGGTAGCAAATTGGCAGAAATAATAGTTATGGTAGCAAATTGGCTAATTATGAAAAGTTAGGATAGCAAATTGGCTGAAATGAAAGTTAGGGTAGCAAATTAACACTAAGATGAAAGTTAGGGTAGCAATTTGACTAAAAAGCCTCCTATAATTTGATGGTTGAGCTTGACTCCGAATGCGCACATTATCTAAGGTATTGGGCCACACTTGTAAAACTTGATGTTGCCACCCATTTGAACTATGGGCTTTTGCAATACATACATGCTACATTAGACTATTGGAGTAATTGTAAAGGCCCAGATCCGGGTACGCCTTGTACCACCTAACCCAGTTGTAAGTTTTTCCTATGGGAAATAGGAGTCCGATTGGTCTATGAACCCGTCCAGAAATTTCTCTTCATTCATCATGACGATAATTACCCCACGATTGTTACCATTTACTATTATATAATTACCACTGATAAAGCTTGTCGTTTGTCAATTCTCTTCTCGAAGACTCAGGGGACGACATGTAGCTTTCTATTTAAAGCAATGCTGAAGGATATTTACGGCTCCTTCCATTTATACCCCGCTAGTTGACGACATACTGATGGAACGGACCCGATTTAGAGATTGAAATTAAAATTAAAAGAAAATAAATAAAAAATTGGCGGAGAAGACTCCCGCGCCTTTGAGAGTGATGATGGTGCCAAATTTTGAGGGCCGGCTTAGCTGTATTTTGGAGCCATTTCCAATGGCCCACTGGCCCACCTCTTCTATTTTGCCTTTATTCGCTTGCCTTTATCCCTGCTTTATTATTTTTCTTTCTTTCTTTCTTTTCTTTTCCGCATTAGCATATGCCTGAGTTATGATTCACTGCACTGGGGCTGTATCGTACTGCCGTGGTCCGTAGGCATGTTGACCTGGTGGCGTCAGCATGTTTGCGCGTGGACTTGCTTTTGGTCATCGACCGTTGTGGACTAGCTAAGTTGCTTTGTCTCAGTTCTCACGGTGTGATTAAGGAAACATTTGCCAAAACCTTTGTTCCCCGAGTTGATCATGAGACATCTCCTAGCAACCCTACCAAGTCGAACAATAAAACGACTTTGTTTGTTTGAATAAAAATATCTTTGATCAGTTATAAACAAGGAGTAAAATATCTAAAATATCAAAAATATCATCGATATTTCTTTGAAATTTCTGTTTTTTACAATTACCGATATTAATTTTCATATCTTTCTGATATTTTATATTTAGTCTATTTTTGGTTGAATATACAACTTTTAGATAAAATTTGGCACAATTTCTGTCGATATTCGATATTATCTCGATATATCCATCGAGATTTTTTTTTTTTGAACCATCGAAATTTCCATAATCGTCGATATTTTACTCATTGATTATAAATAATATAGATTTGTACATGTTTTCATGTACAATGAGTATATTCTATTATTGACATTATGCAACACGTTTAGACATAAAAATATATTGTAACTAAAATTATATTTTAAAAATTATAGTGATAGGAGATCTCCTTCCTTCAAAGAAAAACCAGCTATCCAATCTTTCTCTCCTGCTAGTTTTTTAGAGAACGCGCCTTCCCCAACTAGCCAATTCTGATCTTGATACTGAATTGATCAATTTTCGTCACGTTTTCCTTTGATTTTCCATTGCTTCCTTCTGTTTCTGGTGGCGATTCCTTCTGTTTCTGGTGGCCTTTACCTTCTCCACCCTTCCTTTTGGAAGTGGCGGAGCCTCAAATTCCTTGATGAATCAGCGAAAACGCTCAAAGTCTAGTCATGATATATCTTCAGATCTGGAAGCTTTACGCATGGAGGACCCGGATTCTTCCTGTTTCCAAGCTCCCTCTTTTCAATCCCTGCCAAGTTATGCTTCGATGCTCAAGAATCCGGTCAATCGTTTGCTGCAACAATGTCTGAGGATTTTGAATTCTCTGAAAGTGACTGTACCTACTCTCAAGGCAAACATGACCTCAATGTGTCGTTCTCGGAGAAGGTCCATAACAAACTGGACTTCGAATGGAGATGCTCTGTCATCATTAAGCTCATGGGTAAGCCTAATTCCACAAACACTTTTGATTTTATCTGTTTTGGCCACAATCCTCAACGCGCGGGCGAGAGGTAAATAGCGAACAAAGAGAAAGGGGAGTGTTGCGGGCGTGCCACCTCGCGGACGAGGAAAAAGCTTGTATGCGAGCTTGACTTCTTGATCAGGCGAAAGGGGTTTCCAGGTGCCACCTCATAGGAGGAATTTACGAGCACAAGGCGATCGATACTCACGGCGGGACGCGAGCAGAGCAACAATAGAGAGATCAGTGATCGGGGGTGAGTCCGAGAGGGCTCTGAAACTAAGGCGGCGGCGCACTTAGGGTTAGGGTTTCGAGGTAGCTCGCATGATAACTGGTTTGCAGTTTGTATTTTGTTGAGAGATTTGATTGTCTTGCTTCAACAGGGAAGCGAAGGTAGAGCTCCGGGGAGCGTTGGAGGTTCGACTGGGTCAAAGGTTTGTATTGTTTTTGTTCGTTGAGATGTATTGAGAGTTGTCCTTTTCTGTAAACCCTCGAGCCCTTTATATAGTGGTTCAACTTGCGGCAAAAGAAAGATAACTTAGTGTTCAAGTCAGACTCTGAAACCCTAATAGCACAAGGGCACTGTTCCGTCCACGCGAACCAACCATCTTGTGACACATTTCCAGTTCGCACACTTCACATAAGACATTGCCGCTCAATTATAGACTCCTATGCGAACTGGAATTAGGAATATCCTCATCCCGCGGGGTCAAAAAGCTTGTCTCCATCTCACGGGCTTTAGAAGGGCTTTTTATATTAAAAGGGCCACATGGATTGGCCCGAAGCATGTCAAAGACTTGTAAAAGTCTTCAATGATTAATGTGGTGCGTGCGGACTCCGTCTGTTGCTTCCTCGCGAAGTCTCCTACGCGAGCCAGCTCGTCAGCTCGCCTTGATATATTCCGCCTCGCCTAGGACTTTTTCGCGAAGTACTATTGCGCCTCTGGTACGCGCGAAGTCATTAAGTGTGCGAGCCCTGTATTTCGCACGAAACCTTTGCAATTCATCTCGCGTGGTCTCACTGGCGGCCATTACTTGTAAACTTAGAGAACTTGGGATCGCCAGTATGACATGGACCAAGAATTTAATTAATATTCACATAGACATTTACTGTCCAGTAAAATATTAATTTAGACGTAAACATTATCCTTAAGGGTCTGAGACGTAAATGGCAAACTAAAGGTGGGTGGCATTTGGTTGATTTACATAATGACTATTTCATTGTTAAATTTAATCTTAGGATTATAGTTGGCCAGACTTTGATTGTTCGTAAATGGAGTCCTGATTTTGATCCTATGACTGATGTTATTGGTTCAATGGCTCTCTGGGTTTGAATTTGTGGCTTACCTGTTAAGTATTTTAAGTCTTATGTTGTTGACAAAATTGGTAAAATCCTTGGCAATGTTGTTAGAGTTGATCCTATCACTATTGGTCAAGCTAGAGGCAAATTCGCTAGAGTCTGTGTTGAAGTGGATTTAGGAAAACCTCTAAAGCCTTTTGTTGAAGTTGAGTCTGTTGCTTATAATGTCAAGTATGAGGGCATCTCTATGATCTGTTTTGAATGTGGTCGCTTCGGACATTCCAAAGACAAATGCCCTTCTATTGTGCTTGCTTCTAATGTTGATCATTCCTCTGTTGTTCCTAACTGTTCTCCTAATGATGTTGCCCATGGCGATAATATGAAAGTGTCTGATGAGATGGATGCTTCTTTTGAGCACCATTATGTTATTAAGGAAGACATGGGGCCTGGATGTTGATGAATTATAGGAATAAAAAGAAGAATTCTAAATTTGGTGGTCAGGCTAAGAGTCCTTCTAAGGAATCTAGATTTTCAGTTCTTCAAGATGATATTGTTGTTGTTGATGATGAAGCTGAGACCATTACTGACAATCCTACTATCACTACCAACCCTCCTATTGTTAAGGTGTGGTCTAATCTCCAAAGTAAGTTGAAGAATGCCTCTAAATCTTCTGAGCTTGTAGTTTCTAAACCTTCTTCTTCTTTGACTCAAAGCAGTTATCCCTCTACTAAGCCTGTTAAAGATCGTATGCTTCTCTCTTCTGATAATGATTCTTTTGATAAAAGAAAGCCTATGTGTGATGTTTCTAACAAACTGGTTAGTGGTTCTACTCCAAAGTCTTATGTGCATTACCAAAGAAAACTCAAAAGCTCCTCATCTAAACAGCAGTTCAACACTTCAACGTCTCTAAGAAGCTTTCCTTTGAAACTGTTGAGCATGGTTTATTTGGTAAGAACCCTGCAACTATGTTTGGCCATAGTCCTCATGAGGACAAGGTTGAGGTATGTATTTTGAACTCTTCTGCTGCTACGGATGAAAATAGAATTGTTTCAACTATGGATGGTCCATCCAACTTTGTAGATATGACTTTTGCTTCTAATAACTTATTAAATGATGATGAGAACCTACCTTCCAATAATTTGGAAGGCATGGTTATTTCTTAAAATTTCATAAGATTCTCCTTCATCTCAATGATGTTTAAAGCCATTTTCTGAAATTCTAGAGGTGCTGGGAGTGATGGTTTTAAGTCTGTAATTGCATATATGATTAAGCTCCATTCTGTTGACATCATGGTCATTTGTGAGCCAAAGATTCAGTTTGATAGAGTCAAAACTGATTTTAGACATATGGGTTTTCCTAACTGTAGAATTGTTGAGGTTAGGGGTTTCTCTGGTGGTATTTGGCTTCTTTGGGATAACAACAAGATTCAAGTTGATTTTGTGGATGAGAGTTCTCAATTTATTGCTGTTAAAATCTCCATTCCTGGAAAGCCTACCTGGCTTCTCACTGTGATATATGCCAGCCCTGACCAATCCATTAGAGCTTCTCTTTGGGATCAGTTGTATAAGTTAATGCTTTCTACTAATCTTCCTTGCTCTTTTATTGGTGATTTTAATGAACTAGTTTATGCAGCTGATAAGAATTCTAGTAATTACATTGGTAGATTTGCTGGTCTCAGGGACTGGATTTATAGAAATGGATTGATTAATATGGGATTTCAGGGATCTTGCTACACCTGGAGTAATAATAGAGTTAAGGAAAGATTGGACAGAGGGTTCTGCTGTACTGAATGGAGGACTATTTTTGCAGAAGCTTTTATCAGACATCTCCCAAAGACAAGATCAGATCATTCCCCCATTCTTTTGCAACTTGATTCGAATAATGTGGTTAATAAAAATGCCTCCCCTTTCAAATTTCAAGCTATGTGGATTAGCCATAATGACTTCCTTGAGTTTGTTTCTAATTCTTGGAACTCTTTTGAAGGAAATCTGCAACAGAAGGTCTCTCTCCTTTCCTGAGCTCTTTCAAAGTGGAATAGAGAGGTGTTTGGTCATCTATTCTACAAGAAGAAGCATATTCTTGCCAGAATAGGCGGTATCCAAAAAGTTAGAGACCGTTTTGAAAATCTTTTCCTTATTAATCTAGAGGCTACTCTTATTCAAGAGTATAATCATATCTATGAGCAAGAGAATCCTTTTTGGAGGCAGAAATCTCGTGATAAGTGGCTGCATAATGGTGATAAAAATACGAGATTTTTCCACTTTACTACTCTTGTAAGAAGGAGAAGAAACAAGATTGAGGGCCTATTTGATGCCCATGGTGTTTGGCATATTGATTCCAAAGACATGAAAACTATTGTTGTTGAGTTTTTTACTAATCTCTTATCTATGCAAACTTTTTGACGATTCTAGGTTCATCATTGAACGTCTCTTTCCAGATATTGACAAGCAGTACACGGATGCTCTTTCTGCACCCATATCCTTGCCTGAGATTAAGCAAGCTCTCTTTTCCATTGGTAAATTCAAAGCTCCTGGATATGATGGCTTTCCTGCTCTCTTCTTTCAGCAGCACTGGAATCTCTATGCTAATGATCTTATTCAGGTAGTCACTTAAGCTTTTAGATCTAGTTCTATCTCTCAAGGCTTAAATCACACCATCATTGCTTTAATTCCAAAAATTGAGGGGCCTCAGCACATGGTTAATTTTAGACCTATTAGTCTTTGCACTACTGTTTATAAGGTGATCTCTAAAATTATTGTGGCAAGAGTTAGGCCTCTCATCCCTAATCAAGTGAGTTATGTTCCTAGTAGGAATATTTCTGATAATATAATGATTGCTCAAGAGCTTCTTTTCAAGTTTAAAAAATCTTCAGACAAGTTAGGTTTTTTTGCTTGGAAGGTGGATTTAGCTAAGGCTTATGACAGATTGAGCTGGAATTTCATTGAGATGGTTTTGCATGAAGCTAAATTTCCTCAGTCTCTTATCAATCTTATTATGCATTGTATCAGATCTGTGAGTTTTCAGATAAGTTTCAATGGTGAGCTCACTGATTCTTTTCATAGTCAAAGAGGTATTAGATAGGGTGACCCTCTCTCTCCCTACATCTTTGTTCTTTGTATGGAGAAACTCTCACATCTGATTCATTCCTTGGTTGATGCTAGTCAGTGGAAAGGAGTTCGAGCCTCACAGTCTGGTCCTAAAGTTTCACATTTATTTTTTGCGGATGATCTGTTGCTCTTTGCTGAAGCTTCCTCTGAACAAGCTACTCTTTTGAAAAGGAGTCTTGATCTTTTCTGCTCTCTATCTGGTCAAGCTGTGAGTTATGAAAAATCCCTTATTTTTTGTTCTCCTAATACTTCTAAGTCCATGGATTCTGACATCCGTACCATCTGTGGCTCTCCTCTTACTAATGATTTGGGAAACTATCTTGGCATGCCTCTTGTCCATGAGAGAGTCAATCAATTCACTTATGCTAATATTTTTGATAAAGTTCAGAGCAGATTATCCAGTTGAAAGAATAAAACTTTAAGTATGGCAGGTAGGCTTGTTCTTATTCAGTTTGTTTCTTCTGTGATTCCTAATTATGCCATGCAGACTGCTAAATTCCTAATTTACAAGGCAAAGTATTTGAAAATCAAAGTCTTTTTAATGAAAACTATCAACCTCCCTCTGACTGTTCTCATACCTAGAGAAGTATCATTCATGGTGTTGCTTTGCTTAGAAAAGGTCTCGCATGGCGCATTGGAGATGGGAAAACAATTAAATTCTGGTATGATTGTTGGGCTCTTCCTTTTGCTCTTATATCTTATGCTCTTCCAAATATTACTATAGATCATACTACTTCTGTTTGTGACTTTTGGATGGAATTTTGATCTCTTAGTTGCCTCTCTCCCTAGTCATGTTGTTGATGTCATTGTTAATATCCCCACTAGTTTTGAGGGTTGTGGTGAGGATTCCAAAATTTGGATTGCCACTTCAAACGACTCTTTTTCTGTGAAGTCTGCATATAACTCAATTTTTGATTTTAATCAAAACATTGATCCTCAGTGTAAGAAAATCTAGAGCTTTCAAATTCCTCCTAAACATAAAACTTTTCTCTGGGTGGTCATGCATAAAAAGTTGTTGACTAATGTTCAAAGGGCCAGAAGAGGTTTTACTACTATATCCACTTGTTCCATTTGTAATAGTGCTGATGAAAGCCTTCTCTATCTTTTTAGAGATTGTCCTCAAGCTCAAATGGTATGAAATTCTATCTCAAAGCTTGTTTCTATTAACAATTCCTTTGCTTTTGATTGACAAGATTGGTTTCATACTCAACTTAATTGCCAGATTATTACTCATAAGAGTATTAAGTGGTGTAACTTTTTCATTGGAGTGTGCTGGTTTCTTTGGAAGTGGAGAAATAAGAGAATTTTTTATTATAGCTTTGTTTTCCCTTCTGATCTTGGGAAAATTATTTTAAATGTTGTTGTTGAGTGGAATTCTACTGCTGTCAAGGCCAAAGTGACAATGGACTGTGATTACAATCTCTTTACTTGGAAAAAGCCTCTTGAAATTTTTTTCAAGTTAAATGTGGATGGATCTAGATCTTCAACCTCTGAAAAGATTGGTGCTGGAGGAGTAATTAGGGACCAGAATGGTATTTGGATTACAGGTTTTCAAGTTAATCTTGGCATTGGTGCTATTGTGGATGTTGAAGCCTGGGGGATTTACTATGGTTTGAAAATTGCCAGGAACTTAAACATTATGCAGCTCGAAGTTGAATCTGATTCTGCCATCATCATGAACCTTCTTCAACATCCTGATCTCTCTTGTCACCCCCTTGGATCCCTTATTGCAGGCTGCCACTTTCTCAGCTCCAACATGGAGATTATTAAGTTGAGTCACATTTTCAGAGTGTAATATGACTGCTGACTCTCATGCCAAGATGAGCATCAACCATGCTCCAGGTCTTGTCATTCTGAAGGAGCCTCATATCCATGTTGCTTCTGCTTACCTTGATGATTTAAATGATGTTCCTAGAGTTAGAAGAACTGGTAATTCAGTTGTTAACTAGTTTTTCTCTTTTGTTCTTTCTTTCTAGGCCTTAGTGCCCCCTTTGTAACCAAAAAAAAAACATAAAATTTTTGTTCAAAATTTTACTTCAAACTTCAAAGCATATAAGCATATGTAATTCATTCATTTTCATTACCCTTATACATTAAAATAATAAAAGGACGACTACTTCAGCTCCGTACCATTTAAGTTTTATGTCTATATTATTATGTGAACCATTTATAAAGTAATACAACTAATCAAAGATTGGTTAGTTAGACTCTTGCGATAATAGACTCTTGTAATCAGACCTTCTCTTTTTTGTTGGTAGTAATAGGGTATCTCAAATGCTTCCTGGACTCATAAGTTCATCCCTCAATGTATATGAAATACTCAAAGTATGTATTGCAGCATACTGCATGGCCACTTTGACAACTTTAAGATTTGAACTTAAGTTGAGGAGTATATACATCTAATCAAGAACCACTAGGCTACTTGCAGTGGTTGGACTAATCTCTACTTATATATGCTTGTTTCTTAAACTTATTTATTGACATTAAACACATACACCATGCTTCAGTCAACTCTTTACGTATCACTTTTGACGGATATTTATAATAACTGTTTCATATGATCAGTTAATATTCGCATCAATTTAGACGTTTAAAATGAAACAATGATTTAATGTGATCGATTAATATCCGTAACGTTTGAAATATTTGTAGTTTTAAATTTAACTTGACACGTCGTAATTGTAACGACGTTAAATTTCATAGAGCACGTTTTACCTAACATATTTGAGAAGAACAATTCCACGTCACAAGGGCTCTTCATCCTCAACTGTTTTCACCCGCAAGACGTGAGAAAATCCTTCAAATTATAGCGCGGTGAAAACAAAGAAACGTGATAAATCTACTTTTTACCAAACCGTAAAAACTCTCCAAACGAGACAGCTGGCAGCCAAAACTGGGCGCGTCTTCCTTTCTACCCCCGACAAACGCGGGCACCACTCCCTCCCCCCAACTTGCTCCATCATCCAAATACATCCAAATACCAACACGTGATGGATACACCGGCGATTTCCGCAATCCCCCGGGGGCATATTCGTAAACCCAGAACAATTGCCTTAGATATCTTCGCAGTTTCCTCGCGACTTTCATGCGTGTCACGTTCGTGGACTCGATCTGAGCCGTCCATCTCAGTCCCCCGTCCGCCCCCAAATCTCGAAACCCTAGCATCTTCCCCTCCTCCGCCTTAAAATAAAGTTTCAAACTTTCATTCCACCCTCCTATTCCATTCTTCTCTTTCTTTCTTTCTTTCTTTCTTTCTTTTTTCTCTTAGGGTTTTCTTCATGCGACCAATCAGAGCCGAAGCGGCGTCGTTTTAATCGGTTTTGGAATCTGAAATCGGAATTGAGCGGAGATGGAGAGATTGGCGGAGGCGGCCACGGCGGCGCTGGGGTATGTGAGGTGGGAGGAGGTGTTTGTTTCGGCCGACAAGGGGAGGAGGGAGGTTCATTACTATCTGAAACGGAGCGACGGGAGCCCAGATCTGGCTGTGATTGGGAAAGAGAAGAGCTTGAGGCACATGTCGTATCACTACGCGTTTCGAAACCGGTCTCTGTTCCCGGCGGCTTCGCTTGTTAAGCTCAAGTCGCGGAGGGAGGTCGTCGATTGGCTCAAGTCTGTGGTTTCAGGTAATTTTTTTTTATCTGTTTCGATTTCCCACCTCTCAAATTTCTTGGGGTCTTGGGTTTGAGAAAGATTGGATTTTTTTCATTTGTTCTGGATCTGGACGGCTTGTTTGGGGTTGGGGTTTCATGTAGAATTCATCCAGTTTTGATTCTCGATTCAACGACGAATCGTCTCTTGTTGATTCGTTCCTCAGCTCCGCTTTGTATAACGGCCCTTATCTTTCTTCTATTCATGTTGAAAAGTTGGGAGAACCGAACCTATCTTTCTCGAAATTTCGTTTCTCCCGAATCTATTTTGTAATTTTGTTGAACAATGATTTTTATAAACTACATCATGAGGATTTTTGTAGTAAGTAAGATATAGGTGGCTTGCCCTGTTTTGTTTGTGTTTCTCTAGTTCTGTTCTTCTACAACATGTTGTCGGTGTTCCTGTTTCTGTGAACTGACGATGATCTGGGCTGCAGGATATTTAGTTAAATTGTAAAGAGCTGGTTGAGAGCAACGGATTCAATTTGCCCTCAAAATTTCTAGGTTAAGACCTCTCATGGCCGATTATATTCTTTCCCAAATAACACTCTTATCATAATAGCTTAGACATTTTTAGTTGATTCTTTTCTGTATTTGATGTCCTTGTCTTCTTGTCTCTACATATGTGTAAATGTCAATAATTTTTCTTTTCTTAATGATTTAAATCCTAATTCTTGTTAAATATCCAAATTGCTCATTTGTCTCTGTGTGGATTCTGTAGATGCGCTGCCTCGTGTACCATCTGGTTTAGATGGAAGCATGTTGGATAATAAAGATGCTGGCGAGGTAGATATTGAACTTTTGAGGGTAAGAATGGTTTAGCTGACTCATGACTATTTTATTGACTGTTTCACTTTATTCTCTCCTCCCAAGGATCTGTAGTTCTTAATATCTGTTGATTCTCTATATTTCTAGGTTACTCACTCGCGGAAGATGGGCCGCCATACTACAGAGTTTATGTGGTTAGGTTCTCCTTTGAAGGGACGGAAGAAACGGAGGCATTATCAATCGTTCAGCCGTAATGGAGTTATAGTTTCTGTAAGTTCTCCTTTTTTTTGTGACCTTTTGTCTTTCAGTTACTTAATGTTTATAAGACATGTTAGTGTCAACTGTAAGTCCTTTGAAAATTTAATTTCATCAGTCATTTGATGTTCTGTTTCTCTACAAATATTTTCAGGTTCATGACTTTGTATTCGTTTTAGCAGAGGAGGATAAGCGTCTTGTTGCCTACTTAGAAGATATGTACGAGGACTCTAAGGGCAACAAGATGGTTGTTGTTCGCTGGTTTCACAAAGTTGATGAGGTTGGTATGGTCTTGCCTCTCAATTATAATGACAGAGAGATTTTCTTCTCTCTTTGTCACCAACATCTCAGTATTGAATGCATTGATGGATTGGCTACTGTCCTCAGCCCCTTGCATTTTGAGAAATTTCTGAAAGAGGCGAAGCAAACACAGCTGGAACCCTTTGTATGCTACAAACAGTTTGAAAATGATGATGTGAAGCCCTTTGACATTACTCAAGTTGAAGGTTATTGGAAGCAGGAGATACTTAGATACATGCACACACTCATCCCTTCAAAGGTTCATGTGAGTTCTCAACGATCGGTTGATGAGTTGAAAGTGGGAGAAATTGGTCATGCCAGTGATATCAGACCTAAAAAGAGGCAGCGTTCTTCAAAAGATGATTTGCATGTTGAAGGCCTTGATCGAAGGGTGTCACTGGGTGCAGCATGTGGGGAAGCAGGCTACATAACTAAAAATGGCACTGATTGTAAAAGTAAAAGAGGTTCTGCTGTTATTGTACCTTTTCCGGAGGTGAAACGAACCCTGCCACCGCATCTAGCAGTAGGTTCCCAGGTTGAAGTCCTCTCCCAAGATAGTGGCATTAGAGGGTGTTGGTTTAGAGCATTGATTATCAAGAAGCATAAAAACAAAGTTAAGGTGCAATACCAAGATATTCAGGATGCAGTTGATGAAGCTAACAAACTTGAGGTATGTATAGGCATTGTACCTTTATCTTTTTCTCATTTAATGCTTTGTAGATTTCGTATGCAGTCCTGTTCTTTTCCTGAAGGATGCTAAGAAGTCAATTTTTTTGGTGTTGTAGGAATGGCTTTTAGCATCGAAGATTGCAGCTCCTGATCAATTGGGCATTCGGCTTTGTGATAGGCCAAGTATTCGGCCATGGGTACAGTCAAATAAAGGAAGAGTTTCATGGTCTGTTGATGTTGGGAGCATTGTTGATGTCTGGTGGCATGATGGTTGGTGGGAAGGCATAGTACTTCAGAAGGAATGTGATGACAGATTTCATGTATACTTCCCAGGTTTGAAACCGCTTATCTTCTTGTATTCTAGTTGTGGCAATTCATTTCAATTCTTGCACATAATCTTTTGTTGGCATTTTTTTTAAGTCTCATCTTTTCTAATTTAACCCTGCAGGAGAAAATCGGGTATTGAATGTGGGGCGTAGTGAAGTGCGACATTCTCAAGAGTGGCTTGGGAAAGAGTGGGCTCATATTAAGGATAGATCAGACCTTGTGGCCTCAATATCAAGTAATCTAGAATCCAAGAAAGCTGTTGGAAACTCATTTGATGGCATGTCAGGGCTGTCTGAAATCAGTGATAGCGGAGTGTTGAAGAAACGTGAAACATCTGCTATTACCTCTGATAGTGACAAGGATGAAAAAGTTAATGAAGTCGACAAGGTTCCTGATCTTTTGAAGGATGATCTCTTTGCCCAGCTGAAATGGAAGTCTTCGAGGAAGAGAAGACGTGGTAATGGGAGCTCTGTTCAAAAGTTGCATTTTGGTACTGATGGTAAAAGCACCTCCGGCCTTATGGGATCAAAACCTTGCGAAAGATACTTGATTCCATCATCCCTCATGGGTGACCATGAGAACTGCAAATATTTAGGGGATTCTCTTTTCAGTTCGTCAGTTGCGCCTCCGCTAACGAGCTTAGTTATGTAGTCTTTCTAGTCACAGTATATATCAGCTCTGGTGCGCATCAAATCGATGCTGCTCTGTTTTAGTTAGTTTAGCTCAGCAATGTCATCTCTGGATGTTTTATATTTTGAGAGAGGTCATGGCATCCAGGTTTTATCTTATTTATGCAACAATCAGCCTGAAGGGCCTTATGCCCTGTTGTTGTCAGGCTGAAATTTTGGGTGCAATAGGAAATCTAGAATAGGCCTTGTAGAGGAACTAACTTTTTCTTCATATCCTTTATATGTTTAATGTAATTATTTTGCATAATAAAATTCGTTTTTTGCCACTATCTTGAACTTTGACCTTGTCTCCCTACCAATTTGCTTTCCTTTTTTTCTTTTGCTGTCCAAAATTAGAAAGCGATGAGCATCGAGGAGACTTATTCTGTGTTGTAGCCGTTGTATATTTGACTGTTGGGTTCCTATGTACTTGGTTGGGGTCTTTGATAGGAGTTGGTAAAGTAGTTGAAATTTGTAAGAGCTGAGCCTCATTCCTCTTACTGGAAATCACCAAAACTACGACTGATCTGTAGTGCTTATTTACAGCTGTTTAGTACTTGTATTCTAAGAGAATCATCATACTATTAGTGAATGATTGGACTCGTACACATCGGATTCGTAAATGAAAGACTAAAATGTAAAGTTGGTGGTACAAGAAACTTCGTATGGAATATATAAGGAAGAAAGTAGCACACACTTATCACTAATGTGATTGTGGGGCTGCTGCATGATAGCATTTGTGAATGAACCATCATGTCCGCAGTACATAAAATAAAGACCCCTCCTTTAATCTCTTTGCTGTTTTATAAAGTCTGATCTTGCTTCCCTTTCTGTCCAACTACCTTTTCCAATTTGCTCTATCAGTTTACACAAGGAGCTGTTCTTAGATCCTTTTCAACTTCAGAGAAAAGGATCTTGCTTCCCTTTATGGGATTCGACTTGGTACCTTATTGTGTATGAGGGTCTATAATTTGCTCTATTCTTGAGTGAGTCCCGTAAACTGCAGAAGGAAGCCATGGAATGCAGTTCTGATCAATGAAGTCGAATAGCAGCTTATCGCTTTCTGGATCCAGTCTTGCTGCTGTTGAATCCTTATCCATGCCTCTTGTGTGTATTTTCTCTCCTCTGTTACATGCGTTATTTCACAAAGTTCATTTTCAATTAGGCCCGACTTGTGAGCTTAATTTGTTTCAAAAACAGTTCCAGGAGGTTGTTCTCTCGTCTGATATACGATGTTCTGGATGTCAAAGCAGACTTGCTGACATGATGTCCAAAATGGGTGGTAAGCTTTTGAAACAGCCTTCATTCTTCTGATCCTTGCAGCGAATTAAGATAGATCATTCAGCATTCAGAACTAGGGGAAATAGTATATAGCATAGAGTTTTGGTCTTTGGTCATGATTCTGCAGTACTGTTTATGCAGAGCTTGAACTTTGGTTGCAGCAGCCTGGTAGGTTCAAAAGCCTGGACTAGAAAGGAGCACTATGGTGCAGTATGGTCCTGTGTTTTCTATTGCAGTTGTATATGGTTGTCTGCTAGTTCAACTCTTGGCTTAGGGCTTAGAGTATCTTCTTCCTTAGTCCTTAGCAAAGGGACCACTGCATGTGTCTTCATGGACGCTTTTGTTCATAGTCATGTACTTTAGCAACTTTAGGGTCTTCCATTAATTTCCTGAAGTGAAAATTTATTACTCTTCCATGATGGTACTTGCTCTCTTTTATTAGCACAGTAAGTGATTATGCTTGTTCTCACATGCTTCAGCAGATATAGAGTCGGTTGTGGTGAGCGCTTCGGAGAAGAAGGTTACAATCATATGCAGATATGCAAGTACTGCAGCAGCCAAGGTGCCAGGTCGGCTAGTTCCTGCTGTACACAGGAGTCCTCTTAACAAGTTTGCCTTGATTAAACGCATACTTCGTTCTTCCTCAAGTTGAATGATTCCAAACAAGAGAAAACCAGCATTACATGCTAGGGAAAATTCATTGTTAGAAGTGATTTTTGTTTTCTGAAATTGAGTGTGTGCTTGTTGGTTTTACATTGATCAATAGTTGATATGTACAGAATCTAACGGTAACTGGTATGTGAAATAAGAGGGGAGATATTGGAGATGATTTGGGAAAATTTTGGCTTCTTTTTTGGAGTCATGTTTGTTTGTAAGAAAAAACAAGGAGAGAGACCCTTTTTGAAAGGGGACCTCAAATTTTATATGTAAGCCTTTGAGTTGAAGAAAAGAGGCAGTATCGATGCATATGCAAAACTTTGCCATTTTCTGAGGAAACAGGTAAAGCTTTAGAATGAAGTTAAGGATAATAATAACTTAAATGCATAAGAAACAAAATTCCCTTTCTTAACTTGAGCATAATCAGATTCCAAAACAAAAAGGCAAGAATTTGCATTGGAATGATACACAAGTTGGTTCACAATCTACCATATTCTCAATATTCCACAATATAGCCTTTTTCATGTCCTCTTTTCAAAGTCATCATTCCACCCCAATAATTGATCTCAGCTCTTTGGCAACTCCAACTTCATGGCAGGAAAGGCAAGTTCTGTGGCATCCTTGTCTTTCCTTTTCGCTATTAAGCGCTTCGATATTTATGGGGTTTGTAAGCTTGTTTTGTGCAATTGCAGTACTGTTGCATGGTGATGAGGCTCAATGTTGATTGCAATGGATGTGTAAGGAAAGTAAGGAGAATACTTCTCAATATGAAAGGTAAGGTGCCCATAAATACACATAACAGTCATTTCAACTCTTTTAAATTATACAAAATTAATGATCCCATTTTTGGTTTTGTGTTGAAGCAATAGAGACACATCTGATAGAGAAGCAGCAATGCAGGGTTAGTGTATGTGGGAGATTTATACCAGCAGATGTGGCAATTAAGATGAGGAACAAGATGAAACGCAGGGTCGAAATTCTGGAAATCCAAGAGTTTGATGAAACTACTACTGAACAGATGGAGCAAAGGCCTATGATTACTGCTGCCTATTGAAAGCCAATACAGAAAGGAAAATAGAGCATGTTTAGATTTTTATTAACACCTCAAAATTGTATTGTAAGGAACATGTAGTTTAGCTGGTGATCTATATAGTGAATAATAATTCTTGAGCATCCACAATTTCAGACTTTTACTTCATGACACTAGAAATTACAAGCCATGATTACTTATAATTATAAAGGTTAGTTTGGTGAGCGCTGCTAAGCGCTTCTAAGAAACTAACACTTGTGCACATCTGAGCTTCTCACCTGTTTCTGCTTCGCAATTCCACTGATCCATCGGATTCAATTAACAAATCGATGGCCCTCCGCCCTCGGGGGTTGCGGGTATGTTAATGGATGAATTTCAAATCATTTCTTACAATCGTCTAGTTAAGCAAACTACACTAACTCTATGAAGATTTTTACAATGGAATATGTGGATCCTAATAGGATTCTTCATATAAGTGCCCAAAAAGGAAGAAGTCCTAGTTTGATTAGGGCTTATAAGTAGTGTCAAATTCTATGACATGTTTACTAACCTGTAATAGAATTGAGAGTGGTGTAATTGATTACGGAATTGGTGAATTCCGGCGTTTACTAACATGTTAAGGTATTAGAATGGATGTGGGTCACACTTGCTTATTATGAATCAATTCATGATGAAACCGCTTATTTGATACCCAAGGGGGATGATAGGTATCATAATTAAGGTAATGAAATCAATTTTTTTTCTAAAAATATATATTGTATTTTAGGGGTATTTTAAATTTATTTCTTGTAGGGGCATTTTAGTAATCAAACTAGTTTTAATTCCGATTTCATATGGTAAGTAAACAACATCAATCGTAATTAGTTATATTCTTGTTTTGATTCCTTATGGTAAGTAAACAGTATAATGGTATGAAATATTCTCATACCGATTGTTGTTGATACCGATTCATGATAATTTTCATTCCAAGTTAGTAAACGTGCCCCTAAGTTGGAATCCGAAGTAGTTTAAATTGCAACACTGACACATTTACCTACTTGGAATGAAAATAATCATGAATCAGTATTGATACCGGGTGATTGATTCCTATGGCTTGTTCGTTAACATTTTACAAAAAGATTCTTAGAAAACTATTTTACGAAACGGAAACAATAAATTGTATTTCAAATTTTCATAATTTAAGGACGTGTTCGGTAATGTTTTTATTAATAAGATCATCTTAAGAATCTTATCTTCGATGAGACCATCACTCCTATCAATATTAAATTGAAGGCTTTATTCTCTTCTTCCATCCACATGTCTTCCTTTCTTCTTCTCTCTGCCAAATACCTCCATGTACGTGTCTATGCAACAAAGTGCATGTATAGAAGAATGCAAGTTTTCAATACGAGCAGTCAATGTTCTTCTTTTATGCTAAGCATCCCACCTATTCCAAACCTTGATCTGGGTTTATACAGACCTATCTTAAAATCGAGTTGTTCGGTTTACAACTAGAGAAAAGGAACGACACGAAGGAAACTATGGGATTCCGTACATGTCTTCTCTCTTTCAATTAAAAAGAGCTTTTGAACGTTTCAGTTCATAAACAACATATCGAAGAGATCGAAAATCCAACCATCGAAGATCCAGCATCACATTGTGGGAAGAGAGGGAATGTGAGTCCATCCATGATTATAAAGAGCTTGGTTGAGGCCGTATGGATAATTAAGTACGCAGAGTTGGCATGGATGGATTTTGGGTTAAGCGATTTGTACTCGAAAATAATGAAAACGAGAAAATATCAGAAACTGATTTCTGAATTCCTATTCCTTCACGTATTAGTAAATACATGAATAATTTCGTTGGTGTATCTCCCAAACATGTACCAGATGGGGCCCAATAAAGGCCCAAATTAGTTCGCACGTGCCGCTGTAGACCGGAACAAGGAAATCCACGTGCCCTTTTCCAATCTCAACTCTAAAAAAAGTCGTAAATAAACCAAAATCCAACGCGGACTCTCTCTCGCTCTCACAAAACCCAAAATCGACGAAAGGTGAAAAATCGAACCCCAAACCCTAGATTTTCCAATGTCCGGCGACGACCGAGATTCGCGTCGCAAGCACCGCCGCGATCACTCCGACGACGACGCCGATAAGTCCTCCAAGCGCCACAAGCACCGTCACCACCACCGCCACCACCGTCACCGCCATAGCAGCAAGAAGCGCGAAGAAGAAACCAAGGTTGCTGCGGAGGATATCGAAGCTCCACCTCCGCCGCCTGTTATGCTATCTCCTTCGGATAGTCCTCGGCCGGCTGAGGACGTGGAGGAAGGCGAAATTCTTGACGACGGCGTTTTGGAAACGAAATCGGACTCTGGTGCCGAGTCCGGTGAAATTGAAGCTCCCGGAGCTCGCGAACGTTCTGATAAGAAAAATCCGGTGTGTTCTGATTGCCCTTATCTCTTTTGTTTTTCATTACATGTGCCTCTATTTGCTTGTTCATGATTTCCTTGTTCTATTGGTTTTCAAACATTTAGATTTTTCTTTAAGCTTCTTTAGTCGAAAATTTGGAGAAGGTGTTTGACTCTTTTCCTTTGCGAAAAGAGCATTGTATCTTTCGGTTGTTCTCGACTGTGTGATGAATTTGTTTGGGTGAGAGATTGTTCAAGTGGCTGAGCCAAAGCCATTGTTCCTTACATATATAAGAACCTGCACTTGCACTAGCCGAACATGAGTCAATTGCAAAAGAAGTTTCATAGGCGTTTCCGTCAATGAAGGCTGATGGCTTACTTTTAATTTGTAAGAGCTGGTTACATTGCATATTAAACTAACTCTTTTTTATTTGCTTTCCCTCGGAATGGTGTTAAGTACTGAAATTTGAGTGCTTACTTGTTTTTCTCTTGGCATTGTTCTGCAGGGACATTATGGTGACAGTACCGTGGATAAAATCTCAAAGACCTTGGGCGAAGAACTTCGTAGTGATGATGATACCGGGAGTCCTATTGGGGGTAAGTGTCATGGTGAGGCTGGTTTGCCTCAAAATTCTAATGTTGAGCCTCACAAAGAAGATCGTGCCGATGGGAGTTTGGAGAAGAGGCGGCACCTGGAATCTGGGTCACCTTCTAGAGGAGGTGGTCATCGAAAGAAATACTATAGTGAAAATGTGGATGATGATAGAAGCAACTTACCTAATAAAGAAAACTCACCCTATAGAAGTATTGGTGACAGGTATGGTGAAGGGTTGCGTGGCAGGAGCAGATCAGTGTCACATGACCATGTGAGAGAGAGATCTCGTTCCCGTAGTGTAGTTCAAGAGGAGGCACCGTCTAGAAGAAGATCTCATTCTCGCAGTATATTGGAAGAGGAAGCTCTTTCTAAAAGGAGACGTTATCATGATCGAGAAATCTCAGTATATGCCGAGAAAAGAAAGGCCGCGCAAAACTCTGATGATGAAGGTATGGTGAGGGATGATGAAAGGGAACACAGTATTAGTTATAGCAGATACTCTGGATTAGATCGCAGTCGAGAGAGAGAGAAGAGTAGGGAGAGGGAGGTGGACAGGGTTCGGAGAAGGGAGAAAGAACTAGAGAGGAACAGTGACCGGGATCATAGAAGGGACAAAGAAAGAGAAAGGAGTAGTGAAAGGGATTTGTTGAGGGACAGGAAAAGAGGAAGTGGACGTGGTGATAGCATTGAAAGGGTGGTTGATAGGGAAAGTAGAAGGGAAGAGCGACATAGGAGCAGAGACAGGACAAGGGAGGATGATGTTGATAGGAGCAGGGGCAGAGTCAAGCCTGCTGACAGAGACAGAGATAGAGATATGGAGAGGGACCGTGATAGGGATAGGAACAGAGTTACAGACCGGAAATGGGAGAGGCGGGATGATAGATATAGGGACAAGGGTCGAGATATGGAGAGGGAGAGAAATGAAAGTGAAGGTGGATATAGAACTCAAGACAAGTATAATCATTCTGGTCAATCAAGGTATGAAGAAAAAGAATATTACCAGGACGGTTCAACAAAATCTGATAAAGCAGAAGTTCAGCTAGAAAGGTATTTCGTTCTCTCCTAACTCCCTTTGTTGTTTCTTGATGCATAAAATTCCATTCTTTCTGTAGAGATGAATATGCTTATCCTTGATGTATGCATTCCTCTATTTCTGTAGAGACGAAGAGGAACAAGGAGATGATGAAGAGATGGTTGGTTTGCAAGTTGCTGATCAGGAAGAGGAAGATCTTAACAGAATTAAGGAGGAAAGCCGGAGGAGAAAGCAAGCAATCTTGGAAAAATATAAAAGTCAGCAATCACAATCACAACAAGAGACCAACATACAAACTGAGTCAAAGTTACAGCAACCCAATCATTTAGAGGGTCAAAATAAAGGTAGTTATATGTTTCTCTTTGTTATTTTTAGCCAAGTTCTTGTTTCTAAACAAATTGCTCTCCATTTCTGGATGTTGATTTTGTTTTTTTTTTTTTTATAATATTTTTTTTCTATTCTGGCTACTACATGTTACTACTTTGTGGTCTGTTATTTAAGTAATGAAATCATAATTTGCCTACACTATTGTGTTCCTGCAGATCATCTGGATCAAACAATAGGGGTTGTCAAAATCAAAACCGAGGTTGATGGTGCTAGGGAAGAAGCAATTTCTACTACAGCTCCGCACAATGGTGCCCCAGGGCTTGGGGAGGGTACTCCAAAGGTGTGTCCTCTCTTTTCAAAATTCAGAGTACCCACGGTTTCTTTGACATTGTGTATTTGTTAAAGACTTGCAATTGCTGTTGAACTACGTAGTTCTTGGTATTTGATACAAGTTATGTGACTTTTGCTTTTCAATATTCAAATTTTGCAGAGTGAAAGCTCTGGTGGCTCAGAACGCAAACAAGAAAGATCTGATGGTATTTTATGCGATGATATCTTTGGTGAGACCCCAACTGGAGTTCGAAAATTGGTAAGGTTCAATCCGTATGCATCCTGTAGTTATTTATCTACCACCTTTTAGTCTTGTTTTATCGTATGCATATATGACATCTAAATATTGATAGTGACTTGACTAGATTGATTATTTAATTGAAGTACTACTGTTCTTAAGTTGTACGAGTGTTAAATTGTACTTGTATATATGTATATGTGTATATATATATATATATATATCTATTATTATTATTATTATCATTTCAGCTGAACGTCATTGCTAATATATAGTTGATGTAATGTCTTACGCCTTTTTCCTATGCAGGACAAAGGTGATGTTGTACGTATTGAAAGGAGTGGTCTCCGTGACAACTGGGATGATGCAGAAGGATACTACAGTAAGTATATGACCAATCTATAGTATTGAATAATCGAAATTGGGTTTACATATATTGTTGGATGGTGGTTACTTGCCAAATTCTATCTTCATCCTTTTGACATTTTAGCAGTTTCTATCTATTAACCTACACCCCAGTCTTACATTTTTTCTTCCTGCAATAAAGATCCTGGATTTCCCTGTCATGTTCTCTCACGTTGGAGCGTTAAGTATCTACCATATTCCTCGCGCCCTTTTCTTTTTCATTTCATATAAAAAGTTAACGTTCCCTTTTCTCACTCAAAGTTGGTCATAACTGTAAATTCATAGTTACTTGTCATGTATATTTTGTTGCCTTATTCATATTTATGATGTTCTCTTACAGGCTACCGGTTTGGGGAGTTACTTGATGGCCGCTATGAGATTACTGCTGCTCATGGGAAAGGCGTTTTTTCAACAGTTGTTCGTGCAAAGAACCTGAAGGCTGGTAATGGTGAACCAGAAGAAGTGGCAATTAAGATCATTCGTAGCAATGATACTATGTAAGTCGTTGTGATGGTGCTAGATTTGGTTATCGTTTGTATAGATATGCATGATTTGGTCTAGATGAGCTTGGACTAATGGCCGACTATATGTGATGTAGGTACAAGGCTGGTATGACTGAGTTGGCCATATTGAAAAAACTAGTAGGTCAAGATCCTGACAATAAGCGCTATTGTGTTCGTTTTCTATCAAGTTTCAAGTATCGAAATCATCTATGTTTAGTCTTTGAATCTCTGCATATGAATCTTCGTGAACTTTTAAAGAAGTTTGGACGCAATATTGGTCTGAAGCTTACTGCAGTGAGGATATATGCCAAGCAACTCTTGATTGCGTTGAAGCATCTCAAAAACTGTGGTGTACTGCACTGTGATATAAAGCCAGATAACATGCTGGTATGATCTTGCTATTTGCTACTATCTTTTCGTGAACAGATTGATTTTATCTATGTTTCTCATCAAATATTTTTCAATTGTCTGTAATGCAGGTTAACGAAGCAAAAAATGTTCTGAAGCTTTGTGATTTTGGTAATGCCATGTTTGCTGGCAAGAATGAAGTTACACCATACCTTGTGAGCCGATTTTATCGTGCCCCTGAAATAAGTAAGTTATCCTGTTGCCAATTCTTTATTATCGCTTCTTCATTCATTTATTTTTATATTAGATAATGAGTTCAGTTAGTATTTTGCATCTGAATATCTTGATTTTCATCTGGTTGTGTTGCAGTTCTTGGCTTGCCATATGATCATCCACTGGATATCTGGTCTGTTGGCTGCTGTTTGTTCGAACTCTATACTGGAAAAGTCCTTTTTCCAGGTGCTACAAACAATGATATGCTACGTCATCACATGGAATTGAAAGGCCTTTTCCCTAAGAAGATGCTTCGGAAGGCAAGTATTTGCTTGATATTCCAGTATTTATATATGCAACTATCTATGTTCGCCTTTATATATTTGATATCATTACAGATTTTTAATATTCTATTTTCTTTGGTTTTGAACTTACAGGGAGCATTTACTTACCAAAATTTCGATCAGGATCTGAACTTTCATGCTACAGAAGATGATCCTGTTACAAAAAAGGTAAGCATCTCTCAACCTGTTTGTTTCTATGTATTTTGTGGCTTGCATGATATCTTGAGTTTAGCTGTCAATCGTTTCCCATTCGTTTCCTGTATCATGTTGATTTAGGTTTTCAATTCTTCTGATGTAGGTCATTAAACGTGTGATTCTCAACATAAAGCCAAAAGATATTGGATCTATGATTGCAAGCTCTTCTGGCGAGGATCCAGATCCCAAGTTATTAGCTGATTTTAAAGATCTTTTGGATAAAATGTTTGTGCTTGATCCAGACAAGAGGTTGACAGTATCACAAGGTTTGAATCATCCATTCATCACTGGCAAGTGAACCGTGTTGCTGATTTTCTCACTCCAGAATTCTTGTTCCGCTAGATGTTTGTACATTTGTCCTTATTCATATTCAGTTTCTAATCATTGGGCATTATCTCTCTTCTATGTGGTGGCCGGAGAGCTTTTGACACAGTTTGGCATGGTTGAAGGGGGGATATTTGTCAGGAGTACTCATTACTGGCTGGTTCTTTCAGTGGAGTGTACTGTTTCTATTGTAAGACAACTAGCCGAAGGCGTTTTCCCCTTGTAATCATTCATGATTGGCCGCTTCTTAATTTTAATACATCTCTTATAACTTCCCATCATGACTAATGTGTACTTTGAACCTGGTTTCTGCAATATAGTTTCTGTTACAACAGAAGTTCATTATATATACATATATCTCTATGAGCTCAGAAACAAGATACTTGTTCTTTTTACTTTCATTTTTAAAATTTCTTGCCTTGTCTTGTAATGTATTTTCTTGGTTTCTGCATTCTCAATTTCTCAATTTCCACAGAATTTATGATGTGATTAGTTGAAGGTTTGCTAAGCACACTTCTATGCTCATATAGCTTTTATCTGTCATTTCTTTATAGCCAGTTCATTTTAACTATTCGCTCTGGGGATTCTAATTAGGTTTTTCATTCAGGATATCTGCCACTGCTTTGAGGCAACCCTCCAGTGCTTAGATGCTTAAAAAGGAAACCAGGAGAAGGTACCTTAGTTTGTTTATTAGGAGACTATTGTGACTTGTGAGGGACTTGGAAGTAGTTGTCATTATGCTGCATGTTTTGTCTCTCTGTTATCTGATAAGAACTAATGGGTTAACTTGTAATTTTTTTTTTGCAAACTTATGGTCCAAAATCCATTTTTCTTTTTTTGGTGTGTGCTTTTGGTTGGCTTGCAAGATTGTGAAAGATAGTTGTCAACGTACATTGTACTCACTGTCTGAATCATCTGTTTCTGTGTTCACCTGTTTGAAAATGCCTTCGTTTTTCTGAACCATGTGCTTTGATTTGATGATCTACTCTGCTGAATGTTTATATTCTTTGACGTTAAGCTAGATATGCATGCAATTTGTACTCTGATGTGTAAACTCTGTTAGTCTTTGCTTGTCTGTGTTTTTTCATTGTCTGTTACTCTTAATATGCGCATATCCTAATGAGATTGCATTGCATCTGATCCATGGTCATTCTGGAGGCACTTGCACAGGAGGCATGTGGCTGCTGTCTGCATCAAAAAGAAAGGCGAAGTAAGTATTCCAGCTTATCAGTTTACTTCCCTTGGATTAAGTGTGAGCCGTCACTCTCTGTATATTATTTAGACATTCTAAAGTTGTGATTTTCTTGTAGGGTTTTGGCCTCTGTGCTCCTGCTGCGCTTGTAAGTTGTAAGTAATATTCATAATAATGACTCCATGATGTTATGGTTTTCCGCGTTGAGTTTAAATATACTACCATTTTTTTTTACATGATACTGATGTGTGTGATCTCTATAGATGCATTATCTTAATTTGTAACATCTGCTGGACATGTGTGTGATGTCTGTTCTGCTGATATATTGTTATTGAGAGGCCAAGTATTCCCTTTTATGGCAGTGGAGCAACATTTCAGCTATGTTATGAGTGAATAGGGAATATAATAGTAAACAAACTGAGATATAGATATAGATTTCATCGTTGTTGTCAGATTCTTAACGTAGGTTGTTGGTATGGCTTAACTTCTATATGATATCATTACATTGTGTCTAATGCTTGCAAATAAACTTATTTTTGAAAATTCATGTTATTTTGGGAAGATAGAGGCCTGGCTACAGGATCATACTAGATATAAATAATGTATCTAACTTCCGATTGAAGTAATGCAATGTCTTGATCTTTTTTTTTTTTTTTTTTACTGTAAAAAATATGAGTTGCTAGCTAGCTAAACAGTTCCATAGTTTAGTTTTAGTCCCCTTCAGAATACCGTCCATGTCTACGTAAGCAGTCTGCTGCACCCAATTATTTCAGAGTTACTTAATAATGGCACATATCCCTTTGCAAGATTCTGGCGCTATTATACTTGTTGGTTTTCATTTGTCTCTAGGTCTACTGTCTTCTTGCCTACCTTTTTATATTTCACTTTATATACATCTAGCCAATGCCTGGATGGGGCCGAAAGGGCTTTCTCTTGCATACATTTGTAAACTGAGCTGAAATGTGTATTTACCGGATTGTTTGAAATGAAGAGTGGTAATGTGGTACTTGCTAAAATGCGTCCAATATACTTGAATGCTATTTGTTATGAAATTTTGTGTATCCAATTATATACACCTAGATCAAAATGTTCCCAAAGTGTTCTAATATGCTACGAAGAACGCTCCTACTTTAGGAATACGGTTTCTCTAAAGGAGAGCCTCAACACCGAGCAAATACCTTTGAACACTTTTTTCTCTTTTTTGTGAACTGGGTCAAACCCCCAAGAAACAGAAGCTGATAATCAGCTAGGATAGTTCCATCTTTATGCACAGGTTCCATGTCACCCATGACAACTCTGCTAATTGATTGTCTATTACTATCCTCAACATCAAGTGAGGTACATTTAGACATAGTATTGAGAATATTGAAAGTAGTCTCCTTTGGTGTATAATATGCGGGCTCGTATCTCAGTGATGTGAAATCTAGTGGTAGTGGTAGGTGATATTTTGCCGTGCACGAAAATACTGTTTGTGTGCTAAAGTTTTTTCATCATATGACATCATTTCTAGGGTGGATGAAACCACAGCAAGCAATCCAATAATCTTATTGGTATCCTTTTTGGATGCTTGTTGGTTGGGTTAAAATAGTGTTTGGTGGACATTTGATTTCATGTGACTTGTGATACAAGAGAACAGAGAATGGTGTTATACAGAAAGTGTTTCGGTAGCATAATCTGACATTAACATGGTGCCAAAAGTAGTGGTGGTCAATGTCAAACAGTTAGGTTAGAGAATTTACTCTTCTACACTCGATGGCGGGGTTCGTCTTCTGTTTTCAAAACGGGCAATGAAGAGCCCCATTATTTCAGTTTCTTGCCAAGAACGTATATAGAGATGTGCAAGAAACTTCACCACCGAGTCCACACAAAACTCGATAGCCAGTGTGGAACAGTGAAAACTGTTCAAAACTCGAGGGCCCATATCGAAAAAGACTCTTGATCTACATGCTCTAGAGTTTATGCAACCTTCTGTTTGTTCATGTTTATATCAAAATTGTAGTGTATTTACGGTCAGATATGCAACTTGGCCAAAAGAAAATGTAACACGAAAGTATTGAACTTTGAGTTGTATCAAATTGAACTTTGGTAAGAGCTTTGATGGGTTGTACTCTCACATTGAGTTGGTTCAAATCTTGACGATGTTGATTTGAGTTAAATCACAATCTACTCATTCGCATGTTAGTCTCGGAATTTGAAAAATCTTCAACAATATAATGTGATCTTGAGGTGAAAACCTGTAAAAAGATTAAATGTAAAAACGAATATGATAGTAAAAATGTAATTTTAATCCCCAAATAGTAAAGTTGTAATAAAATGAAAAGTAGAGACAAAAATGTAAATTATATATATCAGAGGAGTGACAAGGTTGTAATAAATAAAAAAACCAGCGACGAAATCGTAATTTTAACCTTACGGGTACTGTTCTTTTCAGAACCGAGTTTTAGTATATAATATAAATTTTCCTAATAAAAATGGTCTCACCTCAAAACTGAGCTCTAGTTTCTCTCTTGGATTTTCTATTTCTTCATGCTTCTTTGCGGCCTGATATTTTCATAGACTTTTTTGGGTGACATAGGCTTCTATAATTCAATTATGTTTTATGTAATTAATTAATTAAATGAGTAAATCGGGTTGACAAAAGCTAAAATCCAGAAAAAAGAAAATGACACCATGGCAATCAGTAATGGAACTTCAAACAAAATTTCGGAGGTGCCAAAATTTCCGAAGGGGCTCATATATATCAAATTCTTAAACTGAATACTAATAAATTCACAATTATACCATAAATAGACGACAATTATAACGTAATCATACAATTATACCATAATTAATTGTGATTATACCATAATTAAATGTAATTATATGTAATGAAAAGCTAATTTAAAACTGGCCGCGGGAGCCACACCCTCTCTAGCCTCTTAAAGGATCCGCCACTGATGGCAGTCCCCACCGTGTCGACTGGTGTGTCACGTGCTCGCTCGTGTGACCGAGAAGCCTCTCTTCGCAGCAATTTCCACGTAAGACTAAACCGCACCGCGTCTAAATTTTACACCCTCCTCGTCTGCACTTGCATAAACAAAATCATGCATCTAGAAACCAGACTTAGCCCCTAAGCTATTTAGTCCACACGACGTTGTATAACAACGAAAGAAACAATACTTAAAATCTCTTTAAAGGTCGCATATTCACATTTTCATATTCGTCATTTCAAAAAGGAGCAATCGACCCTGAGCTTCTTTGTTGTGTTGTGATTTGTACGAGAGCGGTACACAACGGAGCAATATGGGAAGAAAGATCGACGCTTTGCTTGGAAGGAGCAAGACCTCTAAGTTGAAACCAGTCCTCGCTCTTGCTCTCTCCCGCCTTGTCGTCCTCAAAACGCAGCGTCAGGCCAAGTGCAGCCAGTCCCGCTCCGATGTGCTCCAGCTCCTCCAGCTCGGCCACCATGACCGAGCTCTTCTTCGAGTAAGATCGAAATTATGTTGACTAAGCGGTAGCATCTATGGTTTGTCTGGTTGACTTTGTATTGATGAGAGTTTCATTTGATTGTTTGCAGGTTGAGCAGGTGATCAAGGAACAAAACATGCTGGATGTGTATGTCATGATCGAGCGGTATTGCAACCTCTTGATCGAAAGAGTTCACCTCATTGAACAAGAGAGGTTTGTTAGTTGATTCATTCCACTAGTGTTTGCTTTGTGGTGTAGTCTTAGGCTGACATTAATGGAAAATTTTCTTTTTAATGTACAGGGAATGTCCAGAGGAATTGAGGGAGGCAGCATCAAGTATGCTGTATGCTGCTTCGAGATGTGGAGATTTCCCGGAGCTTCAAGAGATTCGTAATATTCTCAGCGCTCGCTTTGGCAAGGAATTCACTGCTCGTTCCATTGAATTGCGCAACAATTGCGGAGTCAGCCTTATCATGACCCAAAAACTGGCAACTAGGATGCCAGCCAGGGACAGCAGAATGAAAGTGCTTAAAGAAATTGCCTTTGATAATTCCATTGTTCTGAACCTAGAAGAAACTTCTGGCTCCATTGAGGTATGTGACTATTAACTTATAAAGAGAAAAAGCAATTGCTATTATTTACTTTGAAACTAAACAAGATTATTCATGGATGCAGACACCACCACACCCACAGGCTAGTTCAAGTGGCACGGCTGGATCAGCAGAAGTTCTGCAGGCTTTTAAAGAGGAGACGGAAAAAGATGACAAGTACTCTAAGAAGAAATACAAGGATGTGGCTCATGCAGCTCAGGCTGCTTTTGAGTCTGCAGCTTATGCAGCGGCAGCTGCAAGAGCAGCCGTGGAACTGTCCAGATCTGACACTCATGATTCTGATGATCAAAACAGTCCTGGTCCTAAACGAGGCGAATTATCAAGCAGATATGTATCCTCAAAAACTGAATTTGGATCACAGAATGAGCACATCACTGTGCAGAATCAGGCTGAAGAAGTGAAGAGGTCAGCATCTTCAAGTTCAGATTCAGAAGGTGATGTATCAGAGGTGACTCCTCCAGTGTCCTCGGATGCCACAGGCCAGCCCAGTCATTCAGGGAAGGATACAGTTTTTGATGATAGTGAAGATGAACAAAGTACCAAGGCCCCATCTCCTAAGAGAGTTCCTTCAAGGGTTCAATCTGGGATGAAGTTCGAACCGGAGGGATCATCTAGAAGGCTAACATTAAACTTAGAGAAGGGACCATTCTCTCTGAGAAATAGACGGGTCTTTGGACACTGAGGAGCATGGGTGGTATGGTGTGTTGATCTGCATGTAAGTTTTGTTAGTGTGCTAATAAGGTAACTGGCTATTAATTTGATTATTATTTTTGTCGTTCTTATGTTTTCTCGAAGTGTAAAACTTGGTGTGTTAAGTTTTGAAGCTCTGTGATATTATTCTATGAAAAAGTTGTATGTTGTTGTTACAGTAAGAACTCGAAATATAAGCGGGGTGCTGTCTGTAGATGGACAAGGATAGACAAATTTTACCCAAGTTAGGGTCTAAGGTACAACTACAACCCCCAACAGATTTAATATAACAAACAGATTAGACTTGTGTCAAAACCCCTTAGATCTAGATTTCAGCATGCTAATCACTTCAAAGGTTTCATTATGTGGCTTCAGCATGTAACATCAGTAGATTTAACCATTAAACCTACATTGTAATCTCCAGAGTATGCAGAATATACATAACTACATAAGTTTACTATCAGTTGTTAAATAAGCAGAGAACTCATTTCCAACCTTTGACTATGCATAACTTCACCATAAAACCTCACCAGCCTCTAGGCCGCTTCGTACTCTTTGGCAACAGATCACTGAATGACTGTAGATCCACACCAACATCTTCATCATATTCAAGCCCTAGCTCTTCCTGCGTTAACATAAGAGATTATTAAGAACTATACCATAGCAGAATCCATGAGCTTGAATAACAAAGCAGCCAACAAACCTTGAACTCCTTGAGATCTTTAGGTGAATTCTCAGTAATAGTGTCCCAAAGATCTCTGAAAATCCTCTTGCGCTTTCTCCACTGACTTATCTTCTCCGAGTACATTTGCTCAATAATCTTGCGGTCTTCAGGCCTGACCAAGGTAACTCCTCCTCGCAATTTCTCCAACTTGTCTTCCAGTTCCTTGACCTGATACACAATTCAAAACTCCACAGCTTCATCATACCAGTGTTTCCACAGACAGATCTTTTGAGTACGAGTTCAATCAGTCCCATTTAACCTACCTCCTTTCTCAGTTTGGTGTCGTTCTCCTTTATTTGTTCCATGGTCAAATTCGACTGCAAAGCTTTGATTTCTGCAACAAGTGCATCATGAAACCGAGAATCAAAATACCTAAAACCAGTAACATTATATTAAAAAACTATAGCTTATACCAAAAAGGCAGTATCAGTACCTCCCTCCACCTCGCTAATTGCCCTCTTTTGCTCAGCCAACTGTTCTTGCAGCTTCGTATTTGCTTCCTTCATCTGACTAAGCTCCTCACTGTTCGGAATATCAAACTGGTCTTGCCGAGCCAGATATATCTTCTGCTTCCCATACTCCTTGAACGAAATCTTTCCACCATCAGCAAGAGTATCCAGCGATTTCTGTACTGCTGTCTTCTTAAGATTGTACTTTTGCAGCGCATCCGCCACATTCTGCGAATTCAGTGGCTTATTTTGCTGAAGCAAAACACAAACAAGTACACATCAACATTTAGGGAGCCAAAAGCACCTAACACATATCCGAAAATTTCCTTCCATCTACTCCTTTACAGCAGATCATGATGCTGAAAATTGAAACTACAGCAAGAAAAATCAAGCTCAATCGGTTCATCGAAGAAAGATCAAGATCATTTCGAATTCCAAACCTCCTAAACAGCCTAAAACTCAGAAAGAGGAAATTTACATTTTGCTAGTGCCTAAAAATTTTAGATCTGAAATGAAATCAGAAATCAATAGCGGAAATCAAGTATGAATTCGAAAACGAAAATAAAGTGAGAAGAGAAATCTGAGTATACCTCATTCACGAATCTGAGAACGATTGCTGCCAAGTTTTCAGAAACCAAAAGAGAACGATTATCGCTCAGTAAATCTGAAATCGAAATGAGTAGAACTAAGAGCTTCGCTAGAGTGTGATTACCTTCAGTGTTATCGGATTTGGGCGCCATTGTTGGCGGGAAAAAGCTTCTGAAACCTAGCGCTTTCGCTTTGAAAATGGAAGAAGGAAGCAAAGACCTGGCTTCCTTTATAAGCAGCTACCCACTCCCACGACGTCGTTTTAGTCCGCCTCGAACCAGTTAGACGAAATTACCCTCGGATAGAAGCTTAATTTACAGAACCAACCAATCCTCTATTTTAGTGTAGAGAAGGAAAGCCACGCCATACCGTTTTTTTTTTTCATTCCCCAGAAAACAAATGGCCACCGTTACTACGACATCTCAGCTTCTTCTCTGCACCAACCGCGCCATTTTCGCGACCCGGACCCGATTCCGAAAACCCGACCCGGTTGCATTGGAAGCGCATTTTTCGGCACCACAGTCGCTCATGGTCTCAAAGCTGAAGCCACTAGTTGTGTGCCACGCGTCACGTCGGAAACCCACCACAGCTGTCCAACCAGAGACTGGAAATGAATATTCCCGGCGACTGTTTCAGACTGGTCTCTGGGTTGCTGAGGCAGTCTACATTCTGTGGCTGTTTCTCCTTCCTTATGCTCCTGTGTGTAATTGTGCTTACATTTTTTTACTGGGTTCTTTCACCTGTTTAACTTCAGTGAGTGACATGATATAGAGAATTATGGCTGTTAATGATTTTGGGTTTCCTAATACTGCAGGGAGACCCAGTGTGGGCTATAAGTTCAGAAACAGTGAATTCTCTTCTGGGCCTCTCTTTGAATTTCTTCTTTGTGTTGCCTCTTTTCAACTCTGGTATGATCAAATCAAGTTGGATATGTATTTTGGTAGTGATTTTTTTTTTTTACTGTATTCTTGATGATTTCTGTGGTTAACTTAATGGCAGAGTAGTTGGTATTAATTTTATTGATGCCCCAGTTCTTCACCCGGTAAGATTATTGTGTGTGAGTCAATTTGGTTACTTATTACTGCCAATTGAAGCAATGTGTTTTTTGGATTGGAATGGGGTGTAAGTTTGGTTCTTTTGGAATATTCAGATGTCTGAAGGGCTATTCAACTTTGTGGTTGGGTGGACGTTCATGTTTGCTCCTTTGCTTTTCACTGATGGGAAGAGGGACAGATACAAGGGTTCTCTTGATGTCTTATGGGGCTTTCAGATGTTCCTTACAAACAGTATGCTTTCTTTTGTTTATATTCTGATATTTTATGATTGAATGAGAACGAGCCGAGTGCTCGATTAGGTTTATCATGTAGAACACAAATCAAAGTATTTACCTTCATTGTTGACTCCGTAGGAATATATGGTATATCATAGATCAGCTACTCAGCTGATTTTGATTGACCTTCTAATGATATAACATGTCAATGTGCCTAAAACGTGCATTTGCCTAATGAAGGAAGGATGAGAAATAAATTATTCAGTGAATCAGGTAAATAAAGTATTTACCTTCCTTCATTCACCTAATGAAGGAAGGATGAGAAATAAATTATTCAGTGGATCGGTGATTTGAAGTTCTGTTTTGAATTTGGTATGTTTAGAGTTGAGTTACATTTCCATCAATGACTTGTTTCTTGTATATGTGATGTGAACAGCATTTTTGATACCTTACATGGCTATTCGGCTGAATGCACCTGAATCGGACTACACTCCCAGCAAGCGCTCACAGCTTGGAGTTGTGATGACCAAAGGTGCTCGCATCGTCGGACTTGTTGGTGGAGGGATATGTCTGATATCTGGATTGTGGGCACTTTATGGACGGACGGACGGCAACTTTGGTGGCATTTCTGAGCGTTGGGAGTTTTTGATCAGCTATCTAGGATCCGAGAGGCTGGCTTATGCATTCATTTGGGATATAGTTCTTTATAGTGTCTTCCAGCCTTGGTTGATAGGTGACAATCTGCAGAATGTTGAGAGAAGCAAGATTGGTATCGTAAATTACCTTAGATTTGTGCCCGTGATTGGCTTAGTTGCTTACCTTCTTTGTTTGAACCTTGATGAGGAACTGTAAATGTACATTGTGGTTATGGTCCAAGAATGAATGACAATGCAGTTGATATGGTTGCTTCTTAGGCTTTTATACATCACAAGAATCAAAAACCAACATCAGGCTATCGCCAAGATAGACAAGAAGTTTCCTCTACTTTTATCCTTGCACAGAAAGACAAGGAGACGAAGATTGAGACGAAAATTCCTCAGTAAAAGCCAGTGGCCCAATAATTTCAACACATTTCTCTTTACCCCGTCTTCTTCACCTATGATTATGTTTTTCGTAATATTTTGTTTAGATGTTAGATTTGTCCATCAAATAATGTGACGACGACACGACGCACATGTTAAACACGTTCAATAATAACAGTAGATAAAGAATAAGTGGCTTTGATCATATGTTACCATTGCTAATCTGTCCTTCTACATCCAAGCACCCGACGGGTGTGTATCCAATGCATGAAGTAATCCGTTGGTTTATTCCACTTGTCGATCATCCAGGGTCTATTTGCTAAATTGTACACTCTTTGCTAAAACTAGGTCCTTCTTAGTTGTGAACCTGTCATTACTTCTTTCTGCATCAACCTTGTCTCCTTGCCTCCTTGGTACTCTGTAGATCATCTGGAACTGAAGAAGAGGAACTACTTCGGCTCAAGTAGTTGAGAATTCTCAGTTGTATTCAAAGACTCAAAGAGCATGGAGAAGTCGCTTTTGGTTAGCTTCAAAGAGGACGAGTATGAAAGAGAGAGCAGCACATATGTCTGCTGTTTCAGTTTCTTGGGCCAAAAGGTAATGAAGTTTGGGGAAGATGTACTTGATTTTGCTCTCAAAGCTTGGGAAATGGGTCGTTCTGATCCCAGAAAAGTCATCTTTGCTATAAAAATGGGGCTGGCATTGTCCATTGTTTCTTCGCTCATATTCTGGAAAGAATCATTCCACCATATCGATATTGGTCAGTACTCAATCTGGGCTATCCTCACCGTCATTGTCATGTTCGAATTCAGCATAGGTACTACTTACATTTGACTATGACACTTGAACAATATATATTTGACTTCATTTTTTATTTTACTCACTAGTTTTAGTACTAAAACTTTCTTAATGCAGGAGGGACTTTCATTAAAGGATTTAATCGAGGGTTAGGAACCTTGGTTGCTGGAATCCTTGCTTTCTGCTTCGCCGAAGTATCTCTGCTGGCTGGAAATTTGGAGGAAGTTGTAATTGTCATAAGCGTTTTTATAGTTGGTTAGTATTAGCTTTTCCCAACTTAAATAGAAAACTAGTACTTGGTTTTTCTATGCTGCCACTTTTCTAATTACTCTGCTTCTCTTTTTTTGACGACTAGGATTTTTTGCATCTTACTTGAAGCTGTATCCAACAATGAAACCCTATGAATATGGATTTCGAGTTTTCATCTTGACATATTGCATTCTTATGGTGGCTGGGAATAGAACAAGGGAGTATAACGGGGCTGTTACGACTCGTTTGGTGCTTATTGTTGTGGGTGCTGCTGTGTGTCTGTTTGTTAACATCTGTATATGCCCAATATGGTCAGGAGAGGATCTGCATAATTTGGTGGTCAGAAATTTCAAGGAAGTTGCTACTTCATTAGAAGGTATACATACAAGTACTAATTTCTTGGTGAAACTTTAGTTGATGATACTTGCTGAGCAGGTTTCTTTGCTTAGGGTGTGTCGATGGCTACCTGAAATTCGTCGAATATGAGAGGACTCCATCAAAAATTATCACGTACCAAGCCTCAGATGATTCAATGCACAAGGGCTATAAATCAGTGATGGAGTCTAAAAGCCAAGAAGAAACTCTGGTGTGTATGATTTCACTAATTATGTGCTTCTGATTATTTAGACAGTCGAAATAATAGGTTTGATTTATGTTTTTCACATATGCAGTTGGGGTTTGCAATCTGGGAACCACCTCATGGCCGATATAGAATGTTGAATTATCCTTGGAAAAACTATGTCAAAGTGAGCAGTGCACTGAGGCATTGTGCATTTATGGTCATGGCACTCCATGGATGCCTTCTTTCTGAAATACAGGTAAACGTTTTATGAGTACCTATAAATGTTGTGCATACTTTCTTGAAAAACCTAAAAGAATACTATATAGTGAGAAATTGCCTCGAAGTTAAATGTGGTGTCTTCTGAGTGTCCTTTTATACTGTGCATCTATTATTTGGATGTATGCATATGCAGCTTCCTTCACACTGAGTTTTCCATTAACTAAGCTTGTGAAGTTGTGATCTTGTATACTGCAGGCCCCAGCCGAAAATAGACTGGTCTTTTGTACGGAGCTCCGGCAGGTCGGAGCAGAAGGTGCAAAAGTTTTGAGAGAGCTTGGGAAAAAGATAGAGAAGATGGAAAAGTTAGGCCCCGGAGACATACTGAAAGATGTTCATGAGGCAGCAGAAAAGTTACAGAAGAGTATAGACCATAGATCATACATACTGGTCAATTCAGAGAGTTGGGAAATCGGAAGACGACCTAGAGAACAAGAAGGTGCTGAAAATGTTTCGGATTACAAGGACAGTGATGATATGAAATTGGGACTCAAGTCCTTGAGTGAAACTGTGCTTGACCTGAGGTCTGTTTCTGCAGCATGGACACCTTCTGCAACACAAGGTGCTTCCTCAGAATGCGTGTTTAGGAATCAACCAGCTTGGCCATTCGGAGTCGGCAAGGAAGAGAACTGCACAACATATGAAAGTGCAAGCGCCTTGTCCTTGGCTACATTTGTGTCGCTCCTAATCGAATTCGTTGCCAGGCTTCAAAATGTGGTCGATTCATTTGAAGAACTTGGTGAGAAAGCAAAGTTTACGAGTTAGTGAAGAACTTGGCCCCCTGCTAAGAAGAGATCTTGATTTCGCTTGGTTCAAAAATAAGGTCCCCAAGTGCAGCTAGTTGGCTATTGATCTAGTTACGCTTTCTTTCTTCGAAAATCGACCTAGTTACCCTTTCCAATAAACTACTGGTCTGAAAATCTTCTAGCAAGGATAGTTCATTTCTTATTCCGCATATGATTGGTTAGAATTTAAATATGTAGATTTCTAAGTTGAGCCATTGGCTTGCTTTACTGGACACAACCTGGTCAACACAGTAACTGAGAATTTTTTTACTAAATTAAGAAGGTAAAGCAGTAGGTTTGGGAGGCCAGAGTTTGAACAGATTACACACGTCCAACAAACAGCTCGTCTTATGAGCTTGTATATAACACCCAACTCAGGAATCTAAGACTCTGAGCCCTTGGATTTCTTGGATTTCTTTTTTGAAGGTTCTCCAGACTCTGCAAGATAAGCTTCTGGATTTACGTTCTCAATCAACTTTTTGTTTCCATACTCTTTTGCCTTTTTCTGCAAAACAACCAGCATGTGCATCAACAAAGGACAGCAAAGTGCCGTACTGTAAGTCACTCGCCATGTTTTTCTCAAGGTGATCACTAATCAACATCACTTTTCTAAACCCCCTTGAGAAGTCACTATAACAGAGTTCTATATATTCCAAGCGGACTACTTGGACAATCCATTATTAAACCCAAAGATAAGAAAAACGAAGAGAGAAAAAAAATACAGTTCGTATCATTTACCTTCAGAGACGTGGCCAGGGCAGCGACATCTTTCGTACTGTCATCTGATTTGTTATGCTGTACCGCAGGCTCCTGATTTAAGAAAGAAGACAATTAATTACACATAGCACGGGAATGAGAAGGTATAATAATTAGTAGCAAATAACACCAAAACAAAGGTACAGGTGTTGAACATAAATTTCCTATGACTCCTTACCTCTGGAGGAACAAAAGCAGCTTCTCTTTTTCGCTTGTTTTCTGCTGTTTTTCCAGCTTGTCTCTCCTGCTGCTCTTTCCACTTCTTTTCCGATTTCACTTTGTCACTCAAAAAGTATTCTCCAGTTGCCAATTGTATGTCAACCTAAAATATTCACATAGCATCGTACAGGCAGATCGTTTACATATATCATTTATCCGTAAGTACTATATAAAAAAAGCTTTCAATGCCAAAACAAACAAAAAAAAAAAAAACAAATGTTCTTGATATATTTGCATATGCAGACAGACCATATCAATACAACCACACAGTGGGGCCAAACTAATAGCCAAGATCAATATAACAACTAAACTGCAAGTTTGAGGTGAATTAACTGTGTTCATCCAAATTCATTTTATGAAGGGGATGAGAAAAGGCAGGTGGACAACAATCAAGTGAAAAATAAATATGCAAATTAGGCCCCTATCATTACTGTGACAGGGACTAAAGTCATGTACTGAAAATTATTGTCTTAGAAGTTCCAAGTCAGGGAACACTTCTAAGTTCTAACCAACACTATCACTTCCAGTTCCAGAAGACAGCAAACTATCTTTGTTGAGGTTAAGGAATTTAATTATCAATTTTATACAGAATCTAAGGATGAGCACAGGACATACCATGATGAAATAGACACATCAGCATGCAGAACCCTTGAAAGAAGAGAGAAAGTATACCAAAAAAAAAAAGAGTGAACTTATTACCTTGCTAGGTGGTTGAGGAGGTGGTATGGGTGTATATTCTGGTTTCTTCTTCTTACTCTTCTTAGGTTTGGGTTGATTAACATTTTTCCTGGAGGGAGAGTTCAGAAATAAATCAATACACACCTAACACATAAATAACCTTCAAGGACATATACACACTTCGTAACAAATGATAGAGATGTCATACTTCTTGAATTTCGGAAGAAATCTGTCCCAGTTCTCCTGCGCTAGAGTTGGATCCTTTTCCAGTTCTTTCCTTACCATGAGAATCTAGTTATCGGGGGAAGAGAAGAAAAAAAATCATCAAGATTGAACCATTCAAAAATCTTCAGGTAAAACCTGTAGTTTTGCGAAGTGAAAAGGCACAAAATGGTAGTATAATCACCTTGATATGAAATATCGGATGCATTTTATTCTCAATGCAGTCTTCCACAATCCTCCTAACTGTCTTTAATCCTTTAAATGAACCCATTGAAGCAACAGTGTTTCCCTGTTTATTTACAAGCCAAAGTTTATATGTAAATCCATGGTCTACACTTCTTTTCGAGTGGCAAGGAACCAAATAAGGAATGTGCAATATGACGATCAAAATGAAAATGAATAGTAACACTTACTTGTATCAGAATATAACAGCCTGTCAGTATTTCCAGGGCCTGCATCCACAATAATATAGGTAAAAATTAAAGAAACAGAACAAAGAGTAGATTTACCTAGTAGAATGTTAAACCACATATTGTTTCTTATTTATTTTCATTATCTTTGGGTGAGAGCAGTCAGTAAAAGAGGATAATATGATACATATACTATACTGTATGCACCTTTAAAGTGGAGGAATTGGGACCAATAAGACGTTGCCTTCGTTTTATAAATTTTTCCTGCACAGAAGAGATTAAAAAAGCTGATTAAGTGATAGTTTTTGCATATTGTAGAATCCTAAAAGTTCAACAACCACTACTTATCATTGGAGTTAAGTTACTTAAATCCCTCATATTCCCGATTCACTGAACCTAACTCCTACTATTTAATAATGTAGTTTAATTATAAACTTAAAACGATCTAACCCCTGAAATTGAGCTTTGGGTACACATTCTTTTTAGTTTTTATCCACCTAGATCCCTCACACTCCTGATTCACTAAACCTAAGAAAATCTGAGCTAACACATCTAACAAAACCTCATCAAACCAGAGTGCTTATACACAAGGGTCTCGTGTAAGAACACAGAATGCTTTGAAACAAAATGAACGGGGATTCCATATCAGTTACCTTAAATGGAAGGACTTTAATATATACGCACCTTACTTCTGACCAAGTTGCTAATCTTGATGATGTCACATTGCATTTCATCATTCAGCACTTTTATTGCCTACAGCAAGAAAGTTGAGCACTTGAATTAGACATGAGTACAAATATCTGAAGTCATAAACCAGTCTATGAAACCAAGTGAAGAGAAAACACAGCTCACATAAGAGTTACATTAAAGAGAGATCACTCATAATATAGCCTCAAAAGAGAACCTTAGCATATCGAAACATAAAAAAGAAATACTACAGCAACTACTTCGAACCACTTGAACAAGACAGGAACAAATAAATAAATAAATAAAAAGGTAACAGCAAACAGCCTGACGTTCGTACCTGAGGAGCAGGAACACTTCTGGATAATAGTTTAATAAGATCCCTAGCTTTGACGATAATATAGGGGTCTCTAGTCTTTCTGGTAGTAGACACCGTCATCGAACCCTCAACCTAACAGAACCAGTAACACAACACTTAAATATCTTAAATATCAAAGCCACTGACCAATCCACACAAAACTTTCACACAGATTCACGAACTCGACACACTAATGTGACATACCAGATTCAATTCGCAAGAAATGCCGTACTCTTTTAAAGCAGATTTCACCGCCGGCCACGCGTCTTGCAAATACTTCTCTGCACAACACAATGCAGAGGCTCATAAGTCAGAAAGTACAATGCTAAACACATACTTCATAGTAGTCCAACCAAAATAGTTTAAACTTTTTCTTCTACTCCAAAATTACTATCTATCAGCAGTAAATTTCATCAACTCTATCAATCATGTACAGTAAAATTCCAAACGATAAACAGAACCTAAATAATCGGAAATTTAAGCAGCCAAAGAAAACAAGAGGAGAGAGATAGAGAGAGAGAGAGGAGGGACCTCTGTAGCGAGGGAATAGGGTAGAGAAAGTGGTGACGTCAAGCATGCCGCCTTCGTTCCAGGAAGGATCGAACTTCTCTATTTTCCAGCGGTCGATGTTCGGGTCATCGTCCCAGGGCTTGGGCTTGTCGTGCTTGCCCTTCACCTTCGGCTTCCTCTGAACGGCGCCGTTTTCGTCGTTCTCCATCGTCGCTGAGCTGCCGGAGAGTCTACAGAAAAACAAAGGTGCGGTGGTTCTTAAACCCTAGAGAGAGAGAGAGAGAGAGAGTGAGGAGCTGGTTTACTGTAATTAGTTGGTCTTTGTTGGGCTCGGCCCATTTATCAAGTAAGTTAACGACTGTTTGAAGAGGTAAAAGTTATGTTTTACCAAAGTGCAGGGTGAAATTGATTTTAAATTACTTTAAAGTGGTTTAATTATTTTAAATTACTTCTTGACGTATTCACACATTTTGTTCATAATGTAAGACTACAATATACTTTAATCACACTCACTCATGTTCTGCGATAAACAAACTTTCTTGCTGAATTGCATCTATTGGTCATTCGACTCATTTCCTTCTAATTGGTTGCTGAGGACACCTCAATTTTTGATTACTTTTGATTTTTATGGTTTAGGCTGTGTTATGGTCTTTATCGTAATTTTCGTTTTTCTTCCCACAATTGCCTTTAATTTTGATTTCATAATTTAGGTTGTATTATTATAATGTGTTTTCCCTTATCCTTCAGACAAGGAGAATAAGAGAAATTTTATTAACACATCCCTAAATGTTAGGTACACATCAATTTTTTATACAAATTAGATAATACTTTGTAGTTACATAAAATTACCAAAATAAATATTTATATCAAAAGTAAGGAAACCTAGTTGAAAAAAAAAATCCCGCTTAAGACTATTATTCTCCTCTACGAGAACAACGTATGTGAATATACCAAATGTCAAGACTCACCCCGAATTTCACCCTGAAACCCAAAGTAAATCCTGCGAGATCCACCTTCAAGGAAAATTTACCGAGAATTAGGCATAACCTTCCTTGAAAATGGATAATTCCAAGCTTAGATAGGGTAATCGAACCAAAACATAAAATTGAGCCCTAGAATTTCAATTAATCATTTCTCCTTACCAAGCACGAATCGAGCCAACTCCTTTTGAGAGATTACTACCCTAGATGAGAGCTACAAAATGAGCCAAGGATCGTTGGCTATGGCGGCCGGAGGAAGGAGCTCCGGCGAGAGGGCAGCCAGACTTCTAGTGGCGATTTCCTCCACACGGCGGCGGTAGGAGTTCGCTCACCTACCCAGGAATGGAGAGGAAGAGACAACAGACCGATTGGGACCAGAGCGACGACCCAGTTCGGCTGGATGGCGTCAAACAGAGATCGGGATTCCGGCGGGGAGAGAGAAGCTCGGGGGAGAAGAGAGAGGGAGAAGAAAAACTTGGGGTTTTTCCTTTCTTTTTCCAACCGGTTCCAACCCAAAACTTTAAAACTCAACTCCAAAATAAAACACACCAAAAACATAACACAATGAAATCTTTACCTTTTTACTAACCAAAAATTACCCCTTTTTACCGTTTGCCATAAATCCTCCTACGTAAAGATTTTTTCCCGAAATAATCGTCTCTCAAAACATCTCTACGGTCCTTTGAAATTATAAATTCATTAACGAAGACGGTAAAAACTCCTGCTAACACCATGCAAGTAATTAGGGTAAAAATTTAAGAGTTTGGATGTTACACTAAGCCCTAATCAGAAATAGCTAGCGACAACCATAGTTTCAAGCAAAAACTAAAGATAACGTAATGGATTCCAGTGGTATTTCTCAACCCCTAAGCGAGGTATGACTTCTCTATCTTTGATTAAAATTGATCTACTACAAAATTTAGATTTTAGGGTTTGTTGTTTGATTATATAATACAAATTGAAGTTGGAAAATTTATTTTTTACTGTTCACACATGCTAGGTCGTTCAAAAGCATTTACGTTTGAACACCAAACTAGAACTTGAGATGGTGCTATATATATAATTATATATATACTCTTATAGTTTGCTTGTCATTGATCTAACTCATCAATGAGAGAGATATCAAGCAAAATCGGTGCCATCGTGACGCAAGAGATCTCACTAATGTGAATTTTCTTTTAATAAATTGAGTAGAAGATTTAGAAAATATGTGTATTTAGTGAATAAGTTATGTATTTTAAATGAGGGTATTGTAAGAAATTTGGGTATATGTATCTACTAAAATATTAAAACAATAAAGTTAATAGATAGTGTATAAGTATGATATCTGTATCTAGTAATTAGGGATGTGTATCTAATAAAATTTCTCGGAGAAGAAATGAAACACACTCATTTTCTTTGTCAAAAAGGTATCCCCACAAACGACGCCGTCTCATCCCAGACTCGGTAACAATTCGCATACCCCTATTTACGGTAGGATACGGTAATGCGCTCATATCTCTGTGAACACCTGGTCTTATTTCCCTCTTTTTCGTTTCCCATGAAATCCCAACACTGACTGTGATTCATTTCATTCAGACAAGAACAGGAAATGACTGTGTTTCATTTTCATTCAAACAAGAAAGAGAAATGGCGGCCAAAATAGGGTCTTTCCGGCACAGCTTCGCCGAGAGGAGCAAGGAGAGGCTTCTCTCCCGTAAAGGGTACTCGGATTTAGGCATCAACAGCTCCCAATGCGGCGAGGAGGAGAATGTCAAATGTGGCTGGTTTGGTAGGATGTCCGATGGTTTGGTCAACTTTTGCAACAACGTTCCACAAGTTTCAGTTAAATTATATAAAATGGGCCGCTCCGATCCTCGGAAAGCTTACTTCGCCGGCAAGATGGGGCTGTCGCTGGCGATTGTTTCGCTGCTCATATTTTTCAAGGAGCCTCTCAAAGGTGCTGGCCAATATTCCATCTGGGCGATTCTTACTGTAGTCCTCGTTTTCGAATTCAGTATAGGTAATCTTATTACTCTACTGATCATCATCTCATCTCATTTCTAGTTTAATCATGTGATTCAGGAGTGATGGTTTTGTTGTCGTTTTGATGGAAAAGGTGCGACGTTGAGCAAAGGGCTTAATCGTGCAATGGGGACGATATCGGCTGGAGGGCTAGCTCTAGGCATAGCAGAGTTGGCTGTAATGGCCGGGAGATGGAAGGAGGTTGTGATTGTAGGAAATATTTTCATAGCAGGTAGAGTTTGGATAATTTCATATATAGTAATGGCTGGTTTTGAAGTTATTCTCTGTCAGAATAACGAATTGTTTTGGTGCGTGATGGTAGGTTTTCTTGCTAGCTATATCAAGCAGTATCCGCCAATAAAGGCTTATGAATACGGATTTCGGGTTTTCTTGTTGACATACTGTATAGTTTTGGTATCCGGGAGTACATCATCATTTATCAGAACAGCAATTTATCGATTGATCTTCATTGGAGTGGGTGCTAGTATCTGTTTAGTTATAAACTTATGTATACTCCCCATTTGGGCAGGGGAGGATCTCCATAAGTTGGTGGCGAAAAATTTCAAGGGTGTTGCAACTTCTTTAGAAGGTATGACCGATTTTCGCTTATCATGTATGTTCTATGTTGTAATCTACTCATAGCAGTAACATGATTAATTGGTTTTATTGTTTCCTTTTGTTATAGGTGTTGTTAATGGATATCTGCAATGTGTTGAGTATGAGAGGGTTCCATCAAAAATTCTCACATACCAAGCATCTGATGAACCAATGTATAGTGGATATAGAACCACTATACAATCTATAACCCAAGAGGAAACCCTGGTGCGTTGATACATCCCATTTGATTTTATAGTGGTCTAAATTTGAACAGAAGAACGAAGGAACTGTGAATGAAACTTACGAGTTGGAATTGTCTATTGCAGTTAGACTTTGCGCTATGGGAGCCACCGCATGGCCCTTATAAGACGTTCCATTATCCTTGGAGAAGCTATGTCCGAGTTGGTGGTTCTCTTAGGCACTGTGCTTTCATGGTCATGGCAATGCATGGATGCATTCTTTCCGAAATACAGGTAGATATAATATCTCTTTCCTTTCTTGCTGTAACTTTGAGAAATTATGTAGTAGAAGAAGCAATTGTTATTTCCTTACTAGAATTTTAGACATGTCTGCAATCTCCTTTACGTACGTATCAACACTGTAAATGCCCTCAGATTGTTGGTAAGAAATTTGTCATGCCAAGTTGTTTTTAAGTTATTACTTTTTTTTTTTTGTTTCAAGATGTATGATCAACACACCATTGATCTCATGCCAATTCCTCTACTTCGAAGAACAGCCATGAAAGTTTCTGATATGGATTTTATGTTTATATAAGTAAACTATAGTACGTACTATGTGTTTTTGCTTACCAATTGCTTTTGCTTTATTACTAATATGTGTTCAATTTCTTGATACTCATCCAAGTGCGCTTTCCGTTTTCGTGCTTAGATTTTGTGGATGTTTTTGTTAGGCACCACCAGAGAAGAGACATGTTTTTGCGAATGAGCTCCTGAGGGTTGGTACTGAAGGTGCCAAGGTATTACGCGAGCTAGGAAGCAAAGTAGAAAGGATGGAAAAATTAAGTCCCAAAGACATACTTTTTGATGTGCATGAAGCAGCAGAAGACTTGCAGCATATGATAGACCAGAAATCGTACCTTCTTGTCAATTATGAAGGTTGGGGACCCAAAATACTAGGGCGCAAAATTGAAGATACTGACAATGTTGTTGAGAAGGAGCAGGATAATAAAAACAATGTGATCGAGTCCCTTGGTGAATCCTGGGATGCTGATCAGAATACCGGAAATGGTGGCGGCGGCGGTGATCCCTCAATGTCACGGTTAATATCTACAGATAGTGTGTTAAAGAAAACATTGACATCATGGCCTTCACGGCTTGCATTGTTTAATTATGGGAATATGATGCAACCTCAACCTGAACTAGAAGAATCAAAAGTATATGAAAGCGCCAGCTCCTTATCCTTAGCAACATTTACATCTCTTCTGATTGAGTTTGTGGCAAGGCTTCAAAATTTAGTGGATGAATTTGTAGAGCTTAGCGAGAAAGCAAACTTTAAGGATCCTATGGACTCATCGGATACCAAAGAGGTAGGCGGGTTCCTGTCCAAGCATGAAGAGTTAGCTTGATATTGTAAATTTGATTGAATGGTCTTTGATTCATACAACAGGACATCCCTTCACGATTGTATGAAATTATAGTGTAGAAAGTCGGTGTGAGTTTGTTTCGAAACATATTTTAAACCATTCTGAGGAAAAAAGACTGGGAAATCCCCACCTGAAGTAGAAATGCCCAGGCTTTCTTCATCTGCCATTCTTTGTTTTTTTGTTTTCTTTTTGAAAAAGATAGATATATTCCATTCAAAGCCATATGACCGACTAATTGTAGTCAAGCAGGAACAAAAGCTCCGATAAAAACTCAAAATAGTGCTACAATCTAAGAATTTGAATTCCAAGAAACCTACGCCCAGAAAGTTAGACAATGAAACTAGAAAGCGAAATAACGTACACAACACTAATCAAAGTGCCCAATACATAAACAAGAGGCCTAGAGATCCAATGATGTGCATGTCCGCCAATCTATAAGGTTAGCATTTCGCCGGGATCTTTTCATACATTGCCCAACTTAAATCTGTGCCCAGTCCAAAACATAATGAAAAGATGGCACCTGGACTAAAACCAAAGGCCTAGCCCACCTTCACCCCCTCCCCTCTTTACCCGACCCAATTGTATTAAGCCTTAGGGCTGCCGGAGCTGCTACCGCCGTCAAATCAATCTGCCGACCTCCCCCGCCAACAGAGCATGTCTTCCAGTCTCTGGTGTACCGCCTTCAGTAATCAAACAAGCATCGTTGCCTTGTCTTTGAGACTCGTCGTACTTGCTGCTAAGAAAATGTCTATGTGAGATCCAACATCACCTAAGGGAGGGAGGTGATCATGTGCCTTATATGTGCAGACACATCTCTCTCTAGTGAGATGCGTTTTGAATTTGAAACCCAAGAACAAAACTGTGCGAGTGGGGTCTAAAACAGACAATATCTCGTTTTGTGGGTTGTTACAATCTAAAACAAATATCAACCTAATCAAACTCGATCGGGCATAACCGTACTAGCCTTGCATGTCGTTACCATTCATAGGTAGCCTCGTCTTCGTTCTCTAGTTGTCGCCTCTCCTAGCGACCACAACACATTGAAACAACCAATACATGCCGAGCTCACCTCACCATTGAAACTATGGAACTTTGAGCACCCAGCCAAGCCTCCAACGACAAAACCAAGCAAGCAACCGATTGATGATCGCCACTCTCATGTGCTAGAACTCTTGGGTTTCGGTATGCACAACTCTAAAAGGTCGGGGTTGTTTTCACGTAAAATTTTCATTTGCCAATCTTCTGAAGTCTAAAATACATAATATATGTATGGGCAAATCTTTCTAAAGAAAATATTATTTCTGAATTAAATATAACTACAAAGTGAGACGGGAAAGTCTTTTTTTGGTTCAACGCTCTAATATGAAAGAAATGAAAGTATAGGGTTTGTTTTGCAATTCAATTTAAACAATACATCCATACTAATATCACACATCACAAAGAGTCTCGTTTTCATCTTAAGTGAATAATCCATTACAAATAATGACAGCTCATTAGCTCATCTCTATGTAAGAAAAACGATGGCTAAACCAATTATTGAAATTAGAAATGAAAAAAGACATATGCACGTCTCTTAAAACATTTCAACACAAGTTTTAATATATTGGCGATGTGCGTATATCAAGTATATCAAGAAGAACAAAAAGAAAAAGAAAAAGAGAGAGGCATCATGACAGCTATTGCAGTTGATGTAGTCATGGTTTCCAAGAATGCCCTATCTCTTTTTTCCATCTAGCCTTTACAAGTTCTCACAAAATTTCCATGATCCATCCATGGAAAGCAGATGACCTATTCTATTTTCTTTCAAATTTTTTTATTTGATTGAAATCATGAAAAAACAAGATCATGCTAAGGTTTAAATTAGATAAAATTACAGAGTTTTTGACATCAATTATTGTCTTGTGAGTACCATGCAATACAAAAAAGAAAAAAAATAATAGATTCTAGTCGGTCCTCCACAGTCCACATGATAAAACCGCTGCGAGTGGCAGCTTGCTTCTCTAAATTCACTTTTTTGGTCTGGTCCGAAAAGTATTGTATAATTCCCCAATTGTCCCCTACCGAATCGCATCGCACCACGTGGAAATTAGTGAATCTGATACTCATAAACTCCAACATGATTTTGCTACTTCTGGAATCTGAAATAGTCTCTAACGTGATTCGTCCACCCGCAAAATCTCCATCTCTAGTCATGGTGCTCCCCTCACGTCCTTAACCAGATAAGCAAGCACCACCACTTTCAACTCCCATCCAAAACGACGCCGTCTCCTGCCACACTCAATAACGATCGTATCTTCCTATTTACGGTAATGCGCTGTCATATATATGTAGAAACACCCTGATACTACTTCCCCTCTTTTTCGCTTTCCTATGTCTTGATACTCACTGTGAGCCATTTCATTCAAACAAGGAGAAGAAATGGCGGCCAAAATCGGGTCGTTCCGGCACAGCTTCGCCGAGAGAAGCAAGGAGAGGCTGCTGTCGCGAAAAGGGTACTCCGATTTCGGCCTCAACAGCTCAGAATGCGGCGAGGATCGCGTGAAATGCGGCTGGTTTGGGAGGATGTCCGATGGGTTCGTCAACTTCTGCAACAGCGTTCAGGAGGTTTCGGTTAAGCTCTATCAAATGGGCCGCTCCGATCCTCGGAAAGCTTACTTCGCCGCCAAGATGGGGCTGTCTCTGGCGATTGTTTCGCTGCTCATATTTTTCAAGGAGCCTCTTAAAGATGCTAGCCAGTATTCCATCTGGGCGATTCTCACTGTAGTCGTCGTTTTCGAGTTCAGCATAGGTACTCTTATTGCTCTATTGATCTCATCTCATTTCTGGTTTCTGTGATTGACTAGTCATGGTTTTGTTGTCGTTTTGATGGGAAAGGTGCGACGTTGAACAAAGGGTTTAACCGTGCTCTGGGGACGTTATCGGCCGGAGGGATAGCTCTAGGGATAGCTGAGTTGGCTGTAAGGGCTGGAAGTTGGCAGGAGGTTGTGATTGTAGCCAATATTTTCATAGCAGGTTAGAGTTTGGATCATTTGATATATAGAAATGGCTGGTTTTGGAGTTGATCTGTTTTGAATTGACTGTTTGGGATATGTGATGGTAGGTTTTCTTGCTAGCTATATCAAGCTTTACCCGCCGATGAAGAGTTATGAATATGGATTTCGGGTGTTCTTGTTGACATACTGTATAGTTTTGGTATCCGGGAGTAATTCGTCATTTATCGGAACAGCAATTTATCGATTGCTACTCATTGGAGTGGGTGCTGTTATCTGTTTAGTTATAAACATATGTATACTACCCATCTGGGCAGGGGAGGATCTCCACAAGCTGGTGGTGAAAAATTTCAAGGGTGTGGCTACTTCTTTAGAAGGTAGGACCCGTTTTCGCTGATTAGTTGTGTTATAATCTACTCAAAAGCAGTAACATGATTGGTTTCATCGTTTTGTTTTGTTATAGGTGTTGTTAATGGATATCTGCAATGTGTTGAGTATGAGAGAATTCCTTCGAAAATTCTCACATACCAAGCTTCTGATGAACCATTGTATAGTGGATATAGAACCACTATACAATCTTCAACCCAAGAGGAAACCCTGGTCTGTTAATACACCCCATTTGTTTTTCTAGTCGGTCGAATTTGAACAGAATATGGTAGGAGCTGTAATTTAACTTACTAATTGGTGTTTCCTTATGCAGTTAGACTTTGCACTATGGGAGCCACCGCATGGCCCCTATAATTCATTCAATTATCCTTGGAGAAATTATGTCAGAGTTGGTGGTTCTCTGAGGCACTGTGCTTTCATGGTCATGGCAATGCATGGATGCATTCTATCAGAAATACAGGTACGTATAATATCTCTTTCCTTTCTTGCTGTCGCTATGCAGAAAGTATGTAATAGAAGAAGCGAAAGTTTATATAAGTAGAAGCATTTTTCTTACCCTTTTTCTTTTCCTGTTATCCTGCCTCCTGAGTATTAGTTCTGAATGTCTATAGACCTATGGAGCTGGATCATGAAGTAAAATGACTTTGAAATTCTTTCATACCCCAAAGCAGCATTTTTTTTTTTTTAAAGAAAAATGAGATTCCAAGTATTGTCTCCTTAAATATTGGTTTTACTTGAAACTTATCTTTGGTTTTGCTCAATTGTTAGTTTCTTCATAGAATTTTAGACATACTTGCAATTTCCTTTACGTAAGTATCAACTGTGTAAATGCGTAAAGATTGTTGCCGAAAAATTTGTCATGCCAATTAGCCACACATATAATTATTTTTAATTATTTTGTTTTTAAAGATGTATATTTAACACACTGTTGATCTCATGCCAATACCACTACTTTTGAAGAATAGCCGTGAAAGTTTTTTGCTATGGATTTTACGTTCATAAAGTTGACTAAGTAAACCAGAATCCTATGTTTTTTTGTGTGTTTCCAACTAGTTTATTAGTAACGTGTGTGCGTTCAATATCTTGAGACTCCTATACCGTGCGCTTTCCATTTTCATGCTTAGATTTTGCGGATGTGTTTCTGTAGGCACCACCAGAGAAGAGACAGGTTTTTGCAAAGGAGCTCCTGAGGGTTGGTACTGAAGGTGCTAAAGTATTACGTGAGCTAGGAAGCAAAGTAGAAAGGATGGAAAAGTTAAGTCCCAAAGACATACTTTTTGAAGTGCATGAAGCAGCAGAAGAATTGCAAAATATGATAGACCAGAAATCGTACCTTCTTGTCAATTATGAAGGCTGGGGACCCAAAATACTAGGGCGCAAATTTGAAGATCCTGACAATTTTGTTGATAAAGAGCAGGATAATAAGAACAACGTGATTGAGTCCCTTAGTGAATCCTGGGATGGTCAAAATGTTGGAACTGGTGGTGGTGGCGGCGATCCTTCAATGTCACAATGGATATCTACAGATAGTGTGTTAAAGAAATCATTAACAGCATGGCCCTCACGCCTTACATCATTTACTGGAAATCTTATGCAACCTCAACCTGAACTAGAAGAATCAAAAGTATATGAAAGCGCCAGCTCCTTATCCTTAGCAACATTTACATCTCTTCTGATTGAGTTTGTGGCAAGGCTTCAAAATTTAGTGGATGAATTTGTAGAGCTTAGCGAGAAAGCAAACTTTAAGGATCCTATGGACTCTTCGAACACCAAAGAGGTAGGCGGGTTCTGGACCAGAATATATCGGCGCTTCCGGTCCAAGCCTGAAGAGTTAGCTTGATATTATAATTTTGATTGGATGTGCTCTTTGATTCTTTTAACAGGACATCCCTTTACGATTGTATGAATATATGTTGTAGAAAGTCAGTGTGACTTTGTTCTGAACGCTATATTGTATACCATTTTGAGGAAAAACCAGCTGGGAAAATCCCCATTTGAAGTAGAAATGCCCGGGCTGCCTTTATCTTTCAGTCTTCCAAAAAAGTGTAAACTACAGAGATAGCTGAACAATGTATGTATGCTTGGTTGAATTTCTCTAAAATCAAATGTTACATTCCAATTAAATTTAAATAAAAATTAAGACTATAATTAAATAACCACGCAATTAAACTCCTTAATATCTCTCAAATCTCTAACATTACTGCATAACATTTTTATATGTAACAAGGATGGGAATTTGGAGTACTTAGTATTTGTTGGACTTATTTTTCAATACTATGTTTTCAAAATTAATGAGAAAATCAGAAGAGCTAGTACGTAGCATTATTGTGTAATGGGACTTAAACCTCAAATCAAATGACATCGGCCTTCCCATCAGATAAATCATAAATGAAAATATGATGGTTCTAAGTAGATAAATGGTAAATGAAAATACTAAAACCATAAATAAATATATGAGGTCGTGGGGGTCAGATCACGCGTTGAGTTGATAAGTAAAGAAAAAGGAAACAATAAGTGTCACAAAGGTAACGTCATTTTTCTTATGTTTCAAGTATTTAAAGCAAATGTCAAACTTTGCATAACTCCCACTTGTCATATGATGTATGACATGTTTACTAGGTGGAATAGTGCAAAGAGAAATGGATGAGGTTGGGATGAGGTTGAGACTTCGCACGGGTAATGTTTTTTTATCCAACCTCTTTTCTTATAATTTTTTTTTATCAACCTAAAAAAAGGGGGAGAAGAAGAAATCGATTCGTACTGGGCTGGGCTCGGATGGTCCGACCCGAGTAGGAGCCTGCTACTCTTTTCTATGCAAAACAGGCCTAAAAAGCTCACAGAACAATAAACACCATCATCTCTCTCTTGCTCTTTCTCTCTCTAACAATCTGTTCTCTCTCTCTCTCTCTCTCTCTCTCTCTCTCTCTCTCTCTTTTTTTCTCTTTCCTCTCTCAGCAAATCATCGAATCAGAGGCAGCCGGCGGTAGGCATTGAGATCGGTACGTCCATTTCGGCTTCTAAGTTTCATCGATTTCCTATTCCAAAATGCATAGCTTCGTTTCTTCTTCACAATTTTTGCTTCATGTAGCTCCTGCTTGATCTTCATCCTCTTCTAGATTGCTCTGCAAAAAAAAAAAAAAAAAAAAAAAAAAAAAACTAAGAGGAAGTAAGCAAAGAACGATACTAGATTCTATTTTTCGTGTTCTTCGTTTCCTGGAAATTAGGAAAAATCGCTGAATTCTGCCGGAGAAAATGAGCTAGGTCGATTAGAAAATTAATTTGGATTTTTTTGGTGATTTAGTTGTTGATTTGTGAAGTGTAGTGGCTAAGCGGAGAGTTAGAGTTAGCGTTATTGGAATCAAAGAATTTTATCTCTCGTTTTTGTGTTGTTTTCGGCGTTTTTTGTTTGTGTGATTTGAATCCTAGGGTTTGAATGTAGTCTGATCTGCTGGCTTTATGAATTACGCTCTGTTTAATAGCTTGGAAGTCATAGGAAGCGAAATCCGAAATGAAATGATAGGGATTGTGTTAATTTTCGTAGATTCTACATTGTCATTTGCTTAATTATTAGAATGTTACAAGTCAAAAAGATAGTGCTCATGATAAATTGTTATTTTTTTTCATGGCTGAAGGTTGTAGAAAAGGTTGAATTACAATGTCTGTGGTTGATGAACCGCTATACCCGATAGCTGTGCTCATAGACGAGCTGAAAAATGACGACATCCAGTTACGGTTGAACTCCATCCGCAGGCTATCAACAATTGCCCGCGCTCTTGGGGAAGATCGGACGCGGAAGGAGTTGATCCCGTTTCTGAGCGAAAACAATGATGATGATGATGAGGTGCTTCTTGCAATGGCAGAGGAGTTGGGGGTCTTCATTCCATATGTTGGGGGTGTGGAACATGCACATGTTTTGCTCCCACCCTTGGAAACACTTTGCACTGTTGAGGAAACCTGTGTGAGGGACAAAGCTGTGGAGTCATTATGTAGGATTGGGTCTCAGATGAGGGAGGGTGACTTAGTCAACTGGTTTATTCCTCTTGTGAAGGTTAGCTCTTCATTTTTATTTCTTTGTGCAGCATCATTTAAATATTTTCTAGCAATATGAGTGGCATATTTAGTTCAGGCTTTGCGGATACTGTTCCTCGCTTATATGTGCACATAGACATTGATTCTCGCTTATAATCCTTAAAACAAGGGGGGGGGGGGTGCAGGAGTAGTGTGGGAGGGTGACTTAGGATAGACAGTGAGTAGATTTAGCTAATCTCATGAGTGTTCTTGGGTAGAATATTCTTTTCCAGCTTATAGTAAAGTTGCACCTGTGATGTTTGCATGACAATATGAACATATATGTGTTTTCTGCATTATATTTTCTAATGATGTTACCTTCACTAATTTCCTAATACATGCATTGCTGTAATTTCTTCTCCTCAGAGGTTGGCGGCTGGTGAGTGGTTTACAGCCCGAGTCTCTGCATGTGGCCTTTTTCATATTGCCTACCCAAGCGCATCAGAGACATTAAAGACAGAGCTTCGGTCGATATACAGTCAGTTGTGTCAAGATGACATGCCAATGGTTAGGAGGTCTGCTGCAACGAATCTGGGAAAATTTGCAGCAACTGTTGAACCAGCTCATCTGAAGACTGATATCATGTCTATATTTGAGGATCTCACACAAGATGGTATTAAAAATGTTCACCTTCAGTAAAATAGATGGCGACACTTCTGTAGCGCAATTCTTGCAATAAGTTTGACTGTTTTCTCTTTACATTGATCTGTTAAATATTACAATTCTGTTAAGAATTATTGAATCTTATATCCCCCTTTAGGCCTATGTGTTGCATGCCTGCAAGATTAGGGTATGGTGAAACACCCGTAAAAGTAATCAAAGAAGCATTGTTGAGGGTAGTCCATGCCGTTGGCTTAGTCGTGGTGTGTTGTTGAATCATGTGTTGCATGCCTGTAAGATTAGTGCTTTGGATAACTCCCTTCAAAGTAATCACACTAGCATTGGTGAGGATAATCCATGACATTGGCTTAGTTTTGGTCTCTCTTCGTTGGTGATTAATTAGTGGGTTATTAGGGACGATTAAATATGAAGAAAGTGGAGACATTACATCTAAGAGACTAATATAGCAATATAGCATGTTAAGTGGCCAAGGTAAAGGTGCTGCGAAGGAGTAGCTGGCAATGCCTGATAGCTTAGCATCTTATATTTTCCCTCATGTAAGCTTCCAAACACATCCTAGCTGGCCTGGTAGACTGTTGCTATTTTGTTTCTTCAACATATTTTTCATTTGATTGCATGCATAAGTCATTCTGAAGTTGCGACATATTTTATTGGATCTGTAGTAAATGTAAGGGATGGATTCCAGATGAGGAGTTGATTGAATGTTTATAACAGCCTTTCTTTCTTGCATCGTCAGTTTCATAATTATGTTGTTTATTTATTATATGTTTCTGAATAAAAATATAATTTGTTAGTTTTTATAATTTTATATCAGATCAAGATTCTGTTCGTTTATTGGCTGTTGAGGGTTGTGCTGCTCTTGGCAAGTTATTGGAGCCCCAAGATTGTGTTCAGCATATCCTCCCGGTTATCGTCAACTTCTCTCAGGTAGAGCTAATTTTTTTAATCTACATTTGGTTTCTTGATGTTTGTGCTGGTTCATTCCAACCTCTGTGACTTCATAGATGAAGCTTGGTTCTCCAGGTTATAGTTGTACTGTGTACTGCCAGATAACAGCTGCATTGATAATTACAATTATAAGGCACCGTGGAGTAACTAGTAGTTTTCTGTATCAGTGATATCATTAAATTTTGTTTACCTGCTTCTTAATTATGTTTGCTTTGTTTCTGAAAGGACAAATCTTGGCGTGTGCGATATATGGTCGCAAATCAACTATATGAGCTTTGTGAAGCTGTGGGGCCTGACCCTACAAGGTATTTCCATCATACTGTATGGACTGGGCTGTTGTTCCAAGAATTTTATTATATTTGATAATCGATATATGGACTTAATGTTGAATACCACTGGTGTATGGATTTCTGTAAATTAAACAATACAGTTAATTTCTGTTCAGCTAAGCCATGTTTCTATCTGTTGCCATGTAGTGATAGCTTTCGGCTGTTTTCGTTGTTTGAAATATTTTGGTTTGTGGTGGTTGTATTTGTAGGACGGACTTGGTTCCAGCATATGTGCGATTGCTTCGAGATAATGAGGCTGAAGTACGTATAGCAGCTGCTGGAAAAGTTACCAAGTTTTGTAGGATTTTAAATCCCGAACTTGCAATTCAGCATATTCTTCCCTGTGTGAAGGTGCATATGCTTTAAATAAATTTTTTTGCCTTTTTAAAGTGATGTCAGTTATCAACTTCACTATATACTCTCTTTTCTATTAACTCTATTAATACTCCATATCCACATTTTACAGGAACTGTCATCAGATTCTTCCCAACATGTCCGATCTGCTCTGGCTTCAGTTATCATGGGGATGGCTCTTGTATTAGGGAAGGTGAGAATGCCGTATAGTGGTCAGTGTAGTTATTGTTATCTAGGAAAAGTTTAGCGTTGGTCGTCACGTGCAATTATGGGGATCTTTTTGTTGTTGTTTTTTTTTTTTTGGGGGGGGGGGGGGGGGGCAGGTTCGTAGTGGTTATGGTTGGATGGATTCAATGAACATTGACTTAAATAAATAAACTCTACCTAATAATCAAATGTGTATCAGGTTCATACTCCCAAGTTAGATTCAGATAACTATTTTTGTACAAGTCAATTTAAACCGTTGACTTATGTCATTGATAATCTTTACTAGTTTGAGTTCGCTAAACGAATTTTGTTGTGGATTTACTTTTTTGCAAATTGCAGGATGCTACAATTGAGCAGCTCCTTCCCATTTTTCTTTCACTTCTGAAGGACGAATTTCCTGATGTGCGCCTCAATATCATTAGCAAGCTTGATCAAGTGAATCAGGTCAGTTTAAATTTGAGAAAGTAATGTTGGGGCTAAATTGTGTTGTATACTATTTTCCCATGCATCTTTGGTTAGTTCAGAATATCCCTTTGTATGCCTTGTTAGACCTTATTATCCAGTTGGTTCCAAGGAAATAAAAATTTATGGGGAAGCCTAAGCAAGTCAGTCTTACAGGTTATTGGAATCGATTTGCTATCTCAATCCTTGTTACCGGCCATAGTTGAGCTTGCGGAGGATAGACATTGGAGGGTTCGACTTGCAATTATAGAGTACATACCTTTGTTGGCAAGTCAGCTGGGTGTAGGGTTCTTTGATGATAAGCTCGGTTCCCTTTGCATGCAGTGGTTGCAGGATAAGGTTAGTGGATAGCTACTTTTTATAAGAAAGATTTTCAATGCATGTCACACGTCTCTGTTCTATCATCTTCAGTATCTGTTATGATATTTTTCCCGTGCTTATTATCTTTGGGATTTATTGCAGGTTTACTCAATTCGTGATGCTGCTGCTAATAATTTGAAGCGCCTTGCTGAAGAATTTGGTCCAGAATGGGCAATGCAGCACATTGTTCCACAGGTACTGCGACTCATGTCATTCCTATCAGCTTTGTCATGGGAGATACTGGAATAATTTTTGTTATGCATTCTACTTCTGTACCCTTTTTTTCCAACTAAATGTGAATTGACGAACCATTTGGGTAGGTTCTGGAGATGATTGACAATCCACACTATTTGTATCGCATGACAATTCTGCGTGCAATCTGCCTCCTTGCCCCCGTTATGGGTTCAGAAATCACATGTTCAAAACTGCTTCCGGTGGTTGTCAATGCGTCAAAGGACAGGTATGTATATTCTATAGATCATGTCTACCAAATAGGAAAGATAGGATGGAGTGGAGAGATGCCTGTTTGCTGGCCTTATTCTGTTTTGTTTCCTCTTCAGAGTACCCAACATTAAGTTCAATGTGGCAAAGGTGCTGCAGTCCCTTATCCCCATAGTTGATCAGTCGGTGAGTATCTACCTGAATGTTAAGTTCTTAGCAAGTTTATTATTGAATACTTATGCAATTCATCGTTGATTTCATGTGGCATGAAAATTGTTTTGATGCAGGTTGTGGAGAAGACAATTCGTCCCTCTTTGGTTGAGCTTAGTGAGGACCCAGATGTTGATGTCCGATTTTTTGCTACCCAGGCACTTCAAGCAATCGATCATGTTATGATGTCAAGCTAGCCAGGTTTCTTTACACACTAGTTGTTCAGAGTAATGGTTAAGAGGATAATACCATTTCTGCAGATCAGAGTAGTTATATTTCTTTGCTGGAGCTTCTGAGTGTGCTAGTACTTTGTGCCTAACATGCGGGACCGTTTTGGCTACTGAAGTTTATGTCATCTGGTATATGTTATAGTTGTATGATAATAAGCTTTCATATTCCTTTTCTTCTTTTCTATTTTCTTATCCCGGTCAGCAATTTGTTGTTGTTTCTATCAGGCATTCGTGAGTAGGACGATATTGTTTAGAATTGGACAACCATTTTGTTTTGTTGGTGAATAATATGTATTATTGAATCGATTGTTGAAAGTAATTTTTCCCCACATCAGATCATGCTCTCCAGTCTTACATGCATCTTGATTGGTACCGTGTAGTAGGTAGCTAAACTTACCCTAGCTAAACTACCAAGAGATGACTTGTTCACCTCGTTCATGGTCGAGATGGTACAATATATCACTCTCTTTAATGTTATTTGATCACGATTTATGTTCTCTTTTCTTAATTCGCTTCTACAGTTATTCAGAATTTCCTACTTGCAAAGAGTGGATTACCGACACTACCGAACAGTACAAGCTTCAAATACGAACACCAAGTTTCAGACAAACCATACAGAAATGTGTATCCCAGTTTAAGTTGATTGGGAAGCTCATCCGGTTACAAAAATTATTGTATACACGACGTGTAGGAATACGAACATCAAGTTATTGACATGATATCATTTATCTACGCACCATGAAGACTCTCTGGACTGTTGCTAGATTATATTTTACATCGAAATGAGGTGGTTTTGGGTTGGGACGCCACGGATACAAATTTACCGATAACTTTTATTTGCCCATCAATGTGTCAACTCGCTTAGTCTATTGACACAGTTAAACAATTTGAAGAGAAATGTGTCAATAGACTAAGAAGGTAGGCATTTCGATGAGCAAATAAATATGGTCGGTAAATTTGTATCCAGGATGCCACCAGTTTTGTTTGGTGTTCGGTCTCCACTGAGATGAAGACCAAGCTGCCATCCCACGTGAAAATGGAGACTACTCGTCTGGTGGTTTTCTGAATGGTAGACTAGTGTGGACTCCATTTTTCTCCCGTCAATAATTTGATGACGATACTATGGTGATTTAACACTTTCCCAGCTTATTCATGCGTCCTTTTCTATGGTTTTGTTTTTTGTATTTCTTCACAGGAAATGAATGCATTTAGAACATATACGAATCTCCAGCAGCATTACAAGAAAATAGTGTGGAGAGAAGAAGGGATTGGGTTTTGGTGGTTTCATTCTGAATGTTTGGTGTAGGAAGGCATACGGGAGATGAGGGGAGAGTGATCATCCTTTGGTTCTTTAACTATTTCGAAGATATTTTATTCTTTATGTTTGAAGTCAGAACCACACGTAAATTATCTATCCATCTATTTATCTATGTTCTATGTTATACGATACTATAGAATGAAGTGTTTAGGTTTAGCAATATACGGATTTTTCAAAACACCCTTATGTTTAAAATTAAAATTTCATAACGAAATCATCCCAATAGTGAAATAAAAATGAGCAGAAAAACATACATAGACTGGTACGAAAATAACGACGGTAAGGTGAGGTGGCACGATCTGAAGTTCAAAGTAGCTAAGGAGTTACTAAACGTGCACCCTACTTAACGTTGATGCTTCAATGGTGATGGATCATAGAGATTGTCTGTGTCAGTAAGACTGTAAGACTACAGTTTTGGGGGTTGAGTCGTATTGTAAACAACGACCGATGGTTCGCACGGTTCGCACCTGGTTCCCACCAACTCAATCCCCCATATACTTAGCTTGCTTTGGTTTGGTTGAAGGTGATCGATCATGATGGGGATCCCTTATAAATACAGACCCTTATGTTAAATGGGATTATAAGCATGCATACATTAAGCTTTTTCCCCAGTTACCATTTACCAGTTCATTTCATAATGCTTCTTCACAGCATGGAAGTAGCTTCGGAATCACAAGGGGAACCAGAAGAAAGAAAGAGATCACCAGTTCTGCGTAAACCTCAGGTAGACACTAAATTCTTGCTGGGAAATTGGCGTACTTAGAGTGTTTATGATATATGTATTAATTTGTCTTTGATTTTTTCAGCACGATATTCATCTGGAACACTCATTTGAGCAAGAATGTACGACGAAGTTTGTAGGCGAAGGTTGTGAACTGTAGGGAGTTTAAGAAACCTCGACCACGAACCTTCATGTTGAGGGCATTTTGGGTTGTACAAAAGAGGTTTCCAGCCTTCATCAATCATACTTCAACCTTCTTCTAGCTAGGGTTATGCGTGAGAGCAGACATGCATCACAAATTCCTTTAGCCCTAAAATACAAAGAAAATTGTTTTAAATATATTTCCTCAGCTAGCTAGCTATGATGTAATGCCACGTACGTTTAGTATATCAAGAATTAATATAAAACAAGAATTATATATATGTTTGAGCTAGTATAAGTCTCATATTCGTAAGTGATAGATTGTGCTGTTGGTTCTTTCTGTTAGACTCCAGGAACATCAACTCCGTCATAGCGCAAAGCTTACATGACGGGGCATAAAAGAGCGACAACTTGGAGACTACCAAGTGCAGGTTGGGTGAAAATTTATTCGGATGGTTCTTTCCATGCCGATCGATCTGGTTCAGGTGGGAATGGGATTGGTGTGATTGTGAGAGAGATGACAAGGGGCATTGGCCGCATTGTTTGGGACTTGGGAGGATGTTAAATATGCTCATGTGACTAATGTTTCTTCTGCTCAGCAAGTTGAAGCTTTAGCTAGGAGGGAGGCAATCTCATTTGCTATCCAACAAGGTCTCTTCAGTTATCTTTGGGACAAAATATGTTATTTTTTAACAACCAAGCTGAAAGTGTGTGTATGACATTATCTTTCATCTAATCATAGACACAAGGTTCTTATTTTACTCATGCTTATCGTCAAGCTAATGGTTCTTATTTTACTCATGTTTATCGTCGAGCTAATGGTTTGGCTCATAATTTAGCAAGTTTGCTTATTGTTCATCTAATTCTTTAGCTTAATGTCTAGAACCTCCGCCTTGTATTTTCAGGGAGTATTTTTATGTACTGGGAGTTCACCTCCTAGTTTACTATGAGTTGTCATTTTCTCTAAAAAAGAAACTGTTATTTGAGAATGAATATATATACACATGTATGAACCAAAAGGGTATCCTAGCTCTGATTTTCAATGCATACATTTTTCTTCAAGAAAATTGTTGCTCTAGTTTGCTGTAGCTAATTAAAGCAGCAAGCTTTGTCTTGCATTCTGATTAGATGGAGTTGTATGAGAATATATGATTAGATTGCTTTTACATAATTACATATGGACATACATTACAAACTCTTTTCTAAAATACAAGGGATCGGATAAGTGATTTCTCTAGCTACCATACTTCTAATATGTAAATTCTCATTTCTTCACACATAGATTCTTCTAGCTAGTTGTTTTCAACAAAGGCCGTAATATGAGTTATCATCTCCTGGCATCGAGTTAGTGCTAGCATAGACTTATCTAGTACCTGAAACGCATGCCCTACCCCTCTGTACACCACAGTCTCAACCTTCTTCCCTGCTCTAACCATTGCACCACAAAACTCGAACTCCCTATCTTTCAATATGTCCAGCTCCGAAATACACACCATCATCGCCACGCTATCCGAGCCAAAACACGAGCCGTTAGCCAAAGGATTGCACCATGGATGGTCGCGGTTCGAACCGGCCGGCAGTGCCAATCTCCAGTAGGTATCTGAAGCTGCCAGGTTCAACACCGAGCGACGTCGTGGCTGCACCATGTTGTGGTTCTTCTCCGAACTCGTCCTGTCTTCTCCCCCAAAAAATGGTTGCGACAGAATTACACCTTTAATAATTAAAGGCAATAAAAATGTCCCAGAACAAAGCAGTTTCGTGCTCACATTATGGGCTATGTTGGCACCAGCACTATCCCCCACCAAGAATATTCTAGAAAAGTCGCACTGCGTCGACCACCACTGGTTGCTCTCCTCCTCCCCACCACGTTGACAAGAAGCTTCTTGTTTTAGCCACACAAGGGATCTGAGTCCATCTTCATAAGCAGCTGGAAGAGGGTGTTCAGGTGCCAAACGGTAATTTACCGACATGATTATGCAACCGGCCTTGGCGGCTAGCTTTGCCAAAAACTCATGGTAACAACTCCAAGCAGCGGAGCCAACGCAAAACCCACCTCCATGAAAATACACTAGCAAAGGGAGCTTCTTCATCGGATTATTCATGTCGCGGAGTATCGGAACATAGAAACGTGAGGAAACGTTTGTGAACCTGTCAATGACTATGTCCATGGATGTCACGCCTAACTCCTGATCGACCGCGGCGGTGACGCACGGGACGATCTGGGGTCTCTCGACACGTCCGTCTTTGTATACTTTGATAAGCCCTTCGATTTCTTCGATCACAAAGTTCTCTTGCTGCTGGTGATGGTCGACTGTGTTGTTGGTCTTTTGCTTCAGATAGCTTGGATCCAAGGTGATAGCAGCCACCATTCTTTGTGCTCTCATTATGAGAAGGAGAAGATAGAAATATAGAGAATGCGTGTTAGCTAGCTAGCAGAAAATCTGGGACTATTTTGGGTTTGTATGCAGTGATGCAGAATTGCAGATCCCTTTTATAGATGTTTCGACAAGAAGAGTTGTAATGGCCACTGGCCAGGTGTCTTTACGTGGATGAAGTGTATTAGGGGCCCTAGAGGGAGTTGTGTGCTCCGAACATAGACGTACAATTCTTGAATAATTGAGTGTGTTTCTTGTACCTCATTTCCGACACTAATTCGGTGTTATCAAAATAACTCAAATGTTCTAGAGTAAGATCAAAGTTTTAAGCTTATGATTACTGGTAAGATGCCACACAAATATCACGTCCACTCTACCAAACACCCACTCCCTTCATTAACCAATTGATTTTGCTTCATCTAAAAACAAGTATTGTGAATTAGCGATCTACTAAGATATTTCAATCTTGTGATTCGGCTACTCATTAGTGGGTAATGAACCCAAAGTGCTCGTGCAATGTAGCCTAACCATTTTCAACGACATAGTAATGTGGTCGAGAGTTGATATACAATTGCTAAACAGAAGTTAACTAAAAGGCAACATCATAATTAATGATATATGTGAAACCATATGATGCCCTAAACTATAGATAGCTCTCTTGGAAAACCTTTTAGAATTTCTGCATGACATTGTTGACATTATGAGGGACACGAGCTGCTGTGTACTTTAGTGGAGTCAAAGCACTACACAAGGGAGTACCTAACATTTGGTTGCCTTCCAATAACATCAGATTACCTTGAAGCTGGGGAACTGTTTGGACATCATGCATCACCCCAATTAAGTCGAGCATTCTGGACTTCTAGATAGCTTTGCTAAGTGGGATAGCTATAGCTCGTTGAAATCGATGTAAATGGATTCAATTGGCTTTTGAAATCAAGCACTAGCTAATCAAGAGCCTCCCTGTTTTTCAGGACATCCATGGAACATGCTGAAGATTTTGAGTCTATGGGGGCTTGTACGTATGTGTTACAAATACATGGTTAGTTTTTCCGAATTTAAGACCACTGGACAAAGAAAGCAGTTGAAAATAATTTCGATCTTATAGCTATTGTGGTTGTGTGGTCGTGATAAAGGATTAAAATATCTGTATCGGCATATCTATCGGTATTTTAAAAAAGGGAGATATCGGGGATATATCGGAGATATTGGGGAAAAAATATCGGAAATTAGGGAAGAAATTTTTTCTAAAATATTTAATTTATTGTATTTACTTATAAATCGTACAAACATCAACTTCATCTATATCTAGAAAGAGACTCTAAGTGGTTGAAAAGACGTACGGTGGTCCATAAAAGTATAGTTTTCAGACCAAAACATATAACCCTACGAATTGTACTGTTGAATATGATAGTCGTATATCTTTTTGGAGCTGCTAATTGTTCCTCTTATATATCTTTTCGAATATTGTTGACGGTGATTCTTGTTTACGTCTAAATTTTTTACATATATTTCTTTAATATATTAAAGATTTATCGTAGATTTCCTAAATATGAGAGATATTTGACGGAATCGGAGAAATTTGACAGAATCGGAGATATTTGACGGAATCGAAGAAATTTGGCGGAATCAGAGAAATTTGACAGAATCGGAGATATTTGATGGAATCAGAGATATTTGACGGAATCGGTGGAAGATAAGATATTTACCCCTCTAGATATATCGGTCACTCCAAAAAAAAAAAGATATCGGGGGATATATCAGATATATCGCAAAGATTTTAATTCTTGGTCATGATTGTTTCTAGTTATTCACATTTTATGGTAGATATTTATCACTCGTATTAGTCGTGTATTTATAAGAATGGTTAAGATCAGATGACTTTAATACATATGCATGTTGATACCTGATTGGTTAAGATCACGCCGTGTACTTACAGGTCGTACATACATAAATTTTCAGAAAATATAACGAGTTATATTTATTACATGGGCCACTTTCTTGGTGCTTTTACCTCGAATCTTGAAATTCCTAGTTCAATTTCAGTAGAGATAATGGATGTTATTAAAACTATTGAGTTTGCTTGGGTTCGAGATTGGAAACATATTTGGTTGGAAGCTGACTCATCTTTGGTACTTGTTTCTGCAGGAACCCGTAGGCTATGCGGAACCACAGTGGAACATAATCATACGCACAAAGACAATATTTATAGTGGTTCACCATGCCATCGGAGGGCATGGCTACGTCCACTCGAATCTACTATAATGACCAATAGGCCTTTGGTGTTACAAGAGCATCCATCCATCCATCCATCCCGCCCGGGAGGAATGGGGGAGGGAGTGGGGATGAGTCGAAATGGTCATGGCACGCGGAGCACACTTGTCAGCTCGCGTGACAATTTCAGTCATTATGGGGCGAGGCAGACTCTTTAGCTCGCCCGAGAGTCAACCCTTCTGTGCGGAGCGAACTCCTCAGCTCGCCTGTTAGTGTCAGCCTTTCTGTGCCAGGCGGACCCGTGCAACACACGTCTTGAGTACGGACTTGGGGGGATTGGGACGGGTCCCGTTGATAAATAACTGGTCTATGGGCATTTTGTATATTAAGTCCCCACTCAAGACGTGTCTTGAACGAGAACTTGGGGGGACTTGTAGTCGGTAGTCAGTAAACTACCTTCTCCGCCCATAGACCAGTCATGAAACTTGTAGACCGACGTCTGGGCTACCTCGCCGTGGTGAAATATCATCGGTACCACATCGGGAAGGTGCTCCTCCAAGCTCCACAAGAAGACACCATGATAAGATGAATGCATAATTGTCCCACATCGGAAATGTATAACAAAAGGGAATCTTCCTTATCTATAAAAAGAAGGCTTCCCCTATGTAGAAAGGACCTTTTGTCTTTCGACTCATCCCCACTCCCTCCCCCATTCCTCCCGGGTGGGATGGATTGATGCTCTTGTAACACCAAAGGCCTATTGGCCATTATAGTAGATTCGAGTGGACGTAGCCATGCCCTCCGATGGCATGGTGAACCACTATAAATATTGTCTTTGTGCGTATGATTATGTTCCACTGTGGTTCCGCATAGCCTACGGGTTCCTGCATAAACAATACTTGATTATGTTCGCAGACCTTCTCTTGTTCCTTGGCCTCTTCGAATTCGATGGTTGAATTGCTTATACCAAATCTCTCAGGTGAATTTCAAAGCTACTCATATTTTTCTTGAAGGGAATAAAATAGCTGATGCTCTGGCAAATCAAGGTACGTCATGTTCTCAATTGGTGTGGTGGGATGAGCGTCCATCTTCATATTATTGTCTTATAATAACGATGTTAGAGGTATGCCTCAATTTCGTTTTAGCTGATTTGTCATTTGTTTCGAGAGGTTTTGGTTTTGATCCCCCTCCTTTGTTTCTTTTTTCTTTATTAATAAAATAGTGATAGGCGATTTATTCGCATATCCTCGATCATTCAGCGTAAAAAAAAAAAAAAAAAAATCCTCTTGCCATTTTGACATAAAAAGTCATATTATGTACAAAAATGGGCCGGGGACTCATCCTTTGTATCTTAATTAATCATTCAAAAATTTCACAAAATTTGTTGCAAAACGTTATGTATGTATAATCAGAAATAGAAAGAACTTAAAGTAATGTTACAAGTCGACTCCACTAGCTATATATATGTAAGGGTAATGCTTATGCTCCACCATACATATGGTATGATAATGTTACTACATGCATATAATCAACTAACGATTCATGCAGGTCTGAAGCTGTGGAGGCATTATAGCCGGCGGTGGCTGCATTGCGGCTAGTCGTCTCTGCCTATGGACGTTGCCATACCAACCTATGGTCATGTCGAGGCCCTGGTTCTGAAGGTGTCGATACTCTTGGCAGAGAGCGCATTCCTCGCAGCAAAAATGGACGCAGCAATCTGCGCATGGCTTCTCCTCCAAGAAGTACTGCCCTCTCAGTCTGGTTCGATAGAAGCACGAATACAAACACGAGCAACCCATCAAGCACATCATCAAACCGTATAGTGCTCCACTCACTCCACAGGCTGCACATTCAGTATGTTACTTAAGCATTATACATATGGAAATTTCGAACATAATTCATGGTAGATCGATTAAGTTGTAATAAACTTACAAGTTGATCCCCTGTCCACAATTTCTGCGATGCGTCCAAATGTTATGCATGGACACCAACATGTTAAGCAACCTAGATGGATCACATTTAAGAAAACAGTTAGGGTTTCTTTTATAGATCTGTCGAAACAAATTAATGCATGATGTGCATTATATGTATTACATATATATGATCGGACTTACAACTACTGAGATCTTCACAACAATCGCATAGGCCAGTGGACCAAGGGGCTGGGGAATGAGGAAGGGTCGCCGGCACGACCGGAACGCCGGTGGTTGTGAGGGGCTGATCATTCAAATCAAAAGGAAGGGGTGGTGCTGATGATGGTTTAATCCGAGGACTTAGGGGCGGCGCCGATGGGGCCGAAGGGAGAGACTCGTTCTGCAATTCGTCCATGCTAGAGTACATTTGTGTATATCAGAAATGCGTCGTAACGAGAGTGAATAGAATCAATATAGATGATTAAATAGTTTGATTGTTCTGGGTACGTGCCTTTTGGTAAGTAAAGGTTAAGGCAACAGTTATTTACATTTCCACTAGTTTTCAGTTAGCAAAGGGATACGAATTTGGATGTACCATTTGATTAAGCAGTCAGACATGACTCATAACCAGCCCCAACTCAAAATCCTTCTTATTTACAAATTTACAATACACAGTTTTATAAGTCTCTACGTAATTAAACATACAGTTTCCTGGAAATTAAGGAAACTAACCTTTATATCCACGATACTTACGTGTGAAGATGTTGTTAATATGTAGTTTTTCTTTTCTTTTTGTGAAGTATGTTAGTAGGTAGTGGGAGTTTCCTGGAAATTAAGGATATCTAGCATAAAACTCCTATTTGATTATCGGTTGTTTACGTAGTTTAACCACTTAGGAGGTATCCCTCATCAGATTAAGCCTCCATATATACATATAGTCAAGTCAAACTTGATCAGATTAAATCTTTCATTAGAATAACTAAGCGACTAGGAAATGTAGCTTAGTCTATTTGCGTATAATCTTAGTCCTAGTTAAATTTAAGCACACGTGATTTCCTTATTGTATAGTGATTATTGGTTTCCTTTAACCATTCAGGCTTCTATATTGACCTGAACAAAATTCCTTTAATTAAGCATTATGGAGGATTAAAAGAAACTGGGTATATATGATATATCCATTCCATGCATCAAAATCAAGCCACAGATCGATAGTCGGGTCAAACTTCATATATAGCCGAACTTACTCACTAATTTCATGTGCTTTTCTTGTTAGAATAAATACTTCAACTGTCATCTGATCTTAGAAAATGATTACAAAACCATTGTTATCCTTATGCTGATGAAGCATATAAAATTACTATATTAAGAAATGAGCTCGTTTATACAATGCAGTACGGTTCTGAAGTGGTAAGCTGAACTCTAGTGCGTGCTTATATATAAGAACCAACCCCACAGCCTAGATTGGCACTAAGCAAGAAGCTAGCTAGTTACTTTCATCTGCTAACTGAAACTATGAGTTCAAACAACTCCGGCCGAAATTCCGACATGGCTCAATGCCAAAAGCAACCTCCACAAGGACAATGGTCCACTGGCCTTTTCGATTGTTTGGAGGATCGTTCAAATTGTAATAATTCACTTCCATGGGAGCTATTCACATATAGTTTCTTCCTTTCTGTATTTAACTTCCTTTTCGTGACAAAATTATCACATATTTTTTTTTCTCTCTCTCTCTCTCTCTCTCTCTCTCTCTCTCTCTCTCTCTCTCTCTCTCTCTCTCTCTCTCTCTTTTGAATTAGGTATTTTCACTTGCTTTTGTCCATGCATGACCTTTGGGCGAATTGCGGAGATTGTTGATAGAGGAACTACATGTATGAATACTTGACTATAAATCCTTTTAATTTCATTCATATCCAGCTCAGTTCGTGAACATATTGTTAACTTTCCATTATATAAGTTAGCTAATTTGAATGAATTGGATATGGCAGCGTGTGCGGTGGCGGGCACGATCTACTATTTTCTGGGCGGTGTAGGCTGTGGATGGCTTTATGCTGGCTCCTATCGAACCAAAATGCGAGGACTCTTCTCACTCCCGGCAGCGCCATGCCGTGATTTTCTGGTTCATAGCTTCTTCTGTGTTTGTTCTCTTTGTCAAGAGTATAGAGAACTCAAAAATCATGGAATTGATCCCACCATAGGTAAACTACACTCAACTTAATTCCCTGCGTATATTGGGGCCGTCTGAATACATTAGGACCATCATGTTCACTGGTTACATAGAAAACTACTGACAGATTATGATTATGCCAAACTTGTGATTAGGTAGCGTACATTAACGTATCGATAAATTAATCCCGATAGTAGTAGACAGACTTAAGTAGTACAAAAAATTGTTTCCACTAACGCGACCAATTACGTTGTCGATCACTTTTGAAGGGTGGCAAGCCAATGTTGAGAAGTGGAACCGAGAAGGAGTGAAGCCTCCGATGGTCGAACCGGCAATGGCACGTTAATCGTCGAACCGGCAACATATGGCATGTAACGTCAACATCCTTTTGTGTGTTTGATTTGGTTATCAGCTTAGTATTTGGCTATTTGCAAGTGTTTGATTTGATTAGCAAGCAATATTTCACACCGTGGTGGATAATGGCATGTTCTTTTGGATTCTAAATCATGATCAGTAATATTTGTATGTTTGTAATTTTGGATTATAGTGAGATTCACTCTATTGGTTAGTGGAAAGTCTCCATAGTTGTAGTATTTGTATGTTTGTAAGTTTGTAAGTTTGTATCTTTTCAAAAAAAGTTTGTAAGTTTGTATTATAACTTGATTCACTCTATTGGTTGATAAGAATTCATCAAAGTTTGGAAAATAATGGAGAATGCAAGAACTCGGTATAATTTGACTATTTGGGGTTGAAAGTCGAAAATTCTTCTACGCACCAAAGTGCAAGTGAACAGAGTAACTAAAATGTAATATTTTTATCGGGCCATCCACGCGCACTATCATGCATATATACTAATACCGTTAACAAAAATGAAACCCAAAAAAATAACTCTAAGCGTTTCCGACACAGGCTGTGAGGACTCGAGGTCGAAGAAGATGTACTCTTATTATAGACATTTAATTTGATCAGATCAAAAATGAAAATGAAAGGAAAAAATTTTTAGGTCTCTAGTCTTCATTCGATCTTCCCACACGACGATTTGAGGACTTACACATTAATGATACAAATGCACCTTAGTGCGTAAAATCCGCTCCGGTCAAAACTATGAGTCTCATACAGTTCGATCAAGTGCATTTAGTACAAATCTTTCATAAATTGACGGTTGTGTTGATTTACTAAACTCTCTGACATATGACCTCAATTTATGATAAAATACACAACCAAGAATGACAAAATAAAACCACTTTTAAACTCTTACCAGCTGATTCATGCATGTGGAGCGCTTGAGACACAAACATGAGAAGATATTTAAACCAGATATTAGAACCATGACGAAGATGAGCAAATTCTACAAGATGGTCAGCTACAAAATTCTCTTTGCGATCAAGGACGGGTCTAGGAATTAAAACCGGGCGGTACTTGAACTTTCTACTAAAAAAAAAAAACTTGACGGTTTGAGAGCAATTCCTACGTCAAAAACTGCACCTATAACAAATTCCTACGTCAAAACTTATGGTAAGTTACTGATTTTGTGAGTAGTCTCGTGCATGTGTACAAGGTAAAAGGCTAGTATTGTATAGATGTAAAACATAGCTCAGCAAATTTACAAGAATGAATACTTACAATTGAGAAAAAATTTATATAGTAGAAACTAGAAAGTGAGATACTTACCAAAAACAAAACAAAGTTGGACACTTGAAATGGGATGGTATGAGATAGAACTTGACTGTGACTTCAGCTAAACACATATGCACTATAATCAGTTAACTACATGTAGTTTTTTTTCCCCAAAAAATTAGGGTGAGACTTGAGTCCCAGGCATTGAATCCGCCCCTGTTCACGATGAATATGCCTAAATCTAACATAAGCACTTGGAGAGTTGGAGGGCAAGTTCACATATATCATACATCAGGCTTCAGATTCTCTAAGGGATCGATGTGACTTGTATGACCGAGTCAATAGAAGTGATAAATTTAGACCTGTAACTTATTACTGAATTGGTCATTTTTTCAAATTCAAATACAAACACCAGGCTTTGGATTCTCCAAGGGATCGATGTGCCCAGTAAACATCAAAAGCATTTAATTTGAATCCTTTATAGATGACCGAATCGATAGAAGTGATAATTTTGGACTTGTAAACTATTACCGAATCGGTCATGTTTTCAAATTCAATTATTTACACCAGGCTTCGGATTCACCAAGGGATTGATGTGCCTACACTACAGGAAATATCGTCTTAGCCGATAGAAAAAAAATAATTCCGTCGGCTAAGTTCGTCTTCGTTGACGGAAACATAACCATTGTATAGGACATCACAACTGTCGCCTAAGATCTATTTAGGCGACGGAAAATGACTGTCGAGGATGTCCGTCGACTGAGATATTTCTATCCAACGAAACAACATTCGTTGTCTAAGTTTCGTCGACTTAGTAAATCCTATGCGACGAATATTTTCCGTCGGCAATTTTTCGTCGGCTTAGTAAGTCTTAGGCGACGGAAACTGACTGTTGACACCATCCGTCGACTAAGATCTTCCTAGGCGACAACACATTTCCATCGGTAAGGCTGGTCTTGTGCGACGAACCATTTTCCGTCAGCTTAGTGAGTCATGGGCGACGAACCCTGTGCCGTCGGCTAAGTAATTCTTAGGCGACGAATATGTCTTTCTTAGCCGACGCTTTGTTCCATCAACTAAGAAATGTCATTATTGCCTGACACAACGCAAAACCAATATTATTTCTTTGCCGACGCCTTTTGTCTTGGGCGACAGAATATTCCGTTGTCTAAGTAAACACATCATTAATTTATACAACTTCTGTCCAGAAGAGAACACAGATGAATGCCATAGTTTCTGCCCAGAAGAGAATGAATAAATCTAGTTTTGAAAGCTTTTCTTCATGAATTTGATCGATCTTCAAGAGCTGCTTCTCTCTTAATTGGTATGTAACTACTTTAATTCATCTACTTTCTTCATTTAGGCATATTTTCCGACGAACATTCCTACGACTTTGCCGGTCCAATCTTGATGGAATGTTGCTTACTTGTGAGGATAATATAATTACTGGATTGTTTGATTTGAAATTAAGGGTGAAATTTTTACAGTGTGTGTGTACATCTCCACCGTTCAATATGTAGTTCTATATGAGTAGATCATTTCTGTAAATTTTCAGAAATTTTGGTGATCGTTAAGGCATTCAAAACTACGATTTATAATTATAAGCATGAACGGTTCAAGTTTGGCAGATTTGGTTCGTTCATTGATTTAATCTTATTCGACACCTTAACGATCACCAAATTGGCTGAAAATTTGCAGAATTGATCTATATATAAGGACTAACAAACTGAATGGTGGAGATTCAACTATATAACGAAAAGTTGGTACTCCCCCATCCCTCATATATGTAAAAAAAATGGATCCTTTAATGGAAATGTCTTTTATATATATATATATATATATATATATATATATATATATATATATATATACACACACACACACACACACACACACACATGTCTTTTCAGATACGGACCTCCTTATTTATTCAAAATGTACGGATTTCCTTAATGGACATAATTTTCGATCATTGTTTTGGCCACGATCCTCAGCAGGGGCTTTGAGAGACGGTAGCAGTCAATGCTTCTTGGGAATGCAGGGCGTGCCACCTCGCGGACAAGGAAAGGAAGTGGGGTGCGTCGGGTCTTGACTTCTTGAACAAGCGGGGGGGGGGGGGTTACCGGTGCCACCTAGATGAGGAATTACGAGCACAAGGCAATTCGATACTCACGGTGTCGCGAGCAGAGCAACCAAGGAGAGATCAGAGATGATAGGAAATAGAGTCCGGAAGGGCTCTGAGAAAAACCTAGGCGGCGGCGCTTAGGGTTAGGGTTTTTCGAGAGGCTCGAAAGTATCAACTAGGTTAAAAGTTTGTTTATATTTTTTGTGTGTGATTTTGAGAGAGAGAGAGTCTTGAGAGTCTTCGAGCCCCTTTATATAGTAGCTTGCCTTCTACCAGAAGAAAGATATTCATAGTCCAATTCGGACTCTGAAACCCAACACCGCAAGGACACTGCTTCACTCACGCGAACCAATCATCTGCATGACACGTGTCCAGCCGCGTGGGTTGTTTTGGCCACGATCCTCAGCGCGCGAAGTAGAGGTTTCTAGCAGACAAAGAGATGGGAGTGTTGCGGGCGTGCCACCTCGCGGACGAGGAAAATGTTGATGGGGGGTGCGCTTGACTTCTTGATCAGGCAGAAAGAGGTCACAGGTGCCACCTCAGAGGAGGATTTACGAGCACAAGCGAGTCGATACTCACGGCGGCGCGAGCCGAGCAATCACAGGGAGTTCAGAGAGAAGCGGGGATGCAGAGTCCGGAGAGCTCTGGAGAAAGACCTAGGAGGCGGCGCTTAGGGTTAGGGTTTCGAGGAAGACTCAAGGGTAACTGGGTTTCAGTTGTATTGATTTGAGAGAGTTGTCTCTGAATTGTTGTTGTCAAAGTTGTGTGTCCTTTGAGAGTTGTTGAGAGAGGGTATATATAGTGGTTCGCTCCCCAGCGGAAGGGAGTTAACTTCGAATCCAAGTATGGCTCTGAAACCCTAATTGACAAGGACAAGGTTTACTTCATGCAGACCAACCGATTGGTGACACCTGCCCAGTTCGCATGCTTCATTCCGCGCATAAGGCATTGCTTCCGTGCTGCCAACTGTAGACTCCTATGCGAACTGGAATTAGGAGCATCCTCATCTCGCGGGCTGCTACAGGGTGCTATCTCGCGTGCTTCTGTAGCTCGCATTCATTTCGCGGGCTATTGTAGCTCGCGAGCCTTAAAAGGGCTTTTTATATTTAATGGGCCACAGGGATTGGCCCGAAGCATGTCAAAGTCTTGTCAAAGTCTTCAACGTTTGTCGTGGTGCGCGCGGGCTCCGCATGTCGCTTCCTCGCGAAGTCCTTTACGCGAGCTAGTTCGCCAGCTCGCCTCGCGGACTGGCAATCTCGCTTCGCCTCGCGGAGTGTTGAATAGTAATTCCGCGCGAAGGCATTCCGCGCGCGGGCTAAGTGAAGTCAAATTCTCATGCAGTTCGTTCCGCGCGAAGTCTAACTTGGCTCGCGTGGACTTACTGACGAGCTATCACTTATAAACTTAGAGAAACTCCATCTCGCCGGTATGACATGGTCCAAGAAATAATTAATATTTACATAGACATTTACTGTCCAGTAAAATATTAATTCAGGCGTAAACATGAGTCACTGCCTCCGCGCTATCCAACTGTAGAGTCCTACGTGAACTCAAATGATCTTATTCCGCGCGATGTCACAGTCTTTGCGGAAACCTATCTCGCGCGGGCCGAGGACTCAAACCAACCCGCGAACTCTTGAAACTTGATTCCATCCCGCACGCTCCTGAAGCTTGATTCCATCCCGCGCGCCCCTGAAGCTCGCCAGACTTAAAAGGCTTTATATTAAATCGGACCACAAGTATTGGCCCAAATGCTACCCAAAACTTATTATGCAGTCTTAGACCAAAATATCCACTGGGCTCAAACAATCATATTTTCTCATGTATACAAAATTTTAGCCAAATTGATAATCATTAAGGTATTCAAAATTTTGAATTACACGAACGACTCATGTTGAACAGATTTGGTTCGTTCATTGTAATCATATAGTTTCGATACCTTAACGATTATCAACTTGGTTGAAAATTTGTAGAGATGATCTACTTATATATACCTACAATGTGAATGGTTAAGATGAGAAAATATGATCTAAAAGTGGGTCAATTAAGAAAATACATACCTTTTGAATAAATAAGGATATTTGGACCTGATAATATATATATATATATATATATATATATATATATATATATATTTTCTCATCTTAACCATTCACATTGTAGGTATATATAAGTTTTTGTATGTATTATTAATAATTATGTGAATAATATGTTTATCAAATTTTCGTTTTCATGCAAATCATTTGTATATTCAAATGATAAAAAATAAAATGATGAATCATGTAATTAAGAATTATAATATTCTTATACATTCATCAATATATTGGTACCCTTAGAAATCTCATTCGAGAACCATTATGTTACGACTGTGTCTAACAAAATGGTTTTCGGATTGTCCTATATTTGGATAGTTTGGGAGCATATGACATTGAGATTCTGATTGTTGTTGGTGTGTTTCGTTTTCGGTTATGGATATATATATTTCGACAAGATCTTCTTTTATTGTTCTTTGAGTGCATACTAGGTGTAGATATTCGTGCACTTGGGGAATTGTAGGGAGATGCTGCTGAAATTTTCTCACATATGCGAATTCGAAACGCCCCAACAACAAACGAAATCACAATGTCATGTACTCTCAAACGGGATTAGGGCCCTAACCGGAGGTATAAGGTGAAGATTAAGTGATATGAACAACATACATTAATAGATCTAGATCAGAATCTCTTAGCCGATGGATAGAGATCGGGCTTTAGTTTGCTCTTCAGTTCCTTCTCGGTTTGATTCTCTTTTCTTCTTCTTTTCATTATGTTTTTTGTTCAATTGTAACTCGATTTTGATTTTTGTTCGTGTACATGTGATTTTGAATTGGATAATTTTCGTAAATGTTGGTTTGAATCTTTTTTTTCTCGTTCGTAGGTTCTATTCTATTGTTAGGTTTGACTGGGTGTCAGGAACTATTGAGTAGTTGTATTAACCTGTATTTTAGTGCTGAATACTTTCAGATGTGTTATAGCTTCCCTATTCAACTTGTGAGTAACGTTGAAGCTTCTTTTTCTGAGGATTCTATATTACCTCCTATTACAAAGAGGCCGGTTGGGAGGCCTAAAGTGAAGAGGATTAAATCTGTTGGTGAGAAGAAGCTAATTCGGTGTGGTGGATGCCTTAAGATGGCCCATCATAACAGGAAGAGTTGTACAGAACCTTTGAATGGGCAGTCGTAGTTCATGTTACATCCTTTTGTTCATTACTGGGTGTTAAGAATGTCTTATTTTTGAATGTTTTCTGAAGATTCAGATATTACTGGGTGTTAGTAATATTTCTTAATTATATTGTAATTACTTTGACTCAAGATTGTGTTTTTCATTACTCTGGAATGGATTCAGTTTTTGTTATGTTCATATATGTGCAAACATGAAAAATTATTAGGGGTCAGTAATTTTCTGTATTACTTGATACAACACATCCCTTTCTTGATTTTCTTCCAGTTTGATACTTGGATGTTTGTTTTACTCTTTTCCAAGTCTTTTCTTTACTTTGGAATGCTTCCAGTTTTTGTTATGCTCATATATGTTCAAGGTCTTATTACTTTATTGCAAGGCTGCAAGGATCTTGAACTTTTGGATGTTAGGGAGTGTTGTGGTTTCGATGAGGAGGATGAGGAAATAGTTAAGCTTGCTGCTAGTATTCCTAAGTCTATGTGTGAAGGTTCTAGAGTTGGACAGGGAGGAGGAGGGCACAGGGTCTTGTATGGATACCGTTTTGGAGGGCGACGACTGTTGTATGTTAGAGGAGGACGAAGAGTCTTGAATGTCCAATGAGGAAGAGAACGAGTTGTGATGACATTAGAGCCTTTAGAGGACAGAGCATGAGTGTGGTGAGGGTAAGGAGGGCAGTTTTCATATTGATGATGAATTATTGACATGTTATTGTCATGTGTACCAACTGAATTTGTTAATTATCCAAGTACACTTCACATCAGACTTGCCTCAGTCCTCAGAGTTTTTTTTTTTTTAATTATCCAAAAAAAAAAGTTTGCTCGTACCAATATCACATTGTATCTTTCGCTTAAGTGGCTCACAACTTTTATTAGTATATATATATTTTTTAAAACTTTTATTAATAACTCACAAAACCTACATATGTCATGAGGTTTGAACCCATGACCTCAAAGTTGTCAGTTAAACACCTTAACAACCCAAGCCACAGCTTTTGTTAGTGTACCAATATACATTTCACATCAGACTTGCCTCAGTCCTCGGTGCTTTTTTTTTAATTATCCAAAAAAAAATATATCAATATCATATTGAAACTTCTGCTTAAGTGGCTCACAGCTTTTGTTAGTGTTTTATGTATCCCCTGTTTTGGCCACGATCCTCAGCAGGGGCTTTGAGAGACAGTAACAGTCAATGCTTCTTGGGAATGCGGGGTGTGCCACCTCGCAGACGAGGAAAGGAAGTGGGGTGCGTCGGGTATTGACTTCTTGAACAAGCGGGGGGTTACCGGTGCCACCTCACGGACGAGAAATTTACAAGCACAAGGCCATTCGATACTCACGGTGTCGCGAGCAGAGCAACCAAAGAGAGATAAGAGGTGATCGGAGTAGAGTCCGAAAGGGCTCTGGGAAACCTAGGCGGCGGCGCGCTTAGGGTTAGGGTTTTCGAGAAGCTCAAAGAGGTTCAACTAGGTTGAAAGTTTGTTTTGTATTGAGTTGTTGTATTTTTTTAGAGAGAGCTTTTCTGTAAGTCTTCGAACCCCTTTATATAGTAGCTTGCCTTCGGCCCGAAGAAGGGTATTCATAGTCCAATTCCGACTCTGAAATCGAATACCATAAGGACACTGTCTCACTCGCACGAACCAATCATCTGCATGACACGTGTCCAGCCGTGTGATTGACTCCGCCTGGGCTACTGCTTTTGCGCTATCCAACTGTAGACTCATACGCAAACTCAACCACGGACATCCTTATCTCGCGAGGTGCTACAACCCTTGTCACACTCCACCCCGTGCGTCTCCGAAGCTCGCGACTTTGAACGGGCTTTACATTAAAACGGGTCACAGGTGTTGTTTTGGCCACGATCCTCAGCGCGCGGAGCAGAGGTTTCTAGCGAACAAAGAGAGGGGAGAGTTGCGGGCGTGCCACCTCGCGGACGAGGAAAAAGGTAGTAGGGGTGCGCTTGACTTCTTGATCAGGCGAAGAGGGTTACAGGTGCCACCTCAGACGAGGATTTACGAGCACAAGTGATCGATACTCACGGCGGCGCAAGCAGAGCAACTATAGGGAGTTCAGAGAAAAGTCGGGGGGGGGGGGGGGGTAGAGTCCGGAGGGCTCTGAAGAAGAAACCTAGGCGGCGGCGCTTAGGGTTAGGGTTTCGAGGAGCTCGAAGGGTAACTGGTTTGCAGTTTGTATTTGTTTGAGTATTGAGCGTTGTCTGTTAGGGTTCGAGCCCCCTTATATAGTAGTTCGACTTGCGGCAGAAGAAAAGTGATTAGAATCCAAGTCGGACTCTGAAACTCTAATTCACAAGGACACTGCTTCGTCCATGCGAACCAACCAATTGGTGACACCTGCCCAGTTCGCACCTTCATTCCGCATAGGGTATTGCTTCCCCGCTGCCAACTGTAGACTCCTATGCGAACTGGAATTCATCCCGCGGGCTGTCACCGGATGCTATCTCGCGTGCTCCTGATGTTTGCTTCCATTTCGTGGGCTATTGCAGCTCGCGACCCTAAAAAGGGCTTTTTATATTTAATGGGCCACAGGGATTGGCCCGAAGCATGTCAAAGACTTGTAAAAGTCTTCAACGTTTGTCGTGGTGCGCGCGGACTCCTCATGTTGCTTCCTCGCGAAGTCTTCTACTCGAGCCAGTTCGCCATCTCACCTCACCTCGCCTACGCGGAGAGTCAATCTCGCCTTGCCTACGCGGAGTGTCGAATAGTAATTCCGCGCGAAGTCATTCTGCGCGCGAGCTAAGTCATTCTGCGCGCGAGCTAAGTGTTCCAAGCGAACTGCGTAGTCCGCCTATGTCCATTCCGCGCGCGAGCTAAGTGTTCCAGTTCGCATGCAGTTCGTTCCGCGTGAAGTCTAACTCGGCTCGCGTGATCTCACTGGCGTGCCGACATTTGTAAACTTAGAGAACTTTTGGCTCGCCGGTATGACATGGACCAAGAATGTAATTAATATTCACATAGACATTTACTGTCCAGTAAAATATTAATCTAGGCGTAAACATGTATTGGCCTAAATACTATCCAAAACTTATTGCGAGTCTTGGACCAAAATATCACCTCGCGTAGCGCTGGCGGGCCATCTCTTGTGAATCCAATTATTTTGGGCTCGCCGGTGTGAGGTGGACTAAGAATTTAATTAATATTCACATAGACATTTATTGTCTAGTAAAATATTAATTTGGATGTAAACATCCCCAATGCATCAAGTCTAAAAAAAAGTGAAGAAAGACAAGTGATTTGATAAACATGTATGCTTTTCTATGGACTATTTTTCATAATCTTTATCTATTACCCACTCGTTTACTAACAATTGTGTGTTATTCATGTGTAAGATGGTGATCATGGGGAAGAGGAAGGACCGAGCCACTAAGGCCAGTGCTTTGATGGAGTCAATACGGCAGAGCGTCGGCCCAGCTAGCAGTAGCAGCCAGCCTACCCCCATGCCGGCTGGGACAGTACCACCGGGGGCTCCCCCCTTGATAGTGCGGCCCCTACAGTTAACAGTAGTTCAACAAGATCTCCATCGGCGTCTGCAACAGCACCCGAATCTGCAAGACGCATCGTCGGCAGCGCTCGAATCAAAGTTAGAAGCCCAACAGGTAAGTGTATTAATTTATTGCCCCCCAGTAAACTTCTACTGGGGGTCAGTAAACTTGCAGTACATTATCTCCCTTTCAATTTCTTGCCAATTACACACAACATATACCCTAATAAACAATTTTACTGCCCCCTAGTAAACCCAGTAGAAGTTTACTGTCCCTCAATAAACTTCTACTGGGGGTCAGTAAACTTGCAGTACAATATGTCTATTTCATTTTCATGCCAATTACACACAACAAATATCCTCTTGTATAGTAAGTATCCTAATGTATTTTCACATGTTAATTGTAGCTTCGGCCCTGAAAAGAAGCGGAGTTTATGTTCTAGAAAGAAGGTGGAGGATATCGTTCAACAAACGGGGCAGTAGATCAAGCTGGAGTATTGCCCCCCTTTGAAAGGTCCTAGCATTAGGGGGATAAACAACTTGGTGACACATAATATCAGTTCCGCCATACGGAGTCTTGTGGGAATGAAGGCAAGTACGTTCTACGAGCTTGATCAAACTGAGAAGTGGAAGGTGTGGAATGCAATGTCGGTAAGTTCCTTTTCAAATTATAAGAAAAGTAAATTTACTTAATTAAATTTGTTTGATAAAAGTATATGAAAAGTAAAATTTCATGTCTAAGGATAACTTAAGCATAAGATTGACTGAGTTTTCTTATCATTGAATGTGTGTAAACTATTGTGTGTTGATATGAACTTAAAGATTGATGTTACAAAACTAAAACTGATTTTTTTAAAGTGAAACATGAAACTTTTTTAACAGGGGACATTGTGTACATGTATAATTATTCCTTACTGTAACAATTATTTTTCTTTTTTCAACTTTCTTTTCAGTGCTTAACATGGGGTAATTTTTTTTATTTATTACTTAGCCGAAGTATGAGTGTGATGAAAATGATGAGCCAATGTTCAATTGGATACTTAAAAGGACACAAGAGAGGTACAAGGATTAGAAGTACCAGTGTCACAAAACTTATCAGTTGGAAGGGCCCTCTGGCATGCCTTCCGATTTCATTGGCAGAGAGGACCAGTGGGAGTTTCTTTGTTCTCATTTCGAGTCAGATGCATTCAAAGTGATTTTTAGCTTTATTAGCTTCATTGTTTCCTTTGGATTTTATTATTAGCTCATTCAATACCATAACATATATGTATTACATAATTGACTATGTCTTATACTACCTTGTTTAATTGACTGATCATTATCCATATTTAGTATTATTATGGATATTAATTGGCTTTGAGAACAGTGGCTTAGCTAGACATTATGTACATGTATAATTATGTATTTATAACATGTATAGTTATGTATTTACAACTTGAAATGTGAAATGTGCAAGATGTTAGAACTCTATTTAATATTTTTTCATGTATTAGAGACTCTCCTTGGCAAACAAGCGGAACCGTGGGGAGAAGACTATGCACCACCACACGGGGTCTTCTCCTATCATCTACATAATGGAGGAACTCATAATACAAGGCGAGCAACTTCCAATAATCAAATGTTTTGAGAAGACCTATGTCAGGGCCGGTGATGAAGTTACGACCAAGCATTACGAAAGTATCTTTCCTTTTACTATTTTATTGTTCGCATCCATTTCTTAGAAGGGATTGGGATCAAAGCAGGGGGATCTTGTTTGTTAATCTTGTTTCATTGGTTTTGCATATAGTACACAGATGCATGCTGCATTCTCAAGTGTTGTAACTTTCAAGTAATATCAGACCCACTAGGAGGTTGGAATATATCATTTGTGCTGCCAGTTTAGAGTCATTTTATCCTTGGTTTCCAACAAGTTGAACTACCATATCTTGTTAGCAAAAACAAATTGTAGGTGCATTACTGTTGGACTTGGTAAATGAAATGAGGCCCATAGGAAGTATAGCATGATAAGTTAGACTGGTTACCACGCAACCAATCAATAACTATAAGCTAGGATCTTCTATTTTGGTGGTGTTACTTGTTCGGTTCATAACCTACCAGCCCTACAATTAGTAATAATTGAGTGTTGATCATTTCATTGATAGATTGAGAAACAGTTAAAGTGAGAAATCTGCAATTAGGAATATTTTGGTTTGCATTCATAGTTGCTATGGTGGGAGTTGAAATCTTTGAGAATCCAATTGACTGGAAATTTTGTGGAGCTATTGTTTCCTGTGTTTACTATTTATCTGTAAAATATGGTGTCATTTGGTAAGTTTGATGAATTATGGTGATTTTTTTTCAAAGTTAAGTGCTTGATGCTGAAATTGTATTCATGTTATGCAATGTAACTGTTTTGTGTCTGCTTACTTATCAGGATTTAGGACTCCATTTGCTCAAACTTTGTACTCTTGTTCTTCCATATGTGAACTCCTTGATTTGGAAAGTTTGGTGCTATTTGATTTTATTGATGCTCAAACTGGTTTGGAAAGTTTGGAACTCTTTGATTTGGAAAGTTTGGTGCTCAAACTGGTTTGGATTTTATTGATATAACAAGGAACTTGCAACCATTTGACTTGCATTTGGAAGAAGTCATCCTTAGGAACACAACCGAGCAATGAATCTTGTTTTTCCTCATTTTAGTCTCATTATAGCCCTAGCTAAGCTTCCCTGTTTATTATGCATAATGTCAAGTTTATTATGGAAATGTTGAACTGTTTTATTTATTAATTGATGTATTTTAAATGCAGAATGACATGGTTGATGAGGTCAATAAACGAAATGATGCATTTAAGGAACAACACTCTGACGCAATGGAGGAGGAGATTATGAAAAGTGTTCAGTCCCAACAAATTGAGGTATTGGGTACGGTGCTCAAAACTTGGAAATGAAAGGAGATAAGAGGGATGGGACGAGAAGGCAAGCGAGACTTGAGCCTGTCACACCCCGGTCCCGGCGTCGGTAGGTTTTAAGCACCGGACGCCGTTTCCGAGGCATGAACGAGTGTTACAAAGCAGAATGTGAACAAAAGTACTATCTTCTAGGCTCTTCACTCTAGGCTCGTTGTCTACCATTTTCCCGGCTCGGTACAACCTAAGTACTTTTCTGCAAAAAAAATGTCAGAGATGGGTAGGTGAGCATAATCACACGCTCACTGAGTAGACCAATGTAATATGCCCGCAAAACCATGTCATTTTACACACGCTACAAAATACGTATATCTTATACACATCACTTCACGCAATTCATCACATCGCACAATCCCATCTTATTGGATATCCTTCAATTTAGTGATCCCCACGGGAACCTAATGACCTTCAAGTCATATACCTCCATGTGTTACATCCTTACTTCGGCATAACCAATCAAGAAGTTTACATGTTCCATGACTAGTCAAACAATGGATCCAACACATAAATATATATAAACTCTACATATTTCGCAAATAGACATGTTTCACTCGAAAACAGAGAGATAGTTTACAAATAGATCAAAATCATGTTTTTCGACTATTTTGATAACAAATAAGAATATTTGAAACATATTACAGAAATCCACTCACCTCGTCAACACGAATCCCCACCAAGATCATCGATCATAAACCGAGCCTCCTAAAACGAGCTATCTAGAAATCACCGTTGGATCTAACCAAAACTTCAAAGATAGGAAGATGACATCAAGACGAAGCCGTAACACTTCGCGGATTCAGAATCGGAATTACGAATCAAAAGTTATGATCCGCCGAAATTTTAGAAAAATTAGAGAGCTCGAAAAGCTAAAGAGAGAAAATAATGACAGGAAAAATGCAGAGAGAGAAAGATAACACAGCTGCACCTATATATATATATATATATATATATATAGGAGAGTTAGCCGACTTGGTAAGTCGGTTGGAGGGCTTGGTCTATAAGTGAGTGGCACTTGTCAAGTTGTGAAGAAAACACCAAAACCTTCTTACACTAGTCAAAGATAAAACAAAGCACATCTCTTTGTTTCAAGTGCCAAATGACTAACCCATTTGACGATAAGACTACCCTCCACCAGCAAGTCTAATCAACCAACAACCAAAGAGATGCTGCCACGTCAGCACTAAGTGTGCTCACGACTAAACTTCGAAAAAACTTTAACAAAACTTCAACGAAACTTTTGAAAAAATTATTAAAAATAGCTCGAAGTACGAAAAATTCACCGAAAAATATGGCGAACTCGTGGTGACATCTACTCTCTATTTCTAAGAAGAAAAATCACTTTTGAGAAAATTTAAAAATTGGGATGTTACAGAGCCATTCTTCAAATGGTTCCACTTCCCGTAGTCGTCCTCCTAGAGTTGATGAACAACAACTCTAAGAGGTGCAGGAGCGCTATGAGCAGAGACTAAAGGAATCAGAGGAGCGTGCCCAGCAGCAAATCCAAGAGGTCCAGCAATGTGGCATGCGTGCCGAGTCTATGTATAGTGTTGTGCAGTCCCAAGTTGCAGCCATATATGAGCACCTATGTATGCCACCACCTCATTCTCCACAATTTCCTCCTCCTCCTTCACCAGTTTTCCCACAGAACAATGATGATAGAGGCGACAACATCGGATTGGACAAGAATGACAATTGACATTATTGATTTTGTAGTACTTCATTCATAGTTTAGTTAGATTGTATGAACAATTTTCTAACTAGTTCATTATTTTGTATATATGAACAATATTTGTCCATCTAGTTATCATGATCAATATTATATAAATATGTTTTCCAAATCCAGTGTTTCATGTCTGCTGTATGTGTTTGATTATTGTTACTGATTTGTAATTTTTGGAAACAGTGAATAAGGTTTAAAAAAATTACAATTTTTTTACCCTAAATAAAATCACTTAGGCGACGGAAACGGTAACATTTGTCGCCGAAGATAAACCACATATCGACGAATACAAAGATCGATCGTCGACTAAGAACTGTTATGAATTCGTCGGTTTAAAATTCTGCCGACGAATATTCCGTCGCTTAAGGACGATGCAATATTCGTCGGTAAACATACATACCGACGAATATTTCGTCGGCTAAGAATAATTTCATATTCGTCGGTTAAGAATCTTACCGACACAAACATTCCGTCGACAATCGTTCTTTTCGACGAACTTGTTTGTCGACAAGGCAGGAAAATGTCAGTCGGTTAGGATCCTTCTTAGTCGACGACTAACTTTATTTTCGTCGCCTAAGTGTCTACCTCACTACACTTAGGCGACGGAACTTAGTCGACGGATAATTCGTCTGCCAAGACCCTAAGCGACGAATTGTTTGTTTTAGGCGACGAGTTGTTTCCGTCAGTTAGGACGCGATTTCTTGTAGTGCTAGTAAACATCAAATGCATTTAATTTGCATCCTTCATAAATGACCAAATCGATAGAAGTGATAATTTTAGACTTGTAAACTATTACCGAATTGGTCATTTCTTCAAATTCAATTACATACACCAGGCTTCGGATTCTTCAAGGGACCGATGTGCCCACTAAACATGAAATGCATTTAATTTGAATCCTTCATAAATGACCAAATTGATAGAAGTGATAATTTTGGACTTGTAAACTATTACTGAATTGGTAATTTTTTCAAATTCAATTACATTCACCAACATGAAATAATTACGATAAAAATCGTTTGTGGTCAACAATTTGGTTTACTCTGTTTATGAATTTTTCTTATTGAGAAATTCGTCTGAATGGTATACGAACTTTGGTATATCAAGTTTTGAAAATATCATAACGGTATCTTATGTTTCCATTTTGACCTAAGATTGGTATATATAGTCATTAAGATGACCAATTTACCCTTAAGTTCTCTTTTTTTCTTAGTTTTTTTTATTTGTTTTCATATTCCAGAAATATTAAAAGAGGTTTTGGAATTTGATAATTTGGGTTGACCTTTATAAACTTGAAGAAGATTGAAGAGGGGAAACATACACAAATTCAATCCTTATTGTTTCCGCTGACATTCAAGGATCTTGTTGTTGCCGTTGACATTCAAAGATGATTGAGATGAATAACTGATTATTAGGAAGGAGAAAGTGACGATGAATTTTTTCTCTACGTTCCTAAAAATATAAAAAGCCAAAAAAAGAAAATTGGAATATGAAAACAAAGAAGAAAAACTAAGAAAAAAAAGGAAGAGAATTTAAGGGTAAATTGGTCATCTTTTTTCTAGTCTAAAAGTAAATTAGTCATCTTAATAGCTATATATATCAATCTTAGGTCGGGATGGAAACATGAGATACCAATCTGATATTTTTAAAACTTGATATACCAAAGTTTATAAGAAGAAAAAGTTCATATACCATTCAGACGAATTTCTCTTTCTTATTTTGAGCAAAATCTTTGCTTAGTTCAATGTTTCATCGACTCGGCAATAATGAAATCGTCTTCTAAAGTAAGAATAATCTTGGCAATTTTGTGTCTGTTTGCTTAATTAATTACCAAATGTCTCAAATGACTTTCGATCGCTTCTCACAATTTTTGGTAACGTAGTTGTTGCGTTGGTAAATTATGTACTCCTCCGATTTCTTTTATCTCGCTATTATAACACCTTTCTAGAGTATTCTTCAATTTCGTATTCGTTTTCGTTAAATTGTGATTGATTTTATTGGTTGTTTTGAGAGGTTAGGTTTTGTCCCCTCCCTATTGAGTTCTTCCTTGAGTAATAAAATTCAGAACAATCCCTATCTCTTCAGCAAAAAACAAAAGAAAAGATCTTGTACTTCTATTTTTTTTTTTTTCAAATATTAGTGAACCAGGGACATTGCATATATTAATGGTCAACCAAATATGGGCACAATGGTTTATAACTATACTAAAAATTGTCGACAAGCAAATTCTATGAATTTAGGAGGCACAGTTGTAAGACATATCGGGACCCTGGATTTGCTAATTTGGTTGTTATAGGAAATGAATTTTGCAAACTCATTCTCATCTACTTTCTTGAATAGGATTAAGGAATTTAATATGTACAGGAAGAATTGGGCATGCGGAGAGAGACATATTCCTGGACTTGGATTCATTTGTGAACACAAATGCAAATCAGCATTTTTTTCTAAATTCTAAGACTCTCTATTGACCACAAACACAGTCTTTTTTTTTTTATTTCCTAAACCCTATAAATAACTCCATCCCATTCACTCATCCCTACACCAAAACCCTAGTCACCAATACCTACAGCACTCAGGAAAAAAAAAATCCATCTTTGCCGCCATGGAATTCGCTCTGAGTCCTCAGTTCAACTTCGACATGGGCATGAACATGAACCCCTGTCTTGAATATCTTGAGGATGATGATGATGAATTCTATGCTGAGATGAGGAGGCAGATTATGATTTTGACTGGTGATCAATATGATGATTTTCCGGAGACCAAAATCGTTAAGCCAACTTATAGTAGTGTCACTGAACCAAAAACCTCAATTTCTATATCATCACAAGGCTTTAAGAGCTTGTGGCAAAATGAATATAGCACTACTGATTCAGTAGCAGCACCAGTTCAGCCTGCAAAGTCCTCGGGAATTAGCAAAGGGACTGGAGTTTTCATCCCTAAAACTACTGTAAAATCCAGAAAAAATAACAAGCCAAGTATGTAACTCTCATCAGTCATCATATTTTGAGTCTTCTTCTTTTAAACCTTAGAAGAAAAAAAAAAGGTGGGTTTTTCTTTTAGTTAATCAATTTCACTAACTTATTAATGTTTTTTTACCAGAATCAGGAGGAAAGGTTAATGACAAAAAAATGTACAAGCCAGTGGAGAACAAGCACTGATCATGAAGCAAGTTATTGACTGCAGTCTCACCCAGAAAAATATTAATAAATTGGATAATTAAGCGAGCTATATTATTTTGATCCCAGATTATTTGGAACCAATTCAAATGAGTATCAGATGTAGTGAATGCTTAAACTGAATAATTTCGGAATCATTGTTATCCATGTTTATTTCATTCATTTGTTATCGTATTCAATAAAACCGACCTGCTTATTATTGGTGTTCTCATTATATTCTTGTTGATGCCATTGTTTGGATTTAGCATACAATGTGAAAATGACTAGTATACATGCATTTGCCCAAAGAAGACATTCCTTAAATTAATTTACATGTTGGAGAACCACCATATCAGCCTTTACTAAAGTCTACAAAAGCCAAATGCAGCATAATACAAAGGGGGCTTCATAGCTGAGTCTGCATTTTGATGAGTAACCATCTTCATGGTCTCAGCACTACTAAAGCTGTTTTAGTAATACTACAGGGGGCAATAACTGATTAAGCTTATGTAAATCCTATGGCCGGACTGAAAGTGAAAATATTAGTCCCTAGGACGGGCCATCCACAAAGAACTAAGTGCTCGGAGACGCGAGAAGTAATCGTTGATAACGAGAAGGGCACGAGCAGCTTGCCGAGTGGTCAGAATCCGATACAATTGTTGCAGAGTTTGCTGTCTTAATAGGTCAGCCTAACAAGGAAAAAAGCATAAACATTATTACCACAATGAAAATTTCATAACTACTAAAGGGGTGCACAGAATAAGTGACAAATTAGGCATATTACCTGGATAATGAAGTTCTGCAGTGTGGCAAGCTTGCCCATAGCAATCGCCATTTGGCCCATGTAGTCAGCAACATCTGAACCAGTAGAGCCATTACTAGTTGAGGAGAGTGTGTCGACAAGCGATTGTTGCAAAGCTTCCATCCCTTGTGATAAGGCATCTTCAGTCTGTTGAGAAGATTGCTGTAGATTGCATATTCCCATCAACTGCTGATCTGTTAAAGGCTCAAGTTGATTCCCAAGTATCTGATGACCACACGTCCACACCCAACAAAGTCAAACACGATTGAATTTCAGTAAACCGATTGTACTTGAAGATGAGCAAACAGATAATTGACAGATGATTGATCACCTTGAGAAGTTCAGAGGAGCGGAATCCTCCCAACCACATAAAACACCTTTCAGCAGGTGTCTTCCACATGCCAGAAAGCATGTGGAAGACATCAGCCTTGACAGCAACGCTCTTTAACCTGAATATCTCATCATAGTGTGTCATAACACTATCAACATGAATTCGCAATCCATTATCTACCAGATGAGAATTCACAGCCGATCGCAGCTCATGTATTAGACGCTGATGTTCATCAAGCCAGCGTGCATACTCAAAGTCAAATGTTAAGGCCCCTGAAATTAAAACAAGCAACCACTTTAGGAATGGTTATCAAATGACACACACACACACACACACCTTTTTATCAAGGGCAAGGGCAAGTTAAAACCTTAGTTCAGTATATCAAATACTTATCAGAATTTCCTTGGACTCAGTTCAAGCTCTATGGACGGGTCAAAGTCCTTAAAATAAAACCAGGGATAGAAGCGGAACAAGTATATGTTAATCTGAAGTAGCTTACCAGTTCCCGCCACAGAATGACCCTGATCCCCTGAAAGTCCAACAAACATACCCTGCATTGGCATACCAAACCAAGAATGAAAATGGACGTCAGAGAAACAAAATTGTTTTCTTTTGGGTAAAAACTACGAAGTTGTACACACCTGCTGGCGTGCTCGTTGAAGCTCTTGCTCAAGTTGCGAAAGCTTGAGTCTACTATTCTCCAGCTGCTGGACATATGCCTATCCAAAACCAAAACCTATAAATGTTCCAAATATACTTATTCATTAACCTAAGACAATGTAATTATTTTCAATAAATAATGTCCAAGATTTAGCGGAAATGTTGAGCTAACTGTATAAGGGAGCAAAAAACGAAAAGGTACGTCTAATCCTTCCTAAAGAGGAGAAGAAGAGGCAAGTCGAATAAAGGCTTAGTCATTTAAGAGAACACAAGGCATTTATATCAAACCTAATCTATAGCTGGTGGATCTACAGGGCAGTGTGGACCAAGATATAGAGTCAACATGATAAATGACATCAGATCAGAAGAAATACATACTTTCTTCCTAAGTCGACTCTTCCTTGCTGCTTCTCGATTCTGAGCCAACCGACGAAGTGCCTGCAAATTCATTAGCCCAAATAATCACATTAACTTTCAAAATAATTATATACTAAAAAAGGAAACAACAAATAACACAAATTGACAGTAGAATTAAGGTTGGAACCTTTTGGTCACCAATTCTTTCATTGGCCTGCTCTATGGAATTGGAATCCACTACCACTAGTGCTCCATGCTGAGCTCCACGAAGCTAAAACAAAATTAAAATCAGATACTTTAATCACAAAGTTAAGCACAATATAAATCCACATTATCTGGTATCCTAAATTTACAGCAACACATTGCACAGAGCAAGCACTACATTGGACCTTTCTGGAAGATCAGAACAACGTAGAGATATGGAAATCCAACAGTTCCAATTCGAAAAAAAAATATAAAAAATAAAAAATTCTGAATTCCAGCAAATGACCCACCGATACTAAACCTCAAAGATTCCCAACAAGCAACATAGTAAAAGACACTATCGAAAAAAAGACATAGTAAAAGACACTGCATATGTTCAACAAACAGAGACGAGAGCAAAAGAGGTTACATGGTTTTTGTCTTCAGTGTCGATATCTGTGGAGGTGTCAGTCTGCTGACTGTGCTCCGCCATAGCCGAGTCACCCCAGTTCTCAAAGTGGCCGTTGTTTCCAGACGACGTGGTTCCCTTGTGATGTTGGTACATGTACTGCTGCTCTCCGGACAAGGTTGACCCTATGTCCAAACACCCCGGGCTCTACAACGAACACCGTTAAAAATTAACAAAGCGAAACAGAGCACTATGATTTCAAAGTACAAAGATGATGATTTGGTACGATTCAGAAGTGTACCGTGTTCAAGGTCGCAAGGTGGAAAGCATTAGGTACAACAGCAACGTTGTTGTTGTTTGCTTTTAAGCTGAAGATAGAGCCTACAACACAGTTTACAGATATGAGTAAAATAAAATCTTTCATTCAAAGAAAAACTCTATACTAAAAGAGGAAGGAGAGAATACTTGGGCTTAAATCAAGAGCATCATCCTGAGGAAACACAGTAGCGGAATGATCAAGCTCTCCAAGATCCGCAAAACGCGTTTGGGTGTCATCTCCTCTGTTTTTTAAAAGTTCACAACACAGAAACAGAGGAACCAAAATCAAAGACCATCTTTTTTTGTGCAAAATCAACACCCAACAAACAAAAAGAACCATAACTACAAAAAGAGACCCATAAAAACTATACAAGAAGAGCCAAGGAAGCTATATCCTACCTGAAATAGAAGGAAGAGTGGGAATACAATTCTGGGTTTGGTTGAACTGGTTTGAAGCTCTGCATTTCTTGAACTTAGTTGAGGGTTTCCTAACAATCTCTTTAAGCAAAAGGAAAGCAAAAGATGATGTACATGAGACTTTGTGAGTTCGAGAAGGAGAAGAAAGTAGAAAGAAGAGAAAAGAAGAAAGAGGAGGGTAGTGAAGTGAAGTGAGATAGAAAAGAAAAATTATACAATTTGATGTACCTTTAAGAAGAGGATAGCGTATCAGGACTCGTAATATATTAAACTTTTAAAACAACTGAGGCTGTTTTATTATTGCTTTCTGACTTGGGATTTTAGCTTCCCAATACCCCCGCCACAATTCTATCCCTCCTCCCCCATTCTCTCCCCCTGGAGCGTCTCTCTCACTCTCCGCTGTCGCCCATGTCACACTGCTGAAAATAACCAGAGGAACTCAGATTGAAAATGGAAAAGACAAGTACCAACAATGACTCTTGCTCTTGATAAAAAGAAAAAGTACCAAAATGATACATCATACATGTGTCAATCTGCCATCGCAAATCAGCTGAAAGAAGATTTGTTTTTTGTTATTTAAAAGATATTTTTGGTTATATTTTACTTAAATCTTAATAAAATTTGAGATTAAAACGTGGTTTTTTCTTTGTTACTAAAAGACGTAACATCCAAAAAACATTGGTTTCTCCTTGCAGTGCTCCTTGGCGTTTCAAGTTGATTGTTCAAGAAATCCATCATGTAGTGAAGTCCTTGTTTTTTTTTTGTTGTTGCTTGCTCATGTCTTACGGGAAACCAACTTTTTCGTTGATTTTATAACAAAGAATGATCACTCCCTATTACATTTTAAATCAAACTCTTTGTTTTGATTTATTCCAATTTAGTTGTATTTAATTGTAGAGACAAACTATAGTACTAAGATGTATATCCTATTTTTATTTTACATGTACTTGAACAAAAATTACAATGTTATGAATCAAATTACAACATTGAAAACAAATTTACCAAAATTATTTACACTATTTATATGAATTTAAACAAAATTACAACTATGAGAACAATTTGTTCAAAAAGTTGTAAAATGGTTGTACATTTTGTAATTACAATTATTAGAATAAGATTATAAACAATACGACTCAGCATTACCACTTTAACTACAAATATGTTGTCACATTTATAAATATAGGTATCACATACGGGTAAGTACCGTAAATTTCTCTTCATTTTGTTCCATAAAAAGGTATTAAAAAGGGGAAAAAGTGATTTTGTTTGAGGGTACACTTAAAATTTGATGATTGATGATAGTTATTATGGGGTTCACGATGGAAGAGAGAGCGTGTGGGATGATCAAACCCAAGCTTGCCCCAAGACAAAAGAAAACGACCCCAACTTAGTTGATTCTCTGTTCGTTTCTCTCTCTCTCTCTCTCAGTCACACTAGATGGTGTAGGGGTCTCTTCCTACTCTGAGCTGGCCTAGCTCATTGATTCTCTGTCCATCTCCTCCAACACTATCTTTCTCTTCCCCCCCTGCTTCTGTAGACCCCGAATTATTTACTAGTATCACTGTGAGGATCTGCAACAATATACGTACCATGGGGAAGAGCGTCTGCGCGCGAAAACTGATGGGATGTGAATCAAATGAGACCAAAGTTTCTTCAAGTATAAAGTATAGTTGTAATTTTATATATTCCCTGTTTGGCGTGGCTTGAAAGGAACCTCTTGGTAATGGCAAAGCAGTTTCACAGCACCAAACACTCGGCCGCTTATTTACTGTTGCTTCTGCTTCTGTGCTTCTGCTTCTGCGTGTGGCAGACTCCATTGGCAGCATTGCATTTACAGCCTTTGCATGCAAACTGCAAAATACATTTTTTTGGGCCAAACGGGGAATATGACGCTATCCCATAGAGCCAGTCGTACACATAATGGCGTGTCAGTTTCCCTCTTGGTGTTTTAGCCTTTTGGTTCATGCACTATGATGCTACTGCTACTTGGAGTAGTACTAGTACTTGTGCCTTGTTTGGTGGTGTCTCTGTGAGAGAGACAGAGAAAGAGAGAGATGAAGATCTTGGTGATGATGCAAGCAGAGAAATGGCCTCACGTGACTTTTGCCATGGTCACCTTGCCCATCATCACAAAGCCTTTTCCTGTTTTCCATCTCTAGCTTAGTCTCTGAGTGTAGGATCTTTATCTGCAAGAGCTCTGAGCTTCTGAAGTTTGCTGGGGTTGTAAATTTGTAATCTTGCATGACCAAACAGAAGAGAAGTCATGGCTCTTCTTTTGTCACTCATCAATTACTCTTTGAGCCAAAAAGAGAAAGGAACTTGGAACTAATACCAAGAATTGGACTTTCGATGGGTTTAAATTTTTTCTGACATGAAGATAGTTTTTCAGACGCAAAAGATATTACCCAGCGTTGTAACATAAACAATAATGACTAAACAGATTGTGGTTGTGTGGCTAAACAGATTGTGGGTGTGCAACAGAAAAATTCATAAGTGTTACATTTAAGTGTTCAACTAGGACCCAAAAAGTTCAGAGAGAAGAAAATGCCATACAACATTGCAGAAGCAATCGATAACCAAAGTTAACAAATGAAGTTGCTCGCCTGTTCTAATTTATGCAACCTTCGAACCTGATTGACCAACTTCTTTGCTCAACTCAGACCCCAATTGCGGCGCTGCCTATTGATCAAGTTTTCGCTCTTCTCTGTGTAACAAAGATTAGATATCCTGAAACAAAACTCAAAGATTTGCTTTGGATGAGGAACTATAGAGCTATTAATTACATTGTACAATTATGAGACTTGAGTGATTTTTCAAAAAGGGAGCGTTTCGAGTGTGTGGTGGTTATCAACCCGATTGTGGGTTAACACTTCCCTTGCCCGGGCACTCCTGTGTTGAAGACGCTGGTGAAGCATCTCCGACATCTGGTTGAAGAATTCGGGATCCCACCTATGAATTAATAACGGGTCTTCTGCATAACAAATATAGATAGATGTAACAGCACTTTCCACAACCACCATTGCTATCCCCACCTGAAACATTTCATGATCCATGGTATATTTTGTCTATCAGATAATAGTACTCCAAACAAAGCTCTATTTAGTGGTTTAGGATAGACAACCAAGAAGATAAACTAGTCAACATGTTATCTAATACACTTGAGGCCAACCCCAGATAGAGGTTATGGATGTATAATGATGTCAAGGCAGGTGATTATTTGATCGTCAACTAGGGGATGCCATTCACACTTTTCTTTATCTATTATGATCAACCGATTTAAGAATGGGAAAATATGGAAAACAGAGAAGGGAGCTGCTGCAAGAATGGGATAACATGAGAAGTAGAAATGCATGCCAGTTTAAACTCAATAAAAATAAAATATCAAGACAATCAAAAGTCGAGTACATAAAAACTTGATTAGTATCATGAGAAAACCTTCACTGAGTTCACATAAAGATCCAGAAAGCATGTCAAAAATTAAGCACTAGGAGATTTAAGAAATCCCATTAAAATTCTATGCCCCATTAAACCAGTTACAGTTAATCTTTCAAATTGCCAACCTAAAGCACAAAAAAAAAAAAAAACAAAGCAAAACAAAGGGATATCCCACATTGAAGAAACTTACCAAGATCATTCCCATCAACATTGCAGTGGAACCAACCATGGCCAGTCTGTCCCTATATTTAACCCATGTCCAGATGCCTGAGCAAGTTCCGGTAATAAGCCCACCCAAGAGTGTGCCCATCAATAATACAGCACCTGAGCAATCATAGGCAATGAGGGCCTCGACTCCAGTAGACTGAAATAACTCCCAAGCATCCCTCGCTGAATGATTGAAACTTTTGCCAGAAACAGCTATCTGTAGGGAACAGGAACCATATCACTGACTAATAACTAGGTCTAAACGAGTTCAAGAAAATAGCAAGAATTAACTGGAGGTTTAGGAATTGAGAGCACACCACTATCAGGAAAGATAAATTTTTGTAAAACCTACATTTAGGGACACGTAGAACATGTAAAGGGAAGATAAAAGCAACCAAATGTGAAAAGAAAGGCTGTTATTTTGAAATACAACCAATGACCTGCCTTGCAGTTTAACTTGCATAAAAATAGAAAAAATGTTTCTTTTGGGTAAAATAAAACCTCTGCTGTTTATATCGTGGGAAAGATTTAGGGTTTTTGCCCTTGCACTCCTCCTCAACATTGTGAGGTTGCTGTACTAATGCAGATCCAGTGGAGCACATATTTAGGACATAAACAATTGCAAAATGTAAATTTGATCCATTAACAAGTCAAATGCAAATCAAACTGACAAAGGTTCTAAAGAAGTACCTGAACGTAGGCATACTTGTTAAAGAATCGCACAAGTGTCTCCACAAGATGAAAGAGGAAATCGACACAGCAAAGTAGACATTCATTGTTGCCAATCTTGGACCGAACTCCCCTGATCTGAATTATATTTCAGAATCTTAGAACTAAACTAATCGCTGTCACGTGTATATGGATTAGTGAATCATCACCAAGAAAAGATTATGCAGGAATATATACCTTCCAGCGCAAAGATCGAATGGCAGCTGTGAAGAGTGAACCGTAGCAGATGCTGCCAAAAGAAGTTGTGACTGCATACCGAAGAGACTTCATTAGTGACTTTGGAGGTATTGATGAGGCCTCTCGACCACCATGGGAAAGAACAAGAAACACCATCCCAGACACTATAACATGTACAGTATTACAGAGAACAGCACCCGTCCAAAATAAGCTTACAGAGAGAACCTACGTGCATTTGTGACAGCGTTATTAGTGTCATTACTTGAGGCAAGTTTTATGTTTTATTTTGCATTTCTATGCCATGAGAATAGATGAAAGAACAGCAAAACTTGCCAGCTCACCACAAGAAGCCACCAGCGTCCACCATCTCCAATGCCTAAAGCTACAACACCAGCAGCCCCAAAGGACCATATTCCCATCCATAAAAGCATAATAAGCATGAATGCATATGCTACTCTCATAACTTCAGGTAGACTCCATACCATCTTGACAGCTGCTTGTAGCACCAGCATGGTAAAGGGTAGTCTATTAATTAAAACTAGAGTCAGAAAGACTGCAAAGGAATTTGATCATTTCAATTCTAACTTAAGCATGGCATCATTGGCATGTTTGCGTTTATGTGTAAGATTGAGCATGTGTGTGTGTGTGTGTGTGTGTGTGTGTGTGTGAGAGAGAGAGAGAGAGAGAGAGAGAGAGAGAGAGAGAGAGTCATCTCACAACATAATCAGTCAATATAAGTTAATTACATATCCAAGCATCTTATTGGATGGAACTGAGAGTTTTTTCAACCTAGCTATGAATCGAGTAATGAGAAAAGAAATATTGAATTCTGAAACCTAAAAACAGTATATGCAACTGGAATCCTCCAAACCCTAACTAACAAGGTACTACTATCCATGATCCACACCATATAATTTGTAAAATAGATATAACCCTACACAAGCTCTAGTTTGTATATATAGGTAAAACCCTGGCAATCCAGCCTCGATATAGACATATACGTAGAAGATTCATTACTGGTTTTCAAAATGCTAAGACAAGTAGTCTACAGATTCCCAACCTTTGAAGGTGAACCTAGTAGATCTGGCATCCCTTTCACCCGATTCTGCACTTATAACCTAGACAAGTATCATTCAAATTATTTAATTTTGACATACAATATGCTAATAGCGCAACAGAAGAACCACCTGAATGCGCTAAATGCTATTAAAAAAAAACTCCAACGAAACCATCCTGATCTCTCAAACTTCACTAAATCCCTAGACATTGTCTTAGACTTGTAATGCACCAAAATAAACAATAAACTCGTACCTGTCTATGACTGCCAACACATACAAGAACAACAACCCAGCGCCGATCGCAAATGCAACTCCCCAGAAGAACTGCTCCATCCAAAAACACAGAACACTGAGCACAGCAAGATAAGTCGTCAAGATATGCACCGCAATCTTCATCATATGACTCGCCTGAGATCCAAGGAACAACAACCAAGTCCAACCAAGAACAGTCCCAACTCCACCAGCAAGAGCATAAAGCGGCCAATAATCCTCAGTCAATCCTTTCTGATTTTCCAAGTACTTCTTTGTGTACTGATCTAAGTTCAGCCTATCCGATTTCTTAAACCTATTGAGCCCCAAAACCGCCAGAGCACCTCCCACTAAAATCAAATGAATCATAAATATCCCCAACCAGAACACATCACGCCACCGCCGTAACGGCTCCGCGGCCATGGTTTGGCTGCCGTCGCCACTCCGGCTCCGGCCCACATTCTATAGTAAAAAATAATTAACAACCTTTCATTACAAACTGAACTGAAACCCAACAATTTCAACATAAACAAACACAAAGTTGAGAACTTTGCAGACATTAACAGAACTGAACTGATCATACATAACAACTATAACAAAAACATCATAGTATGATACAATTGAGTTTAAAAGGTCGAGTCTTTGCATGAATATGTAAAAAAGGAGAGGTGGGGTTACCGGATCGGAGGCGGAAATGGAGGCGGAGTTGACGGACGAGGAAGAGGAGGAGCTGTGAGAGACGTTGTTCATGCTGAGCTGGACTGAAAGCCGCGCATTATTATTGTTTGGAGGAGTTTGAGGGTTTTGTGAGTAGTGTTATATATAAGAGTTGAAGATTAAGGAAGAAAGAAAAAAACGTGAGGATCAAGGCGAAGAAGGAGAGCAGGTCAATGATGGAGAGGGGTTAATAATATAAGGGTTTTACTGTGCAGGGTTTTTGGTTTCTCGTTTCAATATTCAAGAACAAAGAAAAAAATGGGGTAGACAGAACAGAAGAAGTTTCTTTGGGTTTGGTTGCAGAGTTTGAGTTTGACCACTGTGCAGAGATGGTTAAGTGTCCTGGTTTGCAAGTTTAGAAATTTGTATGGGGTTGATTTGTCAAGATTGGAGAGGAGATTGGTCAGGTCTAGAGACTAGTAATTCTACTGTGATCAATAATCATCTAGAAGAGAATTTTTGGATGAGTTCATAGTGGCCCAATTTGCAAAGAGTGGCCAACAACGAAGTTGAGCATTTTAGAACAAGAAGACGATGGATTCTGTTTTCTTTATTTGGGAGAATATACATGAATATGGGATAAGATTGAGAGAAAAAATAATGGTGGGAATTGCAATTTTTCTAGCCTGGCTGTACAACTGGTTAGATTTGCTTATGTAACAACCGCTTCATTAAAAAAAATAATAATAATAAAAAGGTGCTAGCTAATTTCGTAGCAAGACAAACTTGTAAATTTGGTTCGTTCTCATCATACTTCAGTTGTATAGTTTAAATGTCGCCTTCATATAGTGTTCCCAACGTTTCTCTTAAATCAGCTGAAAAATGGTGTTCTGCAAGACTTTATTTCTTAGTTCTAAACAAACAAACGACAGTTTGTATGGTAAGCAGCTTGTATGGGCTCAATTACCTCATCAATGGTGTTGTTGATGGATTTGGCAAATGACCAAATGCTGGAGGGAGGGAGGGGGCTACTAATGTGGTAATTGAGCCGGCTACCTTATATTTCCTATTTGGTCAACTCAAGTACTATATATAAATATATATTGTAAATCTTAGGAAATCTCCCTATCAGAACCCAGATATGTCTCTTGCTTGTCCAATTATCTAAGCTGTAGCAGCCTCGATGAAAATCACTCGAAAGAGACCTTTAAGAAAAAAAATGAATTAATGAAATGCATGGAAGGGACTGCATAATTTTCAATTATTTGATTCCGGTCAGAAATTGGAAGGTTGCTTCTTTTATTCTACTTGGAATAATTCAAGTCAAGGAGCCAAAGCTCTTAGGTTACCAGGAAAGCCCATACCTCTTTGAAAACCCAAGCCCAAGTTAACCTTCAGTTTCAAGTTTTCAAAACAGTGTTAGCTAACGAGGGTAGCAAACCAGCTAAAACTTCAACAACTCGGAAAAATTTTGAGTTAGTTTGAGAAAATTTCTTAGATTGAGTTGTTCCTATAGGGCAGGCGTACCGCCGCATGGTTCGCCTGTCTTACATATGAATCTCTTTAGGTTTGATCGGAGATCATCATTGGTGTCATCGGTTTTTCCCAATTTCTTGAGAGGCCTACTTACCAAAGCTAACGCTATAGTTTTGTTGGTTTGGGTTCCTCACTAGTACTAGTACAGCAAAATGGTTAACATTGGACTTCCGCACAAATCTATGTTTTTTATTGGAGCAGCTTAACCTTTTAATTTCATAATATAGAAAAAGAATCGTAACCTTTTAATTTCGTAATTCCGTAAGAATCAAAAGTTGGAAACCCTGAAACTAAACAAGAATTCAAGTGCAATAATTCGATTCAATTAGTTTATGACACGAGAGTGACCTAAAAGGTTAGGATCTCCAAGCTGTGTTCTTGTTCAGCACGAGAGTGACCTAAAAACTAAAACCCAAATATATTTGGATGGTAACATCAACATGGACACACAACTAAACAGGGAGGCGATCCCCTTTTAAAAAAAGAAACCCAAACCCAGGAAGAAGAAAATGTTCAAAAGTCACACCCATGATTTCCTAGCATTGGTCGGCTGAGAATCCAACCAACGAATTAGCTATGTCGAAATTGACACGTGTCCCTTGCTGCTGCACGTTCCCAATTATCGACAGCGCCCCGCTCGTCGGCGCGAACGCGAAGCAGAACGTCCCCTGCGAGTCCACCGGAATCAGGTAGTTCTTCGCCGGCAACGGCAGCTCCTTCCCGTCCTCGAAGTGAAACGACAATGCCGGCACGTCCACGCTCTCAATCTTCGACAAGTCGTAGCAGGCGTCGAACAGCGCCACCCCGCTCGTCGACTCCAGCCCCTGCGTCATGTTCACGAACGCGCTCCGCAGCGCGTCGTACGTCTCCGTCTGCAGCCTCGTCACCGCCGTCCCGGAGTCGATGATGATCCCGCCGTTCCCGCTCTCGTCTATCTCGAACGCGTTGGCCGGAATCTTTAACATTTCCCCGCCGACGCTGATCCCGGTCAGCCCGACGTAGTAGAAAGTGTTGAGCTGGCGGTTGCGCCGTAACGGAGCCGTTACGGCGTTGTGAGGCATTGCTGTGTTGAACTCGAGAGTCGAGGTGGAGTCGGAGTCACGGTCGACGAGGCAGTACGAAAACGACGTGGCGTTTAGCTGCGAAGGAAACGACAACGGCCCGCCGCCAAGTCCGAGCAAGCCAGCCGCGCCGACGAAGAGGCCTTCGTTGTTGTGCCCGCATCCAATGGCGACGTCGCTCAAAGATTCCCCGCCGATGCTGATCGTCTCCGTCACGAAGTCGCCGACGGTGTAAGACCCGTCCCCGTAGGCCACCTCGTAGAGACACGTGTTGTTGCGGCATTCGAACACGTCGAGGGACTTGCACCGCGCGGCGTCGCACGACAGCTGCGCGAAAGAAGCCGAGGAAGTCGGCTCGAAAATCGGGTCGGCTTGCTGGTAACAGTCGGCGCACGGCGCGCACTGGACCCAGCTGACGTCACTGCCCGTGTCGAGCACCACGTAGACCTGGCTCGGCGGTCTGCCGATTCCGACTCGGGAGAAGTACTCACCGCTGCCCTGGCTCGACCCCGAAACAACGGGGCCCTCGAACTCGTCGGTTCCGAAGCTTTCGGTATCGACGGGTTTGAGATCCGACGTGGCAATGCCACTGACCGCGAGATCTAACCGGGTGGTGAGAGATCTGACTCGGGCCGAGTCGCGCCCGAGTCGAGCTGAAATGAGCGACATGTAGTCCTTGTGGGAATGCTGGTGGAGTGAAATGCGGGAATGTAGTGGAAGAGAGAGGGAAGAGGAAGCTGAGTGGGTCAGTGACTGAGTAGCTCCACTGTTAGAGTAGGACGACACGGCGTTTAGGGTGGCCTGGATGGAAGCGGCGACGTCGAGCACGGTGGTTTTGGAGGTGGTGGTGGGTAAGTTGCGGGAGTGAGCAGAGTAAGAGAGGAGAGCAAAGAGAATGTAGTAGCAGAGGGAACCCATCTGAGATTTGGAGAGTAACTGTGACTGAGAATGCTTCGTGGATTTTTAAGCAGTGTTTATTTAAGAGGTAGATTTACAGAGATTCACGTAAAGGACGTTGGAAGAAAACAAAGGGAAATTTATGGGGTGGAGAGGAGCTAGCTTTGGATGAGAGCCCGGCGAATGGGGTTAAAATGTGATAAAGATGTAGCAGAGCCTTGAGGCAGGTCAGATTTAACATTGGATTAGTGCTAATTAATCTATTTTTGAGGCTTTGATTGCCTCAAACATAAAGAGAGCTTAAAGTTAAGTAGTTAACATCTTTGTGGGGGATAAAGCATGATTCCTGTAGCATGATGCTTTCTTTCTCAGTACTCTTTCTGACCTTTCTACTGTTGGGTCAAAAGGAAAAGCCTTGAACATCCCATGTCATGCACTTGCCATTGATTTCATTATGTGACAACATGAGTATCATATTCTCATGTATTTCGTGGCCATAATCAATGTTCTTTTGGAAACTTGATGGTTTCGATCAATTCTTCTTATAAATGAAAAGTATAATTTCATGGTATGTTGTTTGATTCTGAAAACGGAATAGACAATTAAACATAATTTAGTCGGTGAGTTGTAACTTGTTGATAAATTATAAATCTAACACTGATCCTTCGTCTCTTTCAATTTTCACTCTATTTTCGTATTTTCCATCAATTTTAGCTTTTGTTGTGAACTTCCCCGAGCACGAGGAAGATTTGCACTAACAAGCTTACATGCAGATTAAGGATTACTGACAAGCCATTCCATGCAAACTTGCAAAGTCGTATGTAGTATATATAATTTGGAAAAAATATCCCATTAGAAACGATAATCAGGCCCGTACCTGAATAGAGTCATAATAGTCGATGGACTCAGGACCTAGAACTTTAAGGGACCTAAAATTTTCTTTTGTCTTTGTGTGATCACATTAATTTAGTTAAAAACAATAGCAAATAATTAACATCATCTAATTAGGGTGGTGTTAGATTACAAAAGAGAAAAATGAATATAAAATCTTACCCATTATGTTACTATCATTAGTTACTATTTTAGAAAAATGAGCAGCCTAAATAAGAGATTTGTTGTATAAATAAGATTTTTAATAGGATTTCTATTGTTTTTTGTTGTTAGATTTTGAGTTTATAACTTTAGTTTGTGAATTTTTTGTGTGTTTCTTAAAAAGAGAAAATAAAATTGAATAAATACTATACTTTGAGGGCCCAATTTTAAAAGTTCGACTCATGTATGAAAATCTCAAGTCCAGGCCTGACGATAATCATTTATATAATTAGACTGATATCATTTATTTAGCTTATAAACACAAGTAAACGACTCTAATATCTTGGCTTGCGATTTGCGAAGATATTATTCTTGTACTCAGATTCCTAGCATTATATTTGGTTGATTACCTCTCACTTGTTCTTGCCCTGTCTAAGGTGTTCTAGTTTAACATTGTTAGGAATAAATATCCTCACTGTAATACATACATATATATGGTCGTTTTCAGATCAATAATTAAGGAAATTTAAAAATAAATTAAGGAAATGCAAGAGGGCAGTCCAACGTAAGCTTAACTTTTGCTCTAAATTACATTGAAGTAATCAATTAATCTCTAAGTACTTGATTAATTAGTTTGGACTATCTTCTTGTTTTATATATGAACTTGATTTGCGATTGCCAACTGCTATATATCTTATCCTAGTAACATTGACTACTGTGTTAGAAATATTAGACGACAACTATATATATTCCCTATTTCCCTATGTTCTCCGTCACTGGGGAATTGCTATCCTGGCCTCCATTCGGACCATTCCTCATTGATCCTCCATCTACGTAGCTGGTCGATATTTGTTTAAGCTATAACCATACGCGGTTTGTTAATATGGGATTGACTTGCAGCCAAATAATCGCTTTCCATTATAAGAGAATATATACAAAGCTAGCTGGTAGTTGGAATGGAGATTTTGGTGAGTAATTTCTTCTGGTTCTAAACTCATCACCTAACTAGAATCATGCACTTTTTGATGAGAATATATATGTTTTTGCTTATTATTTCGGTGATTGTATTTACACAAGCGTTGTCATATATATGATTTTCATACTCATATTTGCAATTTATGGCATTTGATTAGTATGTTCAACAACGTGAAACTTGAAAATACGTTACTTTTTTTAATTAAGAGAGAAGGTTTGTCTTTCACCGTCACTCATGATCGCTTAATTACTCACTTCCTTTTTCAAGCTGTAAACTTGCACTTAACTTGTATTCCATTAAGAAATATTTATAAAGAACTTGATTATGAATTCGTATATCATTTCCTATTTTATATAGTTTTAAGAATAGAATCTCATCACAAACCTATGGGTCACTAACCCCATAAAGCCCTAGCACAAACTTTCACCCATCATAAAGCCTACACATCCCTTCTTTTTCTTTTCAGTTTTTTTTTTATGTTTATTCTCATTCTCAGAGCATTTTCCTTCATCAACTTTCTATTTTTAACAAAAAAGATGAAGAAAAACACCCTTTGGATGGCTTAATCAGACCAAAGAATAAACTCCAAAAATCTCCAAAACGACTCAAAAAAGAAGAAGAAGAAAACCTCAATATTTGTAGTAAAGTCAACTCTTAAGACTGTTCAGTAGAACTGTAGAAGAGCATCTATCTCATCTATAATCTAAAATTCCAAAGCAACAGTTCCTTTTCATTATATTTTTTATAAAAATCGAAAGAAAAAAAAAAGGTTTATCTTTCTAATTTCTCTCTTGCCTGTTAATAACCTCGCACGCGTGACACGCTTGAGCTACGTTTGTATTCTCCCACACTTGTACTACTCCTTAGCCGTGTCCGAGAGAAACTCAGAATCCCCAGTAGTCACCCCAATTGAGCGAGACAGCCAGAGCTTCCCAGACCCTCTCTGACTTTCTCGCCCTCATCAGTCTCCGATTATTCTCCGCCTCCTCTCTCTCAAAATGAGCACCGTCATCCAGGTAAATTCCATCTCTCTCTCTCTCTCTAATTTCTCATACTGCGTCCTGTTTTTGCTTCAATTCCGATTTGTTTTTGAGCTAATTGTGCGAGCTGTGCTGTCAATTAGGGTTTCACCAAGTCACTTGCTATGACTGTGCTCTCCGAGATCGGCGACAAGACCTTCTTCGCCGCCGCGGTGAGTGTTTAGTTGCTTCCTTTGTTTGAGTTTCGATACTGATTCAATTTGAAGTGATTTGGAGTAGTCGAGAGTAGGTTTGACTTACTGATTTGGGTATCACACTGTTAAGGAGAGCTTGAACTTAGTTGTATTTGTGTATTCTGTATATATGTTTTGTGTCTGTGATTTTACATTTAGTAATCGCAATCCGGTTGAAGATTCTAACAGTGTGTATCTATATACTCTATTTTTTTCTGTGTGCTAGTTTAACATTGTGACGTTTGTTTCAAGATCCTTGCGATGCGCCATCCCAGGAGACTCGTGTTGTCTGGTTGCCTAGGAGCTCTAATTGTAAGCATCTTAATTGCCACTTTATATACGTTTACAAAGTTATCTGTGTGATCTTGCGCGTTTCTTATTTCGGGGACTCAGCAATCACGTACCTCAATTTTGCTTGCGTTTTAGGTGATGACTATTCTTTCTGTTCTGGTTGGCTGGGCTGCTCCAAATTTGGTACGTACTCTGACTCTACTGCCCCAAGGTTGCCTTGCCTGTGTGGGTTTGTTCTTTTATAATCCAATGAACTAGCATAGGCTGATCATTCTGTCGTTCTTTGTATTACCTTCTATATTCTCATATGGATACTGAAAAGTGAAAAGACTCTGATCTTAAATTACACAGCTCTCGCGGACATGGACCCATCACATAACAACAGTGTTGTTCTTTGGATTTGGCCTATGGTCCTTATGGGATGCTTTTAAAGGAGAAGGGTAATGGATTTATTATTTTGTGGACTTCAATTCATTGTTTTCTGCTTGTGGTGGAATTTAATTCTGGTTTACTGAACAGGGGGGATGATGAATTTGCAGAAGTTGAAGCGGAATTGGTTCGTATTTCTGGTTTTACTTTTATATTACTTACAACTAGGTACTCAGCTGCTTTCTGACTTAACATGTGTGGTGTGATCACTCTCATCAGGATGCCAAGGCAGGATCCACCAAACAGAGTAGTAAGGTGATCCGACAGTTTCTCCATCATTTGCACTTGATAATGGCTACTCTCTCTCTCTCTCTCTCTCTCTCTATATATATATATATATATATATATATTCTATGTGTTTCAATCTTTCAAATGGCTAGTTTTTCATATTTGTTGACAGTGTTGAGATATCTTTAATTTCATTTATCACGGGGGTCCCCGTAGTTTCTTGCTATGTATTACCAGTTGTATGTTAGTTAAGCTCATTTGTGTAACTATGGCAATTTTGGCCTTCCAGGATGACGATGATTTGAAAAAGCAGAATCGTTCATTTATCTTGCAATTCTTCTCACCCATTTTTTTAAAGGTTAGTCTATCTGTGGTTTATGGCATTCTATGTTTTACATACAAAGGATCTTTTTGTAGGCCTTTTCTATCACTGGACACTGAAATTATTCTCACTCTGCAGGCCTTCTCTATTACTTTTTTCGGTGAATGGGGTGACAAGAGCCAGGTGAGCACTTGCCCCTCTGACTAGAACTTTAACAAATATTTGCTTCTGCACTATCTGGTACTGAACTTTCTATCCTTTCAGCTAGCTACTATTGGTTTGGCTGCAGATGAAAACCCATTAGGTGTGGTTATCGGTGGAATCATGTAAACCACCTATCCTTGTACTCATGTTTTCCAATCAAATTCTTTACCTCATCAATGTGATCAATCATGATTCCTTTTTATTTTGATTTTAGAGGACAAGCGTTGTGTACCACTGCTGCTGTCCTTGGTGGAAAGAGCTTGGCATCTCAGATATCTGAGAAAATTGTAATTACATACACCTGAATCTGCTCTAGTTATATATATCATGTCTGTTGGTAATCTGTAGCATCAAAGTTGTAAGTTGTAACTGTTTTGTTTCAGGTTGCATTATCAGGTGGAATTCTTTTCATTGTTTTTGGAATTCAATCCTTCCTTTCAACAGTTCAGGCGTGATACGTAGCGTCTGATTCATGATCAGTAAGTATGCAGTACTATGTAGAACTCATACATTATCATTCTCTAAAGTACATAGTCAAGTCCATCAGTTGGGAATACAAATTTTGATGAAGACTGCCTTTTGTTCAGGGATTGAAGGCTGACTCATTGAATTAACGAACCTTCATCTACACATTGTGCAAGGGGTGTTCACACTTACAAGGTGTGCATCTTTTATTATAGAGCAGATCAATGTACTAATCAGAAAAGGAACTGATTCAAAGAGTTATTGTTTACAAGATCAAGGCCAGTATTGCACCCTGGCAAGGGTGGGAGCTACACTATTGTTGCATGCATGTTTGCTCGGACTATGAATTTAAACCATTGATCTGCAATTTCATGTATCAACTATTCTTTGTCTCCTTTCCCTGTATGATTCAAAGATACTACCTCGATACGAAACTTTACATTATAATGGATACTACCTCTTACGCATTGAGCAGTCGCATCTACATTACATGAAATCATTTAAAATATTTCCATTTTCCATACAGATTGCTTATGTCATCACAAAATTAAGTGCTTATATATATTCGACAACCGGTTTCACCTACAGCAAATATTATTCCTCTGGTAAACTATAGTAGAGCACACACTGTGTCACTGTTTGACAGAACTCTGAGGACACTTATTTTACAGCAAATTAAGAGGTCTAAACGAGCCCAGCTTATAGGCTTAAACGGGCACTGGTTCTATAAGGAGAGAATCTATGAAACCCGTGAGCGCAGATGAGTTGGTATACCCTTCGTTATTATTACTGTAAAGAACTTCACTAGAACGTGCAAGATTCAAAATAATCTGCAGGAGGGGCTTGGGGATACTATAGCTGGAGTGCAGATCGAGCAACTCTTGGTTTAGGTCTTTCCATGCAGCCTCCTTTTGTTTAGTTAGCTCGATTTTCGCTTCTTCTTCTCCGACGCCATATTGGTTCATGTAGCATTCTACTGATGAGGCACACTGCTCGTTGTTTTGCTCAAACTACATAATCAGAATTAAGATACAAGGTCAAGGTCAGATGGTTTCATATATGCCTGAAACACTAGAACAATAACTATGCAACTATCTAAATGTAGTGTACCTTGTGGCCAGCCATGTCGTTGAGGAGTCTGCCAATTAGCGCTGTAGCTTTAACAATCTTAGGGTGATTTAACACCCAATCCATGGTGTCTTTTGTAACAAGACCTCCCATTCCAACGAAGGTTGTGATTGCCATCGGATAGAAGGACGTATCAAGTGCATTGGGAATATATTCATCCATTGTTGGCGTGTATTTTTCCTTCAACCATTTGGCTTCCTGGAAGTAACCCCTGAGTTGAATTTTGATCTGGGAGAGATTCAAACCACTTCCGTATTAATATTAATATAAAACCTGTTTATTCTTAAAAAAAAGGAAAAAGGCAAACCAAGTACAAACCAAACTATAGGGTCCGATCGATTCCAAATAATTAATTTAGAAGAATGATTAGTACTGAGACTTACTGCTTCTTTAGCAAACTCAATGCGATATAAGTTAACTTCATCTGCAAGCTTTTCTTCATATCCTGAGTAGCTATCCAACAATCCCTTATAGCAAACCTCCATACACTGGGGCAATTGCAGTTGATCAACAGCAGAAATGTCCCACCTGATGGATCAGAATGTATAAATCAATAACCTATAGATCTTAATAACTAGTTAATTAACTACTCATTGAATTAATAAACTCGCATCTTAATATAACACAAACCTCTCAATAGCTTCTGTAAAGCGCTCTAGTTCTTCGTATGTGCCGTAGACATCGTAAACGTCGTCAAGGACTGTCGATAAAGCAACAGATTTGCACGCCATAATTCTAGCAAAGTAATATTCAGGTTCATAGCATGTCGCCAAACCCCAGAAGTAGGCCTCAACTAACCTGTCTCTTGCAAAAGGTAGCTTGTTTACAAAGTCTAAGTCCTTCCACCACCTGAATGTGAATTCCAAAAGTAAAAGCAATGTAATCAGTAGAAAGCATTACTTAATTTCCTTAATCTTTGATCAATATTTAGCAATTAGCATACATATCTTAATTAGTTAAGAAATTAATGACAGTTTGTTCATTAACAGTACGTAATATATGTTATTAACCTTGTCATATCACTTAGTTCTTTCTGATGGACTTTCTGTGCTAAGTTGAAATCCAACTTCGCAAGAGTTAGCAGAGTTTGGTTGTGTGAATCATCTTCCTCATAGACAGACATGTAATGCCTGGCTTCTAGCCTTGAAAATCCCTTCCAAAGTGGCTGATACAAGGCATGAGTTACTTGTTTCGACAAAGGGGAGCTCAACCGGGGTGCTGCAGATTCGAGATGGGTCGTGGTGAAGGTCAGTGCCTCCTCAAGTATGTCTTCTCCGTGAACCCTAAGGTGAGTGGCTTCATACAAGCTTAATAGTCCTACTACATCGCTCCTAAGAGATTCTTTAAATTTTCCGTTACTTTGCTTGAACCTGTTGAACACATCTACATAAATAACAAGCAGTCAATTAATATAATGTTTTAGAGTTGGTTAACGTACATGCTTACATGCATAACATATATATGTATATCAAACGTACTGTTTGGTAAAGAAATTGAAGTTATTTTATATATCGGGATTAGAAATTAATGAAAGAAACAAATTACAAACTTACCGCATGAAACATTATAGCCTTGTTGCCTAAGCAACCGAAAACGGAGAGCTGTAGTGTAAATGTGACCACCATTTTCCTGATCTTCTGTACCAAAAGCATTCTGAACCTGTTTCAATATTGCATCAATCTCCTTGTCAAAATGGTTGGACAAGCCTAAGCGTTGAATGTTATCAATCATGTCTAATATGTGCAAAGGCTGGTTAACTGCGGCCATCAGCATTCTTTTCACTTGTTCCTTCAGTTCTTGGAAGTGTTGCTCCAGTACAGCGTTGGCTTCCTACACAAGTAAATTGCAGAATGGAAAAACAGTAACTAATCGATCTTAGCGTGATGTTAAGATTCAAACAAAATAGAGCGTTTACTGTTGGTTGATACTTGATAGTAGTACGTGGAACAGTTAGTAGAAGAAACATATATGATTACCAGATGAGCAGCAGCACAATATGCCTCTGCCTCAATGCCAGGAGTATAATGAGGCGAACATCGCTTAACATCAGAAGCGGCATTTGCGATTTGAGCTTGAGCAGGCGCCATTTTTCTTGGTTTCTCTGGGAATAATCGATCGATACGATTGGTTAAGAGTTGAGAGCTTCTTGATTGCTTTGTTTCAAGGACTACTGGTGGGTTTAAGTGGAGGAGCTGTAATTAGTGCTGCTAAATTTGATCCATATATATAGTCCCACTGCAGCAGTGGCTACGTAAAGAAGAAATATATTAATTATTGATTATATTTGTGACATGTTTTTGGTATTTTTTGCTATTTCAGACCCAACAAATTAAATATGGTCTAAGACTTGATGGCACATAGGTTTGACGACAAATTAAATAATTGCTGTGCTAGAATATATTTGACCTTCTTGTGAAATTTTCTGAAGTGCGCACTAGCGAACAAAACCATGTTTAGTATACGACGCGGTATGGGTCAAATCCTATCTGGGACTTTAATTTGGAGTCGTAAACAAGTCTCTCCAGTCTCCACATGTTCTCCATCTCATTATAGAAATAGTAGAAGGTAATTGTTCTCACAAGACCCGACTCTCGAATAGCAGGTTAATTTATAAAGTGAAAAGTCGGGTTAACGGGTCTTATTCTTTCGCTTAGATGTTAGTTAGGTTATTATACGGGTCACAGACGTTTTATAAAATTTCAGGTTTGGTAACCCGTAAATCCAAATACCATTTGCCAAAGAAAAAAAAAAGAAATGGGATATGTTCGTAGTGATAAAAAAAAATAATGAATTCGTTCAAAACAAGGAGGTGATCAAAGAAAATATACAATGCTATAAAGTAATAGGCTATAGAATGTGAAAAGTGTTATTCGATTTGTATTCTGCAATTTAGTTCATATTAAACAAGAGATGAATTCATGAAGCTTGAAGTACCGCAATTGAGCGTCTTAGTTCCGGTTTTTATGTTTCTTTGGTATCTTGTTTTGTATATAGTTTAATCTTTTCCTTAGCTCACATGAATAAGTGAGCTAACTTTCTAATGTAATTATGCTCTGATGTCAGTCTGACATGAGTTTTATCAATGAAATATTTATCTTTTAAAACAAAAATCCGATCGAGATGTGGTAATTCCTCGAAACCGATATTACTAGACAAGTAGAATAGTAGACATACATGCATGTTGTTTATTTATAAGGAAAAATGGCTAGGAATGGTTCATTCCAATTGGCAAAAGCCATATATACAATCAAATTATGCTAGGTTCAACAGTAGATAAACTCATAAACTCCACCACAAACTCAAAGAGTCATTAATCAATGCAAAACTCAAAGAATCATTATTCAATGCAAAACAGAAAACCTATAATACATTATAGGTCATTACTCGATACAAGGCAGAAAACCTGCCATAATAAGGGTTTGTCTCCCATACCATATGGTATGACATGCATATTGCAAATGTGTCTAATTGTATGGCTCATGTAGGCTTTTGAAGAGGTAAATGGTCATTACATGGTCATTTAGTTATTTCTTCAATAAATGATAGCCACACATTTTATGAGGCATGCTATATCATATGGTATACTAGAATTTTCTTAATACATGTTTCTACAGGAACCCGTAGGCTATGTAGAAGCACTGTAGAACATAATCAGTAGACAACACAGGGGCATATAGTGGTTCACTATGCCTCGGAGGACATGGCTACGTCTACTTACGAATTCACTATCATGGCCAATAGGCCTTTGGTGTTACAAGAGTATCTATCCATCCCGCCCGGGAGAGGGAGATGGGGAAGTCAGAGAGACTAAAAGTCCTTTCTACATAGGGGGAGCCTTCCTTTTATAGATAAGGAAGATTCCCTTTTGTTATACATTTCCGATGTGGGACTGATTACACATATATTCTTCTGGTGTCTTCTTGTGGAGCGCCGAGAAGCATCTTCTCGTTGTTGCATTGATGATCCTTCACCACGGCGAGGTAGCCTGGATGTCGGTCTACAAGTTTCATGACTGGTCTATGGGCGGAGAAGGTAGTTTACTGACTACCGATTACAAGTCCCCCCAAGTTCCCGTTCAAGACACGTCTTGAGTGGGGACTTGATATACAAAATGCCCATAGACCAGTTATTTATCAACGGGACCCGTCCCAGTCCCCCCAAGTCAGTACTCAAGGCGTGTGTTGCACGGGTCCACCTGGCACAGAAAGGCTGACACTAACAGGCGAGCTGAGGAGTTCGCTCCTCACAGAAGGGTTGACTCTCGGGCGAGCTGAAGAGTCTGCCTCGCGCCATAAAGACTGAAATTGTTACGCGAGCTACCAAGTGTGCTCCGCGTGCCTTGACCATGACGCGAGCTGTTGAGTTCGCTCCGCGTTCCTTGACAACTACGCGAGATGAGGATCTCGCGTGCTCATGGACTACCCGCGAGCTGTGGGGTCTGCTCTGCGTACAAAACTTCACGCGAGCTATGTTCGCTATGTGTGCAATACTTTCACGTGGACTGGAGAGTTTGCTCCGCGTACAATGCCTATCTCGCTGAGATGGATCTTGTTCACCGTGAGATGGATCTTGTTCCCTGCGAGATGAGTCTCGCTGACGCACGCGAGCTGTTGAGTTCACTCCGCGTGATCTCGCTCCGCGCACAGTGACCATGCGAACTGATGAGTCTGTTCCGCGCATAATGATGACCGCGTGAGGTGCATCTTGTTCCGCGCGAGATGGGTCTCGGTGACACACGCGAGGTGGATCTTGGTGTTATACTTTCATGGACAAGGGTAGCGAGCCCTTTCCATATCTGGTGTTACTGCTCGAGCGCGGGGTATTATCCCGCATGGGTTATCATGCCAGTATTCTCCGTGTGAAGGGAATGATATGAACTGCCCAACTCCTACTCTACGGGAGCTGTACAAGGGACGTACAGTTCTCATGGCTCTAGTTGTTTCGTCCATGCTGCCCGGTGATATGTAGAAGCACTGTAGAACATAATCAGTAGACAACACAGGGGCATATAGTGGTTCACCATGCCTCGGAGGACATGGCTACGTCCACTTACGAATTCACTATCATGGCCAATAGGCCTTTGGTGTTACAAGAGTATCTATCCATCCCGCCCGGGAGAGGGAGATGGGGAAGTCAGAGAGACTAAAGGTCTCGGTGACACACGCGAGGTGGATCTTGGTGTTATACTTTCATGGACAAGGGTAGCGAGCCCTTTCCATATCTAGTGTTACTGCTCGAGCGCGGGGTATTATCCCGCATGGGTTATCATGCCAGTATTCTCCGTGTGAAGGGAATGATATGAACTGCCCAACTCCCACTCTACGGGAGCTGTACAAGGGACGTACAGTTCTCATGGCTCTAGTTGTTTCGTCCATGCTGCCCGGTGATATGTTTCCGGGGTTGTATGCATGCCTTCTAGTTCGTGCGCATGCTTCCCGTTGGTTCTTGCTCGGGTATAAGAATCTAATGAAACAGTTGTTGTATGTTTCTTCCCGTTAGTTCTTATCCAGGAATCAAGATTTTCTAAGCAGTTGTTGTATGCTTCCTCCAGGTGACACTTATCCGAGACTTACTACTATCATGTTTGCCTTCCCAATTATTGGCCATTTAGTTGGAATATACGACAACCCAGTGCCCTCAATACTCAATTGCAAACTTACAGAGTCCAATCTTCAAGACTTGGAACTCCTAACTTTTACACTACCGCGCGAGCTGAGGATCTTGCGTCGTGTGCCATGACTACCGCGCGACGGTGGAGTCCGCTCCGCGTACATTGCAGACACGCGAGCTGTGGAGTTCGCTCCGCGCACAGTGTTCACACGAACTGAGGGGTCCCCTCCGCGCGAGGAGAGGGAGTTCGCCTCGCGCAAAACGACTGAACAAGTCACGCGAGCTGAGTACGTCGCTCCGCGTTCAATACTTACACGCGAGTTCGCTCCGTGTGCCAGGACTTCCCCGCGAACTGTTGACTTCGCTCCGTGTGCCATGACTAGCACGCGAGCTGTGGGGTTCGCTCCGCTTGCAATACTTTCACGCGATCTGGGTTCGCTCCGCGTGCCTGTGACCACGCAAACTGAAGAGTCCGCTCCGCGTACATAGTTTTACACGCGAGCTGTGGTCGCTCCACGCGCAGTACTATCACGCGGACTAAGAGTTCGCTCCGCTTGCATAAACTAAGCGCGAGGTGAGTTCTCGGCAGGGTGAGGATTGTTGTACCTTCACAATAAACAAATGATCGACATAATTATGGGGCTAGCCAAGTATGGTTATGGCATAATAATTATCGAAAAGCAAAATGGTTCATGCAATTGTGTAATACTCTCTCGATGGAATACCTCTCTCTCGGTGGAATGCCAAAACATGCAGGTTGACTTGCAAGTAGAATATTATGCATTTTTCACAAACCAATGAGGCTATAACAATCATAAGTTGGACGAGACTTATCTGTGAAAATAGCTGCCATGGGTGCACACAGGAGGTGCAGATTCAGGCCCGTACTACTCCCGGACGATGAATCATTGTTGCCAGTATGGTCGGGCTACCTTGTTCAATTTCTTTTCTGCTCCCGGATGGCTAACTCTTTAAACCTGGGTCATTGGGGTAAGTTGATTGAAACTCGGAGAGATGATGCTACTACTTGCCGAGCCGGGTGTCCATAGCAAGTTTCTTCTGCATTTGAATGATGCCAACAGATCGAGTGACCCAAGTTCCAAGTCGATCGAGGCCGATCGGGTCTGATCCCAGCTATGACCGGGTTGAACCCATGTGCTATGTTGATTTGCAGGTGAAACCAGACGAGCCTTGACCGAGTTGCTCGTGCGGTTCCCATCCCGGCCGGGCAACTGACCGACGCTGCCGGTGGATCCCGGGCGCTAGCTGCCAATCGGGAACCCGGGTGGGTCACTCCTTGGACTGAGTGAACAAGGGTCCGGGATGGGCCTTACGGTGTCGGCAGAGAGAGCAACCCTTGGGCCTTGTTGAATCATCTCCGGGAGGCTGGAGGTGTCGGTCGCAGGCCAGTTGGCCTCTTGGTGATGACCCGATTATAAATGGAACCCAGGGCGGGTAATCTCGCTTCGCCTCCGTGCGAATTCATCTCGCTTTGCTCCCCTGCGAGGTCAATGCTAACCTCTCGGTGGAATGCCTCTGAATGCCAATTTCACTTCGCTTCCACGCGAGGTCATCTCGCTTTGCTTCCACGCGAGCTATCTCGCCTCGCTTCCACGCGTGGTGTCTCGCCTCTTCCTACTGCTCATGGATTTGAATGAAATGCCTCTCGGGCGGTAGAGTGACATGACTTTTAGTAATGTTTCCCACAGACGGCGCCAGTTGTTTCTACAGGAACCCGTAGGCTATGTAGAAGCACTGTAGAACATAATCAGTAGACAACACAAGAGCATATAGTGGTTCACCATGCCTCGGAGGACATGGCTACGTCCACTTACGAATTCACTATCATGGCCAATAGGCCTTTGGTGTTACAAGAGTATCTATCCATCCCGCCCGGGAGAGGGAGATGGGGAAGTCAGAGAGACTAAAGGTCCTTTCTACATAGGGGGAGCCTTCCTTTTATAGATAAGGAAGATTCCCTTTTGTTATACATTTTCGATGTGGGACTGATTACACATATATTCTTTTGGTGTCTTCTTGTGGAGCGCCGAGAAGCATCTTCTCGTTGCTGCATTGATAATCCTTCACCACGGCGAGGTAGCCTGGATGTCGGTCTACAAGTTTCATGACTGGTCTATGGGTGGAGAAGGTAGTTTACTGACTACCGACTACAATACATATTGCTTATTTCATCCCAAAATAAAGTGCTTTATTCAAACCAAATCGTTTCACCAACAACACATAGTGGCCATCAGGCCATCTGTGAAACTTTATTAGAGAACATACAGGTTTCTCGACAGAACGTGAGGAGACTTATTTCACGGCAAAGAGGATTAACAAGTACCAGCTTCTAGGCTTAAACGGGCACCGGTTTGATGAGGAGAGAACTATAAAACCCTCAAGTACAGCTTCAGCGTTGGTAAACAGATCTACATTCTTGTAAAGAACTTCACCAGAACGTGCAAGATTCAAAATGATCTGCAGGAGGGCCTTGGGGATACTGTTGTTGGAGTGGAGATCGAGCCACTCTTGGTTTATGTCTTTCCAGGCAACATCCTTATGTTTGGTCAGCTCGATTTTCGCTTCTTCTTCGGTGACACCATATTGATTCATGTAGCATTCCACCGATGAGGTTTCCTGCTCTATGTCTTGCTCAAACTATATATATATATATATATATATATATATATATATATATATATATATATATATATATAGACACACACATACAGTGTAACAGACACAACAAAGTGAAGGTTATATACGATGGCTTCGTACACACATATATAGAAGAACATGATGACATGTGTTATTGATTCTGATACTGAACGAGGGAATAGTATTGATCCAAATATGAACATATGAAGTACCTTGTGGTCAACAATGTCGTTGAGGAGTCTTCCAATTAGCGATGTAGCATTAACAATCTTAGGGTCATTTATCACCCAATCCATGGTGTCTTTTGTAACAAGACTGAAGGTATAAGGATAGTTGACAATCCGTTTAGCCTGCAAAACACTTTGAGATTCTGTTATCTGATCAAGAACAAGTGTCACTAACATCCCTTATGGCTCAGGTAAAACATGCATCTGCATATCACTATTTTTCACAGAGGTTAGTAGCTTCGCTTGCTATCCTAGTACTGAGTCTTTTGCTGTCCAGTTTTTCAAAGAACCTGTTATATTAGTTTAATAGGTCTTTGTTGATTTTCAATTTCAAATGGACAACTGAGTCTGTGGGAAATGTCTTGGCGCTCAAACAAGTCTAAGGGTTGAGATCTTTTGCTATGCCAACCCGTGACCAAATGGTTTGATGCTCAAGGCTCCAGCTTGGATTTCATGATACGTTATCCTATGCATAGCTGATCCCTGTATGATTCAAAGATCAGTCCCTATCGGCTGTGTCAAGGTCCACTAATGGACTAAGTAAGAGGGTTTGAAACCTCTTTGTTCCTGGTCTTGAATTGTTCATGTTTTAGGAAAGGTTTTTTTGTTTTTTTTAGATTGTTTGTGTCATCTCTTTGTTTGGACACATCACTTTCAGTATGGGAGCCAAACACTTATGTCCAAACCTTTATGAAACTTGTTGAGGTCAGCTTGCATCATCTTTGATGCCTTGTCTGCCTATATATATCTATAGTTTTGGCTTTGCTCAATGGTTGTTGAAAACTGCCTTATTGCGTTTTCTTTGTTGAGTCTAGTTTTAGTTTGCATTGTTCATGCTGCTCTAAGTCTTCTTCGTGACTGTAACCTTAGAGCTTGAACTCAAAACTTCTTTCATCAACTCATATCATGTTGCATACCATGAGGGATGTGTAGTGCAACCAACCCAAGAAGCGTTCAAGGTTGAATCTGCTAGTGGTTAGCTGAATTCACGAACAAGGCTTCTGAAAGTGTTCCATGTTGTAAGTTCTTAGAAACAAGAGAGGGAATAGGTCTAGACTAGTTTGGGACTAGGAAGGATAACATTGTGGTAGTGTATCACTAGAACTATTATTCTTGTAAGAGGTTACTTCAACTTAGTGGAAAGTTTTTGTCTCTCAAGAGTTAGAGACACGCAGTTTTTCTCCCTGCATTTAGGGTTTCTGCGAATAAAAAACATCTTTGTGTTGTTTCTTTATTTACTGCAATTTACCTTCTGATATTTCGTTTCCTGTGAATCTGGGATAACACAAGTTATTGCTATCCTCGGATACAGAAATGAACGAAAATTGGAAAAAGGCCTATTCACCCCCTCTAGGACCTTTAAAGACCTCCCATTTCAACAAAGGATGTGATTGCCATCGGATAGAAGGATGAGTTGAGTCCATTTGGAATATATTCTTCCATTGTTGGTGTGTATTTTTCCTTCAACCATTTGGCTTCCTGGAAGTAACCTCTAAGTTGAATTTTGATCTGAGAGATTCAAACCACGTACTTAATTACCAACATTACTATAACTATTTTGTAAATGAAAAAAATGAAACTAATATAGAGCAGGCTTCATAAAGCTACTAAACTAGGATCCAATGCAGACTACAGACAAATCATATATTTGTAAGACTTGCTGCTTCTTTGGCATAGTCAAGGCGATATAAGTTTCCTTCTTTCGCAATCTTTTCTGCATATGAAGAGTAACTGTCCAGCAGTCCTTTATAGCAACCCTTCAAACAATGGGGTAATTGATCATCAATAGCAGAAATGTCCCACCTGATCGATCAAAATGTACAAGTCAGTAACCTACTGATCTGAATAATTACTTAACAAGTAATTAACTACTCCTTGCATGAGCCTATGGAAATTTCTGGGGATAATATATTGACGGTATACAAACCTCTCAATAGCTTCTGTAAAGAGCTCTAGTTCTTGATATGAGCCATAGACATGGTAAACATCATCTCGGACTGTGGTTAGAGCACCATATATGCATGCCATCGTCCTAGCGAAGTGATATTCAGGTTCAAATATAGTTGCCAAAGCCCAAAAGTAGGACACTATTCTGTCTCTTGCAAAAGGTAGCTTGTTTGCAAAGTCCTACTCCTTCCACCACCTGGGAGTAAATACCGAATAAGAAAATTAGTAGAAAGCAGTATTAAATTTTCTTTAATCTTAGATCAGTAATTAGCATATATACGTAGTAAGATATAATATTTTATAAACTTACAATGATATATATGTTAACCTTGTCATATCACATAGTTCTTTCTGATGGACTTTCTGCATTAAGTTGAAATCCAACTTTGCAAGAGTTAGCAGAGTTTTGTTGTGTGAATCATATTCCTCATAGACAGACATGTAATGCCTGGCTTCTAGCCTTGAAAATCCCTTCCAAAGTGGCTGATACAAGGCATGAGTTACTTGTTTCGACAAAGGGGAGCTCAACCGGGGTGCTGCAGATTCTAGATGTGTCGTCGTGAAGGTCAGTGCCTGTTCAAGTATGTCTTCTCCGTGAACCCTAAGGTGAGTTGCTTCATACAAGCTTAGCAGTCCTACCACATCGCTCGTAAGATATTCCTTAAATGTCCCATTACTTTCCTTGAACTTGTTGAACACATCTACATACATGACCAGCAAATTAATGCATTAGAGTTAGATGCTGATGAAGTTAGTCAACATGCATAAAGAATTTTATCGTGATTATGAATTTGATGAAAAAAGAAGCAAGTAATAGACTATTTACCGGATGAAACATTATACCCTTGTTGTCTAAGCAATCGAAAACGGAGAGCAGTAGTGTAAAGGTCACCATTATTTTCAAGATCTTTACGTCCGTAAGAATGATCATGAACGTGTTTCAAGATTGTATCAATCTCATTTTCGAAACAGTACAACAAGCCTAAACGTTGAATGTTATCAACCAGGTCTAACATGTGCGAAGCAGGCTGGTTAACTGCATCCGTCATTAGCATTCCTTTCGCTTCATCTTTCAGTCCTTGGACACGTTGCTCGAGTTTGACGTCTACATCTTACATAGGGGCAAATTGAAGAAACATATAACAACAATCGATTAATTGGGAAATTTAATATATAATTAGCATTGTTTATTAATTACTTTAGCTATATATAAAACATACATACATTTTTTTATATTAAATTACTAGCAAGGATTATGCGATATCAGCTCCTCTGTAGCAGTCTGTTAGGTGACAAAACACCCACTCGACCCCGAAGGGGACCGCTACAACCGGGAACCCACCGCCCGTCCCTTATCAGATTTTTTATTTATAAAAAAAAGAAATTACAAGAAGTGTGGAATGAGGGACTATACCAAAATCATTCCAACAAGAAACCAAAACAACATACCAAAAGACATTGTTTATTCTACCCATAAAAATCAAACAATCCTCCCACTATAAAAACCGATAATTTGGAATACCCAAATAATCCGCCTGCAAGAAACCATGAAGCTCAGTAAGAGGATTATCATACCAAGTAAATGAAGTATTTGACAACCCCATGTTTGTCATCTTGTCAGCTACCATATTTTTAGAGATGGAAATAAAACATACATACATACATACATATATGTGTGTGTATGTGTGTGTATATACACACACATACGGCATACCATAGTAGAATATGAGAGAAAATGATCGCCCAATAAGCAAGGAGCATAAATAGCATGACGTGGTTTAACATCGAAAGCAGCATACGGGGTTTGAGCTGGAGATGCTAAAACTTGATGAAGAGCCATTTTGTTTCCAGAACCAAATGAAGCTTAGTAATCGAACTTCAGTTATGACAACAACAAAAATCGAACTTCAGTTGGTGTGAGTTGAAGTGATTTGGTGCTTGCATGAACTGGTATATATAGTGAAGTAAGTGTCTTCCTTGCAAGGATAACGTTGGGTGGCGTCGGCAGCGCATGCTATCGCAATAGTCGTGCATATATAAACGCTTGGTTATAATCCTCTATACAAACGACTAACGTGCACTTATTAGATAAGGCACAAGCTCACTACTACAAGGACCAACAGCCACATTTTGGTTGCCCACACTTAAAACATTCGCGAATAATTCTCTATATGAACAGGCATTGTAGTCCCACTAATGCCTAAGATGGTGAGGAAGGCAATTGCATGTTTATTATTTTTCATCTTGTATGGCCTCAATTATAGATGAATGTGGCTAGCTTCAGATTTAAATATAATTTAGTTTAGGATTAGAATACTAGAATAATGTGTGAAATTCAATAAATAAAAAAAAAATAGCATGAATACCTAATTGTGTTGCCGACGAATTTGGCTTCTTTACTTGGATTTGCTTGGATGACTTCTAACCATTGGATTGAGTACAATCTGGAAACACCATGTCATTCTTATGTCATTTTTACTTCATCTAATGGTTATAAGACATCCAAGCAAATCCAAACAACTTTAATCCAAGCAGAGAATCCGGATCCGTTGCCGACACCCTTGTCTCTCACCCAAATTCCCTTTCCCTTCAAACCAAACCTGATTCTTGTTCAAAAAAAAAAAAAAAAAAAAAAAAAAACCTGATAGCCACCTACCCATGGAAGAAATACGTACATCACCAAGCCCGTTCACCCCCTCAATATTCCGGAAGCACGGCAAGCTTGAGAGAGTCCATCTTCAAGTTCTTGTAGGTTCAAAACCACTTCAGATCTTTCCTCGAATTACCAAGGAATATTACTAGACGAGTAGTAAAAATACATGTTTATTTGTAAGGAAAAATAGCTACAAATGGTTCATTCCAAGGCAAAAGCCATACAATCAAATTATGCTAGGTTAAATAATAGATAAACTCATAAACTCCACTATAAACTCAAAGAGTTATTATTCAATGCAAAACAGAAAATCTATAATACATTATACGTCATTACTCCATACAAGGCAGAAAACCTGTCATAATACATATTGCTTATTTCATCCCAAAATAAAGTGCTTTATTCAAACCAAATCGTTTCACCAACAGCACATAGTGGCCATCAGGCCATCTGTGAAACTATATTAGAGAACATATATATAAACTATATTGCTTATTTCATGGCAGAGAGCTTATAGGCTATAGGCTTAAACAGGCACCGGTTCGATGAGGAGAGAAACTATAAAACCCTTGAGTCCAGCTTCAGCGTTGGTATAGAGATCTTCATTCTTGTAAAGAACTTCACCAGAACGTGCAAGATTCAAAATGATCTGCAGGAGGGGCTTGGGGATACTGTTGCTGGAGTGGAGATCGAGCCACTCTTGGTTTATGTCTTTCCATGCATCATCCTTTTGTTTAGTCAGCTCGATTTTCGCTTCCTCTTCTGTGACGCCATATTGATTCATGTAGCATTCCACCGATGAGGCGCCCTGCTCTATATCTTGCTCAAACTACATATACAGTATTGCAGACACAGCAAAGTGAAGGTTATATACGATGGCTTCGTGATGTCATGTGTTATTGATAGTTGATACTGAACAAGGAAATAGTACTGATCCATATATGAATGTATAAAGTACCTTGTGGCCAGCCATGTCATTGAGGAGTCTGCCGGTTAGTGCTGTAGCCTTAACAATCTTAGGGTCATTCAACACCCAATCCATGGTGTCTTTTGTAACAAGACCTCCCATGCCAACAAAGGATGTGATTGCCATCGGATAAAAGGATGAGTTAAGTCCATTTGGAATATATTCATCCATTGTTGGTGTGTATTTTTCCTTCAACCATTTGGCTTCCTGGAAGTAACCTCTAAGTTGAATTTTGATCTGACAGATTCAAACCACGTACGTACTTAGCAACATTACTATAAACATTTTGTAAATGAAAAAATTAAACTAATAGCAGGCTTCGTAAAACTACAAAACTAGGATCCAATGCAGACTGCAATACAAATCAAATAATTTGTGAGACTTACTGCTTCTTTGGCATAGTCAAGGCGATATAAGTTTCCTTCTTTCGCAAGCTTTTCTTCATATGCAGAGTAGCTGTCCAGCAGTCCTTTATAACAATCCTTCAAACACTGGGGTAATTGATTATCAATAGCAGAAATATCCCACCTGATCGATCAAAATGTACAAGTCAGTAACCTACTGATCTTAATAATTGGTTAATAAGTAGTTAACTACTCGTTGCATGAGCCTATGGAAATTTCTGGGGTTAATATATTGACGTACGGTATACTACAAAATTGAATTAATATACCTCTCAATAGCATCTGTATAGAGCTCTAGTTCTTGATATGAGCCATAGACATCGTAAACATCATCTTGGACTGTCGTTAGAGCACCATATTTGCATACCATCGTCCTAGCGAACTGATATTCAGGTTCAAATATAGTTGCTAAAGCCCAAAAGTAGGTCTCCACGATTCTGTCTCTTGCAAAAGGTAGCTTGTTTGCAAAGTCCAAGTCCTTCCACCACCTGAAAGTAAACACCGAAAAGAAGAAAAATAGTAGAAATTAAAGCATTATTAATTTTCCGTAATCTTAGATCAGTAATTAGCATACGTAGTAAGAAATGACAATGATATATATGTTAACCTGGTCATATCACATAGTTCTTTCTGATGGACTTTCTGCATTAAGTTGAAATCCAACTTTGCAAGAGTTAGCAGATTTTTGTTGTGCGAATCATATTCCTCATAGACAGACATGTAGTGCCTTGCTTCAACCCTTGAAAAGCCCTTCCAAAGTGGCTGATACAAGGCATGAATTACTTGTTTTGACAAGGGAGAGCTCAATCGGGGTACTGCAGACTCGAGATGGGTCCTGGTGAAGATCAGTGCCGCTTCAAGTATGTCTTCTCCATGAACCCTAAGATGAGTGGCTTCATACAAGCTTAGTAGTCCTACCACATCGCTCGTAAGATATTCCTTAAATGTCCCGTTACTTTCCTTGAACTTGTTGAACACATCTACATACATGACCAGCCAATTCATGCATTAGAGTTAGATGCTGATGAAGTTAGTCAACATGCATAAGATATTTAAGTTGGTTCATATGTGGTGAGTATAAATATATATGATGGAGAAGAAAAAAGATAACAGACTATTTACCGCATGAAACATTATAGCCTTGTTGTCTAAGCAATCGAAAATAGAGAGCAGTAGTGTAAAGGTCACCATCCTTTCCAAGATCTTTACTTCCATAAAAATGATCATGAACGTGTTTCAAGATTGTATCAATCTCATTTCCGAAACGGTACGACAATCCTAAACGCTGAATGTTATCCACCATGTCTAACATGTGCGAAGCAGGCTCGTTAACTGCAGCCATTAGCATTCTTTTCACTTCTTCTTTCAGTTCTTGAACACGTTGCTCGAGTTTAACGTCTACTTCCTACGTAAGAGCAAATTGAAGAAACATATAACAATAAGTGACTGGGAATATAATTAGCATTGACTGCATTGTCTACTTCATGCACGTAAGAAACATATATGCATGTGTATCACTTAATTACCATAGAAGAATATGAGAGAAAATGATCGCCCCAGATGCATGGGGCATAATTAGCAGGACGTGGCTTAACATCGAAAGCAGCATTCAGGGTTTGAGCTGGAGATGCTAAAACTTGACGGAGAGCCATTTGTTTCCAGAACCAAATGAAGCTAAGTACGTGATCGATATGATTGCTTTCAATCGAACTTCAGTTGGTATGAGTTGAAGTGATTTGGTGCTTGCATGAACTGGTATATATAGTGCAAGTAAGTGCCTCTTCCTTGCAAGGAGAACGTTGGGTGGCGGCCAGAACTGAAGAAGGCCAGCCGCGCATGCTATGCAATAGTCGCAATAGTCTGCGTATATAAACACTTGTTTATAACCCTCTTTACAAATAAGCACGTATTGGATAAGGCTCAAGGTGCTTTTTCTGCATGAATGGCTATGAACGTGAAGAACCCAGATTTCTTAGGGTCAATGAAATCGGCTTCATCGAGGACAAGTGGGGGGAAGCATATTTTAGATTGAAAATTAATTTCCCAGTCAGATCTCAAGGGGAGAATTCATTGAATGGAACCAGATGATCGAGTCCCCACAAACTTCCAATGGCACAAGTTGGGGAAGCATATAATTGTTTGTTGTACGTGGGATTTGCCTCAAACATCTATACCAAATTTAGGTAAGGCAGATATATTAAGGCACATAAGTTATGACTTGGCCATCGGAAAATATTAGGTGATGTGCATGAATGTTTAATATCGACTCGCTCGCTCGATCGGATTGGCTTAATTTCTACCTCTTCGAAGTAAAGGTTCTCGAGGAAAGCCCTTCAACTATAACGTTGATAACATGATCAAACTAGAAAGAATTAAAGATTAATTCCTTGTATCCCAGCTGAGATCACAAGGCTCTTTCAAATGCATAAATTAGAACGATGATACATTTTTGCATACTAGTTTGGGACTTTGGGTGATCAACACTTTAAGCTCTTCAACCAAATTACCCGCATAAGTCTGTTAGGGGTTGTTTACGGTACTGGGATGTATACCATACACTCATTTTATCACTAATTGAACAAAAATGACAAGTTAATAACTGAGTAAATTTTACAGCATTGACAACAAAATTACTCCCTTTATTTTACATATTTACATATAATTGAACCAAGTTACTACAACGATAACAAGTTATTTATAAACTTGTAAATTGTCTTAAGTTAAGTAATTATCTTTAATAGAACAAAAATTACTCAAGTAATGACTATCTTTAGTAAAACAACAACAAATTTGTTGTTATATCGGTAAATGTAAGTATCACAAACAAGTAGGTACCTTAGAAAATTCCCCTGTGTTCAGGCCTTAAGAGTCAAGAGAGACACCGCCTCATTGGAATCGGTTTCTATTTACTTCCTATAAGTGCATTACCTACCTAAAGTTCCCTAGCGCCAGACAGTGTTCTAAACGTTATTCCATCTGAATTCCGCACTTTGGTCTAAATTAAACCGGAGTTGTAATTTTTAGAAACTTATACTGATTCATCGTTTATAAACTTTATATAACTGCAAATGTGAAAGAAATAAGCTAGTCCATGTTATAAGGTACTGTAAATAACAACTTTTTATTGAAATTCCATATGAGCATGTACAGCATAGAATGAAAGGAGATATTCAGTTAAGTGATCGATTTCATTAACATCCTGCCCTTGCAGGGTTCGATTAATGAACTCAGAAGCCCATTTTGCCGTAGTTGTGCGCGCAGTGTTCTTCAGCATCAGCCTGAGCGCATATGATCACCACTGACAAGTCATTGTTGTCTTCTATATAGCTTCTTGCATAATATTAACAGCATCATTGTCAAGGGTCATGCCCGGGATAACCTAGCTTCATCGATCAGTACTTGGACTACATATTCCCTTTTATTGTATGTATGACTTAATTTTTTTTTTTGCTCGAGTTCGGCAAGAGATTGGATACCTCTTGCTTATTTCATTCGTGCATAAGGTATTAATCTTTTGGCTTAGTGCTTAATCAAAAAAGGTGGATGTGCTAGGGGTGTGCTTGATTGTATTCTTGGTGAGGAGAGAGCACGCTTTGTGTATCCTGAGTGATAGCATTTTCTGACGGCCTTAACATACATTTTATCATTGTACTGCTTATTGAATTTCATATTAGACGACATTTTCAACTCAAAAATAAAAAAGCTAATTAAAATACTCCTTTCACTGCTTCTGCTGGAGCAAAGGCACATTTTACCAACTGAAAATGCAGAAGAACTACTTGGTAGATTGGTGTAGACAGGATCCGCACAATTCAAGTGACAGCATCAAATAACCAAGTCCTTGGTATTTTGGTATAACCAAGTACTAGTTTGATAGTATATGAGTTTGGTACTTTGGTCCAATCAATGACATAATTTGGTTATAATTTAAGTGTAGAAACGATATGTGGATGCGTCAGTGACGATGTTCCTCAAACCACCAATGGTGGATGCTAACATAATGAACACTCCAACGAATATGGAAGCCTGCACAAAACAGTCATATATGATTGTCAAGCAACTTTTTACTCACTGTATATTTCTATTGTTCCAAAGAAATTGAGGGGATGAATTATCTAATTTGCTTACCCAGTTGACGAACCAATTGGTGCTGAATCTCTTCGGTTTCTTGATAGCTAGCCACATTATACTAGGAAGCTGTAAAATTATCATGCTCGAGATGATTAGTTTCTTGTTGAAGACTTGTAAGATAAGAGAAACAAAATAGAGGGTGAGTGAGAGAATGACTTACAAAGTATGAAGTTGGAGCGAAACCAAATCCGCCGAAGAAACCAAGAAGGTCTCCAAAGAAAGGGAAGGTGACTCCAACAAACAATGTGAATGCTGAAAGAGAGGGAAGTACTTGAGGTATTAATCAAATGATTGATCAAAATCTAACACATATTATGATTGGGAATCTTACCAACATAAGCTGATCTAGCAACTAGTCTAAGTGCCACTCCAGGTGGGAAGTTCAGTTTTTTCATCATCATCCTCTCTAACAAGTCAAAAACCGGCATAGCAAAAACCTAGACACGCAACTTTTTAGTCACATTCATATCGGTAATGAACTAACGATCATCATTTGGTAAACAAATTTGACGAGTGCAGTAGTACTCATTTACCTGATAGCTGCCAATAACATGGACAACAACCATTAAATTTGCAGATGCAATTAGCCAAGTAGGTCTCTTGAGGTCCACTAGGACATTATCAGCAACATCTTGCCCAAAAGCCCAGTAACCGATCAGGGCCACCGGGAAATAGCAAATTGCATTAATAATATAGGCTCCGACGGCACCTTTCCACATCGGTATTCTTGAAGGCCTCTCCGGAGTTGATGGCATTGTTGCCTGAATTTCAAGAGCCACAGCATGTCCCGCAAATGCAAACGAGATTTGACCAAGTGAATTGAACACCCGGAACATGTAATCAACTGCGCTTGTTTTCTTGTATGCATAACTAACATTATCTACCGGGCCTTTACTTAAGCAACCTGCCCAAGCTATTGTGGAATAACTGCACAGTAATAAGAACTTCAAACTGAGTACATGTTTTTTCTTTTTCTGTGATAATTTGTACCAAAGCCAACTAAAAGATTTGGTGATGCTCTGCTCTGTAAGAATAGTAGGATAACCTTAAGCCAAAAAATATTACCTTTGTAAATAATAACCTACTAATTTATAGACAAATTAATATATCGTTACATTAATATAGATTCAGTGGTCCAAATATTACGAATGTCCTTACTTCCTATGATCCTATTACAGACAGATTTGTTGTGACCAATAAACGTTTCTCAGTAGGGAGTTGTACCAAAGTTTGGACTCTAATCGTAACTCCAAGAGTAAAGTTGAAGTGAGAAGTTAGACAAAGAGTTCTATACCTTAGTGACATGATAGCTGCTGCTAGCGAAACACCAGCGACAGAGTTGAAGTTGGGAAGCTGGGAAAGGAAGAAATGAATGGAACCAAATATCAAAATCCAGTAGGATTGCTTGATTGGTGTGCAACTAGAGCATGCCATCTCCATGAACTGCTTCAGACACTTTCCCCCAGTGACCATGTACACTATGTCACACCCAATTTGGACGATTAGCTGCTGTGGAAGCACGATCCATGGCCCGAGTTTAGGACCGAAGGCATGTCGACCGAGGTCTATGTACCGATCAAAGCGAACCCCTGGAACACATTCATGGAGTTGTATCATCTGCCACATTGTGTTCAAGGTCATGCACCAAGAAACTGCCAGTACCATTGTCCCCGGACCCCTGACATAGCGAAAACAAAGAAGATAGAAAAATGGTTTTATGACTTTGGTCTATAAGTACAAGAACCCTGCTTGGCTAAGTAGTTTGATCGAGTGATCAGTAGTACCATCCTAAGTAGGCCATGGCATATGGTAGGCTGAGGACACCGGCGCCTATCATGGCGGTGACGGTGTGGAAGGTGGAGTACCACCATTTGGCGCGGCGCGTGTTGTCTGCCTCCTCCTTCCATTTGTTGTCTGAAAGAGCTTCCTGCTGCTAGAATTTGGAACATGGAAAATCAGACAAACAGAGTGAAAATTGAAAAAACAAGTACCAAGTGTATGATATTGGTGTGAGTTAAGTAAAGGGTGGTGGTGCTCACCTTTGGAGGAGGAGAAGTTGAAACCATCTTTTTAGCAATGAAGACAGAGAAGCACTTTCAGTGTGGGAGTTCAGTGACCATCATCATCTATATAGGGCTTAGTGACCTAAAAAGTTAAGCCAAAGTGTTGGAAATGGAACATAGAAGGAAATGTGGGATGCACATTGCTTATCCCCACTAGTGCTTTTAAAGACTAATTAGATAAGTAGAAGAAAAAAATTGATGCAGGAAGCAGTAGATATTTTTAAGTTGATACAGTAATCCTTTTGTATATATTGGGAAAAGATGGCAGCCCACTACTGAACTAGATTACTGAAGCAAAGAATTGTGATATACTCCTCCCACCAACTAAAGGACCCAAATCAAGGAATTAGGAAGGACCCCATTTTGAAAGCACCATGAAGCTCAACCATCAATTTTTCTCACATGAAGACCATTTATGCTTCAGACCAACAACAAAAAAAAAAAAAAAAAACCCATTTTTTTGTTATCCATGATTTGAACCGATGATGAAATTTGTGTGTTGGTTGGTGAATGGATACTTCCTAAAATCAATCAGTACAACTATAACACTGGCTTTATAAAGAGGGCATTAGTTTTAGGGGGTAATGATTAAAGGCAAAGGATGCTCTTCATGCTTTAGTGGTGGTGTCTTATTCCTTCTTCCTTTCAAGTGTCCCCAGTCACTTTGGGAGCCCAGCCTGACTGCAAGCCACTGCTTACCACAAAACTAAAGGTTTAAGGCTTTAAGCATCATATTTAGCTTTAAGCATCATGTTTAGTTTAATCTTACGCCGAATTAACGTCATGTTCATATCACTTATTGATCATACTAGAAATGCAACTGAGAATTGAATTTTACGACCATATATCCCAGAAAAAACTGTCCCTCTCGGTTACTTAGCAATGCCAAGGACCGAGAAATGTGTCTTGTGCTTCAGTTTTCAGTCTGTTTCCCGAACATTGACTCAGGGAATTTTCTCTACTGCCCCCTCATGCGTGTTAAACGGGGATCATCGATCAAGGCAATGAACACCAGCATGTTTGTCAATGCTAATACATAAAGTTTTATGCCAGTCTACTACTTCTACTTCTAACAAGCAACACTCTTGTTAACCCATAAAACCTCCTCCAGGCATATTAGGCCCTTGCTGCGATGAAACTTGTCCTTGTGAAACTAATTGTGACCGGCCTTGACCATAAGCTTGACCCATTCCACCCCCAACCAACTGTTGTTGTTGGTGTTGTTGCTGTAGTTGCTGCAGTTGTGGAATTTGCTGTTGTGACTGGAGCTGCGACAGCTGCTGCTGTGGTTGCTGCATCTGAGGATGTTGCTGCTGTTGTTGCATCTGCGGATGCTGCTGCTGCTGTTGCTGTTGTTGTTGTTGTTGTTGTTGTTGTTGTTGCATCTGTGGATGCTGCTGCTGCTGCAGTTGGGGTTGCTGTTGTTGCTGTAGCTGTGGTTGCAATTGTTGCTGCTGTAGCTGCGGTTGCTGTTGCTGCATCTGTTGTAGCTGCGGCTGCTGTTGCTGCATTTGTTGTAGCTGCGGCTGGTGTTGCTGCATTTGTTGTAGCTGAGGCTGCTGTTGCTGCAGCTGTTGTAGCTGCGGCTGCTGTTGCTGCATTTGTTGTAGCTGAGGTTGCTGTTGTTGCATTTGTTGCATTTGTTGCTGACCACCTACTTGTGGCTTAAACACGACCATATCCTGAACCGATGGTAGACTTAGCTTTAATAAGAAATTAAGACAAAGTTACAATGCCGAGCCACAACCTCAATTTGGAGAACCCCATAGGCCTCCATTAATTTGGAACAAAATACAAATAAAAATTGCATTTTATGCATGGAGCCTTCAGCATCAAAAGCAACTAACACAGGCAAGAAGATGCCTACAAAATCTTCCCGGAAATACAGGCTTACTATTTCATTTTGCAGGTTGCTTTTGATATTGAAGGTGCCTCACATGTTGAGGATCTACAAGCTCAGGGTGGTGGCAGTTAAAACTTACTTTGAAAAAGGAACCATAAATCAGCAATAATCTTACCCCTGGGAAAAGCATCCCAATCAAGCGGCAAGCTTTGTCCGAAACAGATAGCAGTAGTGTCTGAGACGGCAATTGGATGACAGCACACTGAAAAAGTGGAAATTAGCTTTAGGACGATTCATATATATATATATATATATATAAAATGATCCTTAGTTTCTTATTTCCATTGCAATAGACTAATGACTAATCAAATAATATAGAATACATTGACTAGCTTTGACCTGAAGCTTCAAACGAGCACCAGAATCCAGAAAGTACTAACCAGCCAAAAATACCAGTAAATAAGTCAAACAGAATAGTTTTTATCACAAAATCTGAACATATAATTTAATGAAGTATCATTTTCAAAATTAACTATTCTACAACACCAGATTGACAAGGTTCTAAGATGATTAAGTTATACACAGATATATATATATACAGGCTTTCTCAGGTGCGGATGTCCGCATTTATTCTTACGGTGCGGATTTCCATTTTACACTCACTTTTCAATCGAATTTTCACATCTCCACCGTCTAGTCTTTAGATACTAATGTATAGATCATCTCTACAAAATTTCAGCCAATTTGGTTATCATTAAGGCACTCAAAACTGCGTTTTTCTGTTATAAACATGAACGGTTCAAGTTCGACAGAATTATGTTCATCGATTGGTTTAATCGAGTTTGAGTGCCTTAATGATAACCAAATTGGCTGAAATTTTGCAGAGATGATCTATACATTAGTATCTAAAGACTAGACGGTGGAGATGTGAAAATTCGATTGAAAAGTGAGTGTAAAATGGAAATCCGCACCGTAAGAATAAATGCGGACGTGTGTAGCAAAGAAAGCCTATATATATATATATATATATATATATATATATATATATATATATATATATAATTATACTAAGCCAATATCATCATTTTACCACTGGAAAAGAGAAAAATGGAGAGAGTATCACAGATAGCAATGGTGAGACTGTGAGAGTAGTACAAATAGGGACTTCCACAACGGTACACTTTTACCCTCAAATTAAACATGCATTGGGGCCTTGGGGGTTGTCTTGTCATTTCAATGTTGATAGCAAATTTGAAATTCCCCTTCTTCCCAGTAAAGAATGTGCTTACTTTATCCCATACCCCTCAAAAAGGAAAAAAAAAAAAAAAAAAAAAAACAGGTAAAAGAAAAGGTCCAAATGAAAAGCTCAAAGGTTTCATGAAGACTCATGTTGGAATATGTTCACTGCCTCAAAAAGGAAAAAAAAAAAAAAAAAAAAAACAGGTAAAAAAAAAGGTCCAAATGAAAAGCTCAAAGGTTTCATGAAGACTCATGTTGGAATATGTTCACTGAGGTAAAAGAAAGGAACTATCACAGAGAGAGAGAGAGAGAGAGAGAGAGAGAGAAAGCTTACAAGCTTCTTTTCTTGCAACTGCCCAAGAAATCCATGCTGATTCATTGCCCGAAATACTAGAAAGTCGGCCCTTCCCACATATTGCCTGAAATAATGTAATAACTCGGAATAATCAGGAAAACTGAGACAAACATCTCACTGCATTTATATAATAACCAGAGAGAAGGTTTTCACTAAATGAGAAGTTACTTGTTATTCATGTGATCCTGAGATATAAGCCTAACTATTTGCATTGTCGGTGGCCAGTTTGCTGCAAGCCTGAGGAGTGGACAAGACATTTGTCAATCAAAACATAGCTCAGATGCCCTAAATATGTTATTGACCATAATTAAGGACATTCAATATAGGCCAGCATACTATATTGCATAGAATTAGGACTCTTAAATTTGGAGGTTACTTAAGAAAACACATTCACCATATCATCCAATAGCTTTCTATTAAAGGTGTTAAAATTGAAGTCAAGTATAAACTCAGTCAAGAACATATTATTTCAGCTTTTACAAACTAGTTACTTGTTTCCTAAATAAAAAATGATTAACGAGAGCAACTTTGAACATTAAAGCATTAACTGTATTCCAGCTAGTGTATTTGGAAGAAAGTAGAGAGTTCTGCGGACTTACGTCTCAGATGCTGAAGCACTTCTGTATCCCTGACAAAGGAAGAGAAAGCCTTTGTAAATATAATGACCAGCAGAGTATTTGATGATATTGTAAAAGATAAATGCGCTAATTACAACACTCCATGTGTCAGGTCCTGAAACAGACATCTCTGTGGTTTATTTGATGACACTCGCTCATAGTTTACTAAAATGTTTTCCAATCGGCATCACTGCCATACACATGCTTCTTTGAAATTATATCGACTTCTGGAATGAAAAAAATTTGCAGATGTATGAGCATGAAAAAAGCCATTGACCATAAGACATGTGGGTGTATCTGTAAATTTCCATTTAAAATTTGAAAGTGAAATGGATCCTTATAACAAGTATAATTTTTTTTTTTATATAAAACAAAATCGAAAAACAGAAGTTACTGTAGAAGGGAAATGAATGAGGCATCTGGATACATACTTCCAATCTAGTAATAAACACAGGTTGTCCTTGTCTCTGCCCGGATAAATTTCCCTGCATTGTTTGAATATCCAATAACAAGTGAGAATCACATAGCAATAGAGAGCCAATTTGGAAGTCAAGACTATTAAAAATCTCCCTGACTGTCTAACATGAAAAATGTTTCCACCAGCAATTTACAAAGCCAACTTTATTTTCCGAAAGTGTATACTAGACTTACCTCCCAAACTTTTACATATTTGGATTGTGCAGATTGCAGAGCACTTGACGTCTGTTGTGACAACGGATTAGATACTGAACTATTGTTTGCACCAAGTGACTGTATCCCAGATTGGGCCTGTTGAGAGATTCCAGGAGTAGGAATCATTGTACCAGTTCCAGAGGACGAACCTGCTGAACCATGGCCACTCATCATGTTTGGATTCATTCCAATGCCATTTTGAACCATTTGGGGTCCTGAGAGATTTTGGTTCATGCCAGGAACAGATTGCCCAATACTAACACCACCTTGGAGGTTACTCATTGGTTGCGACATGCCAAGGTTAGAATTTCCAGACACATTGGAAGTAGCTGAAGTGAATGTATTAAGACCTGAGCTCTGAGGAACCTGTGTAAGAGTGTGAGGCACTGAAGATGAAAATACGTTTTGGGCAGCAGCCACTGAAGATGCCATTCCACTCGATATCATGTTTGATACATGCATGGCCATTGGATTTTGACCCATATTTTGGAGACCAATAGAAGTTCCTCCAGATAAGGCTGCAGAATTCATCACTCGTGCTTGAGAGATATTATTGAGGATGCTGCCCACCGGACGTAGTTGATGTGTCACACCACTCACTATAGGTTTCAAATCTGGCACACTCTCATTATTTGTATTCATCTCACCAGAAGATGGTGAAGAAGTTTGCAAGGTTGGAACTCCTTGGGAAGGAGGACGAACAGATGGAACATGTGCAAAAGCAGGTCCAGCTACCATTGAACTTACAGTGCTTGGCTCCTAAAAGAAAATTATATCAGAAGTCTACAACTACTTGAAATATTTTGATATGGAGAAAGAACATAAAGAACTTTATTTTCAATTGAACATAGCATGGAATTTACCACTTTTACTGTAGCAGGAGGCACATTTCCAACAGAAATTGATGGGCGATTCATAACAGATCCATTCACTAAAAATTTGGAAAAGAAAACAAAACAAAAGGGGTTAGCCAAAGAATAAAAGCTGGATAAGCAAGAACTAATCAAGTAAGCTTAAATACTTTCATTTCCCTTTAGGCCAATCAGACAACTTCCATTAAATGTTTTAAAAAATTCATAAACAAATCAAAAGGTAATTAAATGTGTAGCATAATAAAAATGCTAAGGTAAAAAGGGATGAGCGTATTGACTGCATATAGTACCAGATGGCATAGAAGTTGGAGGTGGCCCTGTTACTGATGCAACAGGAGCTATGTCCATCTTTACAGGACTTGGAATTGAGGGCAAAGTTGTACTTCCAGGACGACTTAAAGTAGCCCGGGCCTCAATAAAATTCTCTGAGATTAGAACGAGAAAGTGGGGGTTTTTCACATTATCAATTGGTGGATCTGCTTCCCGGGGGTTGCGCTTTCCCTGCATTGGCAAAGTGGTCATTATTGTTCCCAGTTTCTAGCAAACTTAAAAATATTCAGTCCGGAAATATTTATGGCCACCTCCCTTTTGTATCGTCAACATTCATTGCATGTCATTAACAAATTATATAGTGTTTAAATGAATATGATACCAAAATAGGAATTATATTATTGGTTCATGATAGTTTAAGCTTTTAGAGCCCAGCTGTAAAGCTCACCAGAGAACTATGGCAAATAAAGAAAGGTTTGACTTAGTTAAAAGCTTAAAAAGGACGACAATAAATAAATAGAGCTGATCCATGATCATACCGCATTGTAAATAGCTCTGAGTTTAGGAAGCTGTTTTGGACAGATGACTGACAGAGACACAGAGCACTGGACAGAAAATTAACGAATCAAGGCCCATCAATGATAAAGTTCCACCGTCATGAGAGAAGGAACAGCTACATTAACATAAACGCAAAAAAAAAAAAATAAATAAAAAATAAAAACCTGTGGAAATGATTTAGCAACAGCCTCAGCATCATACAAACGGCTTTCGGTTTGTGCATCAAAATTTTCACTCTGCTCCACATTTTGCATTTGTGGTCTATAGACTGGTGTGGGTAGGGGATGAGGGTTACTAGCAGCAACAAGAATGCAATGCTTTTGAAAATCCACATTTTGTTGATTTTGGCCTCCATTTTGAATGGTAGGGAACATCTGAGTATTGCATCAGTAAGAATAGTAAATGTTAAGCATGTTACAATAGGAATGCAATTATCTATGATCCTTAAATTCAATTTAGTTTTGAAAATATCAACAGATTACAGCATATACTACTTGTAATATAAAATTTAACTCATATCTCCAAAATTGTTAAATACAACAAATTTTACACCTTTTGAACTCACGAACTTATCTTTTACAGTAAGACATGTTATGGGAGTGATTATGGGGTAGCTGAAATGGCAACAAGACATGCTTTCATCTCTCCCGGAAGCATGGACTTATAGCCAGCAGTGAAACTAAGATTCTAATCTCTCACATAATACATTATATATATATGCATACATATGCACAAGGATGTGTGAATGTGTACCAATGTCTCTAGTATAGATGGAAGCATTGCCAAGATACATTTGTACTTTAGGTCTTACAGATAGATGGTTTAATACAGATAATAAGGCATACCATTAAGGCTTCAGAAAGCCCTTCTGCAATTGCAGCATCACTAAAACCACCACCTGCTAGAGGAATAGCTGATAGCCATTGTAAGAAGAGTTCAATATCTCTGGTCCAACCAGTCCGTTGTACCAAGCAACCTGCATATCAGATGTATGATTTATATAGAGATCACTGAGCTACATCGAACACAGTAAAGATGTAGAACTCCATAAGACATTAAGCTAATACTGGTTGCACTTAAAAGATTGAATTTTTTGCACATCATCCAGCTGCTATGCGATTAAAATGCATAACAGGCAAGGCACAATAACTCTTTCATAAGTAACAGTTTTTACCAAAAAAAACTTCCAGATTTATAGCCAAGTTTTCCTACCAAGAGGAAGGGAAAATCTACTAGTTTTCCAGTTCATGCATCTATTTGTATTCCAATATCAAGGTTGCACGATATATTATGCACAAAGAGTAACTACATTAGAAAATTATTTGACTTTGTGTCAGCAGTTTGAATGATGTCGGTATACAGGAGAAATTTGTTACCCCAAAAGGAATATCTAAATTAAGAAGTCATAATTGATTAACACTTAGTAAAACGAGTGAAATCTACATACCAGAATAAGATCCATGAGTATTGAATGTGACGAGAGACATCTCAACAATAGAAGAGGAGGGCTTCTGCATTATCAAATCCAAATAATGCATGATTATAAATACAGCTAGCAAGCTAAAACTAAACTTATAGACAAGAAATACAAAGTCCTAACGCCGTAAAGGAGATTCAATTATATTAGCAGAAAAAAGAAGCATACCTGACCACTTAACTCATTTCCAGATAAAGACCTGCAGGCAGACATAAATCAGAACTGGCATATAGGTATAGTAATATCAATCCAGTTGCCACCACTAGTTGTACAAAGTCAAACTTGGTACATTGTATAAATAAGCCAAGCCTATATATGATCAGTTTATAAATCGAGATTCAATACTCCAGCAAACGCTCCTATCACCTCCCTAAATCTGCCTACTCGAAATCGAACCGAGGCTATGATTCCAAGTCCCTAAACCCTAGAAACATTTGCGCACTCAAGTTCATAACTAGCTGAATATGATCAAAAATTGCATATATATGGTCTCCAATTTCAAAATTGAACTAAGAATAGCACAAATTCCAAGTTCAAAGAGTTAGAATCGATCAAAATGAATCAAGGATAGCAAAACCGAAACCCTAGCGATTCAAAGAAAAAGCGAAAGAAAACGATGAGCTGACCTGATGACCTTCTCGACGTAATCGGAGACGACGGCGGGCCAGTAAGGCCCCATGGCCGCCGTGCCTTCGACGACGACGATCAGCTGCTTCTCCGCCATCGGAGAAGACGGTCAACCGTCTCCGAAATGCGGAAATGAAAGAGAGAGCTGAGAGGAGGAGACGGAATCGGAAGACGAAACGCCGCCGTATGCGGCGGAGGGGTTTTAAGGAGAGGAGAAGAGAGGCGGAGAGGTTTGAATTTCCCACCAATTAGTGGTGAGAAGAAAAATTTGAAGGCCTTGTTGTGGATGTGAAATGGTAGAGCAGGGAAGCATTGCTTTTTATATGAGACCGGGAATCTCACTCTGGGTTTCAAAACGCTGCGTTTTTGGTGGGGATGCTTGCTTACATCTGCGTTTATGTGACATATGCTGCCATCAACCTCCTCGTCATTTTGGAGTTTTTGGTATAGAGAATCAGATATTGTGTCTATAAATAGGCAACTCGTGGTTTCTTAATTCTTGTATGGTTTTGATTTTACGGATTGAAAACAAAAAACATATGTAGTTTGGCATTTTAAACTGATTTTAGTTATTATATGTTATATATTGTCGTGTTTTTAAGTCTTTTAATTATTTATGTCATTTGTGATTCGAGACAGTAAAATCAATAAATCATTATCACTTACATATGGGATTGAGTAAGAACTTAAAGAGTTATGCAAATTAACCATCGAATTGCACCAACTACCACACCAAACAGACCAACCTCATGAAAATTATGTATATGTTTATGTCTTCATGCCATGAATTGTTAGTGTGAGTCATGAAGTTAATTTAGGAATGTAAATTAATTTGTTATTGCTTTCCTATTTTATATGTGTAGTATATGTAGTACATAGTACGTAGGGTTTGTACATCTTGTATCTCTTTATATAGCCTCTTCTGTGAGATGAATAGATATCAGAAAATTTATTCTCTAAACCTCGTTATATTTGACCTGGTATCAGAGCAAAGATCCGGAAGGACTTTGTCTCTTTGTTTCCGCTGCAATTCTTCGTCTGGCGTTGGTTCTCTGTCAGACTATTCTTTCAATAAAACTCATTGTTAGGGTTTAACTGTCGACGTTTTTCCGACTACAAGGTTCGTGTTCTAAAGGGTACCAGCCACCATCGGGTTCTAGCAGACTACCCCGAGTAGACCACTACCCCGGAAGCCGTGCCCTAAGCCGGCTGGACTACCCAGAAGCCGAAGCTGGACTACCCCACTAGCCAGAAGCCGTCGTCTTCCATCTCCACCCAGAAGACGTCGTCCTGTCCAGTCCGACCTGCCATCTCCGTCCAGGAGACGTCCGTCCGGGACTGAAGGGTAGCTTCATACGCAGAGTCCATCTCCGCCCAGAGTCCGTCCGGTCTAGTCCAACGTCCGGCCTGATCCGCATCAGTCCAGACGCAGCCGACGCTGTCCAGTTGACGTTGCCTCTCCGTCGTCGTCTCGACCCAGACGTGACGACGCAGCCGACAAGCTTCCCGACCCGATTCTGCTGCAATCCCGACCCGGTTCTGCTGCAATCCCGACCCGATTTTGTTTCTTGCTCAACCCGACCCGGTTCGAACTGACCCGACCCGGTTTCAGTTGTTGTTGACTGGCAGTGCAAGTGCACCCAAAGCAGGTTTTCTCATCCTTGCTTTATTGTGGTATATTGTTGTCACTGCATAAACTATTGATTTTGCATTTGTGTTACAATGAGTTCTGGAGAAGAAAGTTCTCAAGTCAATGATGTTCAGAAGTTTGAAGTATCAGTCAAGAATTCTGAAATTGGTTCCTTTGGGGGAACCAAACTCAATGGAACCAATTTCCGAAAATGGAAGAAAATCATGACGGCTCATCTCCAAGGGATGCACAAGATGGGACATGTAACTGGGGTGATTGAGGCCCCTAGTGCAAGTAATGTTGCTGCTTACACTAAGTGGAAGATGATGATGGTCTTGTGATGTCAGTTTTGTACAAGGCCATGAATGAGGAAATAGTTGACCTGGTGGAGCAATGTGATACTGCGCAGGCAATTTGGAAGACATTAGAAGATTTATATACTAATGAGTCTGACTTCATACAGGTTCATGAGTTGATGTGTACTGCTGCAGCAATGCAACAGAATGGGCAGCCAGTGGCGCAGTATTTCACCAAGCTGAAGAACATTTGGGCTGAAATTGATGTGAAGCGTCCTTGCAAGATCAAGAATCAGGAGGATCTTGTTTGGTACCTGAAGGAAAAGGAGCTTGAGCGAGTTCATCACTTCTTGAGAGGCCTTGATACAAAACATAACAGTGCCAAAGGAGAGCTGCTCATAATGACAGAACCTCCTAGCTTGACTACAGCTTTCACATATATCCGTAAGGATGAGTCTCAGCAGGAAAGCCTTACTCAAGCACAACTTGAAGTCTCTAGTCTCACTATTCAGGCAAGAGCACCAGCACCACTCCTTCAGCAATCAAGTTCCGTTCCACTCCACAGGCAAGGACCACCACCAGGCTTTGGGAATCAACCTCGTTCTCCTTGCTCTTACTGCAATGGTGACCATGCTCGTGAATCTTGTTGGAAGTTGTACCCGCATCTTAGGCCTAAAAGGCCTACATATCGTCCCAAGGCGAAAGCAGCTATCCAGTTGGTCCAGGAACCAGACATATATGGGGTGGTCGGACGTGATCATCATACAGCAGGAGGTGCCACACCCTCAGCATCTGTCGCTAGTCGTGGCAAGATAGGTATGGCCTTAAATATTTCTCACTTTGTTGGTGGTGATACATGGATTATTGATTCAGGTGCTTCCGATCATATGACTTATGACAAATCTTTTTTTTAATGAATTATCATCTCCACCTGTACCTTATGTTACTAATGCCAACGGTGAGGCCTTCCCTGTTTTAGGAAAGGGGTCAGTTCGTATCACTCCCACAATAGTGCTAAAGAATGTGCTATATGTACCTGCTTTATCCCATCATTTGATATCTGTCCCACAGTTGAATGTTGTATCCAAATGCTCTGTGACCTTTTTACCTATATATGTGATTTTTCAGGATCTTTTCACTGGGGAGTTACTAGGTCGGGGGTATCTGAGGGGCAGGTTGTTTCATCTGGATCAGACGTACGTAGGGGAGAAACCAGGAGCACAGTCTCGGACGGCTTTAATGTCCAATTCTGACAAGCTAAGTGAGGTTTGGTTATGGCACCGTCGCTTAGGGCATCCATCTTTTAGTATTATGAAAAAATCCATGCCTTCTTTGTTTTTTGGTGTGGACGAGTCAGTCTTACATTGTGAAACATGTGTTTTGGGCAAGAGTCATCGCCCAACTTATTCATCTCGTATTTCTAATAAAAGTGTCATTCTTTTTGAATTAATTCATTCTGATGTTTAGGGACCTTCAAAGGAATCCACTGTGTCTGGTATGCGATACTATGTGTCATTTATTGATGATTGTACACGTCTTACTTGGGTTGTTCTTCTTAAAACTAAGGATGAGGTTTTTCCGGCTTTTCAAGCCTTCCTTTCTGAAGTCCAAACGCAATACAATGCCCAAATTAGAATTCTTCGCTCTGATAATGGGGGGGAATATGTCAATCGTGTCTTTCAGTCTTTCTTACAAACACATGGGATTATCCACCAGAAAACGTGCCCTTACACACCTGAACAAAATGAGGTATCCGAAAGGAAAAATCGTCATTTACTTGATATGGCTCGTTGTATTCTCTTTAGTGCCCATTGTCCCAAGAATCTATGGAGTGATGCTATCTCCGCATCTACCCATCTCATTAATCGTCTTCCTTCTACTGTCCTCCAGGGAAAAGTACCATTTGAGGTACTAGCTTCTTACGTCTCTTTATCTTCCTTTCATAATCTCTCAGCTCGTGTTTTTGGTTGTGTTGCATTTGTTCATATCCCAAAGAGTCAAAGGTCAAGTAAATTGGATGCCCGGGCTATTAAGTGTGTGTTTGTTGGCTATGGGGGCCATCAGAAAGGGTACAAGTGCTATCATCCACCTACTAGGAAGTATTATGTCACTATGGATGTTACTTTCTTTGAGGATATGAGCTATTACACCTCTTCTGATACTGCTCTTCAGGGGGAGAACTCATATTTTGAAGAGTTGTATCATGGAGAGGGGGAGACAGGTTATTCAGTTGAGGTTACAGATACATCAGAGGTTCAGGGACAAGAAGATGACAGACAGGCACCACCAGATGATTCTGGTATAATTGCTCCAGAGATTCAAGAGTCAGACACTGCAAGTGTTCCTGCTGCAACCGTTAGTGTTCCTGCTGCAACTGTTACTGCCCCTCCTTCCTTGCCTGATGTTACTAATACCCCTGACTCATGTCTCCCTGGTACAGAAGATCTTCCATCTGAAGTTAGTAATTCTATTGGGGTTAATACTAGTGATGCTAATAGTAGACAATATGTGTTACCAAATAGGTCTACTCGGGGTAAACCAGCAAAAAAGTATGAACCTACCCTTCAAGCCAAAACTAAGTATCATGTGACAAATTTTATGTCTACCAAGAGATTGTCTAAGTCATATGAATCATTTGTGAATCAAATATCTGCTGTATCAGTACCTAACAAAGTGCAGGATGCATTGGGAGATCCAAAATGGAGAAAAGCAATGGATGAGGAAATGGAAGCATTACAGAAGAACAATACTTGGGAGCTTGTATCTCCACCACATGGAAAGAAGGCTGTGGGATGTCGCTGGGTGTTTACAGTGAAGCATAATTCAGATGGGTCAGTGAGTCGATATAAAGCACGTCTGGTAGCAAAGGGATTCACCCAGACATATGGCATTGACTATGATGAGACATTTGCACCAGTTGCAAAGATGAACACTATTCGGGTATTGCTCTCTCTTGCTGCTAACTTAAACTGGCATCTTAAACAGTTTGATGTCAAGAATGTTTTTCTTCATGGAGAACTTATAGAGGAAGTGTATATGGATTTGCCACCTGGATATAAAACTGCTCCTTCAGGTAACTTTGTGTGCAGATTGAGAAAATCTTTGTATGGTCTTAAACAATCACCTCGTGCTTGGTTTGGAAGGTTTTCACAGTTCATGAGGAAGATTTGTTATAAGCAGAGTAACTCAGACCACACATTGTTTCTCAGACATCAACAAGGGAAGGTAACAGTTCTGATCATATATGTTGATGATATGGTTGTTACTGGTAATGATACTGTTGAGATGGATAGATTGCAAAAACAGCTAGCCACAGAGTTTGAGATGAAGGACTTAGGTACACTCAAGTACTTCTTGGGCGTTGAGGTAGCCAGGGGGAGTGAAGGCATCTATCTGTGTCAGAGGAAGTATATACTTGATCTATTAACAGAGACAGGTATGTTGGATTGTACTCCAATTGATACTCCTATTGAGCAGAATCATCGATTAGCAGAGTATCCTGATCAGGTACCTACCGACAAGCCTCGATATCAGAGGTTAGTTGGACGTCTGATTTATTTAGCACACACCAGACCTGATGTTGCATACGCAGTAAGTGTGGTAAGCCAGTTTATGCATAATCCCAGTGTAGATCATATGGATGCCGTTGTAAGGATTTTGAGGTACTTGAAGTCCGCTCCAGGGAGAGGAGTAATGTTTTCTAGGCACAGCAATATTCTTGAGGTATGCGGTTTTACAGATGCAGACTGGGCTGGAAATATTACAGACCGGAGGTCTACATCAGGATACTTTACCTTTGTGGGAGGTAATCTTGTTACTTGGAAGAGTAAGAAGCAAAAGGTTGTGGCTCGGTCTAGTGCTAAAGCAGAATATAGAGGTATGGCTCATGGAGTGTGCGAGTTGTTGTGGCTGAGGAGTGTGTTACGAGATTTGGGTGTTAAACCCAAGTGTGCTATGCAGCTGTATTGTGACAACAAGGCAGCTATCGATATCTCACAGAATCATGTGCAACATGATCGTACTAAGCATGTGGAAGTTGATCGTCACTTCATAAAGGAGAAGCTAGATGCTAAAATCATTAGCTTTCCTTTTGTTCCTACAGAAGAGCAATTTGCAGATATACTCACAAAATGAGTTTCTAAGAAGGCCTTTTATGACTCACTTAGCAAGTTGGGCATGGTTGATGTATATGCGCCAACTTGAGGGGGAGTGTTAGCGTGAGTCATGAAGTTAATTTAGGAATGTAAATTAATTTGTTATTGCTTTCCTATTTTATATGTGTAGTACATGTAGTACATAGTACGTAGAGTTTGTACATCTTGTATCTCTTTATATAGCCTCGTCTGTGAGATGAATAGATATCAGAAAATTTATTCTCTAAACCTCGTTATATTTGACTTGAATGTTTTTCAAAGTCTTCCTCTCGTTTGATTTGAGCTTCTGCCAAGTTGACATATTCTTCAACCATACATGTCATATTTTTTATTTGCGTCCGTTTGCAAGTCGTGTAAGTTGTTATAAAACTCACATAAATGACTTTCTAAGAAATTAATCAATCATTTGTGAGAACTTTCATTTAGGCATCGTTTAGTTCGTGGAAAAGAAAGTGGTTCATTCCTCTTTCTCATAGGAAGGGGAAAAAACGGAAATAAAATTTCATATGAACTTTCTATTCCGATGTTTGGTAAGACAAAAAAAGTCATCGGGAAAGTTTTTAAAAAATATATTAAAATATTATGTTGTGAGTAATTAATGCAGGGAAAGTAGAAAGGAAAGTGGTTCATTTAGATCTTGGAATGAACAACTTTCCTCCACATTTTCCCTTCTAGCAGAAAAGTGTTTCCTTTCTTTTTGTTTCCTCAAACGCAGAAAATAAACAACTTTTTTTTCTTGATACTTACTTTCCGCAAAACAAACGAGGCCTTATAGTTATATTATCATATTAAGAACATTTTAAGAACAGTACATAAAGTATGTTCCACTGATAATTAAGGTTATTGAACTTCCGAAACTATCACATAAGTACATGATCTTATGAACCAAACGCAATTTAATTGCATTCTGTTAACTACTCCGTAACAGACAATGTCATTGTTAAATAATAGAAGGGTAAAATAGTATTATCATACCCAAGTCATTTTTATATCTTTTCCTTCACCATTTCGAGGAGATCGAGTCTCCCGGTCCTTCTCTATCTCCTCTATGTCTCTTTCTCTTTCACACCCATATACGGCCAAAACACTTGGTGCGCTCGTCGTGTTCGTCGCCGGTCTCTATGATGCATAACGTTGGTAGCAACACCAACAAAAAGGCCGAGCCTGCAAATGGGTCGGTTTCAAAAAGTTAAGCCTTTAGTGATACGGAGTTTCATAAGAAGATGAAGGTTTGCAAAAGTGGGTTTTGGGTTGATTGATCTTTCGTTTCGATCAACAATTTCAATGTTGGATATATATTGATTTGGTTGATTGATTTTTGTGTATAAAAGGTTATGTGTTGTTGGTTTATTTGATTGAATATATATTGAATTTGGTTGATGTTTTATCTATTTTGACAACAGAAAAAGAGGTTATGGGTATAGAAATTGAAGCTCTATAAGATCTTTAATGTTCTGTGTGTTCACATATGGTTGATTGATTTGTGGTTTTGAGGTTTTTTATATCTTGGAGGTGAGTCCATAGGTGGGTTAAATTCTTTAATTTATTATTCTCTATTATGAACGACGCATACACCTTGAAATCCATAGGCGGGTAGTTCCCCCCTGCGAGGTTGTTGATGTTGACCTCTTCTTTCCGGTGACCGAATTTCTGAGTGTGTTTGGATGTGGAGATGGCGATGGGGATGAGAAAGGGCCAAAGGGGGAGTGATGTCCTTGTGTCATCTTCTTCCAGTTTCAGAGTGGCGTTGTCAAAATCAATAGTTGTATATTACATACCTTTTTTTATGCTTGTAGACACATATTTGCCCTTAAATATATAATGTAATATATACAAACTAACGTAATAGTTGACGGAATGTACTAAAGTTAGATCGAATTTAATAATTCACGTACTTATGTGATAGTTTCAGAAATTCAATAACCTTAATTATTTGTAAAGCATATTTTATGTATTGTTTTTAAAATTTTCTCTATCATATTTATTAGAACTCCCCCGTTGTCTTAAATAATCTCGATGTCGGCATCCGAACAAATTTCCAATCTTTTCCCTTTTCCTTTTTTTATTTTTCAATTTTCTTTTTTTTAAAAAAATATTGGTTGACATTCCTCACAGAAAAATAAAAAAAATGTGCGACAGAAAGAGAGGTGGAGCCCAATAATTAACAGCGTGGCCGCGTGGGTATCCGCGGGCCCAGTCCAATCTCAAACCTTGGTTGAGAAGGAAACGAAGCCAACAAGAAACAGTCCCAGAAAACGACCCCAAACGTTTAGCTTTCAATAACCAGAGAGATGATGATATACACTCTCCAAGTTCCTCGAGCTTATATACTCTCTCTATCTCTCTTCTGATTTCAACTGGGTTTTAATTTTAATTATACTTGGGACTTGTGGGTTTTGAAGATTGTATGATTATCCAAGAGCTAGCTCTGTAGGGTTTAAGGGATTCTTCTGGATTTTGCTTACAGTAGCGAAGATGATGCTTCAGTTTCGAGACCCAGCAAAGCTTAAGACCAAGAAGGTAGTTTCTTGGTGCCTTTTAAAATTTGATGGCTTTTTGTACTGATTAAGCTTCTTGGGTCTTCTTGATTTTTTTTATTTCATGGACTTATTGTGTACACTGAATCAAAAGTTTTGTTCTTTTGGATATACCCAGTTTGGGTTTGCTTTAGTTTCTTGTGTGAATGCTGCATAGACTTGTTTAGGACTCAAGGAGAGAGAGTTTAGGGAAAGAGAGGAACTTTAATACTATGGCATTGTGAGAATTCTTGATCGGAAATCTAGTCAATTTTGGGGGAGATGGCTATTGGAGGTTCTGGGGATGAATACACAAAAGTTCATGTCTTTTTTGTTATTCATGAACTTGGGTTACTAGTTGTTGTTCATGTAGTTAATGACTTGACATTGTGTTGTTGATGGGGACAGATTGTGTTTGAAGAGGCGTATGCTGCTCGTGATTCTGCAACACTTGAACAGCTGAAAGAGTTGAGCTCTAAGCGCAGGATTCTCGTGGAGTCTACTAATAAGAGCAGTCCCATTACTAAGGCCATTGCAAGGGAAATGTCTGGAGGGTTAACTTCACAGTATCAACAGGTAATTTGTCCGTTTATATCAATCTCTTGTCTATAGATATATTTTGATTCTGTGTTTGTATTTAGTCTAATGTGAGTAAATCGTTGTCCTTCAATCTTCACGGCATCTAGATTGTGTGATAATGTTGCATGAAGAACTTGTCTGCGTTGGGATACTATTACTTCTTATTGATTATGTGATCCAGTATCTAGTTACTGTTATACTTATTCTAGTATTGTTTCTTTCTTAATGGCTCAGGTTCTTCAAAAACTAGAACTGTATCTTCCTGTGTTGGAAAATTTGCTCTTTCACATTGATTCAGTCGGCAGCAACGAACAGATAGTTCAGTGGACTTCAGAACTTAAGATACAATGGACTAGTGCTCTTAGTTCATCGTCCTTCTTTAAGTTTGGAGGATCTAAATATTTTCAAATAGATAACTTGCGATTTGAGATTGTTATGACTCTTTTCCTCTATGGCGCAATCCTTCGGGAGAGAGCATCAGAAGTTCTTCCATCAGGTTGGGAATGCAGTCTAACAATCATTATTGTAGTATTTGTTTTCTATTATCACCATAGATGCAATAACTTTCCGTTGCCTTGTTACAGAAATTTTGCAATCCGTGACCCTTTTCAGAGAAGCTGCTGGTGTTTATCACTATCTTGCTCATGATGTCCTTCCTTCTCTACAGCCTTCAGTCCCTGTGGAAAAGCCACCAGAAGTTGTCCCATCTGTGTCCACTGTCATAAGCCTTATTTGTTTGGCTGAGGCCCAGGTCAGTCCTTTGGTAGTCACTCTCTTGAACGTGCTGTGTTTTCACTACAGAATCATGGGTTCTTTCGCTCCATTTTCTAATATGTGAACAGATCAACTGTTTTTCCTTAACCATTTTTCTTCTGATCAGTTGAATTTTTATGGTCTGAAATAATTGAAGTTGTTTATGTGACCGTTATAGGCAGTAACAGTAAAGAGGGCTGAAGAAAAAGGTACCAGTTTTGGTCTTTTGGCAAAGCTGCACTATGGTGTTGTAGAGTTGCTTGATGAAGCCACAGATTCTTTACATGCAGCTTCCATGGAATGCAAAGATATATCTTCGTGCTTAGTGGTATGTGCACAATTTGCACACTGTTTATTCATTCAATTTTGGGAAAAAGTTCAATAATGTTTCACCTTGAGTAAAAAGTTCTGAACTGTTTCACCTTGAGTAAAAAATTCTGAACTGATTCTGGATGCTCTCTCTGGTTTGTGCAGGAATTCGTCACATCTTGCAAAGCGTTACATGAGTTAAAAAGTCAGAAATACTTGGCTGAAAGCCTGAAGAATGATGGCCAATTTGGGGTTGCTGTTGGACTCCTTCGACGTGCACTGATCAATGCGAAAAGGAAAATACCAAGTGAACAATCTTGGAAATCTGTTATCAAGAAGGAAATCGATAATTTTGCCGAGTTACTCAGGAAGCATGAACATGAAAATGAATTTGTGTGGCATGAGAAAGTCCCCTCTGGTGATGAGTTGCCAAAACCAGATGGTAACAAAATCGCCAGTATTATACCTTACATTCCCAAAAGATGGGAAAGAGAACTTGCTTTCAAGATATAAATGTATAGAAAGGAAAAAAAAACTAATTGTAAAGTGTTCTTGGCCTCCTTGGGCCCTCAGACGAAACGAAAGCAAATTAAGATCCATGGCTTCCTCATTCTTTTATGGGAGTGGTGGATGTAATGTTAAGAGTTAATATCTCTCTCTAATCTCTATGTTTTATCTTTTTTGTGTTTCTCATTCTTTAACCATACGTCTAGATATGAACTTTCATGATGAATGTGAATTTGGTGTTGACTAGGGAAAGAAGTCTTTTTTGTGTTGTTGTGGTGTGAGCAAGTGGCAGCATCAAGTCCATTTGAAACTTCCTGAACTTTTGGGAAACAAAGTGATTAGGTAATAACTGTATACAATTCATTTTTAGTTCTTGTCGAAAAAATAATTCATTCTTAGTTGAAGACACTCCAAATTTGCGGGAAGAACACCATGGCCGTTGCTCAGTGCAGCCATCTTCCCAAACCATGTTCAAATAAAACACACTTATCCCCTTTCTCACACTCTCCAGTTCTCTCTTCTATTAGAGCCACTCAAATTTGCTCAAGTTTCAAACCAGTAAGGCTTTCAGTGTCCAGGTCTCATGTCTCTAAGTCACACGTTCACAGGAGAGGTGAGGTTGTTTCTGCTTTGGTTTCTGAGGAAAACGCAGTCACGTCTAGTTCGTCTGATGATACTGATGGTTTCAAACTCACTTACTTGGAGGTGGGTTTCCATTTTCTTAATGGTTTGTCTCATATTTGATTGATTTTGAGCAATTCTTGACATGAGCATGCAATCTTTTCTCCTTAGGGAAATAGTTGGTTGTGGGATGTGGGTGGAGTGGAACTATTGGTGGATCCAATCTTGGTGGGTAATTTGGATTTTGGAATCCCTTGGCTTTATGATGCTGCCAAGAGGTTTTTGAAGAATTTCCAGGTACTCTTTCAGTTTGGAATTTGATATTTTTATGGATAAATTAAACTTCTTTTGAAGAATTAGAATGGAATTTATAAGTTGGTGTGGGACTTTAGTGCAGCTAACTGATGTTCCAGAAGTTGATTGCTTACTGATTACACAAAGCCTTGATGATCACTGCCATTTGAAGACGTTAAAGCCCCTCTCGGAGAAGTACCCAACTCTTAGAGTAATAGCTACTCCAAATGCTAAGGCATTGTTGGATCCCCTTTTCAGCAATGTAAGTGTATTCAATTTGAACTGGTGTGCTCTTTTATAGGCAGCAGTACCTGAATGTTTTCTCTTAAATAGGCTATTTATTCAATTGATGTAGATCATTCTTCGTAGCCACCATAAAAAGCTAACATATGAGATTCAATTCACATAGCGCTTCTCAGAAGCTTATAATGTTGGTACACTGAAACGGATACTCTATCTGCCAATTTTAAGTAGTAAAGAGGGAGAATTGTCTGATCAACTTCACATATTACAAATACGTCAATGTAGAGTGATTTGAGTCAGCGAGAGTAGTGATGGGAAGTGCCTTTGTTTGTCTTACTGATCAAGTGTATCTTGTTTCTCAAGAACTAATGTAGAGTATTGTAGACTTTTGTTTAGGAAATGGCAATTAGTCTGTAGAATATTTTTGGTTTTCGGCTGTGTATCTCTTTCCTCTCAATTTTCGGTTAGTTACACATGCCACTATGACGGTGGGCATAATTCTGGCAAATGGACCTTACTGTCGTGTTTCAACTTGGATTTGGTTTCTGAAACCGGCAATACTTGCAGCATTCAATATATGTAGACAATTAAATGCTCAGAACATAAGTTCAGTTGCCTATTCTATTTAGGACTCACTCTCAATCCTCCATTTCAGGTCACATATCTGGAACCTGGTCAGAGCTCCACTATTGAAGCAAGGAACGGGGCTAAAGTCAAAGTTCAGGCCACTGCAGGGCCAGTTCTAGGTCCTCCTTGGCAGCGCCCTGAAAACGGGTAAATTCTTTTATTGCAAATGTGACTCTGGTGAATTCCATTTATCAAGTATTGTTTCATCTCTCTATGCTTTTTTATGATCCTCTGATATTTAAGTACATATTTAGAACTTGTTACTTATGTGCATAAATATGTGGTCTGTGTATCTGCTTCCCATGAATTCCTTCGGCAATCTGTATTTCATTTGAAGTAATATCTTGTATTGTAGTTAAAGGGCTAGTTACCTAGATTGTGTATTTTGTTGGACCAGATATCTAGTCATTTCTCCACAAGAAAAATTTACTCTTTACTATGAACCCCATTGTGTATATAACACTGGTTCGGTGGAGAAGGAAAGGGCTGACATTGTCATCACACCGGTCATAAAGCAGCTTCTTCCATATTTCACTCTGGTCTCGGGACAAGAAGATGCAGTTCAACTTGCAAAGCTTCTTGATGCCAAGTAAAAATCCTTTTTACCTCATACTGATGTAGATAAATATGGTTTCCTTGTAAGCATACCAATGTCTCTGTTTATATTTTCTAGGTTCATCGTCCCAATGAGAAATGGGGAGTTGGAGAGCAAAGGGTTGCTTGCTAGTATAGTCAAATCTGAAGGTTCGATAGAATCATTCAAGGTTTGTTATCATACCCAATGCTATCATTCACATTTTACTCATTTTGATATAGAGGAAAATGAACACTAATTTATATTAGATGACATGGGATAGAGTTTTCAGGAAATTCCACTATGCAGATTCTTGCTATGATATGCATTCAATGAGCAGAGTCATCTTAGTGTTGCAGAAAATTTCAGGCCTATTTCCTTTCTGGTACTCTAACTTAAAATCAATGCAAGCTTTTGATGTGATGCACAAGTAGAAGTAGCCTATCCCCTAGACGAGAAATCATCTTGATAAGTTGGTAAATTGTGAGGCATTCAGTCCTTTTCATATTTTCACTTTCCCAGTAAGATTTTTACTAGACTTTGCATGAAACCACAAGCAAACATAGATATGGACTTTGTTGTTATACTCTGCTGACCTTTGGCCTGCTGGTCATGCTGTGCATTCTTACTATCATGTGGAAAATTTGTCTGAGTATGTGTATATTTCACTACCATTGTAAAGTTACTGTGCAGTATATGTACTTCTTTTTCTTTTTTTTAATAATCTGTACTAATTGTATTATTAAGAATATCACATATAATGAACTGTGAACCAGCACAACTCCACCCTCTTAGGTTGCTCAAGTATAGGACTTTCACTGCAATATGGTAATTGAATCTGTTGTTATCTAATGCAGGAACTTCTATCCAAGGAATTACCAGATGCACAAGTACTAGAGCCAACTCCTGGTGTACCGCTAGATGTGCCTCCACTTTCAAACCTTCAATAGTATGGTTACTTGTATATCCACACTGTAGTTCTTTCAAGCTGAAACTATGTACATTCATCCAACTCTTGATATTGTAAATGAAATGAAATCTTCTCTTCCTTGCATGTTTCCTTGGTTTCTTCTACCATTTTTAGGCCCAGGAGGCTTGGCCACAAGTTTCATATTACAACAGAAGTTAGTATTTAGGGCTCAAGTAGAGGCCCCAACATCATAATCAAGTTTCAAAATAACGGGAAGTTTGCATTGTTTTCTTTTGAACTAATTTCAGTTTACCCCCATTAACTTTAGGTCTCAAAAACACTCCTCGACTCCTAATTTTCATCAGCCGTATCCAAACCTTTCTTCTCCATCCAATTCCTCCATCAAGTGATGACGTGACATTAAGAAGAAAGTCAAATTCTGAAAAAATAATCTTTCTGACCATTTCTCCCTCCCCCCCCCCCTCATATCGATACACATCTTCGTTCTCATCACAACCCCCTAATCTTAGTAATTTTGGTGGGATTAAATGCAATTTGTCTATTTTGCCATTTTTCTGTTGGTCTAGCGACTTCAAATTTGGTTTTCTTCTTAATGCAAGTCATTAAATGACGGGGGAATTGAATGAAAAATGGATGTTTGGACACGGCTGATGAAAATTGAAAGTTGAGGGGTGTTTTTGATGAAATTGAAAGAAAATGGATTAACATGATGATCGATCTAAAGTTGATAGGGGTAAACTGAAACTAGTCATTTTCTTTTTCCTTTTCTTTTTTCAGAGGTTTCTTCTTAAAAGATCTTTTTCTTCTTCCTTCTGTAAGTAATATGAAGACACCCTATTCATCAGGCTTATTATACAATGCTGCATTATATATCGTTGACAGATGAATTACATTGTCATACTCATCAAGTTCTGTCAAATCCCACAACTCAGGCCCCCTGTTCCAATCTAACACTTCCTTCTATAATTCTACAAATGTTCACTCGTTTGTTTCTCATTTTGGACTGATTAGCTAATTTTTACATGGCGATTTTCACTAATTTCGTATTAACGACAACCTGGAAGAACCTGGCCGGTTTCCATATACACATTAGTGCGCAGTGCAAGACTCCAACTGCAGTATTATCCCATAAACCTAGTTTAATATCACTTGATTAATGATAAACATGTAAACAATAGTGCAAAGATGTCAACTAAATAGAAGAAGTACAAAGTACATAGCTGACTCGAGCCAATAGAGAAAACCAGGAAGGAATGCATCTGGACGACTTGGTGTCCTCGAGGGGACTGGCCGGGTCTGAATGAGTCTTCCAAATTCGTCATCTTTGTTTATGAGGTTTATAATTATTATGAACATGCAGCATTGGATTGTCAACAATGACGAGGAAACGATGAACTCATCGCATGATCACGAACCTATGAATCATTGATCCAGTGATGATGGATTGAGCTTTAAATTTAGCATTGTTGCTTGCTGAAGAGGCTACGAGTATTAACTAATTGGGTAAAATATTGTATAGTCCTTGTGGTTTGAAGTCGACATCTGTTTAATCCTTACGGTTTTATTTTAATCTGAATAGTCCTTAAAGTCACGATTTTTCATCCAAATAGTCCTTATGGTTTTATTTTAATCTGAATAGTCCTTAAAGTCATGATTTTTCATCTAAATAGTCCTTATGACCTTTAACTGAGAAAATGAATCAGAATGACTATTTGGATGAAAAATCATGACTTTAAAGACTATTCAGATTAAAATAAAACCATAAGGACTATTTGGATGAAAAATTGTGATTTTAAGGACTATTCAGATTAAAATAAAACCACAAGGACTAAACAGATGTCGACTTCAAACCATAAGGACTAAACAAATTTCAATTCTAACTAATTTGTCAAATGCATTTGGACGATTTTGTGCCCTGAGGGAGAGGAGGAATGAACGTGAATACAATATTTCGAGGTACAATGCTATTAGCTCCGTCAGCCATGACTAAGAATCCGAGCTCAACTAAGTCGCCGTCATTGTCCCAAATGCCAATCGTACAGAACTACAGATACCAAAACATTTTACTTTTCCTCTCATGAAAGCCAAAAGAGGAATATAAGGAAATTAGCGAGTAGGGCTAGAACAAGAGTTCGATTTTCCTATTTACCTCATAGTCGTGGATAAACACTACTCACATTCCAAAATCAAAGCCCCCTAACGTACGAGTCATTCACTTGTTCTATGGCAGCAAATTAACTAATAATCTTGCTCCATGCGGTTGTTGGATCATGCAGCCAGCACATGAATGTGAACTTTGGGTAATATTCCACCACTATATATATCGTTTGCAAAAATTCTGACTTTCACTAGGGTTAACCTAGGCCTCATCATTTGGCCCTTCGGCCCTAGCCCGCCCTAAAACCCGACTTACCCTATAGGGCCGAAGCCCTACCCGGCCCTCCGTTAGGGCGGGTCGGCCCTAGCTCTTTTCAATCAGGGTAGGGCAAAGGTCAAGCAAATAAAACCCGGCCTTATCCTACGGCCCTACCCTATTGAGTCATTTAGGGCCAAGCCCGGCCTGCCCTTTAGGCCCTAATAATTACTTATTTTCTATTGTTTTTAATATGTTTCTTATTTTTTATACAATACAACTAATCTTATAAGTTTTATTTCTTTAATTTGTATTTTTCTTTATTAAATAATGATAGATTTTTGATGATTTAGAGAGATAGTTAATGAAATATATGAATATAACTACTTAGATTAATAATTCTAGATGTCTTAAGTTAAATATAATGTATATGTATGTTAAATATGACTAAAAATAGGGTCGTGTATCATATATATATATATATATATATATATATATATATCTTGAGGTAATATTTGAGAAAAAAAAATTAAAACTCATGAATTTATTTCGTTAAACAAAATAACGTCATATTCGGCCCTTTCGGCCATATTTAAAAGGCCGGCCTTATTAGCCCTAGCGAAATGGGCTTTAAAGACGAGTAAGAGCTTGCATATTTGAGCCATGCCCGACCCTATCCGGTCCTAAATTTTGTTGACCAAGTCAAAGCCCTACCCGACCCTACCCTAAGCCCTAAATTTTAAGATAGGGCCGGCCCTAGCCCGGTCCATGATGAGGTCTACGGTCAACCTAGCTCTAATAACAAAAACAAAAACACAAAGACATTTTTGAATGCATGGGAAGGTAAACACCAGATAATTCACTGGAGCCCATGTCAACTGTGTGTGCACTGTGCAGACACAGATAGAATATCCATGTAATATTATCTTTCTGCTTCCGGTTTTGATCTAAAACAGATGGGTTTCCTCCATTAATCTATTCCAAGTCGATCACCAACTCAAGTTTGACAGACAGAAATGGCATGATTCATTCATATTCCAGTAATAAAATTCAAATATGAGTTGATTCACCCAACTATTATGCATGTTTTTGGATATAGGAATGGATAAACTATATTCTGGTTTTATATTTTATGGAGGTGATTAGAATATTTGATCAATGTCCTCATTATGAAGACAACTAATTCTGATCATCCAACGAACCAAAAAATGTCTTTTGCATTCATTCCTATTGACGGATACTGATTAGTTTAGTTTGAAGGAAAGAAAGAGTCACTTGGCCTTAGATTCACCCAAGAGCCACTTCTCTATTGAATCTAGCTATAGCCCCTAATTTCAACCCCCACCTTCTAAGGATCATGTTCATCTTCTGGAACACAACAGGGAATTTTCTCAAGTGATGCTTGTTTTCTTAGTTGCTTGGGAATGGATGGAATGTTGTTATTTTTCTTAACCGATAAGAGACGACTCTTTGTGAGATATCTTTGGAAGATGTGATCGAGCGATACAGACTGTCTTAAATAAAATAAAATATAAGATTTATAGTTATCATTTCAAAATATGAAGAGTCAGTCGAAATAGTCAGTTTTCAGTAGAGTAATTAGACTATGAAATTTCTTAGATTATCTCTCACATAATATATGCCACATGCTAAAGTTTGTATACTAAATATGGACGCTTCTACTCTTTTTTTCACATATGGCTTTGAAACAAGATAGAACTATAATAAAATCGAAACAAATGATAATGTTGTAAGACAAAGTTAGAATTATACATTTCTTGGATGCAATCGAAACAAGATAGAACCATAATATATATAAGCATTTAACTATGTGTTTGGACCTGGGCAACACATTCAAACTTTGTAGATAGTAAATTGCATATGCTAGTATGCTACATGAGATTTACAAATACACTTGCATGTACTTCGAGCTGCACGATAAATGCATTGGACTCGTTCTTGTTACTCTAGACAAGACCAAAAGAAAAACCCCAACTCAATCATGATCGAAAACCTCACAATCCATGATATATATATATATATAGATTAGTCTTCATCATATCATTCACAAAGTTTTAGTCCACATCGAAACTGCATATACTCGGCATCTGTTGAGCTGGGAACTGTTGTATGCTAGTTAGAGAAAGAGACCCAACACATTTGTGACCAATTATCTTTTCTTCTGATTAATCAATCTATTAAATTCATACGACAGAATCTTGGACAAGGTAAGATTCTTGAGGATCAGAACACTTCTCTGATTGGTTCCACCTGCCCAGAAAGATAAGCTAAAGAAATACCAGAACATTGTAGCACATTGCAATTTAGATTAATAATTTACATGCACACATTGAATTTCCTATTTCATAATTGAAGAAGACGATGAATTATTAAAACCTAATACCTAATTGTTGTCCTGGAATACAATGGAATATTCGGGTGTGGTCCATCAATTTTACACAGTATATTACTTTCTTGTCTTGCTTAGAAAAATTTGGACGATAACCTATAAAATTAGCTAGCTTTGTCCCATGTGTATTGTGGGTTAACAACACTAAACGATGATATTCTTGCTTGCCACGTTTTAAACTTTGGTATAGATCACCGTCACATCAATGTATCTTGAAATTTTTGATTATATGTCGAAATATTCATGTAATATTCTAGATACTTAATAGATATTATGCAGCCAGAACATCACACATTTGCAGATCATTTTCGTTTAGAAATAAGTTTATATCTGAAATTAGAGATGAGTCTGTCATTGCTTGATGAGATGATGTTGATAAGTTTGATATTTTTGATGTCATGTTTATCATGCTTGATTTGTTGTTTGAATGTTTGAAGAGGAACAAAGTATAAGACAAACATGAAGAGCATGCTTTGTACGTTTGCATCTTTGAGCACTTCATGTTCTTGATAAACACGTAACACACGCTAGAACAAAAATCGTATTATCTTCGACTAAAACTTGACCCTTCATAACATGTTAAAACTACATTTTTTAGCTATAGGAATAGTTCAAATGTATCTTAGAACATACACTCATTACCCACACTAGCTAGAATATGACATTCGAGGAAACCATTTTTGAAACGTTACAGTTAGATAAAATAAGAAGTGAAGTTTTCTCGGTTTCTGTTCTTAGGCACCTCTCTAATATTCTGCTAAACCCTATACAAGTTTGAAGAGAAAATTCAAGCACTAACGTATAGTGACTCTACTAAGAATCGAGAGCTCGGAATAACACAAGTACTTTTTTTTCGTTAATAAGAAAAAATTAATGATATATATTAAATGAAGATATCACCTAAGAGTTGCCTTGTCATTTACAGTTTTACACAACTAGTGCATAGAAGAATTCTCACACAAGTTTGGTGTGGATCCAACAAAACGTGGATCTCTCTCTGTCTTTCTCTCCGGCCATGAAAGAACAAGGAATATTCACATGGTACCAAATTTTCAATGACTTGGAAGGCAAACAGAAAAGATTTGATTAGATCTGCAACTCTTCTGATCGATTTGTTTATATTCTTGGGTTGGAAGGTTTATCCAGGGTCAAGATTCTTGCATTTCCATTCTTTTATATTTTTCAAGTAGAACAGGATTATTCCATTCTTTGTTAAAGAATGCTTTTAACTCCCTCATCAAGTAAATATATGAATTAGAGTCAATAGTCCATCCTTTTCCACCAAACCTTCTTTTCCTGTTTTTGACAATTGGACAGATTCAGATGTGGAAGTTAATTAACCTGTAAGCATTCACTTTGCTTGTTATCTAATTTGATGAAAATTGTAGATGCTTGGTAAAAACTTGCTGCAAAATCTGCATTCGATATTTGTAGCCAAAAGAACTACCATTCAACCTTAAGGCTCCACTACCATTTCAACGTTTTCAATTTCTACCACAAATAGCTGCTATGCAAATGTCCATACATATAGAACAAAGAATGAACCAAACAGACAGTATGTTATTACTGGCGTGCGCGAGCATCAGATTGTTTTTTTTTACCTGCTTCCAAATTGTGTCTATAATTTATTCAAAATTTGAAAACTTTACTGTCACTATCCCAGGAATCCAACGTCTCTACATCTTGTAATTCAGAAACACAACAAGAGAGAAATACAAAACAATGGATGAAAAGTCAGAAACTGATCAAAATGACTTAAATTTCTACAAGGCTGGTTACAAAATTTTACATCATTTTCTCATACTAAAAACTTTCAACACACAGGAGGGGAGGCAGGGGTGTGAGTGGAAGAGGGTGATGTAGCCGTGGAGTTGGAGTGACCGCGAACTTCACTGCTATGACTGGCCCTTTCTTCCGAATGGGAAGGGGGCTGTGGTTTCTTCGGTCGCGGTCTATGCATCGTTGATGGGGACGCCTGAGTGACTGCAGAAGGTGCTGAAGCCACGGGTGCATATATTCCATTGGCTGCAGCAGCAACCCTGGTTGCTTCGCCTGAAGCGGTGTTTGCAGCAGCTACTGCTGCATTGTAATCTTGTGGTGGCACCCAAATGCCTCCCACAACCACAAATTGTGGTGCTTGTGCATTGCTGTTGTTGTTGTTGTTGTTATGGATTGTTGGAGTTGGCCTTCGAGTGTGTAGACGATATTTCTGTGAAAATTGGAAGGTGAAAAAACATTAGACTAGGCTTAACTGAGTTCAATAAAAATCCATAATTTTGATAATGCATGCTTTTTAGATAGGTCTCTTTCACATTACCGTGTTTTCTATAACCTGCAGAAGTTGCAGTGCATGATCAAAGTCAGATGACCAATCATACTACCTTAGCATGAGTTGAGTTATTAGGAAATTCATTTATTTAAAACAACAAATCATCTTATAAGTTCATATAAAATTCTTTGGTTATATACGAATTCCAGTTTCTGCAATGTATGGCATGGTCACAAATCTAATTATCGAAACTGATAGATAATCACATATACAAACCTGTAAATGGCTTTTGACTTCATCATTAGTTAGCCCATCAACCTTCATTAGCTCCCTAATTTGCTTAGGTGTAGCAGCTGCAAGAAAAACCAAACAAAACAACCACATATCAGATACACATCCAATCATACTAACTGCCACATTCATTTCAAACACATGAAAATGTTTCAAGTAACATACTGTGTGAACCACCAAGCTGTTGAAGTGCATGCAGAAACCGGCGATGCAACTCCGGCGACCAGTTCCTCCTCTGTTTCCTTTGTCCTTCTTTATCCTCCTTCTTGCTGTTTCCACCCCCGCTGCCACCGCTAACAGTATCAGCAGTTGAGCTCGTGGCTGGAGCCGAAGCAGGCGATTTCGCCACTGCCCCATTAGTCTTCCCAATGCTTTTCTCCTTCTGGAAAGGATGAAAAGCACCCCCATTTCTCTTAACCTCCACCACTGAAGCCTTCCTAGGCAATTCCTGCATTCACCAAAACAACCCAATTTTCATCATTTCCTACTCTTTCACACCAAATCACTAATCAACCAATTACAATTCTGTTCAAATAAAACTTGCATTATTTTCAGTACCTCTTTTTGGGGTACATCTGGGGTTGTATTCCAAAGCTGAACAGATCTAAGCCAGTCTGACTTTTTCTTGTCACCGCTGTTGCTCTTATCCTTGTCATTAGTCTTATTCCGGTGATGATCAGACTCTTCTAGCTCCTCATCATTATCACTATCAGAAAACGAACTCCTCTTCAATGGTATAAACTCCTCAAACACATGTCCCTCACTTGAAGTCTGCTCCGAACACTCAGATTGCCCATGTCTATACTCAATACTATTATCCGATATCTCCTGCTTACACCTCTCAATAGCTAAAACCCCACAAAAAAAGAATCCTCATCAATATACAAAATTTCATGATTTTGAAACCAAATTAACCAATCGACAATGAACAAAAAAAAAGCTCAGAAATGAAAAGGTATGTACCTTGAGTGACAAGCTCCAAGCACAAAGGCAGCTCTCTTTGGAAAACTTGAATCTTTTGCTTCTCTTCCTCCAAGGCCTTCACATACAAACCAAGCTTTGAACCCTGCATTTCCTCTGTCGAATTCATTAACATTTCTGGTTTGCTTATCTTGGATTGTTCAGGTTAGATGTCTTCAATCAGAAGGAGATGAGATGTGGAATTGTGAATGTGAATATAAAGAGAGAGAGAGAGAGGGTTTGGTGTTGCTGTCCCAAGAAGCATAGATAGAACCGAACAAGAGGGAAAATTGGGGTATATGGGATCTAAGTAGAATCAGAATACAGAATAATCTGGCTACAGCCGGAACCAAATTATTTATAAGAAACCAACAAAAGCCCAAGTCTGTGGATTTGCATAAACAAATGGAAGAAGAAGAAGAAGAAAGTTGGAAAATTTAGAGGTGTAATTATCTCCAGGGTAAAAACAGAAGGAAAGAGAGAGATGGATATGTCGAGGTCGTGGCGTCGCGTACATAAAAACAGAATCTTTGATTTCTGGGAGTTTTTTTTTTCTGAAAAAAGAAATAAAAAAGAAATTAGCAAACCAGCGTGGGAGGGGTGAATATTCGATGTCTGATTCCTATTCTATGGGCTGGCGATGACGTCACCACCTTCCACACCTACTTTTTCTTTTTCATAAATTGTGTAGGATAAGATCGAAGGCTGATATTAAGTTGCTGGGGTCCGAATATTCCAGGGGTTTCCGAGAGGGGAGGGAATCTAGTGGGGAGGGGAGCGTGAGTGGACGCGCGGTGCCCACGTCGCGTATGATTCGGGGATGTGGCTTTTCGGGTTCTGAAAGGGCCAAGTGCTTTGTCTGGAACCCCCTATGAGTCCATGGCTATCCACACTGCCCTTCTGTTTCGGGGCTGTGGTTCATGATGGCGTCCCCACGCGCTGTGACCGGAACGCGCGTGTGCCGGACCAATGGGATTCTGACACCTTTCACGTTGGTGTTCACAGGTATATGCATTCCTGGATTCTCGACGTGAAATACACAAAACCATGATAGAAATTCATATCTGATATATATGCGGAGCATCTGGTTTCCAATATAGTACCTGTGACAAGAAGTACAATATTTGGTATAGTTAATTAATTTCGTTTATAGAGTTTAGTCGTAAGTTCGTAACTTTGATCTATTTCTCACTTCAATCTCCAACGAGTTGTTGGTTGATTTTGTAAACTACGAATTAAGAATTTTGCGATGTTTGGAGATTAATACTACTGATGGAAGGGTTGGATAACAACCCTATTTTGCTTTCACATCTTGGTGTGGAAAACATGATTTTCCTTGATATTTAGGTTTGATATTTATGAAAAAAAAAAAAAAACCAGAGAGGATGTCGACCGTATTCCAAACTCATTGCATATGCTGCTCGATAATAAGACCCTGCCATTCTTATTTTAGACACAAGAGAGACAAAGGTAGCAAATAGTATTATGCCATCAATGGAAAATTATGCCCTCCATGGAGATTGCAAAAGATTGTCTAAGAAATTCGGGCAATTGCAAATTCTTTCTCCTCTGTTTGTTTTAATCATATATATATATATATATGTGAGTGTTTATAGAGAAAATTAGATAAAAACCCAAAATACTAGACCTCTTTTAAGATAAACTCATACATATTTTTATTTTATTTTACACCCATTCCATATAAACAAATATACCATATAGAGCAAATGTCTATAATTAATAGTTTTCTTCATTTTTCGGTTTCTCTAATTTGCCCTTCAGACAGTAGAAAACTAAATTTGGTATATTTCTTAATTTTAGCATCAATTTGAAACTAAAATACTAGCTAAAATTTAGTTGGATTTAACTTTGTCATAATCAATTACATTCTTTAATTTATTACCTTGTTATTACTAACTTGAGTTTATATATATATATGCTATATACAGAAGTATGTCATTTGTAATAGGATGATACTTTTCATTCCTAAGCTCACATTTGGTGTCTCTCTACATAGTCGAAAAATGTATAATTATAAGGTACACGTTCTTGTTATTTGATTAATTTTTTTTTTAGATATATTATTATATCATTTCCCATCCTAATTGAGAGAACATTTTACTCTCTACTACTTACGTTTCTAATATACCTATTAAGTAGGGCATGATATGATAATATACCTAAAAAGAAGAAACCCAAAATTAGGTTTAGGGTACAGAGGTTTAGGGTATAGAGTTAGGGTATAGGTTCAGGGTTTAGGGTGTATGGTTTAGGGTATAGGGTTTACATCATATATATTATTCATATTATATTTTACCTTATATATATATTAGAGAATGAATTCCTTTAATCTAGATTTTTATCATAAAAATAAAGAAAACTACATGATTCTTGCAAATTGATTGAAAAATGTTAGTGTTAGAAGAAAAACTCATAATCAAGGTATTTAAGACAACATCAATTAAACTTATTTATTATATTAATATGTTATAGTTGAATGTTGACAATTGTGTAAAATTTAGAAAAAATGGGACATAATATTTATCATAATTGATACATTTTAGATGTTTATCAGATAGGAATATTAGGTGGATTTTATTTAAAATCACTCTTCAAAATTGGGTGTATATGAAAATTCTCTGTGTTTATATATGTGTGTGTGTCTATATATATATATATATATATAGAGAGAGAGAGAGAGAGAGAGAGAGAGAGAGAGAGAGAAATTTTGCAGCACATACTTTTGCAAATGAAGGTCACCGACTTCCTGATGGTCGGGTGTGGCAAGATGGATACTCAATAGCTGCTTCTAGAGCTTTGTTATTTAATTATGTAAATTCGGGTTGCCCAAGAGATTTTTCTTCATAATTGTTTAGTTTTCGTATATATATAAAAAAAAAAAAAAAATTGTGTCTGTTGGAGATGCATGTGAGTCATGAGGATTGAGGGATTATTATTGGACCAATTTATGCACAAGCCCGAAAGGATAGCCCAGTTTTAATCTGGGCTTCATTCACAGCCTGCAAAACAAAATAGGTTAACAAACATTCGTAGATATACCCAGGCTAGGGTTTTGACCTACAAAACAAAATAGATCGAGGGAAAGTGATCAAACTAGCCTCCCCGTTTGATAATGAAAAAGATCCGAATAACCGACGATGTGGATCGGTTGCCGACATGGAAGAGTTTCTGGCATGGGACTCGCTACCACAGTTTCATTATCGTTTTGACCTCACCATCGATAAAAACCCTCCCGCAGAGTCTGTAACTTCTGAGGATGATAAAACCTTGAGTATACTCACCCAACACAAAGATGATGATCTAAAACGAAAAATCGGAGCCTTTCAGATAACAAGAATTTTTTCTTTTAATGAGCAGAGGAGAAGAAGAAGGGAAAGAGCAGAAGCGCATGATCATCTTGTCGACCAATGGATCAAGTTGGTAACCAAACACTACCTCCTATCCCTGGATATCTCCTTCCCGGATCCTCGACATTATTCGACATCGAGGTACCGTTTTCCTTGCAGTCCTGTCGATCTCGGATCATTACAAAGATTGTGTTTAAGTGTTTGTGTATTGGACAAAGCATTAGTCCAAAACGGGACTAAGTTAAACTGTCTGAAGTCCCTTGATTTGTGTCACGTTCAGTTGAATGGGATCTTCTGGGAGCTCCTATTTAAATGTCCTTCGCTTGAAAATCTGAGCGTCAAGTATTGTTGTGATCAAGGTGATTATAAATATCTTCCCTTTGATTCTCGGAATTGTTCAAAAGGTTACAAGATTACAGCACCAAAAGGGGTTCGAACTCGTCGATATGCATCAAGGTCTTCCGAGGTTTTGGATGTCAAAGTACTCAAGAATTGGAAATTGGAGGTTCTGCACATACATACACCGTATTCTGCGATTTCAGGCATATATATGAACAATCTGACTTCGGCTTTGCCGTCTCTGCTGGAGTTGAGGTTGAAAACCGGTTACGGATCAGCACTATACTGGACAGTTTCGAGTCATCAACTCAAATCCCTAACAATTAGTATTGTGTGTGGAATCATGGGTTGCAAAAACCTTACGGTCAACCTAAAGACTCCAAATCTTCATTATTTCTCATACGAGGGTCCTGAATTAATCCCATCCTTGGATAGCCAACAGGACTGTATGATGCTGAAGGTACTAAAACTTAATCTAAGGATGCGTCCTAGTATTTCTAGTAGCCTTACGTACCGTGCAAATTGTCTCAACTCTCAATGGTTTCTTGCATTGCTAAATTATCTTGGGAAGTTGCCACAACTTGAAGGATTCACCTTAAAACTTGATACCAATCCTACAGAAGTAAGTCATATATAAGCTCATTGCATTTAGTGGTTTATTTATTTATTTTATTTATTGTAGTATTCACGTCCTACTCTTCTCCCAAATATGCAGATCAAATTTTCTCCGGGAAAACTAAGACACGAAGAAATTCATCCACCTTCACAAGTCTTGGATTTGTCACTGCACTTGCCATTGTTAAATATAAATTTGGAATCCATTGGTGCCTTACTTTGGATTTCTCATCCGATCACCTTATCTATAGAACTAAAGCACGGTCATTCATTTGACAAGAACAAGTTCATAGAGGTTGTTGGATATATAGCATTTCTTTTCTTTCTTAAGTTGAAAATAAGTCTAGTCGAGTATAAATATGTGTGTCATGCATGCTTATTTGTGTACTGATTATCAACATTTTGTGCATTGCAGTTCATCTATGAGGAGTCCATGTGCTTGAAAGAAAAACTACACTGCTGTAGAAATATCAGCAGTAAATGTTGGCAGCATTACTTAACGTCGGTTAAGTTAAAATCCTTTTACAGCATCAAAGATGGACAGAGATATGGTGAAGATTCACTGCAGATATTGGCAGATCTTAAAGAAGGAATATATTTGGATACAATGGTTGGATGCATTGTATACATAATTATTTTTCACAAAACACATAGATTTTATGATTTTATCAATTGAATTTTAAGTTTTATTTCTTAGGATTAAATTCATTTTACCCTTCTGAGTTTTGTGGTTAACTTCATTTCAGTTCACATTCTCCCAATTTTAAAAATTTACCCCCTAAAGTTTATAATTTAGACGTTGATTTTGACTTTATAACTCTAAGTATATGTTGTTGTTGTTTCTGTCTCATATTATCATCATTTTTTTTCCTTTTTTTTTTCGGTGAAGATGGCTGCTGAGCTGAGAGTGACTATGCCTAATGGGAATATAAGGGATGACAACAACATATACTTAGATCCCTTGTCATGGAAACAAAGGTTTGGCATTCTCAAATGCAAGGATTATCTTCACACTGGTGTAAGGTACGTGTACGTACAATCATCCACAATTCCATATATACACTCTGAAAATCAAATTTTAATATTTACGATTAGAATTGGGAGCTAACTTCTTACAATTAATATTGGGTACCAAAATTGGTGTTAAAGTTAAACCCTTCATAACCCGGCCATAAATACGAGTACAATGGGAAGAGAAAAAAAACTCTCAAAGAAAGCATCTTTCCAGTCTCCGAAACCTAATACTCAGTCAGAAATTTTGAAATATGAACAGTAGTATACACAGAGGTACAGAACTGCAGTTCTCTAGATTCCTCTTCTTTGGAACTGGGGTGGAGTCAAATACAAAATCTTGACTAGAAAGCAGTGTTGTGATTGATGATAGAGTTTGGCACTGCCACTTGAACAGTAGTTTAATTAGCTCTATAGGATCATCAGGGCTCTCTCTGTGTGTGATTGACAGATCAATGGGGCGGCTATGAAGTCTGATCAGATGCCACTCTTGGCTTTCCCCCAGTTTCTTTTTCAGACAAGACGAAGAATTGGAAACTTTTACTTTGTCTTTCCTAGATACAGGTCTCGCATATACATATTTTCACAAGGCAACACTTATGGGTGACCAACACACTATGTCTCTCATTTCATTCATTCATCTTCAATTCGCTATAGCAAGCACATGTCATTCAAAACATATACTACTCATGCTAGGACTAGGAGTACTTGCACTACTACATATTCGGAATTAAAGCATTGAGTTCACCCTTCATAATAATGCATATCAACCATGAATTATTGAACTTTCACAGCTATATCTCAAATTAAATGTCAAAAATAGAAAGTTGCTTATTACTTCTCTCGATCAGTTAGGGGTTAGGGGTTAGGGGGTATCTCCTACATTGCAAATTATGAGTAATGGTCAAGACTCAAAATCCACTTTCTCACTACATTTCTGGGTAGAAAAGGCAAAAAGTGTGGATGAAGATTAAAGAGTTCTTATCCCACATGTAGAACTTGGCCTCTGTCTCTCAGTGAGATCGAGTGGAAAATAATCAATTAAGAAGCTAGTATATATCAACTAATCAGCAAAGCAAATTTGATGCGCAAAAGTAGCACTCAAATAGTCATCTATGTGTATATATAGAATGCTAGCTGGATCTAGGGTTATAGCAAATTACCATTCTCTTCTGCCTTTTCTGTTAGCTAGGTTTAGTCATTATCATCCGGTTAGTCTTGATAAGCAACTTCAAAGTAAAAAGTGGAGGTGATCAAACCTAGTAGTACTTTCACAAAACCTTTTGCCAGTCTAGTCTTATTTATTTTCTTTGGGAAGAAGCGCAATGATCGATCGGTAGCAGTTTTACCATCTGCGTTTTAATCTCTGTGGTGAGATTACCCTTGATGGGATGGTTTGAATTCGATTCCACTTTTCTGTTTTGGGCCGTATCTAGTCAAACTGTCGTACTTCTCTGGTTGGCCCATTGATTAATATACCTAAAATGATAATAATAAACCATAACCAAGATAAATAAATTGATAATTTGATACGTGTGTGCGTGTGTGTCAGTGTGTGCTAAACCAGCACATTCTTTTTTCTTGTGCATATTGTAATATTGTCTGCATTAGTTCTGTAAATGATTCATGCAATTCTGCAAAATTATTGATGAATTAATTAGTGTAATAGTGCATGTTAATTAACTATTATTTGGGGATGATGGTGTGAAAATTCTCTACTGAGTGGGAAAGCTTTTGATTAGTTATGATAAGTCATATACAATGAGCTAATCAAACAGTTCAAATTCTCCATATATAGGCCTATAGAACACCATGAAAAAGTAATAGGTGTATGTTTAAAGTAGCAATTCTGCGACAAAGTAAGCTGTAGATGACTTTGAGTTGATAAGAAGAGAATGGTCTCATGACATCTTCACTTTCTGGCCAACATTGAGATTTTTGTTCATTTATATACAATGATGGAACTTATTATGCTAGGATTTTGTCTAAGAATCTCAAAAAGAAAAGAAAAGGTATATGTAATCAACATGAGAGAGCATATGATGATCAACGAACGTATATAGTAGTTAATTTTAGCACCAGCAGGGACAATAGTTTTTGCAGCAATACTACTCAGTTTTAGTGAGCTCTCTTTCCCTACCCTGAAGTGTTTCGCCCTTCAATTATGCCACAATAACTTAGATTTGTGTATGCATTTTCATCCAACTGATTAGCACTCAGGTCCCAGGAATCAGTGTACGTTTGGTAATTGGTAATTAAAGGTTAAATAAATTGGGGATGTGGTAAATGGTAACGTCCTTTTCCCACCAAAATTACTATCACTATCATCCCCATCTCTCTTTTAAGGACAAAAGTTTGATAATCAAAACTCACGCCTTCCGGTCTACAGTTCCTCCATGCCTGCCTTCTGTATCTATCTCTGCATCTCTCTCTTTTTTGGGTTCGAGAGAGAGACAGAGATAGAGACTGAAAGAGAGTCTTTTAGAGATCAGAGTGAGTAAGGGCAGATATCAGATTACTATATTCATATAAAAGAAATGAAAAGAGAGAGAGAGCTTGCAGAGAGCTTCATTACAGAGAGAAAGAGAGAGTTGGGAAACGAGCATTATTTTGGAGCAAAGTGAGTGAGAGTGGTATGGTAATGAATGAATATATTGGTACGCTATTCTATGCATATATTGCATTACTCTCCTCCTTTGCTGGTTTTTTGTCTCCCCTTGTTTGCAAACACGCCAAAACCTAAAACACACACATATAATCAAATCTATTTCCTCCTCTACACGTGCAACTTTTTTCACTCTCAACCCAATCACAAACCAATCCCTCTCATTTGATGGGGAAGATTGACATGATATATAATAGCTAGCTACCTATAGCTTTAGCTTTGCTAGATTTCCCTGCGCCTGAAAATAGTGAGTGGAAAAAAAAAAAAAACGATCCCAACATTAATCCAATCTGGTTTGTTTTATGCCTCCTCCTCCTTGCTGCTAGTTCCCTTTCTCCCACTCTTCTTCTTCTCCGGTGCCCTCTCTGTCCATCCAACAAACCATGCATCACCACGAAGATGAAGACGACTCGGTTTTTCTCACTCTCGGCCCTCCCGGACAGCCTGTCCACAACCATGTCCTCTACCACCAACAATCCTCCTCCTCATCCTCATCCACCCAGCCTCACCATCAAAACCCTAATTACAACTTCAATCACGAGGATGGTGTCACAGTAGCCCTTCACATTGGACAGCCCTTGACCACTTCTGCACCTTCAAGCAACATCAACAACAATGTTCACATCGGTGCTCCTATGGAAGCAGGCCAGTACTGGATCCCTTCTGCGGCGCAAATCCTCGTCGGCCCGACTCAATTCTCATGCCCCGTCTGCGGCAAAACCTTCAACAGATTCAACAACATGCAGGTGAGCTCATGCTGAGCCGGCCGGCCTTATAATTAAGCGATTCCATAAATTGAATTCTTATTGTTGTTCATTGTTTGTTTCATCAGATGCATATGTGGGGGCATGGCTCGCAGTACAGGAAGGGACCTGAATCGTTGAGGGGAACGAAGCCATCTTCATCCATACTCCGTCTGCCTTGTTACTGCTGCGCCGAGGGCTGCAGGAACAACATAGCTCACCCTAGGTCGCGGCCTCTGAAAGACTTCAGGACTCTGCAGACACATTACAAGAGGAAACACGGCACGAAGCCATTCGGTTGCCGGAAATGCGGCAAGCCGTTTGCGGTGAGAGGAGACTGGAGGACGCACGAGAAGAACTGCGGCAAGCTCTGGTTCTGCATCTGCGGCTCGGATTTCAAGCACAAAAGGTCGCTCAAGGACCACGTGAGGAGCTTCGGTGACGGTCACGCACAGTACGCTGTGGAGCTCTGCGCTGAGGCTGAAGAAGATGAAGAAGAAGATCCGGAGGATGAGGATGATAATGACGAGAGTAGGGACACTAATGGAGGAGGTCAGCATCATGGAGTTGGGACGTCTGTTTATTTTAACTATTAGTTAAGCTAAGTTAAAACATTATCATGGAATGCAGTAGTAGCTAGTATGATACTAGTTCGCATGGAGGTTGCTAATGAGTGTAATTACCTAGATTTAGTTTGGCGAGGACTGAGGACTAGTTCAACTTGACTGTGTGAATGTCTGTGTCTGTCTCTTGTGTGTTTATGAGAGTGAGAGAAACAGAGGGAGCGAGAAGATGAAGACAAACAGTACGATAGCCAAGGTTCTTCTATTACATTTAATGTTGGAAGTGGCAGTTCCATGCTTTAACTTAAGTATCTAATATCTATCTACCTCTCGGAGATCTGATACATATTTCCTTTTATTTTTCATGTTTTGACATTGTTTTAAATCTACTCGGGCCATATACTTCAATCATCCATGGACGACTATAACCAACAAGGATGTCTCGAATAGATCATATCGTTCTGATCTGTAAGTGAGTTCGATTTCTGCGCTCTCACCTTTGTGGAATAGCTCTGGCTTATTGCATATTTGGGTGTAGCTAGCTGGACTTCAACTTGGACAAGATATTGGATGAAATGTACGTTCTCTAAAATGTGTCATTGTCAAGCGTACCCTATTGTATTCTTGGCGAAGCTAGACTTCAACTTGGAGATAGTATGCGATAAAATGGTCTGTCAAAAGCTTGAGACTAAACTGTGACCAGGCCATGACTCATACATATCGAGCCACACAAATGAACAGATCAGTCGGCATTGAAGTGTTGAACGGTGGTCAGCGATTACAGAGATGAAGGCAGATATACATGCAGACAATGAGCACAGTAGTCACAGATTCTACTGTTGATACATGTTTTTATGCATCACATATCTTTAGCCCTAGCTTAGGGATAATTTATACATACATATACTGTTATACATATATATATATATATATATATATATATATTAACTAATACCAACTAATACCTTGCTAGACCAGTCCGAGTACTCTGAGTCTCTGAGTGTGTACGAGCTTCACTTGCTTCCTACTATCACTGGTAAAACTTATATGTCAGTGACCTAGCTAGGGTAAGGAGATGGACCACTGGTAAAAACTACTACTGTATTTGGGGTTTCGCCCAAAGAGAAGGACCTCTACCTTTTTCCTTTTCAGAACAACTACAAACAGATCATTATGAAACATTTTCAGACTCCCTCTGCTAGCTTCTCTCTTCTGCGCGTTTGCTTTACTCTCTCTCTCTCTCTCTCTCTCTCTCTCTCTGAACTCTTTGAATCGATTAAAACTCATCAAACCCTATCTCTCTCTGTCTCTCACTGTCGATTCCGTCTCTGTCTATCAATCTCAATCTCAATTTTGTGTGTATGGAACAGTAATAATGAGTACTAAGTATCATCATGGTTCCTTTCTGTTTGGCTTTATTACCATTTTTCTACATGTTATGTTTCAGCCTCGATCCTTTCGTTTTCCTTTTTTGCTACTTCAATTTCCCCTTGCATGCATGGATTCATCATATCGAAGTTAATTACCAGGGTAATTCATTAAGAGATTAATTTTGCAGTTAATTATAAACTAATTAGTCTTGTCTGATCTGTGCGTGTGTGCATGCATTTTGCTCAGCGTTCATGTCTCGGATAAGGGTTACAGAAGCTAAAAACATAAGGACTTTTGGTCTAAGATTCTAGAACCCTAATTAAATAAAAACCCGTTTTTTCCTTAATTTATTAAATTATGCAGAGAGATCGAACTTTGGGGTTCAGGATCCCAGAATAGTTTGCATGCATACATATTATAAAATCTAAACTATTAAGATCTTGTTAAACATTTTGATGTGAATCTGTTTGTCACTGCAAACATGGATCTTCGATAAACGAGGCTCCACCATATTCATGCTAAGCAGAAAAAGGCTTTGCTTTCAGACGTGCTATTATGTTTCCAACTTTGTCAATTTTACCCTGTCAGCTCTGAAGTTTCCCGGACTAATTTACCCATAGTGAAAATGACTGCATGCTAGCTTTCAAATAAAACTGTCCCAAGTACAAAACTTGACCTAGCTTGACACATTATCCCCAGGCATTACCTGATCATATATAATGCTCTCTCTCTCTCTCTCTCTCTCTCTCTCTCTCTCTCTCTCTCTCTCTCTCTCTGGTGCCATGTGAGCTAGCCTTGATATTATATATGAATTGGCAGAGCATTCAACAATGGTATAAGATCATCACGTTGAAGTTAATTTCCTGGCCAAGCAAAATCCATAAAATATATATGCAAAATAAATTTCGTGCATACATACTTATCCTGCACCCAGATTCTTAGCTGATACATAGATTATTATGTGTCTGCTGCTGTATGATTATTAGGCCTGTCGAGACTGGACATAATCATCAAATTTTAGATTCATTCGGATTCGAATCCAGTGTGTAATGAATATAAATGATTTGAGGTCCGGAGGAGTTACCAATGCATCACCGGTAAAAACAAACTCACAGAATATTTGTTACTTCTGTAGTGTAAAATTTCAGTTGAGTTACATCGTCTGTGAAACTGATCAAAGGTGTTTGTGTGATGTGGAATTGAAAACGATCTGTCGTTTTGTAGTTGTCAATTTATGATGGGGATCTTTATTCCTTTGTAAAAGATGAAAGAGTACTTTGGTCAAGCCAGGCACAAGCAGTTGAAAGACGAAGAACCAGTTCTTTATTGCTGGAAATGTGCTAAAAGCCTAAAACCATTCCGACCTGTTCTTTCTTCTTTTTTTAACTAAACTATAACTACTAACATGTCCCATACTAGATCAAACTGACGCTTAATTGAGTTAGCTAGCTTCTCATCCATTGCAGTGAAATCTGATGCGCATGTCGACGTTCTTTGTGCTCATCACGAGAATGAGCCTAGCCTTGCATATCCTAGCTAGCATTCGAAATATACCCAAGAATTCTCACAGTTTGTTATGAAATGTGTCTTGCAATTATGTGTCTATTTTGGCCACGATCCTCAGTAAGGAATAAAGAGGTAACTAGCTACCAAAGTAAATAGAGAGGGGATGTGGGCGTGCCACCTCACGGATGAGGAAAGAAGATGCGCGAGATCTTGACTTCTTGATCAAAGGGGGGGGCTTCAGGTGCCACCTCGCGGACGAGGAATTACAAGCACTAAGCTATTCGATACTCACGGTGTGTCGCGAGCAGAGCAATAATAGGGATCAGGGGAGAGTTCGACAAGGCTCTGAGCTAAGGCGAGGATGCGCTTAGGATTCGTTTTCGAAAGGCTTAAAGGGAGATTGTAGAGAGAGAGTCTTCGTAAGCCTTCGAGCCCCTTTATATAGTAGCTCGCCTTCTGCCAGAAGTAATCACTATCCAAGTCGGACTCTGAAACAGAATACCACAAGGACACTGCTTCACCCGCGTGAACCAACCATCTGTGTGACGCGTGTTCATTTCGCACAACACATTTCGCATAGGTCACTGCCTTCGCGCTGCCCAACTGTAGAGTCCTATGCGGACTCAAATTAGGAACGTCCTTATCCCGCGAGGTGTCACAGTCCTTGTGGAAACCTATCTCGCGCGGGCCGCGAACTCAAACCATCCCGCGAGCTCCTGAAGCTTGCTTCCATCTAGCGGGCCCTTGAAGCTCGCGAGCTTTAAAAAAGTTTTTTTTTATTAAAAGGGCCACAGGAGTTGACCCAAAGCATGTCAAAGACTTTTAGGGTTCTTCAACAATAAATGTGGCGCATGCAGACGCCTCTTCTTCTTCGCGAAGTCTCCTACGCTAAGCCATCTCGCCTCGCCTCGCCTTCATGTTTTAGGACTCCACTTCTACGCGAAGCCCATTTCGCCTTGCCTTCATGTTCTAGGACTCCACTTCTACGCGAAGTCCATTTCTTGACACCATGCGAAGTCTTTTTCGCATGCGAACTCTGCTATCTAGCTCGTATGATCTCGCTTGCGGGCCATCACTTGTGAACCCAATTATTTTGGGCTCGCCGGTGTGACGTGGACTATGAATTTAACTAATATTCACTTAGACATTTACTTGTCCAGTAAAATATTAGTTTGGGTGTAAACAATACCTAGATGTTTCTCTTGCACATCAATTAGCTACATTTTCTTTGGAGGTGTAACAGTAGTTGCCGTCGATGAACGATCAACTCGCGAAATAAGGTTGATCTCCATCTTCATTGTGATGCAAGTTTCCGTTCATTAAATAGAGATTTGCTGAAGTGCATATAGCTTGGGTGTCTGATCGGAAAAAGAGTATATATAAACAGTAAACGGGCCCTGCCTTCTAATTAAGAAAAGAGAGGCCTTGTTTAAATCTGACACGGCCCAATGGGCTAGCCTGAGCTTCAGATTAGTTTCTTGTCAAATACACTTCTCAGAAACTACGTTATTTCGGTTTTCTTGTTTAAAGTTCTTCCTTTTCTTTGATGAGTATCTTTTTGAGCAAAAGAAATGGCACCATTAGAGAGCTCCATTAGCTTCGATACAGACTCAGACACTGTAAGTTTAACTTGAAGTTTCTCACATACATGAACAAAAACACCCAGGATAAAGAGAACCCAAAATCTAGCACTACATGAAAAATAAAACACGAAAAATTTAGATTTGGAAGTTCCACTTTCCACTCTCAGTTGGTGAAGTTCTTGACAGTTGCTTGGGGCTCAGTTGCCTTGGCCGCCGGAGACGGCTCAACGCTAGGTGACGGAGCTACCGGCTTCCCGGTAAGCTCAGCAGGCAAATCAGCAATACCCTTCAAATAAAACGTGTAAAACAGCTTGAAAGGGAACACAATCTGCTTCAGCTTCACCTGCCCGTACACACCCTCAAAGATCCCAGATCCACCAGTAACAGCCAAGTAGGTGTCTTCATATGTCAAATAGGCTCCTTGAACTGAAATGTGACCATAGTCCCCGAAGTAGAAGCTGTAGGTTGCCTCATACCGGTCACCTTTCTTCTCCGGCACGTTTTGGATCAGCACACATAGCCCTGATGTGATCCCCAGCCTCTTTTCCAAGTCACCGGAGTAGATCTTGTTGCTGAATGGGACTAGGTCTCCGAGTGAGTTGACCTCCTTCTTGCTCAATCTCAAGTAAGCAGGGCTGCCTCTGTCTCGCTCATTGATCTCGTACACATTTAGCTCTTGAACTTTAGCTGAAGAACAATGAAATCAACATGTAAGTTTAACAGAAAGAACAATATAAATTGGATATGATCAAAAGGGGTTTAACGAGAGAAGTACTTACTGGGTTTTGTAGAGGGCTCTACTGTCTTCTGCTTCTGGCCGAAGAAAGCTGCGGTGTTGAAGCTCTTTGAGTTTGAAGAGGCTTGGTGGATTGGTGTGGACTTGAGGGCAGGGAAGGAGTGTGAGAGATTGAAACCCAACAATCTTTGGGTTTGAGAAGGTGAAGCAGACTTGATTGGATTGGTGAGATACAGAGAAGAAATGGCTTTGAGAGAGCTTGCAGATGCCATTGAATGGAACAGAACAGAAGAGTATAAGGGCGTTTCTAAGATTTTGATCTGGAAATTCAAGATGTTGAAGATGATGGATATATTAAATGGGGAAGTGGGGGTTATATAATAGGGATGGTTCTTAGAATAATGGTGTTGAACACGTGGTCGTCCGAAATGAAAAATTGAAAGAAAAGGGGGACGTGGTCGGTGGTATAGTGTTTCCCACGTGGATTTTTCTTGGTCTTTTTGAAAGAAAAATGAATTATGTTGCGACTTTCCCAATCTCACTAGAGCTAATTTCCAAAGTCTCTGAAATGTCAGTGTTCTTTTACAGAATTATATTGACCAATCTATATGTCCAGCATTCTCAGCTACACCAGGCACATAATGCCATAGCAAACAACAAAATAGGCAATCAGGCTTGAATGTTTCGAAGGTTTGACTGGGGTGCCTGATTCAGGTGGGAAAATTCACCGGCGCTGTAATTATATATACACCGAAAATCTGACCGGAAGAAGCACGTGTTGAATGACTGAAGCTTCGCCGTCACGGAAACTTGGACGGTGAGCAATGGAATTTGGGGCTGCATTTCAATATCCCGGCACAATGTTGCTGGTGTTTTACTAACCGGCCAAAAGACCTGCATGAAATTGAAAAGGGCATGTACCAAATCAAATTGGAATTACTGAGAAAGTTGGGTCAAACCTTCTGATGTCTCAATATAAAACACTGGCGTCTTTGATGCATGGCATGTTGGGTATTGAATGGGGAATATATTCTAATTTTGTGGAGACTTTTCAAGTTCTGATAAATTATTACATGAATCTAACAGAAACAAGAAAAGATGAATGGAAAGTTGGAATCACATTTCTTATTCTACCATATATGCAGGACTTCTGATTATGACGTATATTAAAGAAAAGGGACAATAACTATACCATATCAACATGTCGTTAAAATTTCAGCACCAGTTCTAGTAATCAGAATGGTATGCTCAAACTGCGCTGCAGGGCTACCATCAGCGGTTAGAGTTGTCCAGTTGTCTGGCCATGTTACGCACTCGATGCTTCCCATAGTAAGAATGGGTTCTGCAGTAAGGAAAAAGAGTGAGACATTAATGAGACAAGGATTTGTAAACCAAACTTCTACTGCTCACTCCGTAACTTTTGTGCTTCTGGATATAATATTTATGGTTGCGATAATTTAAATTCTATCTTGTAGCCATCAAACTAGTTTAACGTGTTGCCTTCAGTAAATTCTTTGTTTTATATGATGAGACTGTACTCACCAATAGTAAAAGTTTGACCCTCAACCATGCTACCAGACTGGTCATTACCTGTAAAACAGGAGTATTAGATACAAAGGATTACTCTGAGAGTTGTTAATCCAAAGGAGAATGATTAGTGGGCTACAGAAAACTTATATCACCCCTGCCCAAAGAAAAAATAAAAAAGGAGGACATAAAGGGGATGAGAGAATTTTCCAGTCCACATTTCCACATCAATCATTTGTTTATATTTACATATATCTGGCACCCAGTCATCACATCATATGTGAAATGTAAATATCTTAAACCTTTAAGGCTGGTGGTGCATTGATTATTCTAAAGAAGCTGTGTTAAGAGCACAAATCCTACCTATCAGTGTAATGGGATTAAAATGTCTTATACTGTCTTGGTATAGTAAACATATATAAGGAGTTCACTGCTCCTTATATAACAACTGAAGAACTAGTAAAAGATTATGCGAGAAGTTGGAACAACCGAGTCACTTACGGTGATGTAATATCAATGGTTCAGAATGAAATACGGTACCCACACCATGCCCAACAAAACGCTCTACCACGCCATAACCAAATTTTTCAGCATGTTCACTGAAAACGAAATACAATGTTAAGAGTAACAGAGGAACTTATGAAATCAGCTCCCATGTGAAATAAGCATTCACCATATGCAAATCACATGTTTACTCTATCAATCATCACTTCAAAGTATCCAGCATCCACAATAATAGCGTTTTCAGAGAAGCTACTTTTTCTTACAACTATAAAAGCCAAGAAAATGGCATAGAGAAATAGAGGCAGATGAAGACGATCATCGACTGACCCACATAACAATTTAAAGCATAATCATGTATTAGTACAAAGTACAAACTAAGGTTTTGGTTTGACCATACATTCAAGTAGTCAAGCAACACTAACAATCTATGTGGTAGCTAATTTCAATAGTATATAAAGCGCACATAGAAACTGTTAATTTGTAGTTCAAATCTAAAACACTAACATATACCAGGCATGCATCACACTTATGACACATATCTATATCCAAAAGCTGACATTGTGAATGCTGTTTTCAGTTTGGTGCTTTTTTTTAGGATTCAACTTAATAATCTAAAAGAAATCCAAGACCTGTTTAATCCAACATATCATGAAAAGGTGAAATAATACCTAATTCTCTTTCCAATCTTCTTGAAGCTAGCACCATCCTTGCAAACTGCTATGCCTCTTTCCAAGCACTCTTCCGTTACCTATCACCAAAAGAAACAAAATGACAATATATGAATGGGCGATGCATAGATTCTACATGTGGGAAAAATACAATCTCCGTCAAAATCAGACAAGCATATATCGACATGATATTCAACGGACATGAATGGTAAGAATCATCTTTATACATGTTCAGCGGAATTCTGATAGGAACTACAGGCTGCAATGCAAGTATGCTACCAAGCTGAAAAGCTTACCTTCACTAGGCGTTGCATACTATCACTGACCTCCCCACAAAGAAATGTCTTTGAGGTGTCTCCATGGTATCCCTGTCACAGAAGGTGTAACAGAGTATGAGGAAAAATTAAGCTCCCACTTTTGATAAGCATGATAAAAACAATACGATACTTCGTACATTCATTATCTAATAACAAACAGATACAAGCAGTCAATGCAGTGAAATACCACCGATTGAATAATGCTATTCATCATCAATAATGGAAGTGAGGTTTTAAGTATCAATCACCTTTTAAGTCTTAAGTTTCACCCATTTGCATGACTTCGAACAATACGCTACAGAAAGCTAATATAGAACACACTTTCTATAAACACAGTAACACCTATAACTCTTTATGTAAAATCAGTAATTTTGCACACTTGAACAGATTACTGATAGAATCATAGCTTAGACCAGATTCATTAGGTTAAGCAAGGAATGAGCTAAGATGAAAATCATACAAATCATTAATTAGAGAACATACATTTAGGTAGACAGTAACATCTATGTTTATGATGTCTCCATCCTGCAAAAGAAGAAAAACATCAGTGCGTAATTCACCAGGAAAAAAACAAAAGTTAGTGAGGAATGGGTTGAGTACTGTGCATGGAGCACCTTGCAAGGCATTCCGAACCTGTAACTGACGAGAATCAGGTATTCCATGGCACATGCACTCATTAACAGATGTGCATACACTCTTTGGAAATCCCCCATAGCCAAGAGGTGAGGGATAAGCACCAGCATCAATAATCATCTGGTGCACTGCTTTGTCAATTTCATTCGTGGTTACCGAAGGCTGAAAGGATAAGAAGACATGTCAATAGAATGCCAAGATTGCATCAATTTTGAAAGCTATGATACAGGAAGATGATCAAGAAAGAAAGAAGTGCCAACTTTAGGGACCTATTCAACTAGTCCAAGATGAATGAAAAAGGATGACGTTAGAAGATCAACATCAACTTTCCAGACAAGTTAACATCCAAACGTATCGTGAACATTTACATGTTGCTTGAAAATTAAGCAATTCTGAGAATCATGGCATTTGGCATGTCTATGTACTCTAATAGCCCAATGCTGAACTGTAAGTCAGAAACTGTCTGACCTAATCAAGATGAAATAATTCTAAAGTTCATCGAGTTTTATGGATAACTAATAACTAATATAAGTCAACCACACACGCAATAAGCATACACATGCAAGGTTCTGGACTTTGATAGTGAGTTGAGGTCAGCAGGCTTTACACCCAGCATAGTGAGACTACCAAAAGAAATCAATATAAATATCAACCAGTATTAGTTCACAAACTCACCCTAACTAACTTCCCTGCATTGTCTAAAACGCGGGCAGCAAGTTCACATGCAGCTCTCATGGCGGCAATACCTTCCGAACCAGGAAACTGATACTCACTGGCAATTTCTGGCAGTATAGATGTAGCTGCATAAGGAGGCCTTGGAATGTCATCTGGAACAGGAAGCATCGGGGACACCCTCCCACGCTTCAATGGCACCCTTCTCTTACCCTTTGTCATAACCTTACTCTCGCGCATTCTACAAAGGATCAAACAAGCAACCAACAAGGCCAGATAAGATCACTAAATGACGTTCTTAGCATCAATCATCAACATTATACCATGGCTTGATTCATGTATATACCTAACACACTATTATATTTCAACTTTAGTGTAGAATTTATAACACTAAACAAGTATCAAATTGCTAATTTCGCAACACCGAATAAACTGTTACTAATCTACTTTGAATTAGTCTAGAGTTTTGATTAATCAGAAATTTAGAACAAAATAGCAAAGGAGAGAGCACCTTTTGATTCTCATGGCCTCTTCCAAGCCGGAAAGCTTCCGAGCAAAGACGACGAGTTGTTTCCGAGAAAACGACGCTCTTCCTGGACATAGATAACACATAAACGACGATTAAGAACCAGAACGGAGGAAATTCAAGAGGAGAGGAGATGGAAGTGAACAGTGTGAAAGGGAAGAGACACGAACCGGAGGGAGAGGAGAACGGAAATGTGAGCGGGGACGCCTTGAAGAGAGCTGAGCTGGCGGAGCTTACGGAGGCGTGGCCGTGGACCGGAGCGGAGAGTTGCAGACCGGCGACGGCGGCCATTGTCTCTCTACGGCGAGAGTGTAGGGGAGGGAGTGAGGATAATGGAATTAGAATTTGTGTGCGTGTTTGGATTGCTTTTCTGGTGAGAGATGTGGGCTTTAGAATATTCTGGGCTTCGTTGGCCCAGCATAGTAAATAAGGAGGCCCAATTTTTGTGTAGATCGAGTCACACTTCCTGGCTAACAATCAAATTGAGTGTGAGAGGCAACTTGAAAAGTTAATGACCGATTACTATTGCATTAGTGGATGTCTACGTAGATAATTAATCTAGATTAATTTGGATGTACGGAAGGTTATAATCATATATAGTATCTTGCAAACACAAGGATGAGACTTTGAGCAAGTCTTGACTAGGAGATCGGGATCACGACAACGACAAATTCAAAGGAGGAAATTGAGAAACAATTAACCAGTAAACGTGGAGATTAATTAGTCGAGACTTGGAAACCTATATCTGTGTTCGTTTTGATTCTCCAAGACCGACACCTTGCTAGCACGCTCAGTCAAAACCTGCAACACAGATGCCTTCGACATTACGTCGACGTTTTAACCGGTAGCTAGTACTGGACGTCTGAGCAGCTTTAGCTTAAAGTCTCCAAGATTCCTCTGCTACCTGTAACCTGCTACAAGCCTTTGAATTGCCTTCATATGATTCGAGTCGGCGAGCGAAACAAGATGAAAAGTAGTTCAACACCAAACTCAAATTACCCGTATGAATATGAAAGCTGAAAGTCTGAGACTCTGAGACGTTTCAGCATGTGAGTGGTACACATCTCACAACTGGGTAGTAGTAGTAGTACCGAGTTTGAGTGTTTCATTGATACTTGGATACAGCTAGCTTTCTGCAGAGACTGACGAGACAAAATCATCGATCATGTATACCATGTTCGGAGAGGTTCATCCTCCAAGGAATCTAGCTCCGTCTCCAGCTAGCAGCTGGCTCCCTCGGCCAGTAGACCAAGTCCGTCATCATCAGCCTAACCAAATCCCACTGATACGATCTTTCGAAATTACATAGAAGAACGTTATGCAAGATTATGATCTTTTGCTCGTAAAACAAGGATTTGAAAGGAAAACAAGGCAAGGCATGCTTATGTCACTATATACGTGATTGAGAGTCATTTATCAATTGTTCTTATATATAGCATATCATACGAAGAAACTCGGTTACTCACTCTTCTAAATTTGAATTTGTTTTCCACCAAAATTTCGATCCAAACCTAGCCGCGATCAACCACCTAGTCCACCCTATTTGAATGTATGATCGATTAAAATACATATTAATCTCAAATTAGTAGCACACTAATTGAACTAATAATTAAGTGCTTCGATTATTACAGCAACCACGACACTAGCATTGTATATTCCATCAGATCGATAATTAATCAGAAATATCCGCAGCAATGACTCTGAAGAAGCTACGAGGAACCATGCAAATAATTAACCTAAGCCAACATGTAATTAACTAATTATTCCTCAATATTTGCCTTCTGTGTACAAGTACGACAGTCTTGTGCATTGAACTCGTCAAATATAAATTCCGAAAAGTCAATCGTCTTGTGTGGTTTTTAAGCCTGAGACAATGATATATATAGAAATTCCAGTACTCAATCCCCATCGAGGTACTATATATCCACTGGGAATAATACGCATATTTTGACCATTCATATTTAGAAGCTATGCATGTGACCGATCGATATACTAATTCTCACAATGACTACCATGTTCAATATTATTGAGCTAGCTAGCATGCAGATAGTTAATTATCGTCGCGTTGGGTTCGTAAATTAGTATAATCTTATAACTACATAAGCATGATTTTTGCCGTCACATTATCTGGTGGAAGATCCGGTACATGTATCTGTTTGGTTTCTGGGCACGGACACATGCATTTTGGTTGATATGAAATTCAAGTCGCTATTTGTGTTGAGACACACCACGCACAAGTAACAAGTTCATGTTATGTGATCTTTTTCTTTCGTATTCAGCTCCATATAATCTCATGTTTAATATCAACCGTACCCCACCACAGAAGATCATTATGCAAATATATTGGATTCTTAATACACGGAGATTGTTGCTTTCCAAATATCCTGTCTTCGATTCGTACCCTAGCCCTCAGCTAGCCGATATTACATTGTAACGAGTCCACCAGATCTGTTCAGAAAGAAAACTTGAGATCTACTTCCATCAATTTGCTTAGTTAACTATCTGTATGCTGTGTACTTGGTGTCCGGAACTTCAATCTTAGTCATTATTATCGGCCGAAAATGAAGCGTGAGTTATACAGGCCTAACTTTTCGAGCAGGAGCAAAAGCATACATTCCCTTGTCCAACATACATGACTCAGTGAACAAAGAGAAAGAGATCTATAACGTTGTAACAGAAAGAACAAACTAGAAAAAAGCCATGAATAATAGCTCGAACAGGATCAAGTTGGCAGTTAAAATCCTCCTTTGGAGAAATTTTCATTAAAAAAAACTTGAAACAAAAGCTTTTGCTTTCTTCATCAGCTTCTTCTTCTTTTTTTGGTCATGTGATTTACAGATTCACCTTAACTTGCAACTACACCTCCTCCTCCTCCCCCCTTGACAAACTCCTAGGAAAAATTACAGAAAAGAAAAATGTTACAAAGCTCCGATTATCCTTTGCTTCTTGCTAAACTCTAACTCCAACAACTCAATCTCCCTCATTCTCTTCCCCACAACATTGCACCCGATAGGAGCCTCCACAGCAGAACCAGCCGCGCCGCCGCTCCCAGGTACTTTGAAAATGTTCACCCCAAACAGCCGGACCATCTGAACCGGGTTCGGCCCAGTGCTGCTCCTCGTCTTCCAATCTATATAAAGCTGCTTGTCCGGCCCGGTCGACCTCTGGAAGCTCACAATGTCGCCGGCCTTGAGATTCTTCTCCTTCACGAACCGGCTCCACCCTTTGGTCAACACGTAGCTCTGGCTGCTGTTCCAGTACGAGTACCGGAACCGCCACACTTTGCCGCCGACGTCCTCGAAGTGGAGCAACACGCCTTTGCACGTGCTTCCGCTTTGCAACGGAAAGTGCTTCTCCGCGTGTTGCTTGGGTATGACCAGCCGGTTCAGCTTCCCGACATCGCTGGGCGTGACAGCTTTCTCGAAAAGCTGCTCACGCGCTTTCGCGGCGCGGTCCGGGCCCTTTAACGGGCCGCCCTCGCCCCGGGCCCGCCGCTTGCCGTTGGAGTCGAAGCCGTAGTTGCGCTTGCTCTGCTCCAGCTCGTCATTGTAAGTGTGCTTTCGTAACATGTCGACGATTTCGGATTTGGAGTGGGAGCTGAGGAAGGCGGCCTCGATTTCGTCGTCGTCGTCGTTGTTGTCGGTTGTTAAAGACTCTGTTAAGGGCTTGAAGTTAGTTACGGCGTCACGGCCGCGGAAGCGTTGGGCCGCGACGTCGTAGGCGCGTGCGGCCTCGTCCTCCTCGTTGAAGGTGCCGAGCCAGACGCGCTGGTGCTTCTCGTAAATCTGAGCGCCCCAGCGGCCGTTGGGCTGGGGGACGACGCCTTTGTACTTGGAGGAGGGGAGCTTGCGGGACTCGGCCTCGATGCCGTTATCGGAGTCGAGAATGACGCTGCTGGCTCCGCTGCCGACGCGGCAGAGGCTCTGCGGCGGCGATGAGAGCTTGTTGTTGTGTTGGGTGTTTGGTCTCGGGGGAGGTGAGATTGACATTGAGAGCTCACTGGTAGTGCTCTCATCTGTTGTGCTGCTTGTTATGTCCATGGTTAATTCAGAGCTGTGGGTTTCAATATCTGAAGAAGAAGAAGAAGATGAGGAGGAGGATAAGAAGATGGTGTTGCTTTTGACTATTGACGTGGGTAAGAGAGAGAGAGAGAGAGAGAGTGTTGTGTTCTGTTATGATGAAATGGGATTTGAAGAGTGAGTATATATAGGAGGGGTGGTGGCCTTGGTCCATTGTTTTTCATTTGGCTTTTGTTTTGGGGAGTTTAATATTTGAATTATAATAATAAGGGTGGGAGATATGGGGATGTGGGTCAACCCCAGGGCATGGTGAGGAGGGAGGAAGGTTCATGGGTTCCTGTGAACAATGGCAAATGAGAAACTGATGAAAAGGTGAAATGAAGTAGCAGGGGTAATTGGAGGCTCATAGTATGTGTGGGTTGTGGGTTGTGGGCTGTGTATGGTGGGGTGGGTCCCGGAACAAGTTGGCGATGGGGTTCACATGAGTATGGACCGTGTTTTAGACGAGTTCATCCCCCCTGAGACTTTACTGCTCCATCCTTCGATGCCTTGCTAGCACAATGTTTTGAAACCCAGATCTGTTAGATGCGATCATACATCGGATTTGAACAGAACTCCAAAGTTAAGCGGTACCAGGATATGTAACCTTTTGGAAATGCCTCGGTCTGTATGTTGTTTTTTGTTAAAACCTAAAAGATAACCGAGCCAACTGTTTGTGTAACGCGACACACGTTTTAGCGGCTCTAGTGCTTATAATTCAGTGAAATACCCTCGGTGTTCATGAGTTCATAACAAAAAGGACGATATTTTGGGTTGGGATTGAGTCTATGATTGGTGGTGTGTGCTCCAATTAGGAAGTAGATAAACACTGAGGAAATGAGACACAGACCTGAGGAAGGGGTTAGGATGGGCTGTGGGGGCTAAAAGTTAAATGGAGGAGCAAGGAGAGGATGGAGATGGATTGGATAGGCATTGGAACTTCATGTTTCATGTACAAATTAAGCTCATCCAACAAGAAATTCCCCCATTTCCACTTACCTGGCTTCACCTCATTCGTCCTTCCCAGCTTTCCTTGTTTGTCTTATTGCCCAGGTTCAACCTTACTTAGTATCTTCCAAATTAAAATCAAAATCAAAAAAAATCAAAAATTGAAAAAGAAGAGGTCCATTATTTGCAACCAACATTGACATTTCTCCCTCCAAGTGGGCACCGTAGCCCTTACCTTGTTCTATTACAAGTTCATGCACACAGTGCCACCACTTCGGCCGTCGGATTAAGATTGCGGATCAGAAGAAGCCGATCCGACGGCGGTGAACTGGTCCTCTAATAATTAGGATATTTAAGGCTGATATTGTTTTTATTAATTTGGGTGGGTTTTTATGTACGGAGGAGTCCACGGTCTGTTTGGCGGGACCACGTGGGATGGGCGTAGATAAAAACCGCGGAGCGGTGATCACGGTTAGTGGTTTTGGGGATATTACGTGGATTAAGGATTAATTTATAATTTTTAGGTCTGGGGTTTTTTCTGTATTTTAATTGTTTTGGGAGAAAAAGGGAACGTACGTACGTACGGTATTTTGTATACGTATACGGAAACACTGTTTCATCTTTGTGTCGAGGCCACTCCTTGCATGTGGGAGCTAGCTTAAGGAAATGATAGGGTATGCCATATGGTGGATGGACTCAATTATTTGGTGCACCCCCTTATAATAGAGATCTGCTTGTACCAGAGGATGTATATGTACTAGAAATAAGAAACAAAAATGATCTGCTTAAATGGATTGTTGATTGCTGGTTTTCATCAATTTTGTTCTTTAGTTGTATAACCAAGTAACGTGTTTGGGTTCGACTTTTGCCTTGCTTCTCGGTCTACAATCATCGTAACTTATGTGTTACGTTTTTGACATGCGAATGATTTCGAATAATGAATATCTTAAAATCTAATTTGTTTTCTTCTAAAGTAATGACACGACATCAATCAGATCGCATACTCGTAACGGCTAGTACGTGGTGTGATTTGGAAGCTCTTCCATTCAACAACAATAAAAGGCGTATAAACCCCATGTTGGAGCTATCTCAATTAGACATGATTGCATATAATGTGTTAGCTACCGGTTACACTAACAGCAGCGAACTAAAGATAACCAAGAAAAACATACTTTTGTTACACGATTCATCTTATTGTAAGAAAACAATACACTGAATCGAAAGTTTACATTGATTATGTATAGTCAGATTACTAGAACAGGGTAAATGGTGATACAAATTTGAGATCAATGTAGATGTTATATGTTGGTTAATATTAGCCAATAACAAAGTCTGCCGTCACCATTAGGGCATGCACATTACTATATCAGGTCATATTCATTTATCGGATTGCATATACGTCATGATCTATCAAATCCAACGATTAAAGCGCATTATAAATCAAAAAACCCCCAAAAGAATAGTAACAAACGTGCATCACTTATCTTCAACTTTATGTAACATACCCTCTTTGATCTTTTCTTTTAGTTACATCATCGAGCTTATTGTTAACAATATTATCATTTTGGCACCAACCTCTCTTCTCACTGGTCTAAATCTATCCCCAGAAACCTAATTCGATGACACAAAGGTATAATAATTCTCGCTTTAATCATCATCAAATCTTGATTTTACAAGTTCTTTGAAGTGGGTCTTGGGTTTCTAGTCTCACATTGGTTCTTCCCCATTTTTGAAATAACCACGGTTTATCTATCCATTATCTCTTAGGTGGCTAGCATAAACTTGAGCTATCACTTTCACCTTAGTTTAAAATTAACAGATGAATCATACATAAACCAATGAAGAAATTGTTCAGGTGCTTTACTTTTTTCACCGTCGACTTATTCGACTTATTAAACAAATCGGAGACGGATTAAAAGAATAATCGATTTCTTGTCAACCATGTGTCACACCCTTATCTCAAATAATCTCGTTTAGGCTTAATTAATTGAAGATTACCGTATATAGTGGGCGGTGGTGACGACGAAGATTATTTCTCATTGTCACTAATCCGAATCGGGTTAGTGGCTAATACTCTGCTTAGTAATATTAAAAGCATGCAAAAGCAAAGTGTTTATCTGTTGCTAATCAAATCCTATGTGATTATCTAATCCGATTATTTATAATGCTGGCTGTTTATAAGCCTCTAATTAAGCTATATATCTAGGGTTTTATTTAGTTGTTGATGATGACGACACGTCACCGCCCGCCAACGCACTTGCAACAAGTTCCATGCTAAATCCCTTTTCTAAAGAGAGAAAGGAAATTTTAACGTTTGTGATGACGAAATACAAATATGTGGGGGGAGTAATGTTTGATATAGATGCTATGCTTGTAAAGAATTAGTTAAATTCAAGGGAAGATATATACATGCATATTAATGTAATCATTTGTTCCCAAAATATAGATAATAACGAAGATAAGCTAAAGAATATATATATATATACACACACACAAAAGATATATAATAACAAATATATATATATATATTGCCTATATTTTACAAGATAATTTTGTTATAGTTCAAACGCCTACAACTATACAGCTTTGCGAAGCTTTATGTTTTATTAGTCTTGTAAATGCACGAGATTCTAGAAAATGAAAAAAATTTCACTTGAACTGCTCTTTCAAAATTAAGTGGGATGAGATAATCTAATTTTTTTAGATAAACTGCTTCACTAAAAGTAGGTATGAAACTACCACGATTTTTTTTTTCATTTAAATTTCAGTGGTGTTTTACGGTTCAGCCCATAATATTTTTATTTTTATTTATTTGAGATCATTTTGCTAGCTTGGTTTTTTGGGCAATTGAAAAAAAAAATTCACCAAAGCCACGTCTGCCTTTCTAATAGTAAAGATAGCATGATGAATTTGATTATGTTTATTTGTCCTAAAAAGAAAAGATACAAATAATCTAATCGTATTTGGGAAGAAAAATAGGAAAGGAAAACTGTGGAGCGTGATTGGATTTTTGTCTTGATATATAGGTTGGAGTTGGATAAAAGAATTTGTGTCATCACCTTTTGCTTTGGATCTGGAAAGATTGATGTGATCAATTAGGAATACAAGATATTTAAGGGTTCAAGATATTGTTATTGATTATATATTGAATTCAAGTGATAATGTTAATGAGCAGAGGTTTAGGTGTTTGATTCCGTTCTATCGAATCCGTTCAACCTTCGCATGCAAAAGAAAGTGACTCCATCTTAATATTTGAGTATCATTTGGATCTACATCGATCTTTAACAGAAGAAGTTAAAGAACTTGTTGATAAGTTATATCCCATCGATCCCAATCGAAAGTATGAATAATGGGATAAGTGCAAATCGTCGTATTCTTTTGGGTATGGTTAAGTTTTGATGCATGGCAAATTGCATTCGATAATGTCTTGGAAATGGTTAATAATATATATCTTGTTGATTACTATGCTGCGCTCTTCAGATCAATAGGGTTGGAGGGCTAAAAATCGGTAAGATATGAACTAAGAAACTACCGGAAAGTTGGTTCTTGTAGATCAAGCTGAACTTTGCGTGAAGTAATTCTGTGTTTGAAGATCGACAAAAACGATACTACTTATGAACATACAAACAATTAAGTCGATATTACAGGCATGTATAGAAACCACATCGATCACACCTAGAGAGGCAAAGTCCTAATAAGCAAAATGACCTGCACTACCGGCAAGCTGCCACACACGCGGTGGAGCTCAGCTCATGTCGATCAGCTGGACCACCGGAGGTCTATTTTTATATGGCAATTTGCCCTAGTTGTGAGAGAAAAAAGAAAGAAACAGTATTATGCGTCAACAACACGCTGTTATTATTTGTTGCATATTACTTTGTTGTTTGTTTCTTTCTTTCTTATCTACCAACTTGTTCCGCCTCCCATCTTCGTCTTTCTTATTCTTCTTCTATTCACACGCGAAAGAAATGAAGCTTCAATATTATTATTGTTAACTACAGCAAACTAATATTATGATGAATTAATCCTTGACCGCTGCTAGCTAGAGATATATATATATATATATGTGGACAATGACCCATCATTCCAGGTCAAACCACGTGAGATCGTATCACCCGCTCAACTCTCTACTACTGCTTGTTATTACTACTCGATCATTAATCTTTTTAATGAAGATTTGGCAAATTGCTACTGTATCTCGAGTTTACCATCTATGTATGTGTGATTATATATGTTTACCCTCTATGTGATATATTATGTATATATCAGGTAAACTTCTTCTTGACATATTGACATTCATGTAAATGTGTAATGACGACATTACACATTTACATGAATGTCAATATGTGAGGAAGAAGTTTACATTTCAAACATTTTTGGGGTTACATTTCAAACGTCTGGAACGGAGGACTATGATTGAGGTTGGTATCACAGTCGCAATAATAGTGATGATCCAGAAAATCAACGCACAAGTCCAGCTCAAAAATTCAAAAAAAAAAAAAAAAAACTAATCAGAAGAGAAAGAAAAAACGCATGAACGGGTCAAAGTAAGCTCTCCAAGTCTAGAATTTGGAGTGTGGATATCGTTGTTCATCTCAAATCAAAGAAGGAAGATTCTCTTCATGTTCATTTCTTTCTGTTTTGGATTGGAATTCCAAATTATCTACTACACCAACTAGGGCAAAGCAACAGGTATTGTTTGGAAGCTCTCAGACCAATAATGAGCTCCTTCACTACCAGTTGATCAAGTAGATGTAAATTAGTGATAGTGGTAGTAGTACTAGCTCTACAAGTCTATAAGTTGCTTTTGTTGACCACATAACCAGTGCCAACCAATTCCCATTGGTCCTACAGGACCCTGTGTGCCACATAACTCCCCTCATTGTTTGATAGGGGATCCATATATTACTCATCGAGTCAGATAAGGAACAATGTCTAAGTTGTTGTTGCCCTAGTTAGCTCCACTATGCTTATAGTAGTTCACATTATCCTGGCTTAAAATTAACCACATGTAACATTTTAATCAAATTAATCCACATTATATTTAACATTTTGATCAAATGGGTCACTGTGATAGCTAGGGTTTTATAATAGTACAACTAGGGTTTTAAAATATATGCCCCTTCTAGACAGAGTGTACATCAAGTGTGTGTTGAGCTTGACCCACCAATTGAATCTAGGCAGTATATATGGGGTCTCGTTAATTTGACTTGATCAATGAAATAATTGAGTCTCTAGTACTCTCTCGGTTTTCCTCTTCAAAAGCTTATTTGGTGTGCAGCTAATTGATGTTGCTTTGTTTCATGTCCTATGGTTTACCTTGACTCTTTCACATTCAAAGCCTTAAATCATGAACTCCAAATGTGCATTTATTTCAAATCTTTTTACCTGATAAAAAACAGTAACGATACGGACTGTTCTGACAACACGTTCTTAGTAAACCGTTTTCACTTTGTTAACGACATATAACGCATCACGAAAAAAAAACTAATTTTTGAAAAAAATTAGAACCACGAGTATGAAATCCAATATGATACTGATCAGTGGGTCCTTATGATTGAAGAAAGGAATTGCAAAACAGATTTTCATGTTTTTTTTTTGGCAAATTGTTCATACAAATAAGTATGAAGTTATGTTGCCGACATGGCACGCGTATTACGTGCCACTTGGGTGTTGTCGTCGGCTAGCCATTTCCAAATAGGACCAAACTTGCAATGTCCCGATGAATTGATTTGTGGTTTTGTTTGCTTATATGTTGCAGAAGAGATAAGCATTTATCTATCTAACTCAAATCCCACGTCATCCCCCTCATGCCAACTGGCTAGCTTTCAATTGGAACTTGGAAGAAGAATTTTTACTAATTAATTCCAAATTAATTAACAAATTCACACCGGCTTGGCAAATTATGTGGGTGAGGTCATATCGGTGAAAAATAATCCTTTCCTTTCATGCAAGAATAACACAACACGAGGTCAACCAAGTCAACGAATCATTTTTCTTAGTTTAGCAACTTAGCAATAAGCATAGACTAATTGGGGGAGACTAATAAACTATGAGTACGTTAATTAGGGAAGACTAATCAACTTTTTTTTTTTTTTTTTTTTGATATGTCGCTCCTATTAGGCTATTAGCTATGTGCTTGGTGACAACTGGCATTGGATTATGGGTTTAATTTGTAATTACATGATTAATTATCAATGTATAGTAGCTTTGACAGTCAACATGCAAGTTAATTAAACAGCTTTTGATTATAAAAGAATTGGAGGAGAGGAGGCTTATGAGCATCGTGAGGGGTCAATAACTGGGGGTGCTGTAAGTGGTGACCGGTTTCATATATACGAGCAGGTAAATGAGTACTTGATCCAAGAGTAGCATTATATTACACTGATCCAGTGGTTTTGTATTCTATGCTATATATAAGCTTGTTAGAAGTGTTTTTTTTTTTTAATACTTTTTTTTGGATTCAAGATCGCGGAATTCAAAAGGCTTCCTAGGCCCAAAGATTAATCCGTCGGGGGCCGGACAACCAACATTGCAGCCTCTCTCTTGGTTACTTTTGACAGTGTCGTGATTCGAACCTAGGTTGGGAAGCATACCCAACTAAACAAGTACTACTAGACTTCCTTGCAGTGGTTTAGAAGGCATATATAAAATTCTTGATCATTCTTCGATTTTTCATTTTAGTATTCTACATAGTCTGATATGTTCTCAATCTCGATAGATATACTAATAAACTTCATGTTACGTCAATTTGAACTTGCTATTGTTCAATTACTCGTTAGCGCGGCAAATTGATCAAAACAAAGAACAAAATGCAGCACACCTAATCACGTACCGGATAGATAAAATGAGAGAGGGACTGGAAGTACGTATATGAACAGAAAGATAACTGTGATCGACAAGCTAGTAGCCCTTGGTAATTTGTTCGATTAAACTCAAACTCGACTTGTTTATCATGTCTTTCAAATTCCCCAACAAGAATCGTAGCTGATCTGTGGGGGGGGGGGGGGTTTGTTTTCATATTGTGGATCGCAATCCATTAAAACGGATTGAATTTTCTCTCATTCAACACAAATTATTGGTAACACAGTAGTGCGTACGTAAATTCAAACAACATCGAATACTACATGCTTAATTTTCTTCTGATTAGAGGTGCATATATATATATATATTTCATCAGGGTACGTTTACTTTTGTTTGTTTATGTTAACGAATCAAAAGTCCAAGTTCATAGTCAAAAAATCAAATTAAAGGACTACTGATCGATGATAAATATGCAGAGTTAATAGTGGTTGGATGTTGAAATATCACTTCCTAACTCTTATATAAATCTGTGGGCTCATTTGAGTCGTAGTCTTCTGATCAGTACACTTTGTTTGTTGTTTGTATTAAAGCTAAATGTCAACTAGGGTTTCACGTCTCATTTTGCCCTAGCAGGTCCAAAGTCAGAGGCATGTTTCTGTACTCATCACTTGTGAACCACCAAATTCGGCTATGTTAGGAATTTGATTCATCATTCCAATATTTGACAAAGTCAGAAGGTGAAAAATTACATGCGGTTTGTTCAAATCAAGCTTAGTGAATCATAATGAAAACGGACTAATTTGAACTGTGATACTATATTAGCTGGTTCCGATCCCCACATGAAGAGCCGAAGAGGAACATCCATATGATCTTCTGCAGAAGCAGAAGCAGAAGCAGAAGCAGAGAACTCCCAGAAAGAGATCTAGACTGGAAGTCTGAAAGAGACAAGTGCTACGGTTGTTTCATGCATGAGAACGTACGTGAGATTAGTTTGTCACTAATCTTGACCTAATTAGCAAACTGCGAGGGATTATGTTTCTGCTAATTGTTTAATGGAAGTCGTAATCATGGATCTAATTCAAAGAATCAAAACGTGATTATATATGCGCGCAGTTAACTAATTTAGTTTTTGACAAATTAGTGATCACAAGTCATGTGGGAAACCATGACGGAGGAGATTCCATTTGTTCTAAAATATCCATTGCTGGCTGGAAAAAATCGTAAAATATCGCTGCAATTTGGAACGTCACAGGGGAGGGTGAGCTGTAAGAGATGAGATCATGTGGCTTGTTAGGCAAGGAAATTGGATTTGTTAATTATGGAGTCGTCCTAATTCTTTCACAGCGACTCAGTCTGGTTTTCTTCTGATTCAAACAAATAGAATCCACTGACTTTTGCAATTTTGTCAAAACTAATTAACATAATTGGACTAAACATGGCAGCTCGGCCAAGTAATCTCACACATTGGGAACTCATCTGTTGTTCTATATATCAAAGCTGTCACTTATTTGTATACTGTGGATTATGATGGGGATTTAATCTGAATTTTACACACACAAGTGCAAAAAATCTACCACTTTAAACAAACAATGTTTAGAATATAGAAAAGGCTGATGTTTCTACACCTAATACAAAGAGATATTTGTGCACAAGCCAGTATTCTTCCCGGCCACATTAATCTGACTCTTTGTGGGGAAAAATTATTTCTTTGAGTGTGGCAAAATGAATCCATGATACCATAGATGTGCCTAATTTCAATAATTTGTTTTATCGAAATGATATTCATCATTCTCCAAAAAACACTACATCAAAATAGCTAGGAAGAGTATCACACTCCATTTGAACAACTCGAAGACTTAACTCGCCAGCAATATCTGGGAGTAGCCAGTTCAGAACCACGAAAACTTTGTGGATTGTATTGTTTTTTCATGAGAGGCATACAGTTTTCGACTTTGCGGTATAGTCTTCTCTGAGTTCTATGAAAGACTTTAAACATGATCCGTCGGAAAAGGTGTGACAATTTCTATACATAAATTCTTATGGCTTATTGGGTTGACGGTGGCCACAGGCCCAAGCCTAATTGTTGTTTGGAGTCATACATGAAATACATGATGTAATCTCTGAGGTCAGTAGTGGAAACTACCTACTTCTATTTACCACATACGGAGGGAAGGGAACGAACTCAGTGTCACTGTCGATTAGGCCTTGAATACTGTTTGGAGGTCCTCGTTGTTCTATTGGTTTGAAGTTTGCGACCTCTCCTTTGCATGATTGTTTTGCATTGCTGGTTAGTTTGTACAGGTTCCTTCTGTTCCTGTTTGCACTTTGAGCATTGCCCCAGCAACCAGGGTTAGCTTCATTACCGAAAGAAAATTAACCACGAAACAGCACCTACCTTGCAGATCAGCTGGAATGTGGTAAACTTGCAAATCGAAATAACAGTAGCGCAGTATACCAAATGATAGCAAATAAAAGTATAAAACAAACAACATTCTTCAAATAGTTTTGCAGGAAAAAAAAAAAAAGTTCATAACAAAGCTAAACATTGAGAAACTGTATAATGTGGGGGAAAAATTTTGGACAAGGATTCATCGAAACAATGCTGGGTATGTTGCAGTCCATGCATCCAACTATAAATTTACATCAGTATATGCATCAAAGCCTGCAAACTGTTGGTAACTTGGTATGATATGGCCAGCGCCTTATGCATTTCTTTCGTCAGTAAAAAAAATTTCAGTAGCATTGTCTCGTGCAGACTACTGGCTTTAGAGGACCTCGTGCCTGAACACATTGTTCAAAAAAGTTTAAAACCATGAGTCCAACAAGTTCAGGAGGAGAAGGTGCCGTCGTTTATCTTGATTGAGAAATTTGTACAAACACAATCAAGCTCGTCACTGTATGTCTTCTTCAAAAGTGGTATGACTGTTAACATTGTCGATCACTTCCCTTGCAAGGGTTGTAGATCAGCCTTGGCATGTTGGCTCTCCATTTCAAGAACAGCTATGGACTTCTGCCTATGATACCTGTTTGTCTTAGCACCAAGTGCTGCAACAACAGCCATTATTTCAAAAGCATAAGAAAATATGTCATTTGAAGAATATTAAAAAGAGTACAAATATCCATATAATTAGAGAAAATGCCTATACACATTACAACTATCTGATTACCTCAGTTCTCTAATAAGCAACTGTTATGGGTTAAAGTCCAAAACAGCTAGACATTTGAAGAAAAGTTGATCATCCCCAAAACAATCTCTTTTTGGACATGCATCGGAAAAGAGTTCAACCAAACTGAACAAGCTCATAAATTCACATTTCAATGAATCATCCAGGAATTTGCAAAAACTCAATGATGGGTAAAACATAAAACTGTTTCTGTTTAGTTTGAAACTGCAGGTGTATGAAGAAGTCTACAGAAACTAGAATCATAACTAGTGACAAGTTAACCTTCATTACAAGATGATCAAACAAAAATTGATATAATCATCAAACAAAATAATTGCTACACGGTTGACAAAAATTTAACCAAATTGACAATATTAAATATATGCATAAATACTAAATTAGAAGGCAGTGGGAAAAGCTGTTTTTTTCTCTTTCTGAGTTAATCTCCTTGCAAAAAGACTAAAAGTGACCAAAAGCAAATGATAGATTCTCAACTTACAAAAAAAGCAAATGGCCAGTAATGGTAATTTGAGAAAACGAGAAAGAGCATGAAAGAGGAAATATGAGAAAGGTCTTTATTCCGAAAAGAAATATACATATAAGATAAAAAAAAAAATATTGGAAACTTTTTGCTCACTGCATATCATACTTACGTATCAAATCATGAGGAAAGCCGAAGTCATAATCATTCCTACGCCTTCGGACATAGATTATGTACAGCACCAACAACATCAAACAGAGGACAACACCACACGATATGCCTATCGCAATTTTACCCTTCGTAGATAAGCCTCCATTTTCCCAAAACAAAGGACAGTCAGGCAAAGAAGGAACACCACACAAGCCTTTGTTCCCGTAGAGACTGTCAAAGAGAAAAGATATACGATGGTTAAACAAGATATACAACTCTAGCAAGGGAAAGACATGCAATCATCTTGTAACTCCTAGACCAGGGTTGCAGCACAGTGGTCACGCCAAACCTCTTTTAACAAAGAGTGGTGTTCATCTCCTACAAGTTGACCTCCCAAAGTCAGAGAGCGTGAGAGCTGGCCCCCATCTGGCCAATCATAGAGAACACCACCATACAACCAAGTAGCAACAACCCACAGCTTTATCAAGATTAAGACAAATGTTGCAATGAAGAATATCAAATTGAACTATGACATACTCAATTGCACCGCCATGCACTCCAATTGAATATAGCTGCTCTGGAACTCGGCCATCCAATAAGTTGTCGTTCAGTAACCTGATACACATAAAATTAACAATAAACCACTGAACAAAGAAAGCAGAATCCACAGAGTTTCCTTCACACAATTTTCTGTCTCTATGCAGAGGGTTAGGGGAAGAAAGACACATGCAGTAGCCCTGCTTTATATATGGATGCCGGAAAGTAAAAAGTTCTTGCAGAACAATAGCAATGTGATAAAAATGATAAGTAAAAACTAGAGCGTGTAACATTCATCTTTAGTGTTAGTATAATGAACCCTACAATTAGATTTACACGGTTAAAAACCTACAACCTCTATAACGGGGGAAGATCAAATGAAAGGAGCTTTACATAGCTATGAAATGTCAAATAGTTTGGAATGCATGCCAAACAGTAAAAATATAATGTGTCAGGGCCTCAGTCAACAACAACAGATTTAAAATACATGCCAAGAAACACCAGAATACAAATTTGAGGCACATCACTTATTCACTTACACAAGCTGGAGATTTGAAGATGTTAAGCTCTCTGGTATAGAACCCGTAAGCTGATTGTCTGACAGATCCCTAAGAAAAGGAACATATAGAAACTAGGTATTAGAATTAAACCATGAAACCAAGCAGAAGGAAAAGGTGGAAAATTCACCCAAAAAAATCAACAATAAAGATCAATAATATCGATAATGTAAACCAAAAATACTTACAGCCTTTGGAGAGATTTTTGGCCCAGTCCTAATGGTATTTTTCCCTCCAGTGAATTAGAACTTAGGTTCCTGTGATTATTTGTTTCCAAAGAAATAGTGAAACGATATAACTTTACTTTGAAACACTTGAAAAGACAGAACAGAAACTAAATATTAATTTTGCAGCTGATACTTACAAACTTAGCAAGTCCGACAATAGGTTGATCTGGTCACTGATAAACCCTTTCAAGCCTTGGCTTCCAAGATCACTGGAATCATGGTACAATTCATTGAACAGCAGATATTACACATAAAAACCGACACAAAACCTCTGGGCTAATACATAAGCACTGCTAAAAGTAGTCAACTACTGGGCTAATATAGTTCTCCGAGTAACTAACTAATTGGTACAAGGCCAAAACTACAAAATCCACATAAAAGACCACCATAGTTTCAGAAAATTCTCGCAAATCACAGACACCGATTATACAGGATTGGAACAAGGGTTGAAATTCAGTCAAGTTGCAGTTCAATTAAGGTGGATTTATATCAGATCATTTTAGTAGGGGCACAAAAATTAGATGTATTGTAGTTCAAAACTAGGAAAGAAAACCATACATTCGAGATATCACAAGAGCAGTTTCATTCTTATTGAGATGGCACGTAACACCCTCCCAAGCATCCCAGTTAGTAGGAGCACACGGATCGCCATTCCACCCCATCCTATCGGGAACACGCAGCGACTCCTTCAATGCTCTCATAGCAACAACTGGACACATTAACCCCCAAATCAGTAAGCCTCACAATACAAAATCACACAAATGTCATTGTCAATCAAACGGTTAACCAACACTTCCAATTCAAAGAAACATCATCAACTATAATAACTCAGCGCGGTTATCCTGCAATGCTATTACAACAACCAACATTATCATTCCGAATCAATGAGCTATAATTTGACACATTACATTACCTTGTTCCGGAAGCGTGGCAACATCCGCCGGAACCATAGCATAGTTCTCGAGCCCGCTGATCAACGGGGTACCAGCCACACCCTTAAGCTGCACATTCAAATGCGTACTGCTCAAATTCTTAACAGTATAATGCCAAGTATACGCCCTGAAACTCCCAACCTCCTTGTAAATGTCAATCCGAGTCACATTCTTGTCATTGATGAATATATCAAACACTCTATCTCCCACTCTGTTCATCTTCGGATCAATCTCGGCGAAATGGAACCACAGCAAGTAATCCAGCTTGGCGTCCACGTTTAAATCGTACTCCAAGTTCTTCTTGCCGTCAGCCGTAACCGCCGACTGGTACAGCTTCATCGGAAAAAAATTGGGAGCATCTCCGGCGTGTGAAATCGAATTCGTCGTGGAAATGACTCTTGCCGGCGATTCGGAGTCATTTGTCCGGAATTGAGCGTCGGATTGCCACGACCGGCTGAACTGATCAGTGTCATTACTGAACCCCGGGCCCCACTGGCCTGAGCCGCAGCTCAACCGTCCGTAATTGACGAGAATATACTTCCGGCCGTCGAAGCCGCCGTCGTACGACGCCGGATCGACCTGGACGATCTGGAGCGAGCCGACTACCGGCGAGTCGGTGGCGATACTGTAGAAGCAGATATCCGCCTCGCCGTCGGTGACGAAAACGAAGAGATCGGAGTACGCGCCGCTCCTTGTGAGGTCCTCCGGCCACGGCGAGCGCCAGCTAAAGACCAAAGTGCCCTCGACGGAGGCATCGAACGACGGCGGGTGCGATTTCCCGTCGTAGTTGTCGTAGACGGTGAATGTGCGGACGTAGTACCTCCCGGACGGCAAGTTAGGGACGACGTAGCAGTTCTTCTTGCCGGAGGAGGGAGGGAAGAAGCGGAGGGTCTTCTCCTGGGGGTGGCGGAACTGGAGAGGCTCGGAGACGTAGTAGGAGGAGCCGCCGGTGTAGAAGCGGTCGGAGAGCCACGTGGTGTTGAAGCCGTCGGAGGAGTTGGTGGCGCTTCCGCAGTCTATGTTGTAGGATAGCCCTGTGAGAGACAGTTACAGAGTCAGTAAAAAAAAGCAGAGGAAGAAGAGCTCGGAGTAGTAAAAAATAGTTACCGTAGTAAGAATAGGAGCGGGCGGAGACGAAGAGGAGGGGGAGGAGGAAGAAGGAGAGGAGCGACATTTGGGTGAGGGTGTCTGGGTTAGGACACGACTGGGGGAGACCTCAAGATTCATCAAGAGCGAGAAATAAGAAGAAGACGGAAAAAAAAAAGCGAGATTAGCGGGAGACGAGTGAGTTGGAGTTGGGGGAGAGGAAAGTAAATGCTGGGTCAGATTTGGGGTTTGATTTTCTTTTTAACGAATTTATGGGAATAAATAATGGAGTGTTGATTTGGTTAGTTAGTGGGTGACCATGAAAATGACGTCCGTGACTTAAAGCAAGGGGGCACGTGAGGTATGGGGTCGGAATGTGAGCCGGAGAATCTTGAGCCTCGCCGGAGAAGGTGGGGGCGTCGTGGTGACGTGTGCAGGACGTTTGGGGATTGGGGTTTTGGCGGGTTTCAAGAAGATGACATGGACGAGGTACCAAGGAATTTGCGGGTTTGGGAATAGCATTTGAGTGATCCAAAGAGCTGACGTTTTGAGGTGAGTACGTATATAGAATGTGAAAATATGATTCTTGATACGTTATTAATCATGAAATTATTGATAGTTTATGTAACAGATATTGAATAATCTAAAGTCATAAACCGTGATGAAAAAATTGAGGTGGTTAATTATGTTATGAAAATCTAATAATATTGATGCGTATGTGGAAAGTTTTAACATAAATTATCAGTAAAATTAAAAAACATATATCATAATAAATAGTTAATCAAGAGTCGACATGCACCACCGTGAGACAACTTAGCTCTAGCTCTACAAGATTGGCTAAAGGTCATAATCAGACACTTAATTTTAATCGCCCTTTGGACTCTAGTCCAATAAAGGTTATGACTTAACATCACAAATTTTGGTAAGATTTATCATTTTTACGTGAGAAACGGAAAGTAACAATCACGATTCATGCTATAACAGCACAGTCTGTTAACAAGATATTGTGTGTTTTGTACTCACTCGCCTTCATAGTTTTATTTATGGACCAATATGTGTCTCGTTATAAGACGTTGAGTTTGCACATAAATATATAAGCACATCAACATGTCTCCCCTGACAATAAGGATCAAAATGCACCTAGCTACTAGCTCGCTAGTTCTCTCATTAGTTAGCACCCGCTCACATGGGTTACCACACATACTAATATGTGTACTTATTCCAAGCATCTATTCCTTTTTCTACCTTAATTTGTTATGCCAGTATTTTTACAAGTATCACACCTATCAATCAGAGAGTACAAGTTGGTAGCTCAAGTCTCTTCTGTAATCTTGTGCTTGTGTTTTTAAGTAGCGAGATATCGTTTAAAAAAAGTATCAAGCTAGGATATGATTGAAACTTCTTTTCTTTCTTCTTTGGAATGATGATTGAAATTTCTAACTATAGTGATATGCGGATTTATAAGTTGATGTATAGTCTTCTTTCAAACTTCTTATTCCTCATTTATCATGTCCAACCTAATTGGGCATCATATTTTTGTTCTTGATGACTGTTATCCCTTCCATTGCATATATGCATCTCCTCCATGATTGGATTATTATTTGGTTCCTTCTCAAAGTGATCCAACATTTGATTTTCGATCTTTGTACATATATAGACTTAAGTGAATTAAGCTAAAACGTGGTAATTTAGAAAGGTGCTAATTAAACTTTAACCCTGCCAACCAGTCTGATATGCAGTGAATGTTGCCACCTGCTATACTAAATTAGTGTTTAATTATTCCATTAATAATCCTTAAGACACTTGTACGTTTTGGTTGGAGGCTTGCAGGGCTTCTGTTCGATTCTCGCCCGTGACATTTAATTGTTTTTATCTACCTCTTTTATTGTACTTGACTACTTGTACATCACTATTATATGTCTGTTAGCTCTTGGAGAAATTATTCAATAATGATCCCCACCACAAGCATAGATTATTAGGTTAATTACTCTGAAATATCCCTATTTTTGTGTAAACATAATTATTTACCGGGGGATGTGATATATGAATGTTGGTCTCTACAGTTAGTAGTAATGATAAGAAAATAACAAGTATATATAAGTTCAATATTGAATGAAACAAACTAGCTAGCTAAGTATTTAGCAGCAAATCAGTCCCGTGCAATGGAGTTGTTTATTCTCAAAACTTGTCTTTGAAAATGCTTGCAGCGGGGTTGAATAAAGCTTATGGTTACGTTGCTAATGTGAAGCTTTAGCAGTCAGTATCAGGTCTAATCAAAAGGTTGTTTTCAGTCTCTTTTCTAGATATTTGTTTTTATAAACATCACTTCGATATTTGTTATAACAAATAGAGTAATCAATAGAGCATTCTTTGCTAGTCGGTGCCTAGTTGAGTACATGTCTGTAGAGACTATTGATATTAGTTCAGGTCTTTGTAGTCATGGGTTTAGGCTCAATGTCCCCCTCTTTGTATCCGACAGTTTTATTAATCAAAACTTGAGGGCAGCCGCACCAGCCCTATACCCAAAAAAAAAACATCACTTCGATAATTTATAGTGATTGATCACTTGATTGCGATTAGTTTGTTTTATCATACTGAATGATTTATACTCTATAGAAAAATCATTTAGAATGTTTTAAAAACAACACATAATTTTATAAGTACATCACACATATTTCTTCCATGTTACACATATCCAATATACTGTTGAACACAAACATACGTTATTCTTTTTTTGAGCGAAACACTCAACCAATTTCAGCAAGCTGACAATAAGAGTTATCTCTTATGACTCGTAAAACTAGTCTAAAGTCTAAACTAGACTCAAAATCTATATTACACACACCTTTTCAAAAAGCGGTTTGAATCACAAATATTGAAGATGCAAAAGTTGTAATAAAGCATAACAATCGAGCCCCTATGATGTGGTCATAAAATCGATGCAAATAAAAGTAGGTGATGCGTAATCGCAGTCACAATCGATTCTTCCCTTGTATGCGACGCTCACAGCTGTCGCAGGGACGCGTAATCGCAGTCGGAAATATATGGTGACACGTATGTCGCAGTCACAAAGTTTTAATAGAGGATGAGACTCCCAACAAAACTCTCAAACCCTATTCCCCCCAAAACCCAATCTCGTCATAGAGAGGGGATAGATGGAAAGGCTACTAAGCCCAAACTATAAATTGAAATTTGGAAAGCAGTAACCTTAATTAAAAATTTACCTATGATGAGTTTGAGTCGATTGCAGCATTCGACCGAGGGTTGGGAACCTTTCTGGCTTCTTTGGAAGACGAGCAATCTTGAAATCTTTGGTTTCTAGAGGTTGCCGAGAGGAGAAAACAGCTTTTCACCTACTTCTGCTTCGAGTTTGGAGATGAAATTTTGACAGAAAGAGCACCACTGGAAGAGGAATCTGCTGTTCAAAAATCAGGTCGATCGGAGCACGGGAAGACGGTGAACCGGTGGTTGGAGGCGACGGCGGTCTGAAAACTTCCGGCGGACGATTCAGGAACCTTCCGACCGGTTCTCAGGGTGAGACCGGTGGGGTTGGAACCGGGACGTCGAGGGTTTTCTGTGGATATGGAATTCCGGCCGTGAACAGAGGAAAATCCGGTCGGAAATCGGGAAAAACGAAACGGGCAGACTAGGGTTTCAGGAAAAGTTTAGGTTTTCGAAGGTTTTTTTTTTTTCGGGATGGTTGGCCTATTATCTCTTGGTTAGGGCACCAAGTCTGATAACGTGATGAAGAGTATGTGAATACGAGAGAAAAAAGTTTACTCATTCATTGATAGATTGACCTTTATATAGGTATTACATAGAGAATCCATTTAAATCAGGGTTTGATATCTAACGGATATTCTAGTCTAATAAGGAGAAGATTCGGTCACCAAGGATATGAATGTAAATTCCTTTAACAGGATCGACCAGATTCCAAAAACATTAAATTACCATTTTAACTTTTGCGAAAGAGCCAAGCAGAGACACGATTTAACCAACAGTAAAAGCGTTGTGTACGACTCGTCGTCCGCATTACCGCTCTCATTTACGTTCACGACGTGAATACGGTCGAAACCGCCACCACCACCACCGCTCGATATTAAGTTTTCAGCCACTGCCGGGCCCCACTCCCCACTTTCAGAAAATATCAAAAAATCAGACAGACAAAAAAGGACGCGTCTTTCCAGCCTGGATTTTGGCCCTCGTTCCTACCCGCAAGAAATCGAAAGGCAACATCCCGCTGCACTCAATTCCCTACGCAAAATGACGAAACTACCCCGAATCAAAGAGAGTAAAACCCATCGTCTCTTGTTCTCTTCCTCCATATTCTCACTCCACCAGAGCAGCGCAGAGAACCAAATGCCAGTACCAAATCATCACCGCCGCCACTGCACATTCCTCGTCCTCGTCCTCGTCCTCGCCGCCGCAGTACAATTCCCGGCGGATTCCGCCGCCGTCGAGCTCCCGAAGTTCCGAGAAGCGCCTGCATTTCGGAATGGCCGCGGGTGCCGCCGGACGGCGTGGTCCTCGGTGGACGCGCACTCCCACAACCCCTCCATCATCCACATCGCCATGACGTTAGACTCCACCTACCTCCGCGGCTCCGTCGCCGGCGTCTTCTCCGTCCTCCAGCACGCCACGTGTCCCGAGAACATCGTCTTCCACTTCATCGCCACGCGCCACCGCCGCGACGACCTCCGCCGCGTCATCACCGCCACCTTCCCTTACCTGAACTTCCGCCTCTACCACTTCGACTGCAACCTCGTGAGGGGCAAGATCTCGTACTCGGTGCGACGCGCGCTGGACCAGCCGCTCAACTACGCGCGCATCTACCTCGCCGATCTCCTCCCCTCCGGCGTCCGCCGCATCATCTACTTCGACTCCGACCTGATCGTCGTCGACGACGTGGCGAAGCTCTGGCGCATCGACCTCGGCCGCCGCGTCCTCGGCGCGCCGGAGTACTGCCACGCCAACTTCACCAACTACTTCACCGCGAAATTCTGGTCGAACGCGGCGCTCGCGGCGGAGTTCTCGGGGCGGAGCGCATGCTACTTCAACACCGGAGTGATGGTGATCGATCTGTGGAAATGGAGAGAAGGCAGGTACACGGAGAAGCTGGAGCATTGGATGAGCGTGCAGAAACGGCACCGTATTTACGAGCTTGGGTCGTTGCCGCCGTTTCTGTTGGTTTTCGCGGGTGACGTGGAGGGCGTGGAGCACAGGTGGAACCAGCACGGACTCGGCGGTGACAACCTGGAGGGGCTCTGTAGGGACCTCCACCCTGGCCCGGTGAGCCTGCTCCATTGGAGCGGTAAGGGCAAGCCGTGGCTCCGATTGGACTCCAAGCGGCCGTGCCCCTTGGATAGCCTGTGGGCCCCATATGACCTCTTTCGACATTCCTCTCTCTTCGCCGATAGCTGATGATGACGCCGGCGGGGGTATATTCGACAACGCGGATTGAAATTTTGAGGAACCAGGTCGGCCAAGTAAAGATGTGACTTTTTTACCGGCTTAGTTACCTGTGGTTGGTCGTAGATAGGATGGTGGGTGAATGAACTACAGGAAGGCGTGGGATCAACTCGATCAATCATTTGCTTCAAGTTTGATCCCCATCTCTTGTGTGTAGTAGTTCCGTACATTGTATATACAATTTAGTAACAATTGAGTTTGTGTAGAAGGTTTCATATCAACCTATAGTTGCTGAGTATTGAGCATCTTGCAAATGCAATGCTGGAATTCCAATAGATCTTGACTCATAAAGCACATCATGCTCAAAGGAAAGCTAAGATAATGTGGACGTTTGCCCTCTAGTTCTTGATCCAATTTCCCAACACGGCACGGGCTTTCAGTGAACTCAACTTCTCAGCCCATTTGAGCCCAATCCAATAGTTGATTCGAGTTTACGTGTCATTTGTGGTGAATATTAGCCACCAATCCTATAGAGCCATTTCCCTCCACAAATATACCTGTAATAACCGTCACAACCAAGAGAGTCTTCTTCTCTGTGTTCTTGAAGCACTGTTACCACTTTAGAATTCAAAGTTGTTTGAAACCCTCCTACCACGGCCATGGCCGTCACCGTCGCAGCCGGAGGAGTTAGTATCGGAGTTTCCCGGCTCCACCCTCACCAGTCAAAACCCACATCCCAGTTTCTAGGCAAGAAGCTCAGACTAATCAAACCCTCTGGTTCACTCAAAACCAGCTCAAACCATAAAACCTCAGTGGTTTTCGCTTCCGGTGGCGAGCTGATCCACGCGGTTCACGACTTGTTTTTAGGGGTGGGGGTGGGGCTGCCCTGCACCGTGATGGAGTGCGGTGATATGATCTACAGAAGCACTCTTCCGAAATCTAATGGCTTGACGATCACGGTACCCGGTACCATTCTGGCTATGGGGGCTCTGTCTTATCTCTGGGCCACTCCAGGTGTGGCTCCCGGGTTCTTTGACATGTTTGTTCTTGCTTTTGTTGAGAGGTTGTTCAGACCCACTTACAAGAAGGTTGGGAAAGTTGGTTTGTTTTTGCATTGAGGTCAGGTTTTGCGATTTAATTGAATTCTGATCGGGTTTTTGTGGTGCAGGATGACTTTGTTTTGGGGAAGAAATTGGGTGAAGGAGCTTTTGGAGTGGTTTACAAAGTTTCATTGGCTAACAAGAAGTCTAAGGTATCAAGTAAATTAATCTGCTCAAGGATGTATGGCTTAATTAGCTTATTAGCATCATGAGAAATAGAAATGAGAAATTGGGTTGTGCTGTGTGTTTGAGGTTTTATACTTGAGATTGTGTTGTGGGAAGGATGTGATTTTCTAATGTGTGGTTTTTGGTTTGTCGCCAGAAAGAAGAGGAGTTGGTATTGAAAAAGGCTACTGAATATGGTGCGGTGGAGATTTGGATGAATGAGCGGGTGCGAAGGGCGTGTGCCAACAGCTGTGCTGATTTTAAGTACGGCTTCCTTGAGGTGTTGCTCTCTATAATGCTTACTAGTCTCATATGATTTTAAGGGTATCATTATCTTGAAGCATTCTAGGCATTACCATTGTAGATTGTATCCCAATATCCAATGATAAGATGTATATTTTTCAATGTGGTTGCAGAGCTCTTCAAAGAAAGAAGCTGAATATTGGCTTATATGGCGGTTTGAAGGGGAAGCCACACTTTATGATTTGATGCAAAGCAAAGACTTTCCCTACAATGTTGGTATTTTCTCTCATCAGTCTTTTGATTTTCGATAACTTTGTAACTGAATGATTTCTTTGAAGCCTATGATTATTTGCTTTCTGAGTTTTACAGCAAGTCCTGGTTTAATTAAGCTAATCAGCTGTCGACTTCATTCATGATCACATATAATGTCAGGTAGAAACCATGATCCTTGGAAAAGTTCAGGATTTGCCAAAGCGTCTTGAAAGGGAAAATAGAATCATTCAAACAATAATGAGACAGATCTTATTTGCATTGGATGGTCTTCACTCAACAGGGATTGTGCACAGGGATATAAAGCCTCAAAATATTATTTTTTCTGAAGGTAATGTTACTCGTATATAGCACATGCTGTACATCAGTCAATCAAGAAAAAACAAAGTTCATCCATTCTCCATTTTAACTTGTAATTTCTTAACTCCAATTTTCAAATGAGCAGGCTCTCGTTCTTTCAAGATCATTGACCTTGGAGCTGCAACAGATTTGCGAGTCGGCATCAACTACATTCCAAAGGAGTTTCTTTTGGATCCAAGGTACCTTCTGTCAAACCACATCCTACATTGATGCAGTTAATCAAAATCACTTTTCCGTTATGTTGTGTAAGTAGTAGATTGCATAAATTTCTACCAATTATCTTCAATTGATTATTCTGCTGGTTCTGTACCCAAATACATGATGAATGGTCTGATATTGGAAGTTTACCAGCTTAGTGTCAAGAACTTAAGAACTGAAATTACAGTTGATCTCGAATGTGTTCTGGGGTCTGAAAAACAGCAAAGCCAACAATATAATTTCATATGTAAAAGTTATTTAGATATGAGGCGGTGTCGAGAGGTGGTGGGTTTGGGTCTGGAGGATGTCAGATATGAGGTTTTAGTCTCGTACCAGAAAACAAGTTTCTTTTTGTACTTTGAGAAATGGATAAGAAAACAATTACAATAAAAGCAGCATCAATCCTTAAGAAAATAAAGTTTATTTTTTATTTTTATTCAATTATGTATCGTACCGTAGTTGTTACCCCGTATCCATATCTTATGCTATTGATACATGAGAACTAAATTCTGATGAAACATTGATACTTGATTATGAAGGCATGTTCACTAATTTAACAGTATAAGAAGCATCTTCCTAAATTACATCTTCCATTTAGTACCTAGTTTCAGTTTCCTTATAAGCTCTTAGTGACTTCGATGTAGTCTGTTCAAATGAGTAGGCAATGACAATGGCATTTGATTTTTCCCTATTGCAGATATGCTGCACCAGAGCAATACATCATGAGCACACAAACACCATCTGCACCCTCAGCTCCAGTGGCAACAGCACTTTCCCCAGTTCTATGGCAGGTGGAATAACTGTAAAACCATCTCATCAGCTTGATTGGAGCTAGATTACTACTTCTCATTTGCTTTAATGGGTTTGATTTTATGATCTTAAACAGATGAACTTGCCTGATAGATTTGATATCTACAGTACTGGACTCATTTTCTTACAAATGGTAAGTAACAATATTGTTGGTGACATGACTAATGTTAACAAACCTCTGATTAAGTGTCTTGATATTCATCCAGGCATTCCCAGGATTACGTACTGACAGCGGCCTCATACAATTCAACCGTCAGCTTAAAAGATGTGATTATGACTTGGTTGCATGGAGGAATACTGTCGAGCCTCGAGCTAGCTCTGAACTCCGAAAAGGTTTTGAGTTGTTGGATTTAGATGGTGGAATTGGATGGGAACTACTGACATCAATGGTTCGGTACAAACCAAGACAAAGAATCAGTGCAAAAACAGCTTTAGCATATCCCTACTTTGACAAGGAAGGCCTGTTGGCGCTTTCTGTCATGCAGAGTCTGAGGCTGCAACTCTTCCGATACACACAGCAAGACTATGGAGAGGCTGCCAGATGGGTTACTCGGCTAATGGCAAGATCGGGAACCAAGCAGGACGGTGGCTTCACTGAAGCTCAGCTCCAGGAGCTCTTGGTTTGTACCTGAACTAGACTAGGCAATCAGTAATTCATGTTTTCTTTCACAATGATTCTTATTATCGTATGTTTTTCAGGAAACGGCGCCTAAGAAGAAGTCTAGTCCTCGGAGAAATGCTCTTGCTTCAGCTCTTTGGCTGCAGAGGAAGATCGTCAGAACATTGAATGAGAGCATGAATGAGCTTAACAACCAGAGGAAGAGTCTCTGGTGGAGCAGGTGGATTCCCAAAGAGGAATGATGCTTGTAAACACATACATACTTTCTTTTTCTTTTTGTAAATTTTGTGTAGCAATCTCAAATGACCAACTTGGTACCACATATGAAACAAAGTAGCTGGAATCTAAAGAAAACATACCTTGAATGTAGTGATCAAGAAAATTGTATATTTTGAGCACACGTGCAATGACTTTTACTGGATTTTAGATACATAGAAATATATATATATATATATATATATATATATATATATATGCACAGGAATTCATAGTCTGAAGCTGCAGCTTCCTTCAACCCTCGACATATTTTCCCATCATCTTCTTAAAAATAGAAAAATACAGAAGTCCAGTTGGCCTTAGTTGGGTTTTGCAGCGATACAAAATGAACGATGCCAATTACAAATGACCAAAGCTAGCTTCTTGGTGCTGGCTATATATCTATAGTCAATGACCCCCAACACAATAATCCATTGTGGTACGGCGAATTAGGAGCTGTAATGGACTCATAATTCAAGAACGTGTTAGCTTAATCATGTTTAAAGCTTCCCTTTCTAAGCAAAAGCCTGCAGCAAAACTCAGATATGTAAACTGGAGCTGCTACTCAGAACCGTACAATCCACCGGGATTTCACATGCTTCAAGTGACATATAAAGGTCTGGAAGCAATACCATATATCAAAATATTCAATGCCAACAAGAACAAGTATGCATGCTCTGATTAAACTATATGATCCAGAACGGGGCTTAGAGTTAGAGATAACATATATCTAATAATTGAGAAGTGTATCAGGGGCAATGCCATTGTTAACCACGAGAACTTCACGTGTGATTCTGACCTTCTTGTTCAGCAAAACCAGACCATAATTTTTTTTTCCTTTGAAGTGTAAATGGGGACACCAATTAACAAACACAGCATGAGACACACGATGAGCTGCAATTCTCAACCTGGGATGGGATCAACACACTTTGATCACAGCGCTGTTTGAGTTCCCGAAGCTTAGTTTAATTAGTATCTCATCTCATGCAAGTGAAAAACGTAACTGGGTGTTTACAGCTTAGATTTGAACAAAGATAGAATAGAAAATGGAAGGTTGGGGGTATTGGAAATAGGTCTGTCTTTAGAAAAATGGGAGGAGCACAAGATGAAGCAAGTGGTTTTGCTTTGCTTTGCTTCTTGCTCGAGTGTGTTTGAAGTTATATATTCAAGCACTTGGATTAAATACATAAAGGTCGTGATTATCAAAGTGTATTATGGAATCTTTGGTCATTAGCTTTGAAATGCTGATCGAAGTTTTCAGCCTTTTGATCATATTGGAAAAATGGCTTCAGCCCTTTTCATATATTCCTACTGTCTCATTTTAGCACAGAGACAACTGTGTCTGTCACATTGCCCGTATCAAGATTTTTTTGTTTCAAGCAACTATTTGCAGAGAAAATCTTCTTTGTCACAAAATCTTAGTTTTTCTCTCTTATATTAGTTTTATACATTTCTATGAACACTTTGCCTCCTTGACCTTACAAAACACATAAGATGTGCAGCTCTTTGAGCACTGCAAATCTCACTGCATGCTTTCTCATATGAGCTGGTGCATACTTCATAGTCCACAAAATAATATCATCCTGATTCAGCAAATGCAACTTTCTACCCTAAGAGAACAAGCAAGCAGAAAATACGTACTCTATTGTGAGAAACTCACGTCTCAACAAAGTAATAGCATCATCCTAAAAGATAGTGGCAACATATGCAGCCAAAATGACCATTAAACTTTGATTATAGTTACTGTCATCATACATCATCTCCATTTTCTTGTATGGGTCAATGACTCAGTAGTCACCTAAAATATGCACTAATTACCGGACTGTTGTTGGTAAAGTGGAATTCAAGTGTTCATTAATCCTAGCAAAACCCAGATTTCACTATCAAGGATCATGTCACTACAATAATCTAGGTTTCTGTTATATGTTAGAAGTCTATATGATGGTGATTAAGATGACGAAGTCATTATAATTTCAAACAATGCTAATTAACTAAAGTTAGATTATATGCATTAATTCTTATGTAGGATTCAACTTGTCTTCTCCTATTGCATGTTTAGGCGGATCCGCCAACAGAAAAGTTCAAGAACAAACAACAAAGCACTAAAAAGAAAGGGAGTCTTCTTTTTTCCCAAACAGAAGAAGAGGGCAAACTGGTGAGCCCTGCAGATATTGAATTATCACCTCATCATTTGCAGAAATGTTGGATGCAGCTCATGAACTACTAGAACACTTGCCTGCCCCTGTGGACCTATTGTTCATCAGCAGTGGCCGACCCATTAACCTGGTTGGTAATGACTATACAAACATATGATGTATAGCCTCTGCCGAATTTACAGTTGAATACTGCGTAATGACTCTCGTTGCATTCAAAACTAGATATCGTCACAAGACGTATAAAAAAGTTTTCTATTTCATTATGTTTATAAACATATGATAGTATTATTATACATGTGAGAGACAGGGCTTGTATATATTCATTTATCATTTTCTCTCATATGTAGGGTGATGAGTAAGGATTCCAGAGTGGGAAAGGTAGGTCCCTAATTAGGGTGTTGTCTGGTGGGTTTGGGGGCACTTCTCGCCCTTTCCTGCCCCATCCTTGGCTCTTTTCTTAGACCAATTGGAACCATGACCATACCCTTCAACCCTCTCTCTATATAAACAACCCCCTTTCCCCTCCTCCATATTCAAACCCAGCTCTTACATTCACACAAAGCTCAAAGCTTTTCAGTCACCACTTCCAAATCACACAAAGCTCATCTCATATATTCTCATCAGTCCCACCAGTCAAATCTAAGCTAGATATGAAGATGAGCAGCAGTGCCAGCAAGAGGAGGCTATCTTCATCTTCAAGCAGAGGGCATGGGGGTGTTCTCAAGGAGCAAAGAGCCAGGCTTTACATTATAAGGAGGTGTGTGGTCATGCTTCTATGCTGGCATGATTGATCTGATTCTGACCAATTTGAAGTCCCAGCTTAGTTTACTAGCTATGTCAATTGCAAGGGGCAGTTGGCTAATTAAGGAAGATTTTTGGTTTTTTTTTTTTTTTCTTTTCTCTTCACTTTTTTCCATCTTCTTCTTGGTGGAGTACTACTGTAAATAGTGAAGCTGAGGATGTGATCGGAAAATTAGCTGAAACCAATTTTGTATGGAATGGCCTTTCATGGGCTAGATATGTATATCGGATAGCATCAATATATGAAACTTAATTTGATATCTATGTTCCTCATTCTTTTTCTTTTTACATAAACACTATACTTGTTTCTATTGTGATTTTTCTGTTCGGATTTCCATCATTAACTTGGCACCGCCGTGTATACAAGAATTTCTGATAAATCAAGAGTTTGAATTGAATGATCTCAAATGATTATGCAAGGGGGTTCTAGGAGAAGTAATTCTGTGAAGGCTCTGCCTCTGCCTAACAAAGTCAAACCTTAAACCTGGGTTTGTTTCACTCTTCTAGTATTTTTTTTTTCTTGCTTAATATACTGAAGTCCTCCAAACAAGTCATTGTGGAGTCTGGAATTGTCCAACTTATTATCATATCAGTTTGAGTTACCACTTGGGCTTATACAAAATGCAAGATTTAGAATTTAAGACATACTCCCCATGAGGCTTCTCTTTGCTACCTTCAATTTTGGTTGGAGCTTGAGAGCATAAATATCTTCTCTAACAGTGTTTTCATTAAATATGAAAGTTAAAGGAATTTATGAAATGGACCATGACCATCCATCATTTTGGAGAACAATCATAATCATGCAGACCATTTAATCATTTCAACTGGGGATTGCATCATAATTGTAAAGATAGGATTCAAGGTCCTTTCTAAAAAGGGCTTAATTAGTAGTTTGACTTAAACCTAAGTACAGTTTTAGTTGTGACAGAATTGCAGAATCTGTCTAATTGTGCAAGCCCTTCCCATTATTAGTTCCAAATTGGAAATTAGGGTCCTGTTTATAGAAGCCATGTCTTAATCGAAGAAACAAATTGTAGTTGGCCCATCACTATAATGTCTACCCTGATAATAATAGTGACAATAAGCTTGGTCTTGATCTTGTTGTCTTCAACCTAACAGCACAACCATATCCCTAAGATCATTTCCACCCAAGCCTTGTCTTCAACTGTTTGCATTATTAGAAAGAATGTGTAATTTCCTCGTGACAAGTTTGACCATTTTGTTACAGTGAAGTAGCACTAAACACGCTCGGAAGATATCAACCAATGTGATCAGAATAGATTGCAAACCTAGTTTTAGATCTTTTTAGGGCCAGCTATGCTCATAGTTGTGTCGTAATTTTATTTTCATAATCAAAAAAAAAAAATAAATACCAAGCTTTAAGTCAAAAGTGAAACTCGAAATTCCTAATGCCAATGAGGTTGGTCTAGTGGAAGCATGCTAGGCTGTAAGGATTCTCCTGGTAATAAGCGGGTTTGGTTCGAATCTTAGTTTGTGAAAAACATCTTTTGAAAAAAGAGTCATACTTAAAATTGCTCTAGATTTCGGTGTGGTAGCTCACCCGGTCACTGTTTTTGTAATAAATAAAAAAATTGAAATGAAATCCTTTTGCTCTGTGGGCCGGTCGAATTATTGGATCCCAACTCAGGTTCACGTGCGCCACGTGTACGGTAACGATGGGTCTCTTCCCTTTTGTCTCTTATTTCCTATTGAAAGTAGAAGTAGGAATGGTCAGAATAGAAAGAACTGCACAGTCTGCAGGAGCACCGTAACACCATGCTCCGTCCACATCACATACAGACACCTGTACGATCAAATTTGAAAATCACATTTCACTGTCGACACGTGTCAGGTGGCGGGTCCGAGTGTCAGGAGGGCTGAGAGTGCAGGGTAAATATTCTGTTGTCGGCCACACAGGAGAGTGCCGCGTCATCACTCTCTTTTGCTTGGGCTTTCATTTTCTGAAATGGATGGGCCTCCGATCGGGTCAAAACAGCAGCCTTATCGTGCCCACGTGCGCCTCCCTAATCCGCAACCCCACCACCACAGAGAGACGTCTGGTTCTATTCTATTCAGAAACAAAGTTGGTCGGGGGACCGCGCGTGGTCCCCACGCGGCACCCATCCTATAAGTCGTCCAATAATGTAGTTCATGATCATAGCCCCGCAAGAACTGAATTTTCCAAAAATGAAAAAAAAGTGGCAAACACATCATATGGAATCTTGTGTGGTCTCGGTTTCATGATCCATGGAGATTGCATTTTAGCTGGTTTTTGATTGAGGGTTGTGACTTTTTGGGATGCTGATAGAAAATCGGTGATGTTCGATCCACGCTGGATATACAGAAATAGAATCTAGAATGAAACTCGAAACTTAATTCCGTCTAACTAACTTAATAGAGAATTTAGTATTTATTTTCAAAATAGAAAATCATATGAAAGTGGTATGGCTGTCTCCTCAATAGTAAGGAGATTAGTAGTTTAATTTGTTAAATTAGTATATAGAGGTAGATCAGAAGGTTATGTTGTGGTAGGTGCCTACAAGGCTGCTGGATCTAATGTCTAAGGAACCCTAACTGCACAGCATGTAGTGTTAGCAGTTAAGGTCATGTAATTACAATCATTTGCATGCTTTTAAATATATGATCAAGTCTAAGATTGAACCATAAACCAGTTTAGCTTCATCTGAGAATCTTGTGCCATGTATGGCTTGGGTAGAAGAGAACAAAATGACCTAACATTCAAGAACAGTCATGATTTGCATTTAGAGCCAAAAATGCCAGAGTTGCTTTGGGCCTCTGTGCCATTTGCATCCAAGACAAGAGTAAGGGCCTGGCACAGGCGCTTCATTTCAAGGTGCTTTTAGCTCACCTTGGGAGTCTTTGCTTCATACTGCTAAGGGAGGGTGCCCTACTCTAAGACCAAAGCACTTCCCTACAACATGTTACCAGACCTCAAGCATAGGCTAGTTGCATAGACAGGTCTTACTCTGGCTTCCCTACAAGCAATATGATGTTGCTGGTGAACAAGCACTTCTGCAACCTTGAACTTCACTGTAGAGCCAACTAGCATTGTCCATGAATCGCCCCAAGTTCATGAATATTGCGATGATCCAACTCGTGTTGCTCGCTTCAGTACAGGCAAGCATTTAGTTAGCGTTTTCCTTTAAAGTTGACAAGGCATGAACTTTACAAAAATTTGATGGTCCACACTTCATTTTTGTGTTACCAGAATCCCTAATATGCTCAAGGTGACTTGAATGGTAGTCCTCAACACATCTTTAACATGCAACTCAATGAAATACAGACACATGAACTTTGCAAAACGCATCTATTAAGTCTGACCATTAAGATAAGGATACACATCTGAGTTTGCCAACTTTAGAATACAGAAGTTACATGGAAAACCCAAAACCTGATCTGATATGTAATTTGAAGCGCAAAGGGAGCAAAAGAGCAAGTTTGATCAGTGCTTGAATATCAAATATTTGTGACTTAATTTACAAAAAGGGTGGAACTTTACCACCAGATGTCAATTCAAGCTGTACTACAAAGGGTTAGAGATGGACACTCGGCAGAGATGATTATCAGGCATGGTTTACTCAAAAGATGGTCACTACTAGTGCGACCGAATCACTCGGCCAATTTGCCACCCCAAGAAAGGAAACTGTCCTGTGATCCGAATTCCTACAAAAGCAATTAAGCAATGTATTACCATGAGAGAAAACGTAAAGAATATATAATTTGGCTAATTCAATACGATGAATGAACAATGACGGGGAAGACAGCGTACAAGCTGGCTAAGTCGGAAATCTGGAGGTGTTCCAAGTTCCATATTAGCAGGATCGAGGATAATATTTTGGCACTCCTCTAGATCCTTCTTTAGATTTTCTGCTCCTAGCTTAGCATAATCAGCAAGACATGGTTTGATCTGTGGTGGTTCATTTCCATGTTCACCCCTAATTGGAGATTGGCTCTGAAGGAGATCATCACACAAAGACAAGCCTTCCACAAGTTGTTGTGAATCTAGCAGATTCTGTGACTCACTGTCCCACCACTTTGGATCTTCTTGAGTATGGTTTACATCATTGTTTATTGCTTCATCATTTGGAATCTCTACGCTGTGTTGATCATGAGAGCCAGACTGTTCATATCCATGATGAACTTCATCTTCAAAACAGTCCATATCACGATGATTCATTTGCATCTAAAAGTAAAAGCAAGCCAACATCAGTATCTCTTCCGTAAATCACAAATTAGGGATTTAGTACATGCACAGTATATGCAACTAAATATCTTTTTTTTTTGAAGTAATGCAACTAAATATCTTGTCAAGGAAGAATAAAACTGCGGTACAGTATCGTTTTGAATAATTCTATTTCAATATGCTCATGAAAAAGCAATGGACGTGTACTTCTGTGCTTCTGAACTAATGGAGAAAAGGGGGAAGATGAACTATACCTGAAGAAAGGGATCTGTGGAAGCAACATGAGTATCTTCCCCAAAACCAAGAGTAGATTGTCTCCTTTCAGGGCGCGGAGGTTCAGGAGTTACTGAATTGGGTTCTGCGCAAGTAACAGGAATATCTTCTACCAAATTACAATCAGGGTTCAGAGCTTCTGGAATCACCGACTTAGGAGTAACCGGATCGGCTTGAATCACAGGATCACTACTTTCAGGAGAATTTTGATCAGTTTTATCAGCTTGCTTGACTTGCTGTTGCTGGTAATATATTTTAGAAATAACATACTCCCCTTCCTTCTCATCCTCATCAGTTCCCAGGTGATACTGGTGCATGACCCAATTGGTTTTCTCAGCTTTCCCTCCTTTGGCCGGGCTTGTATACAGAACCATAATCTTCTTGCACCCTCTTTGAACCCCATCCAGGATCACTGGTTTAGTCCTTCCAGTCTTGTGCCAGCGGATATCACCATAATCATCATCATGTATTTTTCGACGCTTTCGAGTACCGGTGTTGTAAGCCTTAATTGCTACATGAAAGAAGTGGGATACACTTCCATCTTGCTTGATACCTAAAAATATAGTTTTGGAATCAATAATAGAATTTAAGCACCATAGCACTAAACCAAATCATAAATTTGTCACTTACCAGACAGCTTCTTTGGATGAGAACATAAGACTCCGTCATCACCATCAAAATCTGTGATAAATGCATCAATAAAAGGATGGGGTCTCAAACCCCCTGAACCAGTTTTTGCAAGCAAGTGCCATATAATCTCTTGATCTGTTGGATCAAATTTCACACCCTTGGGTAATCCTGGCCACTCTTGAGAAACCTGGAAACAGAAATTGCAAATGAACTCACTTTCCAAGTTGTGCAAATCTTGTTCAAATTAGAAGCATTGATAAACAGAAAGAAACTTAATCAAGGACAACATTCGGCACACATATCAGCTGTTTACTATTCTATATGGTTGATACAGGTGATTATATGAAAGTTAACATAGTAAAGCATATGGAGCCATAAAATCCCTACATCACTGTTGTCAATCGTATATTGGCAGTTTGGGCAAGCTCTAGTTGGGTTGCTTTGCCATTTGATTCTTCCAGGATCACTTGCAGATGCATTCCTGATTTTTGTTGCGATTCTCTTTTTGTCCACCAACCAAGATGGTCTGCAACGAACATACGAATTAGTAACAGTTGAAACAAAAAGTTACTCTCAATGCCAGAATATGTATGCAAACCTATTAAAATCATATATTCTAAATTGCATGTACAATGAAAATATACAAAGACATTACGATTAGTATGAGGAAGATGATTCCATCATATTCCAGAATCATGTACGAAACTGCCTACAATTGTCAATCTGTCGAGAAAACTACAGTTCTCATTTCTCAACCATGAAAGTACTACTATCAGCATTTGGCCGTTATTCGAAAAGTCTAGAGAACCAGAAGGATTAAAACATAGACCTATGAGTTTGGCAAGGTCCATAAATACTTCAGGAGATCACAAAATTGAAGCTATCGGCAATAAACTCCCGACTTAGAGGGACGTACAGCACACAAGAACCAAATCATAGTAAAATGTGACTAAAGCAAGACACAATTGAAGAGAAGAAGCGTCCAAGCAGTCAGCCACATTGGATTATTTCACAATTTTCACCACATCAATAGCGAAAATGGATACAAAAATCACTAATTTACCACACGGCAAGGCCTCAGTAATGCCTCTTTACGCTCACAGCTAAAAGTGGCCACAGTCTCTTACATCATTTGCACCCAAAAAAAAAAAAAACACACACACACACACACAATTACGGAAACCCTCACAAGTCTCAACCTTTCCTCCAAAACCCAAACTGTGTCATCGTTTTTAACAAAACCCTCAAGACAAATCAACGATATTTACGAGCATAAACAAAAACTGAAGCAAAATCCCAACCAGATTGTACTAAAGCTTCGAGCTTTATATAATCCATTACTTGAAGAACTAATTTTTACGGAAGCTAAAACACTAAGACGATCAGAATCAGTTAGAGGGGGATTTACCCAGCCATGGGTGAAACGACGATGACGATCGAAGACCACCGACTCTGCGGCTCTTGAGGTTTCTGGGTTCGGTTGACCTATTGACTTGGGCAATCGTGGGTGGTATTTATATAATTAAATACCCAACTCCATTTTTAGTTGTTTGTTTAATTCCAAGTGAGAAAATCGATTAGGGTTTGAATTTTGAAAACGTGTTCCCTCCCGGTAAAGGAGAAACAAATTGAAATTGAAATAGAGGGGGGAGTGGCGGCAACTGATTCTACGTGATCCCGGTTCATGCTTCCTTGTGATCGACGGTCGATCTTGGGCCATCTCGACTTGAGAATGAGATTATCACACGCACGTCACGACCGCTTCGAAACCCAATCGAACTCCTGGTCGGGTTGAACCAGCCCAACGGGCCCTAAGACAAAGGCTGGGCCTTGGTCCGTTTTAGAGGCCCACTTGGTTCTCTCTTCCAGAACAAAAAGCTAAAAAAATAGAAACAAAGCAGAAGCATTTCAATTCCCAAATTCCCCCAAATCCCTCACCACCTTCTCTTTCCCACTCTTCTTCTCCGTTCAAATCCCCCCAAAACCCCACCGTTCCGGCCGCCATGAGCTCCGCCAGACCCAAAAACTTCCGCCGCCGCATCGACGACGACGACGCCGACGACGCCGACACCCCCTCCACCACTTCCACTCTCAAATCCTCCTCCTCCGCCAAGCCTAAGAAGCCTCAGAGCCAAGCCCCGAAGCTCCTCAGCTTCGTCGACGACGAAGAAAACGCCACGCCGTCTCGCTCCTCCTCCTCAAAACGCGACAAGTCGTCTTCCTCCCGCCTCGCCAAGCCGTCCTCAGCTCACAAGCTCACCGCCGCCAAGGACCGTTTGGTAAATTCCTCCTCCTCCGCCGCCTCCGCTTCTCTCCCTTCCAATGTTCAGCCACAAGCCGGCACCTACACCAAGGAAGCCCTCCGCGAGCTTCAGAAGAACACTCGAACCCTAGCCAGCTCCAGAACCTCCTCCGCCGCCGCCGAGCCTACTATCGTCCTCAGGGGCTCGATTAAGCCCGCCGCCGCCTCGATCGCCGACGCCGTGAACGGAGCTAAAGAGCTGGACTCCGACGACGAGGAACAGCAAGGGAGGAATGATAGGGTTGATGCCGAGTCGAGATTGGCCTCGATGGGGATTGGTAAGGACACGTCGGAGTATCCTGATCAGGCCACCATTGAAGCCATTCGGAAGAAACGTGAGCGGCTCCGGAAGTCCAAGCCCGCCGCGCCGGATTTCATTGCATTGGACTCCGGGAGCAACCACGGCGCGGCGGAGGGGTTGAGTGATGAGGAGCCAGAGTTTCGCAACCGAATTGCAATGTTTGGGGAGAAGATGGAGAATAAGAAAGGTGTGTTTGAGGATGTCGATGATAGGGAAGAGGATGGTGGATTGAGAAGAGAGAGTGTTGTAGTCGAAGACGATGAGGATGAAGAAGAGAAGATTTGGGAGGAAGAGCAGTTTCGGAAAGGGTTGGGGAAGAGGGTGGATAATGATGGGGCTAGTGCTAGTGTTCCTAGAGTTCATAGTGCTGCGCCGCAGCCCAAGGCTAGTTACAATTCAATCGCGGGGTATAGTTTGGCACAGAGTCTGGCTGGTGTGGCCAGTATAGGAGGGGCAACAGGAGCATCACAAGGTTCAAATGCTTTGTCCATAAAGGAGCAATCTGAGATTGCTCAGAAAGCGTTGCTGGAAAATGTGAGGAAGCTTAAGGTACGAATTGCTTGTTACTGTTTTCATATTGAATTTCATGAATGCTGGTGTTATATTTCCTTGTCATATGTGCTGATGCTTGATGCAAGATCATATAGGATCAATAACGAAATGAGCTAAAGATCTTCCATAAGTTCTTTTACTTTCTACAGAATGTTAAATGCCATTTAGTTCTTTTTCTGGCAACAGAAAGTTACCGACAATATATTTTCTCACTTTTACTGTCTATTCAGTCTGACAATGGTAGATAGATGTTAAGTAGTCTTTGTGACATGCAAATACTGCAAGCCTTTACTTTTATCCTGTTCAGATATACATTTATATACTAATGTAGGTATTGACATATTGGTCAAATCAGTCACTTGCTTGGATATATTCACTTATTTGCATTACCTATTTGAACAACTATACATCTGCAAAAATGTGTACTACATATGTTGCACTTGTATGGTCTTAAGAGGCTTACCTATCTTATAGTCTAGCCGATTTATCTGTTTTTGGTTTTATACATCAGTATATGTGTGCCATAATGTAGTATTGTAGTATATGTATTTTTCTATGTCAGGAAACTCATTTATGGCATGATCAATCCAGACTAATAAATTTGTGTTTTGAGCATATGTATATGTATACTCAGAATATGTTAAATTATTGTTTGTTTTGTTCTTTTATTTATGACATTTTCTCTTTTCTTGAAAAAACTCTCAGGAAAGTCACGGAAGAACAAAGATGTCACTAACTAAGGCTGAAGAGAATCTATCTACCTCGCTATTGAACATTACTGCTCTTGAAAAGTCTCTGTCTGCTGCTGACGAGAAGTACAAGTTCATGCAAGAGCTTCGCGACTTTGTCTCTACCATATGTGACTTTTTGCAGGTACGCTATTATCAAATCTTATCTTGATTGAATATGAACTCCAGATTTATTTAGAGTAGCAGCTGTTTATAAATATGGTTGACTGCATTATTCTAGATTCTTTCACTTATACCTCTTATCATTCAACTCGTCAAATACACACATGTACTTGTATAAGCTCATAAGAAAGGAGGAATCCTGTACAACAACTCATGCACCATAATCACAATCCTAGTGTTATAAATTTACATTATTTCTAAATGAGCTGCATACTGACTTTATATGGCAAACGAAAGGTCTTATGGGTTCAATCATTGATATCTATTGCAAATGACCAACTCTCTTAAACAACAATATCCTGTGATATTGAGAAATTATGTTTCTTCCATAAGTTCTTCCACATACATTAATTCATCTTAGCATTTCATCATAGCATTACTGAGTGGAAGATGAAAAAAGGTAGTCTGATGAATGGGTTGTGAATTGCATCAAGAATTATGCTGGGCGACCTGACTTCTTTAACAAATTACGGCACCTTCCTACTTTAATCATGCACAGATCATCAATCAATATTCCACTTTAGTTAGCATATATGACTGCTCCTGAAAACATCTTAATGGATATCTCGTAGTTGATTTTTCACTACATTGGCTGAAAGGATCCCAAGATGCATTACGCACATTACATAAGACCTTTTAACCTGTATTCAATAGAGGCTTCTAACTCGCCATAGTAGAAAATGGATAATGGGTAACTATAGATATAGTCTGTCTTCGTTGCTTACTTCGTTTAATCGTTTACACATTTTCAGGATAAAGCTCCCTTGATAGAGGAGCTTGAAGAGGAAATGCAGAAGCAACGTGACGAACGTGCCTCAGCTATTTTTGAAAGAAGAATTGCTGATAATGATGATGAAATGATGGAAGTAGAAGCAGCTGTAAATGCAGCAATGTCTATTTTCAGTAAAGAAGGTACCAGTGATGGAGTAATTGCAATTGCTAAAAGTGCAGCACAAGCTGCTTCTGCTGCTGTGAGAGAACAAAAAAATTTACCGGTCAAGCTAGATGAATTCGGTAGAGATATGAACCTCAAGAAACGTCTGGATATGAAAGGCAGGGCCGAGGCTCGTCAACGCAGGAGAAAAAGGTATGAAGCTAAGAGAGAGTCATACATGGATGTGGACAGTCCTGATCGGACAGTAGAAGGGGAATCGAGCACTGATGAGAGTGACGGTGAGAGTGAAGAGTACGAGTCACACCGCCAGTTGGTGCTGGGGACTGCTGATCAAGTTTTCAGTGATGCAGCTGAGGAATATTCACAACTTTCACTTGTCAAAGAAAGGTTTGAAAAATGGAAGAGAGAGTATCGATCAAGTTACCGTGATGCTTACATGTCATTGAGTGTTCCTGTTATATTTTCTCCATACGTAAGGCTGGAGCTCTTGAAGTGGGACCCTCTCCGTGAGAACACAGATTTTGTAAAGATGAGCTGGTACTTGTTTATTCGTTTTTATTTCACACCTTCTATGTACACTTGCTTCCCTTGTTGGGCTTGGCCTGCTTGGTCAAGGCATCACTAGCCGCAGCATATGTTTCATATGAGCACTGAGCACACACAAACATGCTGGTTTACATCATCATACCAATAAGGTCATTTTCCCCTGTGCAGGCATGAATTATTAGAGAATTACGGTGTACCGGAGGATGGTTCGGATTTTGCATCTGATGATGCTGATGCTAACCTTATCCCTGCATTGGTGGAAAAGGTTGCATTACCCATTTTGCATCATCAAATTGTTCACTGCTGGGACATTCTCAGCACAAGAGAGACAAAGAATGCAGTTGCTGCCACGAGCTTGGTAACAGATTATGTTTCTTCCAGTGAGGCTCTTGAAGACTTATTAGTTGCTATTCGCACCCGTCTGGCAGATGCTGTCTTGAAACTTACGGTATAACATCTGAATTGTCAAACATAATTTTTGATTCATTTAAGCAGCATAAGCACAAGATAGGCCTGTTTTGATTACTGGCCAATATGCTATAGAACATATGTTGTTTGATCAGATTTTTCGAACTATATTTACAATCTTCTGATAACCTTTGGTTTCAAGGGTGAGAAATTCTGATCAAAGAACTTAAATGAACTTTCAATCATTTCTTATTTATAGGTCCCAACATGGAGCCCACTTGTATTGAACGCAGTGCCAAATGCTGCAAGAATTGCAGCATATCGATTTGGCATGTCTGTTCGTTTGATGAAAAATATCTGCTTGTGGAAAGAAATCCTTGCTTTGCCAGTTCTAGAGAAGCTTGCTATTAATGAGCTTTTGTGTGGCAAAGTTATACCTCACATTCGAAGCATTGCTGCCGATGTTCATGATGCAGTTACAAGAACTGAAAGGGTTATTGCTTCTCTGTCAGGGGTGTGGTCAGGTTCAGATGTTACAGGAGACCGTAGGTATTGCTACTGACCATTGTGCTTTAAAAAGATTACAATTATCTGCCATTTTAATTAGCCTCTGCCGTACTTTAGATAAACAATTTTTGCTGCTTAAATCAGCTTGCTTACTCATATTAGCCGTGTGAATGTTATGTATGATTTCTTAATCAACCTTTTGACTCATCTCTGTGTCCCTTGCATATGATGCACAATTCTTCAACTGATCTAATATAGCGGGTGATGTATGCCCAAATAGGGGTCTTCAATTCATAATAAAGTTAAGATCTATTTCCTTCAATTTCTCCCCCTCCCATACCTTATGAAAGTTTTTCCCACTTTTCCAAGCAGGTTAGTGCATTTCATTTTAAGAAACTTAGTGCAATAAGTGGAGTTACCTTTTATTGTTTTTGGGGATTTAGGTGAGGTTACTTTAGTCGCAGAATGGTGAAAAACCCATCTGCCTTTGCATGGACATGTTGTTGAGTTGCCATTAGGTCTATCTCTCAAATGGTGTGAGGAAATCCTGTGAGAAAGGGAGAAAAGCATAAGGGAGTGTTCTGCGAAGAGCAAGGTGCCCTTTTGGTTTTATGCTTTGGTGAATTGTTGAGTGTAAGTTCAAGGCATTCAACATAATATGTTTTCTATTTTGAGTCTGTTTGGCTAATAAGCTGACCAAGTCTAGATTCCCTTATAAAAATAGAATTTCTCAATTGAGAAAACTTTCGGATGTCAGTTTGTTTGTATAACTAGCCACTGGCTTAGTGCCCTTTGAGCATAAGTTTTCCTGCTGTCTCCCGATTCATTCTGGGTCTCTCTCTGATGTTTTCTTGTCTTTTACCTTCAGTCTTATATATAAAGTGTAAAATTGGTAATTTATAACTTTTGAACTGTACAATACCTGTAACTTTTACTTTAGGTCTTTTCTTTAACTTCAGATTTAATGTTTTCTATTCATATTCCGAAAATGAGATCTAATGATACCAATAACAATGCAGCCGCAAGTTGCAATCCCTCGTAGATTATGTGCTGACGCTGGGGAAGACTATAGAGAAGAAGCATTCACTGGGTGTTACACAAAGTGAAACTGGTGGACTGGCTCGTAGATTGAAGAAGATGCTGGTTGAGCTCAACGAGTATGACAAGGCCAGGGACGTAGCTAGGACCTTCCATCTAAAAGAGGCATTGTGAAATTGAGAATCCTGAAGACAGGTATCTGGACTAGCACAAAAAAGCATGTTAAATGCCCCAACCACAGATTTTTGATCATCCATCTTGGAGCAAAACAAGGTGCAAGTATTGGACCCCCTAAATTTCAAGCAGGCACGTCTCTCCTTGTGTCATACTTGGACATACACAATCAGGCACAGCAACGTTAATCTCAGAACATGGTTCTCTCCTTATTTGTTAAGTGTTAGCCATATGATAATTGAGTTAGAGCAGGAGATCCCCTTGTTGGGGAATCAAGATATGAAAATTTTGAGGTAAATGATAAGAGAATTTGTTCCAATTACTTCCGATTGTTGCTTCTCTTTCAGGAATGCCGCTTGCCATGGTGTTCCGAAATGCTACCAAGATTTCAGTAAATATGAGATGTTTTATGTAAACATTTTGATCCTGAAATGACCTGATTTTTACTTGTGCAAATCCTAATGGTATGGTTAGTGCTTTACGGTTTATTTTCCCTACGGCTTGAGTAAGCCATCATCTTCATTTGTGAATCAGTTCAACGAAGTAGGTGGTTGCAGATTGCTAACAAACCTGCTCTGCCTACAACGTAAAGCTGGTCACCCAAAAACATAGCCCATTTTCACAAGTCTAACATGAGATTATTCATTCAAGCACCCCAATTGATGTATAATATGAGATTTCCTTCTAATATATAGACAAAGAACATGATTGTGGGTCTGAATGCCATCTAATTAATCCAGAGTACAGTCAGATTCCAGTCAGATTCAATTAGGTGGGAATTGTATTTGCATTTGAGATTAGTTGAGGGGTTTTTGTGTGTGTGTGTGTGTGTGTGTGTGTGTGTGTTTATCAAGATCAAAGACTTTTCTGTCATGGTTTATACAAGAACGCTTTTTCTCCTACTGTAAACAGAAAATAAAGTAGACTTAATTCCAATCAGCGTCCCCGGCGTGGGAGTTTCGTAGTTACGGGTTTTTGCCTACTCACCCACCTGTGATGGTTGATAGTTAAGACATAGAGTTATGAGTACTAAACAAGTTTTTTTTGTTATAGAATGCTGGTTGGCGTTATGCAGGTTCTCCATGCTGATCATGCAACATTGCATTTTTCATATGTATCGATCGAAAGATTCATCATTTCACTCTCAATTTGTAGAAGGCAAAAGCCAGTAAATGGAAGAAAACGTTTAAAACTCCTAGTTTCAACTCCAATTTCTTCCACTTTTCATAATATCAAAACATGTTCTGTTGCTTAATCAAGTTAACAACAGAGCTTTCAAAATTTGCCACCCACTCTAACTATTTGTGTTTGTCTCAGTCTCATCTCTCCCTATTCATGAGTCTCATCCTGAACTCAGCACTATATATTATTGCAAAACACACTAGCTTGTCGAGAGAAGTATGGTCTAATTAAGTTTTTCTATAATCTTAGCATAGCCGCCGGTGACGGTGTCAATTCGTTTTTCCTTGAATTTTGTACTCGGAACATTGTAAATGATTGATAATGGAGTGGGTGCGCAAAACGCATATGCATGGGTGTAAGATTAATTAACATAATATGTAATTAAGGTATTATTTGCATGTTTGGACTAATTAATTAAGAAAAACCAAGATGATGAGGTTTGCATCTATAGGACTTGCCGATTTTAGCAAAAGATTCGGTGATTCAATCGTGGTGGTTCATATGCATTTGACACAGAATTAATCATGCATCATATCCAAAACCAATTTAATAAAATTTGTCAATATATATAATTAGGTTGATATTCATACCAACCCCCTTATATCATTGGTTAACAATATGGTTTGTAAATTGTGGATTGGCTATTTGATTTAACCAAAATGATCGATAGCGCCAGGGTTAAATTATCGTACAGATCAAAAATGTTAACTTTACGATGACATTGATGGGAGGCTTGAACAAATTAAAACAGCGGTGGATAGAAAATTAAAAAGCTCATAATATAGTATATATGATTATCTTTGCTTTTTTGTGGAGATTGAGTCGCAGAGTTGATTCTACATGTGATTCCTCAAATTGAAGAAAAATAAATTCTTTAGTAACAAGCTTAAAACACCATTTCAATATGAATATTAAGTATTAACCACGAGAAGAAGTTCAAACCTATTTAAAACCCAGTGGAGTGATGATGGAGGTCATGGCTTCTAGAAAGGGAAAATCTATATTCAAGTTCACAAAACGCATACATTCCGGAGTGATGAACAAGGTTAAGAACCCGGCATTAATTTGTGTTGGCCAAGTTTCCAAAGATAAGATTAGTTTGTGATAGGGATTGATTAGACTGCCTTACTTGTCCAATGCAGGATCCAATCATGGTGCGTATATATATATATTCGATCAAAAAATTAAAAAAATCATGGTGCATGTTATGATATGGACTCAAAAATAATATTAATTTGAGATTTGACCTATATATAATTGATTTGTTTAATCTTGTGTTTACGCTTTTTAATTACCTCGCGTGTATATATGGTCCATACAACAAGCTCGATCCCTCTGGCCGCCTTTTGTCTTTTGATCTCTGTATTTGTTGCGCGTAAGAGACCTAGTTAGCTGAACTAAGTTGGAACTTGAAACTTTGAAAGTCGTATGGATACAATCGTAGGAGTAGATGGATATATGCAGTGTGTGTAATCGTTTACGTCTTCAAATTGATGAAACATGATCTATGTTTGTCAATTGCGACGTGATCGATGAGGACGTGAGGACATTCGATCGTATAGTTCATCAGAAACTTGCTGTTTAATTAAGTCTAGCTAGGTTGAAGTTGCACTGATATATGGATGGCTCTCTAGGTCAGATTGAGCACTTGTAGGTAGCCCTTGTACGTATCTATGTAGGTACCTGTAAATTCTTAAGGTGTACGTAAGACGGTGCAGGATCACGTCAAATTATATGCATGATCAGAATACGTACGTACTTTAGTATATATATAGTACTTAATTAGTACTTACTACTGAGTATCTGGGTACGTAGTCTAAATTATATACTTGCTAGAACAAGTCGCTATTGAAGCAGTTAGTTGTAAACATGAAATGTGAGTTAGTTGTAAACATGAAATGTGAGTGTGTGTGTGTGTGTTTGTGAATATCGCGCAGGAGATGGAAGAAGTTCGAAACCCAGTTGGAGAGGGTTAGCAGCTGATATGATGAAGTGGGCAGATATATGGACTTGTGGTAGATATGAACACAATTCATGATATGTAAGTACGTGAATGATTGATCAGGCTGCCTACTTCTTTCTGTGGGTCTTACACACTTAATTAGCACTCAAGAACAATACACGATTTGTTTGAGGCTGTGAGAGTTTGAGCTATTCCTCTTTGTATTTTTTGCTTCAGCGCATCGCTTTTAGTCCTTTCATCTCGTGTTAACTGTGGGTATATCCATCTATATATTATTAATAGGCAGTGACATCTCTATTATTCGCAAGTAGCTACTCATCAATCAATTTCATTTTCCTTTAATTTTGCACAAAAAAAAGAAGTCATCTAGAATCTTTATTCTGGAATACTTTTGATAGAATCATAGAATTAGATTTTTGCAGTTAGCTATTTTATTTATTTCCGATCAATTTCTACGATTTGACAAGTGAAACCCAGCTGAACTAAGTTGAAAGTCAAATATCATATGGACCATGGGACAATGTAGCATGTACAAGAAGTAAATGGATCGTGAATGCAATCTGTGTAATCATTAACTATAATTAGTTATATCTAGCTTAGCTAGGCTGAAGCACTAAAACTGTTCGCTGCTTTCTCAGATCAATCACAAGCATGCATGGAAATTAACCTGCTTGTATATTTGTACTTGCTTGTCAATTACATAATCTACAAAAGGTGCACGTATGTTGGGGTAGAGGTTCACATAATTTTATGCATGAATGCCTGATCGATCAGAGTACATATATTGATATATACTTTATACATCTAACTAACTAGAACAGAATTGCTTCGATTTCATTGCTGCTACAGTACTGTTTGTGTTTGATCATATTCGCAGGAGATGGAACAAGTTTGAAAACCCAGATCGAGATCGAGAGGGTTAGCAGCTGATATGATACCTAGGCAGATCGACTTGTAGTAGATACGAACGTTGCGCGCGCCTTATTTATTCATCGAGTTGCCTACTTCTTTTTGTGGGGTTATCACTCAAGAAACATTTTTGTTTTTGGACTTTTGGACCTTTTGGTCGGCAATCGTTTTACAGTTTTTAGTTTCCTACATAGCTTTTAGTTTATTTATAATTTCATATAGATCTCGTGGTTCATGTATATGATTATTTAACCTTAACAAATTGCAAACCGAGCTCTACCTACTACAAATTATGTGTGTATTAAAAGACAGCGACATGTCCATTAGTAGCTAATATAATCACATTCATATATAGATTTAATGTTTCAAAATAAACTACCAGAACTAATTGTTTTTTTGTTTTTTTTTGGGTCTATGAACTAATTTGTTTAGCCTCATATATTTAACATTAAGTTGGTGAAAAAAAAAAAAAAAACACTATCACTTCAATGCTAGCTAGCTCATGAATTACATGCTAAAGAAAACTATCTAATTATGTTCCGGGGATATCAAGCTACACATCGATAGTCATACGTACTTACATACACAGCACAATTTCATTATTCTTTTTAGTCAAGTCGACCAAATTCTTACTGACGTACGAGAATCTAACTAGTTTCACTGTTTTACTAAAATGTCTCAATATGATGGTGTAGATTTTCTTTCATAAAATTCTATCATAATTGTTGTTGTAAACTGACTAATTCTACCAAAAGCTTCATAAATGAGACATAAACTAATCCGAATCTAACATTTTCATCACTACAAGCTGTAGATTCCCTAGCACGTACATATTAACATATATGGAATAACTTGCACGTAAGATTAAAGTAAGTAATTAGCAAACCCTAGTTATATGGCTAGTTGGAGTAAACAATATAATTTCACTGCCGTAGCAATCTCATCATTTCCATTCCCAGTCCCCAATCCAATACAACATGCTTGCGTATTCTCATTCCCGATATATCCCCCAGTCGTTACAGACATCCCCAGAATTTCTTCAAGTTGAAGACACCGCCGGCCTCCAGCAATTTTGGATCGGATAATCTATTTTCCCAATCAGTTTCCAAGATTTGACTAGTTAAACCAACTTTGAGGTATACGTTTTCTTGGAATGTCTAACTTGTAACGTACATAATACAAAGCTAAAGTCTCCCCATTCTCTTCATTTCAATAACCAAAACCCAATATCATCATAGCTAGATAGAGATGGCTGAGAATATGACTAAGATAAACTTCCATACCAACAACCAAAGAGATGATGGGTTTCCAATCAGGTGAAGCAAGCAAGAGCAAATTAAGCTAGCAATCAGTCAATGCATGAATAGCTACACGTCAAAACTGGGTAGCTGATCATCTCCATTCTTTCTTTATAGTTCGTCTAATCAGAGCAAACAACACATCCAATCTGGTTATATACATCATAGTCCTCTCTTTTTATAGAAATTTGGAGAGCATATGTATATCTACCTCTCCCCTATATAAATATCTCCTACACACTTAATTCCGGCGAATCAAATAAGCTATACTGTTCTAGCTAACCGCTTTGGACAATTCTCCCAAATTTTCACGTTAAAAAGGAACGACTTCTGTTTCAACAAAGGGCCGCAGCAGCCATGACGGTGTCACCTTCTATTGCCTCTGCTGCAAAGAGTGGCCGAGTCCTCATTATCGGCGCCACCGGCTTCATCGGCAAGTTCGTCGCCGAAGCCAGCCTCGACTCCGGCCTTCCCACTTACGTCCTCGTCCGACCCGGTCCGTCTCGTCCTTCCAAGTCCGACACCATCAAGTCCCTCAAAGACAGAGGCGCCATCGTCCTACATGTACGTAGTAACATTCTTAAACCCACCACACCTCCATATTTAACTTGGCAAAACCGTCACCAATTTCGAACCCTAAAAACAACCTAGCTACACTCTTTCAATTTTGTTACTGGTTGTTTGTATTTGATTAAACATTTTCAGGGGGTGATGAGTGATAAGCCGTTGATGGAGAAGCTACTGAAAGAGCATGAGATCGAGATAGTCATATCAGCCGTGGGTGGTGCAACAATTTTAGACCAGATCACCCTAGTCGAAGCCATTACTTCTGTAGGAACGGTCAAGGTAAATCTGCTTCAGCAAATCAAACGTGTCTCTCTCTTTTCTACCGGGAAAGAAAAAACTGACCGTCAGTTACTTTTTCTCTGTTTGGACTGATGAGCGTGCAGAGGTTTCTGCCGTCGGAGTTCGGGCACGACGTGGACCGGGCCGACCCGGTGGAACCGGGTCTGACCATGTATTTGGAGAAGCGCGAGGTGAGGCGTGCGATTGAGAAGAGTGGGGTCCCTTACACGTATATTTGTTGCAATTCTATTGCTTCTTGGCCCTACTATGACAACAAGCATCCTTCCGAGGTCGTCCCACCGTTGGATCAGTTCCAGATCTACGGTGATGGCACGGTTAAAGGTATGGTAGCATACACTGTACGGTTTCCTTGGAATGCTACAAAATCCTATAAATATTATCCTCGAATCATTGACATGTTCTTTGGTCTTTAACGTCACGTTTTCAATTTTATATGAATAATGCGAGCTGTTTAAGCAATAGAATACAGGAGGAGATGATATTCGAACGGTCCGGCTGACATCAGACATGCAGACATTCAAACTACTGTATTCAAAATCCCGTATAGTATAGTTTTTCATTCATGGTCCAAGTGACGAAAAATCCACAACATTGATAATGAATTTACGTGAATCATTTCACTTGTTGAAATGCAATTTTTGACATTATTTGGTTCACAGCCTACTTCGTCGACGGCCCTGATATCGGAAAATTCACAATGAAGACGGTGGATGACATCAGAACTATGAACAAAAATGTTCACTTTCGACCTTCAAGCAATTTATATGATATCAATGGACTCGCTTCACTGTGGGAGAAGAAAATTGGTCGCACCCTCCCAAAAGTTACCATAACTGAGAACGACCTGTTGACTATGGCTGCAGGTCCATTCTATCTTGTTCCATCTCATTCAACTGTGTTAACTCTTGAACAAAAGGCGCACTATTACCAATTTGCTCTAACATTTCGATTTCTAAATTGCAGAGAACCGTATACCAGAAAGTATTGTAGCCTCGTTCACTCATGATATCTTCATCAAAGGTTGTCAAACCAACTTCCCCATTGAAGGTCCGAAGGATGTTGATATAGGCACTCTCTACCCTGAAGAGTCTTTTAGGACTTTGGATGAGTGCTTCAATGATTTTCTTGTCAAAGTTGGGGGGAAGCTAGAGACTGATAAACTTGCCGCCAAGAACACGGCAGCGGTCGGAGTTGAACCTATGGCAATCACGGCTACTTGTGCCTGAAGAACATTCCATATCCTAATCACCAAAGACATTGTCCTGTTACTCCCCAGAAAAGTTAGTTCCACTTTTTGTTTAGCAGTCCCTCGTTTACTTCAAAGAGAATGTGCTAATTTCATTATTTGGTAAAAGCAAGGAAGCTGCATTTTCATCTGCACATGAAAATGATCCAGCTGTTGTTATGAACTTATGATTGTTTGGTTATTCAATGTAATAGTTTGCTGAAATATGTGAAATAATTGATGGATGTTAATAATGTTCATCTCTTCTTATGAATTGCGCAAGCTTCAAACTCCAATAGTCCAATTTAATTACCAAAATTTGCATAGATTTTATGTGTAGCCTATCATAAGCAATATTTATACAGTAATTTACCTGCTAAGATTTGAGATCTCCATCATGTTGGTGTCAATGGTCGAGTTTGTTTTAGTGTTATTTTCAGAGACCATTGGTTTTAACATTAGTGTTTTTAATTGTGAATATAATAAGAAGTTGTATCTACATACATATTATCAGTTTTAGACATTTGGGTATATGATGTCAAAATGAGTTGTCGCTTCTTCAAGTTGGTTGTAAGAACATGTGTCGAATTGTCGAGGCTTTCAACTAGACTTGGCTATAGTTGTACTCTATTGTTCATGTCTTATAATACTCTGGTTTTCTATTAAGGCCTCGTTTGGTTCATGGATTGGAAAGGTTGAGATTTCCTTTGTTTAACACACATAAGCAAAGGAAAGACTCTATTGCAATATGGAAAAATAGATGAGAAATTAGATCCTCCCACATACCATGAGATTCAATTTCCCTCATATTTTCCCAACATTAATTGCATATTTTATATATTGTTTTAATGGATGTTATTACCAAATTATCCACAAAACTTTAAAATCTTAAACATTATATATTTTATTACTAAGGATATAATTGGTAAATTAGCGTTACTTGTTTTCTTATCCATACATAAACCAAACATTGGAAAGGAAAGAAATACATTTCTTAGTTACTTTCCCGAGGTTTCCAAACATCTCGTAGAAAAACTAGTGAGAAATTTACGTTCTCATGTATATGGGAAAGACCAAAGAACCAATTTTCTTTCCATCAACCAAACGAGGCCTAATGGTATAGACTTTTGTTTTTTGCTGCATACCGTATGAGTAGACCTTTCTCAGAAAAAATGAAACAGAATTGATCTTCAACAGGCTTTAAGTTGCAAATTTCCTTCACGATGATCATCGAACGTTTCTAAACCTTACTTCATCTTGTAATGAAGAATGTTTATAGTAAAAACAAATGTCCGTGTATGCAGCCAAAAAAACAAAAGTTGAAAGGAAAGATGATCAAAACTTTTGAAATTTCAAAGAGTCCAAACCACATTCCTGACTTAACACAGTGGTTGACTGGAGGATAACTATGGCTATATCACTGTGACATGAACAAGAAACTTCAAATGACAGGACCGCTGGTGTTGACTATAAAGCTATACAATTTACAGTTATTTAGTATGAAACTACAACACTCTAGGAAGAACAAAAGGAGGCAGACTTGCCAGAATCCGGTTGCTGGATTCAACCAAAATTCACAGCCAACAACCTGGGAGTTCCGGAGCTGCTGCTCATCCTGCTTTACTTGTTTGAAATTATACATGATATATTGGGAGTCGTTGTTCGATACAGACCCGGCATATGGGGCACTTTTTACACTTCTCACAGCAAGAGCTGAAATGCAGTTAAAATTCAGATTAGTGGCTACAATGAGTTCTCTATAAGTCCAACTTGAGCATACATTCATGGTCAAAGAATATAATGATGGAAGGGTAGATGAAGTTACCTGCAAAGAACATGATGCCTGCATGGGAGGAGGACTATATTAATCTGTTCTTCAAAGCATACTCTGCATAGGATCTTTTCCTGTTGGATTCATTGAACCGTTCAAATAATTATCATGCAAGATGGGGTAATATCAGAAATTCAAAATATTAATATACATTATCTGGTGCTAAGAACAAACAACCACATAGGCTATAACCATTTCATTGTCAAAACCCACATATTCCTCCACTGCACTGGCTCTTTTTAATTAAATGGCATTTGCCTCTTGACGTCAGCATGCATAATGATTCTTAAAAACCAAATGAACAGTTTTGGGAAAAGATGCTACAGGTAGGCACAAGATTATTAAAGATGTAAAGGAGAAACCGCTCTTGACAGGAAAAGTGGGTGCAACGGATTTATTCTCAGAATTTGCATTATAAAGAGAACTCATGCAGCTAATTCAATTACTCTATGCATACGAAGGGATTGGCTTAGTTAAAATCAGTTAAAACATAAGAAGTTAACATTGAAAGACAGAAGTCAGTTGAAATATTACATTCTGAAGTCTTTCATACTCCTGCTGGCTAAATTTTGTGATTTCTGTTTGCTCACTAAGTGCAGCTTGCAGTTTCCAAATCTGACAGAGGAAAAACAGAAATAATTTAAGAAAATAATAAACATTAATTACAGTACCAGATATCAACAATTCTGTAATGAAGGAAATGGTTCAACTAAGAGGCAAGAATATTCCCAAGAAATTAAATAGTGTTCACCTCCTCAACAAGGTCCAACCTGGGCATCTTCTTCACTACATCAGGTGAAAAAGTATTATACCTGAACAAAAGATGAAAGCATTGATGACAATGATGTAACTGTTATTACTTATTACTTTGCAAGAGACCTCTATACCCACACAAGGAAGGCAACATCTACCTATGCAACAATCACAAGAAAATCGTGCATCTATGAATAATCAATCACACATTAGAAAATGAATGAAACCAATATGTGTAGCAAAAATAAAGAGAAAAGGACTAATGAAAGTGATTTCCTTCTTTGAAATGCTGATGGTCTGCCCATTGACAGATCACTACCTCACATGATTACACTTCCACATTCTTGATACAAATACAAGATGGAATCAGCCCAATATCTGGAGCAATGCTGGAGCACATATGCAAAACTAAGCAATTATAAAACATTTTGTAATTCGTACAATCAAGTGCTGCTGTCATGCATTGGATAAATTGCAAATCAAGCATTGGTATTTTCCCAACACTAGAATGAACCGTGGTGCGTTGTCTATACAACCTTTTGCTTTCCATAGATCTTCAATCGAGATATTCCATTGATGAGGACTTGTTTCAATAAAAAGGCAAGAGGACACAGAAGAAGATTGCCTAAACTTTGCAGAAAATAAATGAAAGTATTGAGCGCACGAAACACTGACCCTGAAGATCCAGCAGAAAACAGTCTAGCCTGTTCCTCTCGACTTCCCTCATCAATTGACCACCAACCCAGAAGCCTGTCAAAAGGATGCATCATACCAATAAGAATGGCTAGACAGTAACTTCTATTTTCTTTCGAGTTCGCATTATAAATCTTTAAAGATAAATTTGAATGTTGAATTCCCCTAAAGTAAAAGAGTTACCTAGAACCATGACGCAGGAACCCAAAATAATCACGAATTTTTGATGTTATGACCAAGTATCTTTCAGAAGCAGCTCCACTACGTACTAAAAGTACAATTTTCTCTATCAATCTATATGCAGCATATAAAACACCAGCTCCTTGCAGTAAAAGAAGAGGAGCAAAAAGAAGCGGAATTGATATTTGACTAGTACCGGATGTTGTTCCCTGAAAGATGGGTTTTCTTAATAAAATGACATGTTGAGAAAATTCCAAAGTATTTAAAATAATAGTGATTTGCAAACACCTTAGATACCTCTAAACGCATAAACAGTAGAATCTGGAAAGTGATTAGAGGAATTTTCATAAAATGTCCACCAATATCCTGGAGGCTACATATTCCACTCTCTTCTTGGTCGTCGTCTGAAGATACTACAAACCCTCTATTCCAATCAAGATATCTTATGGTCATTGAAGATGAACATGCTTCTCCAGAGTGAGCATGTCTGTGAATTGCTGGATTATACCACTTCGTGCAAACAAGAAAGGCAAACATCTGTGCGATACTGTAAGAGAATAAAGAAACTTTAACAGGTTAAGCCGAAGAACAATAAAGATTAATAATGAACAATTATTTGTAAGCATAAAAGTAACTGTACCCGAAGTTTATAAATAAGTCCCACCAGCCCAGAGCAGAAATATCACCTGCATGTCAGATAAAGTTACTCAAGCCAAAGGACAGCTGATCATAATGTACATTATCTGTTAATACAGGCTGAAATGCACGAGTAAAGTACGAGCATGCTTGCAATTTAATCATCATTCACGTAAGCTCACTATGGTCCCTTTTGAAGACTTTTATGGACCGTATAATTTGTAAATATTACATAAAGGAAACTACATCACTAAGAAATACTTCTGAGAGATGAAGGATGTCATTACAATACGATAACAGATGCCATCAAATACAAGTGATTCAGTAGAAAACTAAAACTTACCATTTATCTTTAGAAGAGTGAATGTTGTGGCTGCAATAAGGAAGACCATGGATATAGAAATCCAGAAGTGCTGTAAGCCAAAGTTCAGTAAATCAGAACAGACAGTGTAGAGGAGTCTAACTTCCAATCCATACAACTCGAGTAAATATAACAAAATAATACATAGACAAGGATAATAATTCAGAACAGTTTTTATTTTTGCAACTGACTGGAAACAAGAAAAGAGTAATGTTACTTTGACTTTCACGGTCAGAACTGAAGGTCCTAACTCCCATTGATAAATTATTATATATATTTTTCTTTCTTTCTTGACAACAGAGATATTATTAATTTCTTACAGAGAATAACAGATTCATAATATTCATTGCCAAATAATTTTATGTTTAGAAATATATTGTTAGGCCTTCAGACTTTATGGCAGACTAATTTACATGAACAAAACACTTGTACAGCTGCAACTAACAGCAAATCAGCAATTCTTCTTATCATAAACACCTAGCTGAACAGAATAAATAGACGACGCTAAACTTCAAATCATACTAGTCACTTGCACCCACAAAAGCCAATAGTTAATACTTAATACAGTAAGAAATATATAATTCCAAGTCAGTTCTACAATAGAGTGATTAACTTACAGGAAGTGTTTCCCATATCACATCATCATTCAAGGTGTCTTCATCACTAGGCATTAGAGCCTTACACATCCTATACAACAGAAACACTAATTATAAATCCAATACACAACTTCAGCACTAAATAGTACACAAGTACAATTGTAACTACATTTCCCTTTTAAAAATAAATAAATATTGGTTTAAAAGAATCTTCAAAAGAAAAGTAATGGATAAACTGTTTGCTAACTGTTGTCTAGGAAGATGAAGCTACTAGCTAAGTTCATTACAATTTATTCTCATCTCATAATTTGGATGTCTCCAAGGAGTTTGGTGGGACTGTGAAAGTAGGTCCATTTACAATTACAGAATGGCAGAGATAAATGGTTACCAAAAAACAATAAGAAATGTGAAATGCCTAAAATTTGGAAATACAATAGTACCTGACATTGTCAAATAGAATTGCTAGTTCAAATGCCAACAAAGGCACAAAGACAATCTTCAAGCTTAGAGCTGCAAACATTTAAAGTAGTGATAAGTGATGGTGCAAGATAATCATTTATCAACTTATCAAAGAGTAAGAATGTTGCCTGTATACCGTATCTGTTCTGTAGATACATACAAAGCAGTAGTTCAAACGCAACGAGCAACGGGGTCGCCATGACAGCATGAAGTGGTGCCCACTGTCAATGAAAGGCAAGTCATCACTATTCTGTCTATTGGTTAAGAGATGAGTAAAGAAACAAAATCGACCACTACAGCAGTATAATCAGAATTTCACATAAGAAAAATGACAAAACCCAGAGAAGTTGGAATCTCATACGTGGCGACCATTAGGTGGAACTGGAGCCGGTAATGAGAATCTGCCTCGTGCTACAACTGCATGGAAAAGCCATAGAGGGGAAAATACAATCCTGCAGTATTAAAACAGCAAACTGTTACATATTGAATCAATAAGCAAACATCAGCTGTTACACATATTGAATCAATACGGCAAACATCAGAGACGTCTGTAACTCTTAACACACTTACGAGCAACAAAAACTAATTTCAATACAGCTTTTCTATCCTACAATCTTCACTCCTCACATACAAAGCTAAGACAGTTGCCGTTACAAATATAGAGAAAACAAACTGTCTGCACCTTAATAACTTCCTGAGGAAATTATATGATTGCAACTCTGGTTTTGCGTAGTTCAAACATTCGAAATATCTCGTTCCAACTTAAACCCGCAAGCATTACAAAATCGACCACAAAAACATCGAAAATAGGAGCCAAAGCTCTTTTAAGAAATCTATGCTCAATAAAGCTAGCCACACTCCACCACAATTGATAATGCACTTTCCTATCTAGTAAAAACTACCAGATGAACAACACCGCATAATTTTACTAATTCGACAGCTAATCGTCGGCAAAGAAATCAATTACAGACTCGCAAATACAGAATTACACATGCAGGTAAAAAAAAACTCACCGATTCACATTAAAAATAACTCTCAATCTCCATAATAACGTAATAAACAAACAGAAAGCGTGTGATATTACATTCTCGCCGGAAATTCAGACCTTCCGGCCTTAATTTTCTCCGAGTTTCGAAGCAAACAGCAAGAAAAAGAGAGAGAGGAACGAAATTACTGACCACCAGGGGTAGCGGACGGCGTGGTGGAGCCGGAGAGCGAGGAAGACGGTGAATGTGAAAAGCAAGGCGTGCGCCGAAAGAGCTTGCAGAGACTTGGCCACGGAGCGCCACGTCATCACTCTCCGTTGCACCAGCATTTACAGCTGAAACGGAAATCGAGGCCGTCGCAGTGGAGGAGGAGCGAAGAAGAAGAAAGGTGTTGGAGGTTTTGAAGAAGGAGACCTTGATTTGTTTGTTTTTTAATTTTCAATCTGGGACTACTTCATTTTCACGCAAAAGCCAAGTCACCTGCTGCTTTGATAACGCAAGAGAGGGTTTTTTATTTGGACGGAAATGCCCTTGGGTTTTGGTATGATGATCGAGGAGGGGCGAGGGTAGATTTGTCTACGAATAATATGTTACAAACCTCTTAAACCGTTTGTGTTTGATTAGAGATGAGGACAATTTTGCCTTTTTAAGACTCATTTCACAAGCCATTTCTAGGAGGTGTTTCAAAAGTTTTATTGAGAAGAAAATCGAAGACCTGACACGAAAGGAGAAAGTCTTTTGTTATGATGGACGACAATTTTGATGGTCTTGTTAACTAATTAGAGAGTGATGCGTGAACAAACTGTCATACTCTTATGATTCAAACTAAAGTTCAAGATCGTTTTTCTCTTTTTATATCTCTACTTTTGGGGTTTATGCATGATACATTAGTGTATTGATGTGTTTGGTAGACCACTCCAATATAGAAGTTAGAGTGACTTCATACTAGTTTTACATGATCTCAAAATACTATTCAGTTATAGAGAGCTGATATGCATTTGATATGTAGATATATACATCAATGTACGGTGTAATTTTTGCAACTTCCAATTAGCTACTTGAAATCAAGTGGTTTAATCATGTGAGAAAAAAGTAATTAATGAGAAATGAACTGCAATTACAAAACAAAACATTGTGAATTAGAGGTCATTTTTGCTATCAAACAAAATTTGATGCTAACACTTTAATAGAGTATTATTATTTTTTATCTACATCACTTTATCTATTTTCACTTTTAAATATTTTGCTGACACTCGAACCCTAAACACAGCGTTTGGAAAGTAATATATATTTGGCGTTCTTTTGCGTAGGATTTAACGATTAAGCTAGCTACATAAATATATTTTCTTAATCAACCACCATTTTTATGCCAATTTATATAAATGCATTTTCCACTAGGACACATAGGTAGTTTATAATTAATCCTGGTTGGACGTTTGGGCCCCCCGGCCCATTGTTTTGTTTAACATCATCATCACCATCTCTTCTGCAACAGTGAACAGTCTGAAATTATATTTAAGAGGAAGAGAACAAAAGAGATGAGGTCCAATCTTTCATGGTCTGAGCTCTAAAACAAACTGGATCAGATTTCTGGGTAACTAGCTCTATATATAAAGAGGAATGCAGTAAAAGAAAACGTACTGTGTTGGGTGATATCGATCCTGATAGAAGATCATGATCATTGTTCATTTCATGAACAAGGAAGCTTCGTCATTGTCGTGAGAGGCCACCAATCACTGTCATTAGCTTTCTGCTCCAAGCACATTGACGATTTCATTTCTTTTGTTTATACATGATCCCAACTTTAGGACCTCATGCAGCCCAACTCAATAACCTTTTCCACAACGGTTCAAGCCCAAAAAGACAAGCCTAGAGGTTAAAGAGGAGGGGAGCCAGAACGGCCCAATTACAAGATAAACTTGATAACAGAGAATTTACATCTTCCTACTTAATGGTTAATACCACGTGCACCTTTTAAAAGTAGCGTGACTAACAAGAGTCACCATTGCAGCAACAACGTACGGCCACCATAAAACCATAAACTGTCGTACTATGATTAATACAGTGACACGTTTACTTACTTGAAATGAAAAAAATCAATAATCTTAAACAACCAGTACAGAAACAGTAAAAATTCGGTATAAGAATAAATCCTACCCCATGTCCCCCTCGATCCTTATGTTAACAATTAGTTAAGTGTTATTTATCAATTGTTTTCTCGATAATGATATTACCCCTACACCAATTCCAATTCATTCATGTACTAAACACATGAATATCACATATTCATGAATTATTCTGATTCCTCGTAATCATCCTCTTCCATTCAAGAGCATTATGATGATATCCATCCAGCAATCTTGTTCTGTTTTCACATACCATTGCAGGTGAGCTATTCAATCATATGGAATTGGAATATACGCACAAGATATATATAGTCTATGTACACGAGATACACATTGAGTACCTTATTGATGGGATCAAGACTATCTACCTTATTGTTCATTCTTGTACTACTTTGATCCCTGCACTGGTATATCATGCACTCTCGATCTCTCTCACAAATAGAAAGATAGAGAAAAAAAGAGATCCAATTATTTTCTTATAATTATAGGAGGTGGAGGTTTATGGTTTTCATAATTCATAAACCTAACCGAGTAACCGTTCCCGTGCATGGTTCTGTGCAAATTTAGAATTAATGCATGCCATGCCGCTAGCTATATAGATAATTGTTTAAAATCAATGCTTGCGTTACCCATGCCTATTGTAAGTACTGGATGAGCACGATAAATTCACAATGTCGAATCACTTCGGATCTATAATCAATAACATGTCTTCAAATTTGTGATACAATTAATTAATTATGGTTTCTATCTTAGACAGATAAATATAATTAATACCTTCATGAATCTCATCAAAACTAAATTGTAGCTTGATCGAACTTGGAGTTAGCTAGCTAAGATGAACAGCTGATGGCATATTATCTTAACGCGAAGGTCAAAGAAATATGCATATTTCATCTCAACTCGGACTATGATCTAGGATTATGTAATCCAAACACGTTCTTGAATCGGGGCCATGCATACACTAGCTGCACAAATAGTCTATATATAACGTGGTTGGAATGAATATAACTCATAGTGTGAGCATATATCCAAGTTAATAATGAAAATGCACGTAATCGAAAAGATATTAGTTATGAAAACAGACAATGTCATGTAATCTTAAAACCTTTTGGAACTAGGAATAGAAATGATAACACTGAAAGAATATATTTGTGATGAATATGCTCATTAACTCATGCATGCAACCACACATTCCCAAGAAAAAAATTCCAGGATCTTAGAAAAATGAAGGATGATAAAAGAAATTAATACAATACAAAGGGAAATATATATATATATATATATATATATATATATATATAATTTATATATTAATGTTGTATATACAAACAGATTCCAGTCGATCTCAAAATCAGTCAATCATATCACACGACACTACAATAAGCTCTCTGAAGCAACTGAGACTCAGATCGATGACGCAGTGCCTGGATCATTTTAACTAGGGTTCTGCCATTTTTCTAATCCCTTGATTACTGGAAAAACCCAGAGATCATGAGAAACACAGTCCGTACGAATTGGGAAGACAAGAGAAGTAAGTAGTGGTATCTGGTCCCGGTGGTGATTGTGGGGACGAAGACACATGACGCAAACCAGATCGTCACCTTCATCATGACCATGACCTTAACCCACATTGTCATCTAGTTCCAGTTTCCCACCACTACTCCCAGTCTGAAACTACTTCTGAACTCTGAACCAGTTCAGTGAAAATGAAGATCGATACAACACAAACAACAAAACACCACACTACTACGCAGTACACTTGGAATATATAGAAACAAAGTCTGAAACTTTGAGTTCAAACGGATCAAAGCGCACTCAACACCCACCATTTTCTATGTTTGGATTTTCTACAAGGTTTCTCTCCCCCACGAAAAAGATCCTCCACTGTTTTTTTTTTTGTTTGCTACATCACACCAAAACACACCACACCAAAAAAAAAGATCATGACACTTGATTAGAGGATACTGACGTTGGTATTATTAGTAGTCCTTTGCCGTTTAACACTGCCGGAAGAATTAGACTCTTCGCCTCCGCCGCTCTTCTCCATCACCGCCTTGAGCGCTTCCTGTATCGAGCTTATACAGTACTGCTGTTGCTCTTCGCCGCTGCTCGAATGATCTTCTTCTCCGGTGATGAACAAAACGTTCTTCACGCGTCCACCTAACGTTGTGATCTCAGCTTTCAACGTTCTCAAACGTAATGCCTTGAGTGTCTTGATGAGATCAGGCAAAAGATCCGACCGGTCCTCGCAACACAACGAGGCTTTGATTACGAACTTGCCCTCCTCTGCTGAGGCATCGTCAACTATCAGCTCGTCTGTTTCAGTCGGCACCGGACTGGTCTCCGCTATTACAGAAGTCTGCCGTTTCAGCTCCTTCACATGTTGTATCACTTCAGCAAGCAATGAAGCCTTGTCCGTCTATCATCACAAAAATTAAAAAAAATCAATCAAATTTTTTGGATTAAGAAAGATGATTAGAATTAAAAACAATACGGCGTGGTTTTTGAAGGAATAAGGAGAATGTGTGTTAGTGTGACTGACAAGAGTGCTAGGTTGTCTGGGGCTTTATTTATTTTGTTCATTGTGGAAATATGGTTTTGACTGATGTGTGATGCATCTCTATGTATCCGGCAAGAAATTTCCATGGGAAGCTTTTTAACTGCTTCATGGTTCCTCTTTATCATATCACCCCAGCGACATTACCATTATTCCCTTTTTTCTCTTTATCGTTTTTTCTTCTTCCTCCTCACCTCGGAACTACCACAGAACTGATCAGAAAGAAAGAAGAAACCAAAAGAGAAGATGGACCAAAAAGCTAGCCATATATTGGTAAAATTGTAATGTATTGTTAGGTCTTGAAACGGATCGTAAACTAATTGAACGGAATAGAATCTTAGGAAGAGATCCACAAAGATCTTTGATTTGAAAAACAAATCCAAAAGGGTGACGATGTTCATACTAGACAAGCACAATATGATTAAATATTAATATGGAGGAGTTGCTTACTTTGGTGGTGCTGGGTAATAGGCTGCGCAGCTTAGCAAGGTGGTTATTGATTCTCTCTCTTCTTCTTCTTTCGGCCTCGCTGTGACTTTTCGAAGCTGCGAGTGCCTTGGCGTCCATGATTTCTTGGGCGGTTAGCTTCCCCAGCTCAGCTTGGAGACCGAAAGGAGCCGAACCAGGCTGGACCATCGGTCCTAGAGCCTCCGATAAGATTCTAAGGTGGTGGTGATCGGATGCTGAACCGTCGTACGTGAACTGTAGAGATGGAGCTCCTCTTCTGTTGAAGATACTGGCGTAGGATGACGACGGAGCTGGAGGAGGGACTAGAAATGGGTCGATGTTGTTGTTGAAGGCGTGGATCTGAGGGAGAGTCCATGGCTGCAGGATTGGAGGTGGAGGTTGATCATGAGGGAAGATCAAACCTCGACTACCGTACAAATCATTGTGGTTTTCTTGTTGTTGCATCATCTGTTGTTGTTGTTGAAGAAGCAGCTGCTCTTGAAAGTTCTGGACTTGTTGATGATGATAAGTCTGTGAACACTCGCCTTGATCTTCTTTCTTTCCACACATCATCTTTATATATATATATATATATATATATATATTGATGCAAATTGGTCAGTTTGTTTGTGTATGCAATTAACTGGCAAGCTAGGGCTTGCTTACTTCATAGGATCATCATCATGATCATCACCGGTCTAGCTAGCTCTGAGTCTCTGAGCGCATACATATGGATGATGATGATGATGATGAAGAAGATGATGAAAAGGAAATTTGAAGATAAAAGGATATTGGATGTGGAAGGAAGAAGGGATTCAGGGGAAGAAAAATGGATGGTAATATAAAAGAATATAAGACAAAAAAAAAACAATAAAAACCTTACCTTTGCTTGATATATGAAAGATGGTTTTGGTTGTGGCAAAACAAAAGGGCAATACAAAGAGGCAAAGGCTTCTCTCTTTCTCTTCTTTCTCTTTCTGTGTCCCCAAATTCCCCAAAATGAATTTGATGAGTGAAGAAGCTAAGGCCCTTTTTATCCCTGAATTGGTTTTCAACTGAGCTTTCTTTTTCCTTTGTGCTTTGTTGGTATCTTTTTGGTTCCTTTGTTTTTCTTGCCCTCTCTCTCTCTCTCTGAATATGAATGTGATGGTGTATGAGAGAGACTATTTATCACTCTTCACCCTTTCCAGTTTCCACCACTCTAAATATATATAGGGTTAAGTCTGTTGGTGTTCGAGTACTGCTAGCTAGTCTCCTTTACTTTCTTCTTACGGCATTCTCTCTCTATCTCTATAACTTTCAGGGTGGGGATCTTTTTCTCTCAATTTTATTCATCAAGTCTGTTATCTAATAATTTTATTTTTTTCTAAATAATCCATATAAATTAGCAAAAGCATCATGTTTCTCTAATTTTGTTTGTTGCTTAGTGATTGGTTCAAAGCAAATAATAATGAGTAGTGGGAAGGAGCTAGGCAAGGCTAGTTAGGAATGGGAAACACAGGCACATACTACAACTAAACAGAGTGAACACACAACACACAGATTGTCGACCGACCAAAGACAAAGAAAAGCTGAGTCTATCATTATCATGCATTATATATAAAACAAAGGCTCTTATTAGGGAAGGGTAAACATACAATTTTTCATGATCATCAATTTAATTTAACTTACATATACTTAGGCCTTTTCCCCCCTGCTTCATTACCTCAGTCAATCCCACGTTCTTCCATATACACTTTGGCTATTTCCATGCCAGCCCTTTCTGCTTCCCCAAGACGACTATGTAATCATTGTGTCTTGGAACACACTCCACCCCCCCTTACTAGACACCCCTTCCAATTTTCATCATCATCTCTATATCTCTCTAGGCTAACCATTTCCTCGTAAATTTGCAATTTCCTTGGTTTCAGCAGTGCGTATATGTATTTGTATTGTGTATTAATTATTTATGCTTCCTATATATTAATTACAAAGGAATCAGCTATATAGCAATCGAACAACACTGTAACTAGTTTTCACTTGCGGTTCATTTTTGTACCTTGATACGTAGAAGAAGAGTTTTCGCTCTATACCGGGTTCGAAAGGCAAAAGAATAGTTCGCCATGTGCTCAACATATGGCTCGTATCTTCTTTTTTTCCGGTTTATATACATCTTCCTCCTGTTGCTGGGAAGATATACTGCTTCATACATACTAGGACATGTAGTTTTAACACACATATGTGATAGTCATGTAATTCTTTGTCACACTGCAACGAGGACAAAATGATGAATGGTTGGAAAAATACCAAAAAGGGCGGATGATTTTGGTAGTTGGTAAGATTGTCCATTCGATTCCAATTCCATTCCATTAAAACTTGAAAGGCCACAACACAAAACACCAAGGAAATGGAATAATTGATGTTTCCAAGCACTTTTTTGATGTGGTGGCACACTTTTCCAAGCCCCCCTTCTTTGTCGTCTTTGTGCTCCTCATCTCTCACCAGGAGCCCTAGAATATCCTGCCTCTACTGGTTGCTGGTTGGCCCTGAAGAAGTTTACTCCTCCTTTTTACTCATCATGTCCTTATGGTAAAAACAAATCAATTGTATATAGATCATGCTGCTTAAAGATCTGGGTAATCACACAGCTCATATAATTATCAGTGCCATTAGTTACTTATCATGTCTGAGCTCTACCTTTTGACACATTGATTAAGTTTAGCTTCTGCAGATTAAGGAAAACACATAAAATAGCCAAGTGATTAACAAGTACGAGCTAGCATGAGTTTATTCCCAATGTTTCCCTCTTGTGCACCGCTTTGCCCACATCTCCTCTGTGTTACCATGTTTAGGTCAAGTCACAGGCTCTCACAAGCTGCGCCGTACGTTCTCCCCTGATGCCCTTTGCTTAAGTCCCCAGCAACCTCCTCTACAGCTTTATACATGTTCATGATCTTACCCTACATATATTAATGCTTTTGCTGTATTATTGATTTTATATCTAGGGCTGGGAGATCGAACCTAGCTACAAGCAAAGAGGGAAAGAGGGTTGTCTTTGGAGCTATAGCCTTTGTGGTCACACGCATGGTTTGGTTTGGTCCCAATTCTTTTCAATTTTGTTTTCCATCTTTTTGAAGCTTAAATTGTTTTTTATATACCCGATCTAACAATATGGTCTGGTTTTATATACAAATTACAGATGCATGCTGCTTCAAACATTTGATGATAGCTGCAGCACCACTAGCCTAAAGCACGAGAAGAGCCTTTACATCTATGTGTTTTGTGGGGTGTATCATGACATCAGTCCCACCCTGTCATGACGTTTGTTCCCCCCTCGATCAAGCTCTTGCTATTTGGTTCTTACCTCGATCTCCATGCATCATCTTATTTAGTTCTGGCATTGTGAAGCTTGCAGTTTACGATCAAGCTGTACAGTTGGGTTTTGTAATGATGAGTGGTCTTTGAATTCTCTTTCACCACATCTCTGTTTCTAAAAGTACTTCATTCTCTTTCTGGTATTTCTTCAACACAAAGCTTCATATATGTTATGGTGAAGATGACCCGAAATAAAATATCAACATTTACCAGTAGAAAATATAGAAGATCAGCAAGGTTTTGTAGACAACTAGCTAGTACAAAGAATTCAAAATTTAACTTGTGTGTGTACGTTAATATAATGTCATTCTATTGGTCTATATAGCGGAACAATAACAAGAATTACAAATTGGTAATTACGATGATTGATCATATACTTCCATTCGTAATCGAGTTGGTCCTTCAATCTTGATTCTCACTGTCCTCAACATCCTATGGTAAGCACTTAAGTTAGGAATAATCTATTTTGTGTATTTCGTATATGCGTTAACATGTCCAAACTAGTATGTACGAATGATATCTTAATTAGTGTGTGTGTATATGTACGTATGTATCAACAACGACTGGAGATGAAATTTAATTGAACGCCAGACGCTCCAATCTTTTTTTTTTTTTTTTTGCTGTTGTTGAGAATGCCAGACGCTCCAATCTTTTTTTTTTTTTTGCTGTTGTTGAGAATGCCAGACGCTCCAATCTTTCTCAAACAAAACAAGAAGAATCATGTACTAGCTAGCTTTTTTCCATCTCAGGTACAAAAATAGCCGTTCCATTGTTACAAATACATGAAATTCCACAGGGAAAGTTGCTAGGTTAGGTCTGCGCTCCAAACATGGAATAACCTGCTCAGTACTTTGAACAATGATGAAACATGGGGTTAAGTACACGCATGATCGATCCATGTCTGCCTCAGTGCCTTGTGTAAATGCCTTCAGTTACCACAAGCAAACTTTTATACTCAGTGGGTCAAACTAGACATTTTCAGATTTTCTTGTATACTGACATATAAGTCTATGATCTCATAGAGTTACATGAGTTACCGGTGGATTTGTTACATTAATACGGGGTGATTAATTTGGTTTAGTAACCCTGGACTCACTTAATATATAATCTTACTGAGTAATGTGAGTTACCGGCCAGTGAATTTGTTACGTTAACGTGAGGTAATTAACTAGGTTTAGATACGTGCAATGAGTCAAACATGACACAAAAGGTTGAGAATTTACCAGATTGCTTCCTGCACTTCTCCTCCTTGATTGCATCATGCACTTTACTAGGAACAGACACAACAGACAATTGATTCACAAATGCTACATCTATGAGTTGACACGTTGTTTGCTATATGATACTTGGCTTTAGCTGACAAGAGAGGCTCATATTTTTTAGGAGGTTGACCACGGGTTGACCTAGCAGGCAAGACCCTACTAGATTCAGGGACATTGGAGGATGACAACAGAATAATACTACATACCTCAGGTAATGACAAGCCAGGAGAGATCGTTGATGTAGGGGGAGAGAATGAACTTGCATGTACATCTTCAACAACTGGCGGCTGATTACTATTCAATTCTCCTCCTTTCAACGTGTCCGACAGTTGTTCGTCATGTCGAAAACTTTCAGAACAAGGAACAGACGTCTCAACTTGGGCAGGTTCAACAGATTGAACCACTTTTTGAGGTTCCAAAGTATTATCTCTCGGATTCTGGATCTGGTCGGTGACAGGCCAAATATCTTTTTCACCGGGGTTACTGTCAACAATTACACAAGCTTCTAGTTCTCCAAATTGATCTTCATAAAAAACATGCTTCTCCTCCTCACTCGAAGATGCCGTAGGAGAAAAATAGCACAAGTCTTCACTAAATGTGACATCCATGGTGACATAGAATCGTTGAGACGGAGGATGGTAACACTTATATCCTTTCTGATGGGATCCATATCCAACAAACATACACTTAAGGGAACGAGCCTCCAACTTAATCAGATCTCTGATTTTTGTAAAGATGAACATAGGCCTCACAACCAAAGACACGAGCATGAAGTTTGTTGAGAGATGAAATAGTAACATGTTCAGACAATACCTCAAAGGGAACCCGATTCTGAAGAGCTGCAGATGGTAGACGGTTGATAATGTGAGAGGCACACAACACAACTTCACCCCATAGATATTTGGGTAGATTGGCACTGAGTAAGAGAGCTCTTCCAATATCCAAGAGGTGTCGATTTTTCCTCTCAGATACCACATTCTGTTCTGGTGTCTGAGGACAAGTAGTCTGATGAACAATTTCATTTTGCTGAAAATAGTCTCGGAAAGAGTGGTTAACAAACTCTCCTCCATTGTCAGATCGAAATATTTTCACACAAGCATCATACTGAGTTCGGATGAGACTATGAAAAGTGGTGAAAGCCGAAAACACAACATCCCTCTTTTTCAATAACACAACCCAATAAGTTAATCTTGTAAAGTCATCAATAAACAAAACAAAGTACTTCATTCCTGTCAATGTCAAATTCTTCGAAGGCCCCCATACATCAGAATGAATAAACTCGAATGGTGCAGAACTAGAAGAAAAACTAGGAGAATAACTGGATTTATGACTCTTAGCAAAAACACAAGTTTCACAATGGAGACTTGACTCTTTTATTCCAAAAAACAAAGATGACATCGACTTCTTCATGACTCCAAAAGATGGATGACCCATTCGGCGATGTCATAGCCAAATTTCTTTTACTCGATCATAACTCAATGTCAGGGCAACGGTTGGTGACGGTGCTCTTGCTTCCCCGTTGTACATGCAATCCAAGTGAAACAGTCTCCTCTGCAGGTCCCCCTTGCCTATTATCGCCTGAGATGATATGTCTCGGAAGATAACATACATATGAAAAAAGGTTACAGAGCATTTATTTTGTGAAATCAATTTAGAAACAGACAATAAGTGATGTGATAGAGCAGGAACATAAAAGACTTTGTTTAACACAATTATTAGAGTAACTTGAATTGACCTTATACCTAGGACAGGGAAGGACACCTCATCTGCATTAGACACTTCAGGTATGAGAGATGGGGACAGACTCGAAAAAAAGGACTTATCAAATGTCATATGATCAGACCCACCAGAATCAATTATTCATGTATCACTGCCAGTAAAGTCAGAAATTTTTAATGCAATACCAATTTTACCTCTTTTCTCCTGAGAACACATACCTGTGGTGAAGTCTTTTCCTCCTACTCCATGGAAATCAGGTTCACGGGAAACTTCAGATTGATCACCAAAGATTGCAAGATCCATTGCAGAGAGGATTTGATGACAAAGGAATAGAACAAGTATGACAGAATTCGACGAAATCGAAAGCTTTCTTCGACACGTCGAACAGATCAAATTGTGATAGGTTTAGAACAAATTTGCAGCGGAAAACAACAGGGTCAGATTACCAAGATTGCCAGGATCGACTTAAGCTCTGATGCCAAGTCAAACAGAACACAAAAGGTTGAGAATTTTCTAATGTATTGAACAAACCTCAAGTCGGGTATATATACAAGCACAGTTCTAACCCTAGAAGGAAACTAATTACACTGAAAGATTTACATAATCCTAATTGATTACAGAATATACATCTTCCCAATATACTAGGATTGAGACTCACGTTAACACAATGTTGAAAGTTCACTTTGATAATGTAAACTTGGTTGGTTTAAGAGTTTTCACTTTTGTAAATTTCTCGTATAGAAAAAAAAAGCCTAGCTCGCTTTGAGTTGATGTATATAGTAATTGAGACGGTATGTACTCAGCCTATATTATTAATTTCCTTCCATATTTCACTCATTCGGCCAGTTCCCTTTATAGTGATTTCTAGCTACCCACTTACAATCTCCAGCCAGTGCTTTGTATGTGTCACTCCAATTAAGATATATATATATGATCCTTAATCCAAATTAATCCTTACATTAGCCACTTAAGATTGCGTCTCACATTAGTACGATGTGGGGACAACGCCAAGTGTTTTGAAAAGAAGATTAGCCTCCTCGATCCAACTGATTCTCAACATCAGAGACTAATATATATGCAAAAGCATTCTGTATAAATTTCTATACCAACATTAACCGATCGAGTAATCAACAAGAACTAACCCTACTATATATGAATATGATACTGAAAATATGGTCCATCTGGCTAGATGGCCACAAATAATAAGATAATGTTATCTCGTACTAAAGTATTGTACGTTGTTTATATAGGAAGTGCTTGTGATTAAAAAGGGATTAGTGATCGTCTTAGCTAGTGTGCTTTCAAGTTGCAAGTACTTATAAGTCCACACTATAAGTCTTCCGCATATTGATCTGTATTATAAACCCTAGCTTTGTTCTGCTACATAAAAAACCAGAAAGACAGATTAGGCACTCAATTTTGTTTATCTCGCTCGCGTTTTGTCACCTTATTACAAAAGTTAGAGGATCCTCCTTCAATATCTCTATGTGCTTCCATTATGTTTAAATATATACATAAAGTCTATCAAACTTTTGCAGCATACGTTTCATTCCCAGTACATCAAATATACAATATTACAAATTAACAAACTCTCAAAAGTTTATACTTGAAAGTTGAAAGTCCAGCCAAACGTTGGCACCCTAGCTATCCATTCGGATACTACTTTTTGACGATTAATATTATTCAAACGAGAAAACCTAAAATATTCATATTTTCAATTCTTCATATGAGGCATCGCCTTCCTGATCTGATTTTCAATGCAAAAACTGCTTTTGAAACTGCAGGGTCGACTGAGCAGCCTGAAGTTATTGAAAATTGGTTGGACCAAGATTGGCAATTGATCTTCTGGGAACATAAAATAAGTTTCCTCCTGCATATTCTTGCTACCAAAGACAACAGCTAGCTGGGTTTAAGAACTTAGACCACGCAGAGCAATGGAGGCATATTCAGATTCTGATGTATTGTTGAAGACGATATCTCTGAGTGGACCAAGACAAACTCTCATCAGAGCCAAAATTCCACAATCATCCAACATCCCAATAAAGTAGCCGTAGCGCTAGGGTTCTTGACTATCAGTATAAATGGTCTGTACCCTTTAGCCCTAAGCTAAGGTAGCTGATAGGACTGTATATATAGGAGTAGCTGTCCCGGTCAATATATATTGGATTCTGGATGAACAAGAAGATAAACTCTAGCATATAGTCCCCGATTGGGTTTGTAATTTTGTAGGACTACTGCGCCCAATTGTCCAAGGGGTGTGTCCCTATGGTGGGACAATGGCATTGTGAATATAGTCATGATGATACCCTCCACCACAAGGCCAGTTTTTACTCGATCTTTTATATATTTATGTATAGGTCTTTGTCAATGATACCAGAGGAGAAATTATGTGATACTTGAAATGATCTCCAGCCGAAAGTTGAGTCCTTTGTATATGGTTTCTGTATGTGAATCTGAGATATCAGAGGAGGAGGAGGATGAGCTCATGAAAATGGCAGCAGGGTCTTTAGAAAGCGCAACATGCACCTGCCAAAGTTTAAGTACTTTGCGTGCCCTAATCAACTGGCTTCAATCTTAAGCAAAGCTTGTCTCTTTTGGGGCATGTGAAAGGCACAGTTATTGACGTTCTATAGTTTACTTCATGGGAATCGCATAAAGAAAGATTAAGGGGAAATCAATATTCATTGCAGCTTACAACCATTTTATGTCTTTGATACGGACACTTGACTCATTAATGCCCACAGAGGCCATGCCTGATAAGGCTCACAAATGAGTGTACTTAATTTTATCAGAACAGCCCATTAATCTAAACAACTGTATCATATAGCATTCGAAAAAGTATCTACCGATAAAGTAGTCTGAGATTCACAACCAAAATCAATTGGTTATGGGTGAAGTGACTCAAATCCTTATAAACCCACAAGCAAAGTCTTATATTCCCGATGTGAGATTTATATCTCAACACGTCTCCGAACGTGTGACGAATTTTCAAGCCTAACACGTGGACAATATTTGGGGTGACGTGGAGTTTGTGTGGAAGTTGGGCTTCACATGTGGACGTGGGTAATCTTTTCTGATACCATGATAAAGTAGTATGAGGTTCACAACCAAAACTAATTGGCTATGGGTGGAGTGACCCAAACCCTTACAAACTCACAGACAGGGTCTCATATTCCCGATGTAAGATTTATATCTCAACATTCACTTGCTTACTAACTGATCAGGAAATTTACGCTTAATCACCATTAGATTTACATTCAAATTCCAACGGTTAAGAACAAAACAATCACTATGCTTAAAAGTAAGTATCCAATGGTGGTTGAGCATAAATTTCTTGAAGACTAGGTCGGTGAACATGGCTAAAGGCTGATTCACTTGGTTATCTACTCATCTAGCGATGAAAAATGAATGATCACTATGGTCGAAACACATAATAAACGTATAATCATCACAACATTTATATTAAATCTAAATGTGGATGATCATTGTGATTACAAATTGATCAGTGGCCGTGTAATTAAACGTTATTGTTTCTAATTATAATTATATTGTCAGACTAAGAAGAGATCCTATGCTTGTTCTCCGTCGCAACCGGAAATTTGTTATCGTTGAGTGCCACAATTTCAAGATCATGGTTTTTGAAATGAAGGACGTACGTGTATTAATTCCGTACATATATCGGAAGGGTTAGAACTCAGAAGAAAGACTTTAATAGCATATATAACTAATGCTTTCAATTCATTTGCTAGCTTCAAACTAAGTCCAGAATGGAGGATGCCCTTGGGCCTGGGGCAAATCATGGCTGGATAGGGACCAATTCCCCCACTGCCCATCTACCGGACCCATGGATGGAAGAAGTTTGAAATCTGCGCATTTTCTTTTAATCAAAAATATAATAGCACAATGCAACCTCCAGACTCTCTCTCCATTTCTTTGCTTTCCTTTCATTTCATGCACCTTCTATTCAATAAAAGATTAAAAACCATTGTTCCTTTCAAGCAGATCATAAAATATACTTTGTACTGTATCATGAAATTGTTCGTAGTATTTGAAAGATAATGGGAGGCATCTTTGTCCAAATCAGTAGGCTCCATACCCATCCAGTTGGTGATAATTGATCTACAGTACTAGTATGAACCGGTTCTGAATTCTTGGAATCATCGGAGAATGCAAGAGCTAGAGCTAGAGACATGTATTATTTTGGAGAACCTAGCTAACACAGCATAGGCTGCAGCCACATACGTACGTACTGTATGTATATACCCTCAGTCACAGAGAAAGATAAGCAACTTATTTGCTAGGTTAGTATGATGGCACTGGAAGATAGAGACCAAAAGTATCAATAAATGTAAAGGAGCCCAGAAAATGAGAGTTAGAGTTTCGGGTTGAGAGAGATAGAGAGACTAGCTAACTGTGGGCATTCATTCTTTCATGCACAGCCAGCTAGATTGCCTGGTCGTTAGTACTGTATATATCTACATGATCATCAAGATGCATTCAGCATTCGCACTTCACTAATTTCCTTCACATGTTTTTTCCTATTCATGTTTTCCTACATTTATGTGTATCGATCTGTAGATCATGCTCTTGTACTAGTGATTAGTTAATGCCCATATCTCCTGCTATGAGTCTTGGATCGGAGCATATGAGACCAGAAACATTAGCAACATATATCCAGCCATGTAGATTTGTCTATCTGCTGTCTGGTTTTATTTAATGTTGGATCCAAAATAACTAACACCCTGCAGTACTATGCGACTAGAGCTGCAGCCCTTAACAGACCACGAGAGTAATTTGTTGCCGGTGAACATGCATTTTTCCGATAACGGCCGGGTTAGGCTAGAGCTTAACATCTCGCTGATTTATGGATATTTCTATTTCATTCGTACCTACAAATTATATTAATGATGCAGCTCATCATCTAGCTAAGTATGCATACGAGACGTGATTGGGATCTTTTTTAGAACACCATGAAATGATTGAATAAAACCGGAAAATGCTAACGGGCTGCTGGAAATCATTCATTATAGTAGGACATACCATTCCAAGCGCCCAACGGTCTTAACCTCATACTGAATTAAAGAGGGAATTGAAGAGCTTGTTGCAGCAGGACGTGAGAAGTTTTGTCCGCTACAGTTCTTCAAAATCACAATCAACCAAAGACCATAAGATCACAAGGCAAGTCCTTCCATATCTTCATTCATTATTTCTTGCACTGCTTCTGTAAAATGCCAACTCTCTCTGCCCCCCACCATTGTCATTTATTGGATTTGGACCAACAAGGTCTACATATATTATTTATCGAGCTAGTACTATTGGATTACAAAGAAAAAATTGTACATTACAAAGAGGACCTCACATATAATGTGCAAAATTAATTTGACTCATATAGAAATGAATTAAATTATTATTAAATTAAATAAAAAACAAAAACAAAAAAATTAATTCACTGAAGCGCGCAGCCATGACGTGAAAAACCGAGCCGCGAGCGGTCCTTGTCAAACTCAAACAAAAATCCTTGTTGCATAAGATTCCCGATCACCGAAAACCCCGACCCGGAATCAACGGGCTGGATCGCCAAGCACTCGACCCGATCCATCGTCTCAATGAAATAGTTCCTCGGCGGCGGCGCGAAAACCGAGCCCCCAACAAGCGCGAAACTCAGCCTCGGCAATCTCGCCCTCCCTAAACCCGACACGTTGACACAGAGATCGAAGCCCGGAGTCGGCTCGGCTGGGCTAGCCACCTTCTTCAAACTCCGTTTAAACGCCGTTAGAATCAAACGGTACGCCTGCTCAGGCAAGAACGTCAACGTCGTCCCCGAGTCGATCACCGTGCCGCCGTCACCGTTCTTGTCGAGGGCCCAAACGGAGCTGCGAACCGGGAGATTAACGCCGTCAACGGAGACGGACTTGATCCCGATGTAGTAAAAAGTAGGGGAGAGAGGGTTGAGCAGCAAGCGCGTGTAGCTCAGCTTCGAAACGACGTCGGAGTCGGAGACTCCGATTCTCAGGTAGCTCGTCGGCGGCGGCGAGAGCGTGTAGTCCAGCAGGCAATACGAGAAGGTGTTTCCGAACCGGCGACCGAGCTGCGACGCAAACGAGATTGGGCCTCTACCCAGGCCCATGACTCCGTGGGCCCCGCCGAAGCTCGGCCCGGTTAAGCTCGGACCCGAGACGTCAAACCCGCACCCGAATGCTAAATCCGGGAGCTTCGCGGGGGCGCCGGAGCTGGTGTTTAGAGTGGTGGCTTCTCGGGAGAAGAATCCGGCGGTGGTGGAGCCGTCGGAGTAGGAGTAGGAGAAGCGGCAGGGGCTGTGGAGTCGGGTATGGTTGCACGGGTCCGGGTCGGGTCGGGGGACGAGGGAGCAGGCGGAGTCGTAGCAGTGGAAGGGGGAGAATGTGGAGGAGTGGCGGGCGAGAAAGGCGGAGCCGGGGAGGCGGCGGGAGCAGGATTTGCAGGCGGAGCAGCGGAGCCAGACGAGGTCGCTGCCGGTGTCGGCGACGAGGAGGAGGGGCTGGGGAGGGGATCCGAGGCGGAGGTGGACGAAGTACTGGCCGGAGCCGGTGGAGGCGCCGGAGACGACGGGGGAGGAGGCGGAGGAGCGGCGGCGGCGGGAGTGGAGGAGAGAGAGGGCTTGGGTGGGGGTAGGGGAGGGTTGAATGTGGAGGAGGGGGAGTTGGAGGTAGTGCTGGGAGTTGCAGAGAGTTGTGAAGAGGAAGAAGAAGAAGAAGCAAGGGAGTTGGGAGAGTGAGACCATCTTTGAGTGAGAGTGAGAGTGAGACCGGGGAGTGTGACGCGTTTAAAGGTCGTGTACCGTTAATGTGTACGTGTACAGGTGTATTTGTATTTCTCCACGGTGAGATACATGTTTGGGCTTTTGGGCCTTGACAATGAGGAAGTGGTTTGGGCTTTCGAAGATGGAAAGATGATTTGGATCACACCGTAAAGCATAATCACAAGATAGAAGAGACGAGTCCCATCATCTTGCCCTTTCCTTCCTGATTTTCTTGTCCTGAACTTGATAGGTGCTGCCTGGACTTCATCCCCATTTTCTGTTTTCCCTTAATTTCTCTTCCCCATCATTTCCTTCCTGCTTTTCTTGTCCTGACCGGAATAATCAAATTGGTCTAAGTTTCGAGACTATTGTACTCTTCGTTTATGGCCAACAGTCTCAGTACACCCATCATTGTTTTTCCCAATTTGATTGGTCTAATTTTGGATGCAAAAATAAATACGAGTGTGGAGAGAGATCTATGAGGTATAGCTAGCAGCAGTGCATGTGAGATAGTACACGGACAGAGTTCAATCTCTCTGTATTTCCATGCATGATGCTGCGTTGACGACAAGTATTGATCATGAGCTGGGTCTGGGTCTTGATTATTTCATGGACTAAAAAATGGGTACCCGAACTGGAGCGATCTGCACAATTACAATTACAATTACTATTGTTTGTACGTGCATGTTTGGTGTTGTCGATCATTGTGTATTTCACTATTTCATGTGTTTAATTAATTAACTGAATGTACAGAGATTAGATTAAAATTATGATAGATTAATTCATTCACCCCTAAATAAGCTTAATTAAGCCGGTGGCACATGCACGTCTGTGTAGGAAATTAACCTTAATGGATCCTTGACTGCCAATGGGCTCTTCTAACACTTTGGTAAACAACTTCTGGGACCTTTCAGAAATTAAAAGCCAATTTCAATTAGGGAACAAACTGGCATTGGTTTAGTATACAACAACAACATAAACAAAATCAAATAAGAAATAACATCTTTAAAGCAGGGATAAGGATGAGGAGATTACACTTGATTATACGAGGAAGCTAGCTAGACTAGATTTCATATAGAGTAGTATATAGGATCTTTGTCGAGTTTATATTCTAGCTAGCTAGCTACACAACAAAGAGCAATCATGCTTGCTACATGCAGGATTTTATCTGGTACAATGTATATATTTTAGAAAAATAGTAATGTGTATGGTAAATCTGCAAGTAATTCTACACTACTTGACCTTTTTAAGTACTTCAATGCAGGATTCATTTATACGATTGCATATATGGCATATGCAAATTAAAACCCCCTGATTTGTGTGATTTTGTGGCGATGACTTGTATTTTAGCGGGTTATGATATTTTCCTTATCGATTTGAACTCTATGCATGGGTTACCAGCTTAATTATACTACATGAGGCATCATGAAACCAAACCACAATCTTAATTGAGAATTGAATATAGATCTTATTTCCAATTTTCCATGCGTATCGGCTCAAAATAAAGAAACTCGTCCATCATTTTGTTTGCGAGAAATTAACAGCTACATATAAAGGTCGGATCAAAAACGGACATCCGCAACTATGCTAAAGTGCGGACACCGGCTCAAAACAACTCTACCAACACTGGTTGCGTCGTTGATCTTGCTTGTTTCAAACCAGAGCTCCATCTCGAGCTTCTTCTCGCCGACAAACTCTCATCGGTGACGAGTTTCGTGATAAAGATTGAGATTATTCAAGGGCACGTTTACTTACTTGGAATAAATTTCGCCAAGAATGAAAGAATGAAGGAATGGGAGACAGAATGGAATAGTATGTGGAAAGTTCAATTCCATTGAGTTGTTTACTTACCACATTAAATTAGACTATGAATGTAACTAATTACAGTTTTGATTACTACACATTCACTCTCGCATAATTTTTCCTACATGTTAATCTAGTTTTCTTTGTCGTTTTGATTGTCTCAATTGAAAAGTTATGTGTAATCAACAAGCCAAGAGTGACTATTTCGATTCATTGTATTGATTATAATCATGTGGTTACATATTAATAATTTCATATAGAGGTTACGTGTGTGCTTGTGTATATTGCAATCTCGTCTCTTCTACCATGATTTATCAAAATCATTTGATCCTAATACTAGCATTTTGAGTTGTATATCAAACGACAAGATGCAAAGGTTGAACAATAAAATTATGACATCATACTTATTATTCTTCCACACATAAATTAAACAACTTCCGCAAATAACATATTATTAGTATCTAAAAAAGAATAATAAAAAAAGTGATCACTAGCATTAGTATGAAAAAAAATTAAAAAACTTTCACACTATTATTAGCATATTAAAATTAATAGAGGATACTTTAGGTATAAAAGTTGATTCTTGAAGTTATCATTCTTAAACCCACATCCCTCCTTGGTATTACAATTTCGGGTTATTAAGGAATCAATTCATGGTTAGGTGGTGGGACCTACATCCATTCTGATTCTATTATGTGTAAGTAAACACAGGAATAACAATCATTCCATCACTTTTTAATGACATTCCAAATATGTAAACGTGCCCCAAGTTTCTATTGTTTTTCCAGTGCCGGACCTTCTTCGATCATCTTGGCCTTCACCTTGATGGTAACGTCGTCCAAGATGTCATTGGCCTTTGAGGAGGGGTAAAGAGCTGTCATATGCAGCTTTCAGAGTTGTTTTGAGCCAACGTCTGCAATTTAACATATATAGTTGCAAACATACGCTATTTAACATAGTTGTAGATGTCCGCTTTGGATCGGCCAATTACCTAGTTTGTCAATTTCTTTGAAAGAGAGTGTCATAATTATATGCAATGAGAAACATTTGTCAATTTTCTCTTTAGCTAGATTGCATTATCCATTAATCCATGTTCAGCTGTTGGGAAACAATTTCACGTGTGACCATATAGTTGAGGGAAATTTGATCACACTAAAATTTCTTTGATAGTTACTTCAGTGAGTTCAGTCATTATAGAGGAAGCTAGGTCAATAAGTCACGGGCAATCCAAAATGATCATTAGTCCTCAAGCTTTAGTAACAGTAACATGGTTAAATGGTTTCTGCCGGTAGTATTTCGACTAGCAAACAAGCTCTTCAAATTAAGAAGGGTACGCTTCCACAGTGACACTGCGTTTGAAGCTTTAAAGTTGTGGTGGACGTTCTGTTCATCGATGATACGATGAATATGTATAGAGGAATTCTTACGTGCGACTGTTTACACTAAGAATTAATATTTTACTGGACAGTGAATGTTTAAGTGAATATTAATTAAATTCATGATTCACGTCACACCGACGAATCCGAAATAATGGGTTTGCAAGTGATGGCCCGCTGATAAGGTTATGCGAGCTAAATGTACAGTTCGCATAGAAGACTAGGAGACGGGGGTTGACTTGGTCCAATGTATTCGTTGCCTACAAAGTGACGCGAACTAGATGAAACAGTTTGCATGCGAAAGCTACGGACTTTGCATAGAAGTTGAGTCCTACATGCATGGAAAGAGATGTAATGCAAGTCAAAGTTTGCATGCGAAATAGATAGAGGACCTCAGGAAGTGAAAGGGCTAAGAGACGTGAACCATGCATTTAGGCTTGGTTAATTATCCTTATCTACATGGTAGAAGATTATTCGGGGTCTATATGCATGCGAAGAGGTTGCATGCGAGATAGTTGGCGGGCGAACTGGACAGAGGTTTGCATGCGAAGGAGTTCGCCTAAGAAATGGAGACCAAGGGACGCGAGCTGATTTTAATGTTTAATTAAAGAAGGGAGACAACACTTATCCCTAAATGGTTCCGTGCATGTCAAGGAGTTTGCATTGGTTAAGAATGTTATCCCTTAATTGCATATGTATAGGTACGTGCACATCTAGGATTACACGTCCAAAAGGTTCCTAAGTCTCCATCAAGCATTCGCGGATTATCCTATAGTTTAGAATATGATCATATCAAGAGGTAACGATCATGTTGCCTACAATGTCTTAACGTTGAAGACTTTTACAAGTCTTTGACATATTTTAGGCTAATACATGTGACCTTAAAATAACTCTATATAAAGGAGTTTGAGGACACAATCAACACACACAACAACTCAACAAAAATACAATACAACTATCGACCTAGTCAAACACAGACGCTAAAGCATCTCGCCTTAACAACCCATTTCCTTTCAATCTTCCCGGAGCTTTGCTCTTGTTTCCATGTACGCTATCCGGAGCTTTGTCTTTTTTCCCTTCCTTCCTAGTTGAAGCTATGCTCGATCTTACGTCGAGTATCGATATTGTAACGCTCAGGCGAACTACTGTAAGTCCTTGCTCAGTACGCAAGGCGAATCCGAAGAACCCTGCGGTGAAGTTGGTGCTCTCTCCATCATCAGTCGCTTGATTGGAAGCAGAAGGCTAAGCGCACCCCACTACTGTAACCACTACATTCCGCGTCTGCCCGGTGGCACGCCCGCAACGACTAAAAAAGACTTTGCACGCCCAGACTTACTGGTGTGGCCAAAACAGCGACAACCGCACCACGTGTGCCCTGCCACCGCCCAACCAACGAGAGACATGTCTCACAATTTTCCTACGTCAGCTGGAGCTGAATCGAAAGGAGAAGAGGGAAATCGGAATTCCTAACCAGATCGTTTCCCTCTGCCGCCGCCTCTCTCTTCCTCTCTCTCCGGCGACCCCTCTGAGCGATATTCCCACCCTCAAGCTCATCTTCTCTCCGCTGACTCCTCTAAGTCTCCATTACATTCTAATCGCACCCCCTCCCATTTCCGACTCCCCCACTAGAACTCACCACCCACTTCGGAAACGTCAAGCAGCCCCCACCATCTAGATCAGCGACGTTGGGAGGTTCATATCAGCGCCCAGCCGGCGACGGGAGCGACATATTTCGTGGCAGCGGGTTTTGCAAGGCTTGGTGGAGGCGAGATTTGCAGGGCTCGGCGGCGTGGGTTGCAGGTTTGTGGTGAGAAGTTTGAAGGCTGCGGCTGGGCAGAGAGAGAGGAGCTGGTTCTGTTTGATCGGAGAGACAGAGAAATTCCGATCTCCCTTCTTCATTTTCAGTTCAGTGAAGACATGGAAAAAGGGTGACACGTGTCTCTCTTTGGTTGGGCGGTCGCAAGGCACACGTGGTGCGGTTGTCGCACGTAAGAATTCCTCATATGTACAAGAATAGAATCGAAATTTAAACGATAATTAGATTTTTTATTTTTTTTTCCTTTTCAAACCGGTCTCATTTCTCATGTCGAGAGAGAAAGGGACACATGGTAGCCAGTCAAAGTTCAAAGCAGGTACTCAATCAAAAAAAAAAAGAAAAAAAAAAGTTCAAAGCAGGTGCGTTGGATTCCATGGCAATAAAGCTTAAGCTATATAGCTAGTTATGCAAGCAAGCAAGCAACCTACCTCTTTTAAGTTTGTACAAAGAACCTCTAGCTTCTCTACCACCACTGTTACATACATCTTCATCATATAATTATCTCCCTCTCTTCCTTCTCTTTTCTCTATCACTTTCTTTGATCTAGGGCACTCGTAGCCTGGCTCGCTAGCGAGAGCTATATATGCATAATGCATCTGTAATAAGTTCTGACCAGACTTTGAACACAACCACAGCCACTGATATATTATCTATATCAGTACGTACGTCCCTCTCCCTCTCCCTCTCCCTCTCTCACACATACATTCTGAAAAAGAATGGCTATAGCTTTCTAGCAAGGACTGGTCGCTATCCATGCCATCTCCCACCTGCACTCACCCATGTGATGTGTCACCACTCACCTCCCAAATCACTGTGCATCTTCAAGAGTAGGAGTACTACTAGTGAACTGAGGAAGATGGGAGTCGTCTTCATATCTCTGATCTGCGTCGTTGGCTCTCCACTGTTCACCTTTTGTCTTAACAAGTAACAAGAACAAGTTAACACAGGACCACCACCGCACTACTCAGGTGACCTAACTAAGTTAGTGTCTCTATCTCTGTGTGGTTAATTTTCGATATCAGTAGCTATATATGTACAGTGTACCCTAAACATTGTACATCCCTTTTCTTTTATTAACTCTCAGGAGTACTCTAGCTCAGCTTGAGCTTCTTGCATTTCCAAAAAGACCGACATATATGTCGCAACAGTAACCCTTCACCTTACCAGATCGATCTTCTTCTTGTCTTCGTTTCCAAATCATAGCTCAAATAATATATCCGAGGTGCTAGCAGCTAGTTGAGAGCGAAAGATCCACATCGATATGTATCCTCTTCTTGGCAACATGACTAGCACTCATGATGAAAGCTCATCATCACAGCCTCATTATCCTCACCACAACGACTACAACTCATCTTATTTTCAAGATCACGACGGAGTAGTGCTGAGCTACTTGCTTTCGCAGCAGCTCGACACTGATTCATCTCAGTCTGCTGACATCAGCGTCGCGGCTTCAAACCAAGGGCTAATGATGGAGGAGGAGAAGATTCAAAGCTCGAAGAAGAAGAGAAAGGCGGCGGCGGCACCGAGGAAGAGAAGCAGTGGGAAGAAGGACCGGCACAGCAAGATCTACACCGCTCAGGGCCCGAGAGATCGGAGGATGAGGCTGTCGGTTCAGATCGCCCGCAAGTTCTTTGATCTTCAAGACATGCTTGGTTTCGACAAGGCCAGCAAGACCATCGACTGGCTCTTCACAAAGTCCAAGTCTGCCATCAACGAACTGAAGCAACAGTTGGTCTTGCCGACTTGCAGTACTATTAACTCCCTCTCTACTTCTGCTGAGAGCAATGAAGTTGTATCTCAGACAATGCAGGATCTTAAGAGTGACTCTTCCATCCGCAGAATGATCAATAGAGATCCCAGGAAGAACATTAGAAGATCTAGGTTGGGGAAGGGATCGAGGGACCAGGCGAGAGCAAGGGCGAGAGAAAGAACAAGGCAGAAGCTAAGGATCAGATTAAGCTGCCAAGTCCAAGCTAATCACGATGAGGCAAACCCTAAGGATCTAGGGTTGTGCTTGGGGGAGGAAGCTGAGAAACACACCAATCACGAGTTGCTTGAACAAGGTCGAACGAATTCCGCGATGAGGAACAATGCTGATGATCACAAAACTCTCATGGGAAGATCAATTAGTGCTAGAAGCAGGGCAAGTTTCAAGGATGATGGTTGTGAATTTCCGGGTTTTACTGGGAATTGGGGTAACAAGATGCAGTCTATTCATCCCCGCAAGATGACAAGGAACGTGACGGAGTCATTTACAGGTAACAACCTGCTGCAAGTAGAAAACCCTAGTACACCAATTATGGGCTTAACCTCCAAATATCAAGAGCCTAGCAGTACTACTACTTCACGTCTCTCTTTCAGTACAAATTCTCAAGAGCAGAGCTATTCTGGTACTTATTCGAACTCTTGCTCCATTAATTTCATACCCAACCAAGACCATAACCCTAATTCAATCTTCATTGCCACCTTAATTTCTCCAGACCAAAACCCAGGCCAGTTCCTCAAGTTTAACTGAGACCGGTCAATTCAAATATATATAAATCTTAATGATCAAGAAGCTCTTTTCACTGCAGTGCAGCGTTTGTATTATGAAGTGGGACAGTTACCATCTTTGAAAGTGTATGCATGAAGGAAAAGAGCTAAATCATGTTTTCAGTAGTATTGCAGTTTGCTTCATTCAAATTCAATTTGAGCCTTCTGGTAATTAAATTTGAAGATTTTGTAATGTTGCTATGCTATATATCTTGAATATAAAAATTGGGTGATGTGGATATATATAGTGTCAGGTATGATCTTACTATCATATTATTCAAGCTTCATGTTTAATTAGATCAAGAGTAGCAAAGTGGTACAAAATGACAGTTAAAAATCAAGACAACTACTAGGAACAATATTGTGCTAGCTAATAAATCACTAGCTTAACTTCTTCACTGTTGGCAACTTAACACTGAAGTTCCTACCAAAGCAGTAGATGTTACATATTATTAGATGAGAACTACAAATCACATACATAACGATGAGTGTCTGATCGGCCCGGATGGTATTCATAACAATATTGATCTTCCTCATCATGAGCGCGCTGAAGCAATGTATATTGTTAAGGGCCACCTAGCTGGCAATCAGCTTGTTCCGGGTATAGAAAAACAACATAATTTGGTTGTATATATCATCTCCCTGTATTGTTCATAAATTTTAGTTCTAGTTGTTAACAAGTTGCATATATATCACTAATTTTGTTTCTGTATAGCTTGTAAGACAGCGTATATATATGGCTTCATGCATGATAAAACTTCCATTTCCTATATGGTTTGCTTACTTACTCATACCAAGTTGATTAGTAAGATGCTGAACACTTCAAGATGGTGATTTCATTGATTATATACATTGTTATTGGATTTTGCTGTGCAGCAAGAAAAATGTGGTTAATTCATACCTCCCCGTTCTTAACTGGATGTTTACTGCCAAACTGCTTCCTGGTGTTTCTTATCTGAAGTGTTAATCAAATTGCCAAACCATGCTTATATCTTTTGTTTGTGTAAAATTTCTGAATCAGCTGTCAAGATATATATATATAGCTGAGATTTACCTTTATTATTATGGATCATGCTACACAGTCCTTGCTGATGAAGTTTTCAGCTATCACTATGACATTTCAATTCTTAAAATAGCTTGGTAGTTGCAATTTGCGGCCTTTGAATTACGTATTTATAAATGCAGATATCTTGTCTACTTTGTTAGTTGAATAATTTTGCTCCCTATACTTGTAAGTTGTGATAGCCTAGCTAGCCAGTAATCTTACTCTTTTATGTGCGTGATGAAACTTATATCTCTAAATCTAATTTCTACTTTTGAATAGCTAGTTCAATTATTCTCTCAACTCAACTATAATGAGTAAAATCATCTAGCCGGTCATCTAGGTATTTTCTGTGATGAATTCTTCACATTCATATTTAAAACTTGATTATGTTTTGCAGCTTTTGCCACTGTATATTATTAGTTACAAATTAGAGGTTAATTATCATCCTAGAATTAGAATTGTCGCACAAGTAATCTAGTTGCTCCACTTTATACACCAATGTAAAAACAATTAATGTTTTTTTTTGTCCAAGGACTATAATCGTTTGTGGTCGATCAATTTAATCTTTCCAATATTTTTTCCCACCCAGTGCGAGCATGCATTTTACTACAACAGTAGACAGTTCATTAGAATTAGCAGAAGAAACATTACTGACATAGTTGAAAATGAACAGCAAGCCGCAAATGTTGAGATTGATGCAGAGGTAGAGTACTGGTTCTGGTAGCCAAAAGCTCAATGACAACTCTGGTCTCAGCCTCTCGCTCAGTTCAGGTAAGGCTGCAGAGCAAGTCCTTACAAGTCTTGGTTATCCATCCTCGGTTATATATTTATACTGTTACTAAAGTATAATATGCACTTTCACTTCGAATTATTCGATCCCAGAGAGACAAAAGTGAGGCTGTTAAAGAGGGCCGGGGTATAACTACTACAAGCGAGCTTGTATGAACGATTTCTAAAGAAAATACTAACAGCATGAGAAAACGTTATTAATCAAGCCAGCCAAATTAACTATTTGAAGTTTTGAACCATGGATTAACATCAAGAACCACAATCATATGAGGATTACTAATTAGATAGATCACTTCCAACTCAAAAAGAGATAGAACAACTATATAATAGGTAGATTACTACTGACCTAGAACTCCTGCATAATTGCATTGTTCGATATCTCTGTATTAACTGGGCCGGCGATCAATCTATGCCTCCACATCGCCGCCCTCAAAGAAAGACAACGCCAAAAACCAAGCAATAGCAGCTCAAAAAACGTACAGATCGATTTGGTTTACTGTTGTCTGTTGATCCCTACTACTGGAACTTTTTGTATGAGAAGATGGTGTATATGTTGCAGCTGCACTACTACTTCTGTGAAGTTTACACTTTACTGCAAAAGTCGAGAGAGAGTGAGAGAGAGAGAGAGAGAGAGAGAGAGCACTTAACACTCTTTTCTTGTGTAGGTATGCTTCATTATTTAAAGCCGTGTATCGAGATCTTTCTCTTCTTTCAGTGTAGGATTTGTCTGTTTGAAATTGATCAGTTGCGTGATCTTCTGGCAGTGTTAGGTTTGGTTAACCTCTAGCCATATATTCATGTAGATAGCTAAGCTAGATCAGATGTAGGCTGTACGTACGTATTTGTTCCAATAAAAATTATAGCTGTCGCAGTATACTTAGCTAGCAATAGTATATCACTGTTGAATGATCTTTTGTAGCAAGTAAAATAGCGAAATTGAAACTTCGGAGCCATGCATTAATTGTTATATTACTCGCTATAATTTTCAAAAAATATTTACGTCGGGACTAGTATGTACGTGTACGTCCGTACTTGCTCTTATTTACATACTTTGATCAATATAAATCATAATCTTAACCGTTCAAAAGTTGAATTAACCAATAAAGATCACATATGCAAAAAATTGATGTAAACAAAACTCGTTTGCTCAGTCGAATGAATCAAAAAAATTGACGGCGGATCATGAGATTACTAACTTTCACCAGAATTATCTATTTGTTTAATACAACCGGCTAAGCAAACGATTTCTGTTTACAATGATTTTTGGCATATGTGATTTTTATTGATTAATTCAACTTTTGATCGAATGGTTAAGATTATGATTTATATTGACCAAAGTGTGTAAATAAGAGGGAGTCCAGACGCACACGTATTTTCCATAATTTGTGGTTTACGTCACATAATTAATGAACTAATCCAAATGACTCTATCTTGACTCCGGCCATTTAGTATTTAGTATTTCAGAACACTAAAGAACTTAATCCTGTAAACTAATTGTAAAAGAGAAATAGTTGTCCATAAGTTTCCTAGCTAAATGGTTTTTTACTTCATTAATTAACAAGGAACCGGCAAACAGCGCATAAGATCTGATACAGCTATCAAGTAGCAACACTGCAACACACTACTACACAGTGACAGTTATGAATATATGGATACAGTGTGACTGGCTAGCTATGCATATCTGTACTCTTTGAGATAGTGAGAATCATCTTTGAGATAGTGAAAACCAACCAGCAGAGACCAACCCCATATTACTGTGGCAGTACTCTGTTCTTGCACCAACCATGATTGTGTTTCCTTGTGTTTAGTCAATTTGGTGGTTTATAGCACAATTGCTTTTGTCATTCAGGCCCGACGAGAAGAGCACACAGAGCAGACCTTTCTGTATATATGTGAGCAGCAGCACAGTCATTTTTCTTTTTACAACTATCGATCCAGAACTGCTGCTACTTGATTATAGATGAGCTGGTGCTCTGATCTCCGCCGGAGGGCTCATGCATGCACAAAGCTAACAGGTTATGAACGATTGGTTTACTTTTGCAGACTCTCAGGCACTTTCAAGTTCAGAGAAAATTAAAGCACCAAACTTTATTCGTTTATTTGCTCTGCATCATTTTAATTAAGTTATATTAGTTACTAATTACGTGGATTATGGAGCATTTTGTATGATGATTGCATCTCCCTCTGATGCATGTGAGATTTTGGATTGATAATGCATACGTATTTATTGATGTTTGCCCAATATGTAACAATATATATGCTGTAGTGTAGTTGTGATAACCATACTCTTTTGGGGGATGGAACATCAATTACATGTTGGTGTTTTCCGAACCAGGTAAAATATGCAAATATACAAGAGAAGAAAACCAAGTGAACCGTGAAAATGGGGATTGCATATTTGATAGTGCTTAGTGACATCCGAATACACGACGACTCTAACATATTCTCTATTTTAGAGATTTCATGATCATGCCCTAAATCATTGTAGTCATCTCCGTCGTCGTCGTCAGCTCTCTTCTTCGACCCAATAATATCATGATATTTCCACAATCCACATCATGATTAGTGTGCGCTTGGTATCAGCATCGTCAAAAGAGCAACGGCTCAAGTCTTTGATAGAGATTACTAAACTACTAATCTTCGACACGAAGAGTGCACGATTTAAATTCACGACTAACTTATTAACATCTAATTTCCAATGTCCCCGCCAACGCCTTCACAAACCCATAAAACCTTGTTCACTACCCTCCCTCTTCCTCTTTTTGTCTTCAAATGAATATTTATTACAGATCACGAACCAGGTTCCTTTATCAATCAAGACAAATAAATTTTCAGTGTTCCAGAACCTTACCCACTTTCCCTCCATTTTTGTGCCTTTAGTGGGCTTAGTATTTCCGGCAATTGCAATGGTTTCATCTCTTCATGTTAAAAAAAAAACACAAGATCTTTTCAATCTTCAACTTAAACGGAGATGGAATCATGCATTTGCCATTTGCCAATTTCGGGGACAAGGGGATCATCAGGGTTGGGGTCTTTCAAGATTGTTCAACACTCAACAGAGCATATCGATAATATCATTATAATCAATTTATGCGTAATTTGTTCAACTAATTATCTTTATATCACATTATGAAAAAAAAATTCATTATCTGATCAAAGAGGACTACTATTCATTAACAAGTTGAAACAGCTCCCTACAACAAAGAAAGGAAGCCGGCGGTGATCTAACACCATATCATTTTGATTATTTTAACATGATTCTGTAGTCTGTACAACAGAGAATACCCTCTTTAGTCATTAACTCGTACACTCTTTCAAACTAAGAAGAGAACATGAAAATTGTTCATGATTCAGGCAATATCATAAGTGGAATTCACACCTATAGCTCTACAAGCCAACTGCAAAAGGAATGAAGAACTTCTCTTCCCTTGTTCAGAAACAATCATAATAGCTAGAAGCGTCTCACTTTGACTGCAGTGCCATTGTGCCTGCTTGAAGAAACAGAATTCTGAGACCAAGATGAAGGCTTGACTCGCCCAGCAAGTAAGCTAGATGCTGCTGCAGCACTTATTTTCCTTCTCTTAGATTCCAGTTCCAAGGCTTTCTTTGAAGTCCCAGATGACCCAGGAAAGATTGATGAAGCATTGATCAAAGCTCGCTTATCCTTCCTATTTCTGTCAAACTTGGTAGAGAACTTCACCCGTGATGCAGTTGCAGTATCCTCTTCTGCCACTGGAAGCAGTCGTATATGGAGGCCCATTTTCCTTGAAGCAGCCTCTTCTTCAGCGACTCTTTTCTTTTGAGACTGAAACAATACAAATAATATAATGAGTCAGCCCTTTTATCCAATACCAGATTCAATAATAAGTTCAGTTCATTCTCTACAAAGAGGCAGAAAAAATTCCATTCCATCAAAATAAATCAAATTTTTGTGTTTTGATCCTGGTAATAAACAACTTTCCCAAAAACCTAAATGCTAAGGGAATGCGGACTGTGCAGAATGAAAAACTAGTTACCTCTTCACTGTCTCTATCTTGTTATGCAAACATAAAGACTGACAACTTTTCTTTCAACAAAAAACAAAGGAAAAAAATATGGTCTCAGTGACATACTCTAAGTTTGGCCCTGAGAGCCTTGTTAAGGGCATAATCATCTGAATGCCTGTCATCAGAAATTCTCTGCAAGCGGATAAGCACTGGTTCAGCTTCTTTCTTCTTTTGCAGATCCTCTTCTTGATGTTCAAGACGGTAAAATGGATCTGCGAGCATACCTTTTTCTGTAGAGAAAAAAGAAATTAGTTAGAATAATGCATAAATATTCCCAAACTCACTGTTTATTCCATTTCTCCCCTCTTTAATTCCAATGAGTCGGCCAATCTATTTCAACATGGCATCAAAATCCAGAAATGTAAAACCAACCTTCTTCTGCAGGAAGTGCAAAGGTTTCTGCATCCTCAATGTCAAAATCCTCAGTCTTTTGTTGAGCCCCACTAATAATCACATACTGACAATTCTTTGGATCTGTCTGAATAACAATCTCCTGTTTGCAGCATGCAGCCTTCATGGAAAAGCTCCATATCTGCAGAGTAAAAGAGGATAATCATCATTAAAAACATGAATTCCATTATATAGGGGGGCGCACAATGCAATTTCTATCAGCTTAATTAAAAAAGGATGGAAAACTCAGAACAATCAGTATTAGTTGAAAAACATACCTTTGTTGAATAATAGTTTCCCACTTGCTTTTTTTCAGCATTGAACCGAACACCCTTTGCAATCATAGAATTGCACCCACCGCACCATATATTATAAGGCATCTCAAACCTGAAATGAAAACAATTATCAGAAATCTTCAGAATTTACCCACTTTAAAGTTGAACTACATGTCCCTAATCATTCAATCACAATTCACACAAACAAAAAATGCAGATACTTCAAGTGGACTACTATATCTCTTACAATAGTTTGTAATTCGGTAACAATACAAACTGTAAAACAAGCGTATGACTATACCCCGTAGGAATTACCTAAGAGCAAACTACCCGATAGAATTAATCCCTCCAGAATATAGCATATAGCCCATGAAGATGATCGACAGTTAAAATGAATTCCCTAGTATAGTGATAAATCATCAGTGATACTAAGCTCTCTGTCATATTGATAGCTGAATTTGCATATACAGAAAATGATATTATGGTTCTTTACAGAAGACGTTAACATCACAAAACACCTACACATCATGCAAGCTTTTAGTAGGAATAACAGTTTGTTACAATTCGAGAAAAGGACTCGACTTCCTTCATTAGCAATTATGTAAGTCAGTCAGTTGGCCACAATAGAAACCTCCCTTATGAGACAAAGACATGAGACATATCTTAACACCAACCACGTAACTAAAAAAATAAGCCTGATATGTTACCTGATGACCAAAATTCCCTGATCCAGTTTCCGTGCTCTCTCCCTCAGAGCATGTTGACCATTGAACTTGTTTAAAGAGCCCTGCACACATTACCACCGCGACGATCAGTACACAATTTACCAATCCTATCACAATACAAAACAGAAACAGAAACAGCAAGTTCCAAGCTTACCTGATTCGGGGTCCATTCCGGAGGATAATAAAAGTTGTCGGCTCTAGCAGCTGCAAGTGTAGACTGCAGAAAATCGAAACAAACACAAGATCAGCAGATTACTCAAATCCAATCATATATCAACAAACACATTCCAGGCCACTACTTCATATCAAGATGAACAATTCCATATACTTTCTTTACATCAACAAAGAACAAAACCAAAATCTTGACTCTTGATATTGAAATTACTCATCTCCAAAATAAAAAAAAGAATCTTTGGGCTCAATTAACCACCTAGGATCTTGGAAAAATCGACCCATTACAATCCCGAGTGAGACAAATTGAATTGACGCAAAACCCCCAAAAGAACAACACATCAGGAAACCCTAATTTTACAAATTGAACAAGAGAAACGTAATCAAAATTGAGAAAGAGAAGAGGGCGTGTACCATTTTTCGTTGGTAGGATTATCCGATCAAAAGGTTTAGGGTTTCTGATCAGAAGAGAGTGTTTGGATTTGAATCGTCGTATTTGATTGAAGCTGTGGTTTCACCTCTCTCCGTGTTTTTGTTGGACAACGAACACGGTGGCGGTCTCTTGTTCCCGCGATCTTATGGGCCTTTATCCTTTCTTTGCTTGATGAATAGTGAAGTAGGCTGGGCTCATCTAAAAGGGGGCCCAACCTAAGTTTTTTTGTTTTTGTTTTTTTTTTGGGTACTTTGTTAAGCAGGGATTTGCAAGCTGTGGGAGTTGCAGGTTACTCTGAGAAGCAACTAGGTCGGTTGACAAAGAGGAAGGTTCGAAGAGGAGTGTCATATATTGGTTTGAGGCACACGTTTTTGGCATCAATCCTAGTAGAGGATTCAAAGCACCAAAGGTTCACTTGAATCAGCATAAATAGATCCGGTTGGATTGCATTTATCACATTATTTCCGTAGAAAGGCATTGTTATAACCTGGAATGGAACCAATGCCTTACTATTTTGAAACCTAATATCAGTTCAAAGATCGATCGACATGCTTTCACAACCGAGAGAAAAAGTCATCAAACTCAGAGAACCCTTCCTAATCCCGTATCTGCAAATCAGAGCAGTCGCCCTCACTAGGAACAGCCATGATATAACTCGAGCATGCAGCAAGACAAACCCCAAGCTCACCTTACCTTCCAGATATGACACAGAAAACATCGACCAGACACGGCTACAGAGCATCACAGTAAACTACTCGATCATCGCATGCCAGCTGCTTAATTATTTCTTAGTATTCTACTCGATCCTTAGCTTCTTTCTCTTTTTGTTTGGTGCAAGTTAGCAAGGTGCGTGGTAGCACCGACCTACAACTATACAATTCTAGATAGCTTAATCAATCTCTTCAAAGAAACAAAAGCTTTTACACTAACCCAACCCTAAATTTATAATGTAGTTCTAGTTTAGCTTAGCTTAGCAATGACAGTATCACTATGCCTTGCCGTCACAGCTACTCATGTTTGTTTTCTTCGTTATATATCGATCACTTTAGGGTTTAGAAATAGAAATATCACCACCAAAGTCGTAAAATTAATTTATATAACTCATGGTAATAATAATGCATGCACTGAATATTAACCAAAAGATAACACAGAAAGATCGAGTAGTATCAATTAATTCACCCTTTTCATCATGAAAATAACAATCATACTGTCGACCATGTACAAGCTCAATCAATCACAATATTCATACATTTCTTCATCTGCATTATAGTTTTCTGGAAAAAAACAAAAAGAGCTGTAGTAGCTAGTGGAAGAAAAAGAAGCAAATGGTCCACTAACATTCATATTATCTTTCCTGTTGCTTTGACTTCATCGATCACCTGAGAAGGGACTCATCGATGGTGCAATGGGTTAGGACCAGTGGGAACTCGCCGCTTTTCGACACCATAACGTGGATCGACCTCATCGGAATTATCTGCAGGCTGCGTGTGATGATCCTTTGAAGGCCTTCTTTGGTGGTGTTGCTTGCGGCGATTTACGAAGGGGGTGAAATCGAACTTGCTTGCTAGAACTTTTCTGCTCATTGCCAGATTAGGGCGACGACGATGAAGATGATGATGGTGTTGGGAGATTTGTTTGTGGATGTTACTGATCGTCTTGGAGTTGTAGCATTCATATTGAAGGAAGAAGAAGATGAGGACGGAGAGGCAGAGAATGGTGATCAGAACTAGTAGGTGATGATGATATCGAGGGATTCTGAAGGCCATGGTGAAATATTAGGAGGAGGAGAAAGATGAGAAGGGGAAGCATGGATCGATCGACGAGTTAAATGAGAGAATGAACCAACCTAATGGAGGAAAATCTCCAAGATTATTTGCCAGCTGCCTGTAATGGACTAATTTACGATGATATATATTGTATATATATGTATATGTAGGAGACAATAAGAATTTTGATCGAGGAGAGAAGAGTTGAAGAAATGTATATGTGGCTTTCATGGGAGACTTGCTAGCTACTAAATATCTTTTTATGCTAAATTTTATGTTGGGAGACAGGGAAAAAAGAGAGGGAGGTAGACCCCTTTGCCTTTTACCAGTTAAAGTTCCTTGGAAATAAAGGAAGAAAAAAGCTAGGGTTATAATAATTTCCATTGTCAAACCCTTCATTATTTGTCTTTGATTTTGATGCATGGGTAGAATTAGACAGGATTTATGTGTTAATCCATCTCTATTAAGGGTTGGAAGTGAAACTACACATGGATTAATTGAATGATTTGCAACTAATCAAGTAAAGAGTGGGGAAGTTGCAATCTACATTATCTACTGACAAAGCAATCCAGGAAGTACTGTTTGGTTAAAGTGAGGGACAAAACACATCAATCTTTTTTATGAAACTGCTCGAAGAATATGATGAAAGAAATAGAAAAGAAAATACTGTGTCATCAATTGCCTGAAATGTGATATGGTGAAAAGGACAGTGAGGAACTTAATTGGGGTAACACTTCACACTTGGTTTGTGAACTTCATTTAGAAAATACTAGAGCATCGATCTAAATCAAGGGACATGATTCATTACAAACATGATTGCATATTTGTATGCAATATTCTTCAGTGTTTATATTACTGATTTGCAACGGATTAGGAACTACATGTGAGAAGATGTTTTAAGTTTGGTAGGACAATCTCCATGTGAATGTTGTGTGCATAATGAGTTGAAAGAGCGAGCAATGCAAGATAAATGTGTCACCTAAATAGCCTAACATGATCAAGAGCAGTAAAATATGAGTTGTCACACTTCCCAGATTATCCCCGAGACTGCTCTCTTCTCTTTCTCTCTCAATCCCAATCTCACAGAAAGGAAGAGACCAAACCACCCAGCAGCTTGACCCAAGTTTACCAAATGGCGCTGCTTACCTTCTGCCCAGTCCTGTCTTCTTCCTCTGTCCTAAGCCGCGCAACACCCAACCTAGTCCACACGACAAGAACACAAACCAGAACACGATCAGGAACCAAAGCTGTGACCTTGGCTGCTTCGTCTTCGTCCGAGGATTCTGACAAGTCAACAAAGCTGGTCACTTTCTTGGGGAAAGGTGGGTCCGGCAAGACCACCTCTGCCATTTTCGCTGCCCAGGTATCTCAGTTGAATCTACATTGTATGTTACATATGACCTGCTAAACACTATGTATCAGTTTTGCTGTTTCTGACTTGTGTCTGATCCCCGAGGTTACAACAAAGAAAAATGTGATACCCAAATTAAGATTGATAGCATTGGTTTGAGATTATGATATTGAGCGAGTGTTAATCATACGCATTTCCATTTCAAAAGTTAGATTTCAGAATAGATTATAGTTGTTCCATGGTTTATCAAGAAGAATAAACCATACAGTCTGTGAAAGATTAGTAATTTACTCTATTTTCAAAGCCATTATGTTCCAATTTCAGAATAGATTGATAGCTGTGCTTGGGTTATATCTTTCACAATCAAGAAGAATAATCCACACCAAGATTTGTCATTTCCGCTCTATTAATGCTATTATTTTATGATTTAAACTTCAAAGTTTGAGTCTTTCATTGAATTGTTTTAAGGCAGCTTAATTTTGTTCCTGTTACAATTTTAGCTGATTATATATTTGTGGCATTAAATATAGAATGATCTAGTATTTCGGGTTTTCTTTAAGCAATGGAACTTGAAGCATAGAATTGTAGTCTGTATCTTGCTCAGTTTGCACCCTTTACTTATTTCTTCAAATGATGAATTTTCAGCATTATGCAATGGCTGGGTTTAGCACATGTTTGGTGATACATACGCAAGATCCCACTGCTGAGTTTCTTCTAAGCTGCAAAATTGGAACCTCTCCTGTTCTGTGCAGTGAAAACCTTTCAGCTCTTAGGTTTGAAACCACCAGAGTGCGTTCTCCAAATTTCTTTTTCTCCTTATCTTTCCCCTTTAAGAATATACAATGTATGTAATGTCGTTGCAAAAGTCGCCATATACATAAATTGATGTAATTATTGGTAATGTAGATGCTTCTAGGACCTCTGAAGCAGCTAAAGCAAGCAGATGCTCGACTTAATATGACACAAGGAGTTCTTGAAGGGGTAGGTAGGTGACATCATATAATGGTTTAGCTGCAGTTAAATGTGTCATCTGCTGGGGTCCTTTATGATGCACTTTTCTTTTCAATTGAGCAGATTTTTGGAGAAGAGCTTGGCGTGCTTCCTGGGATGGATCCTATTTTTTCCGCATTAGCACTGGAGAGGCTTGTGGGATTCTTTGGGAATGTGGCTCAGAGAAATCACAATAAAGATAAATTTGACATAATTGTGTACGATGGTATGAGCTCTGAGGAAATGCTAAGGATGATAAGTGCAGCTGGTAAAGCAAGGTCAAGCATATTTTCTCTCACACTCAAAGAATTTTCAGCGATGTTATTATCTATGAATTGAGATCGAGTTGCATGACTATGCACAGGTTGTACTTGAAATATCTACGGAACGTGGCTGACAAAACAGATTTTGGGAGGATGGCTGGTCCTTCACTTCTTAGACTTGTGGATGAAGCCATGAGTCTAACCAACAGTACAAATCTTTTCAATGGGAATAGGAGTGCAGACATATGGAACAGTGTTGAAAAAATGTTGGAGGTGAGTACCCCTTCCCCCATTTCCTATTACCACCATTTTTATGTAAATCCATCAAGATCCTACCTAGGTAATTTGTGGTGCAGAGAGGGTCGTCTGCTTTCTCAGAACCTCAGAAATTTGGCTGCTTCCTAGTTTTGGACCCAAACAATCCAGCATCTATTAGTTCGGCATTACGATATTGGGGTTGTACAATCCAAGCTGGTGGACAGATTTCTGGAGCCTTTGCTACCGCATCACCAAATTTGTATACAGAATCAGAGGAAGAACTCAAGAATAAATTTTCACCCTTGCCTTTTGCTTTCATTCCACATATCTCTCAAAGTTCCCTGCCTCTAGACTGGGTTGCAATCACGCAAAACACTGTCGGTGAAAGTGCACGAAATCTTCTTTCTACAACAGCAAGTGGCAGCAGTAGTCTGATGTCCTCAGTAACGTTTGATGCAGCCAGAAAGTCAGTAATCCTTTTCATGCCAGGTTTTGACAAGTCAGAGATCAAGCTATATCAGGTATGATTGTACCTAAGCATTTAGTTCTACTGCTCGTTCGCTAGCCTTATTTTGTTTTCAGTTTTCTCTTCTTGTTGCAGTTGCGTTGAGTTATCATGCCTTTTTGTTTATCTTTCGACAATGCATAGTCTTACACGACTTTAGTTTGACACTGAACATGTAAACTTTGATAAATGCAGTATAGGGGAGGATCCGAGTTATTAGTAGAAGCCGGGGATCAAAGACGTGTAATTTATCTGCCTCCTAAAATTCAAGGGAAGGTTGGTGGTGCCAAGTTCATAGACAGAAGTCTTGTAATCACAATGAGATAGTGTAGTTAATCAAATTTTGGTAACTCTACCTATTCATAATCACTTTTGTATCTCTGAGAGGAATTAGGCAAATTGACCTGTTAAGGCAGTTGAGCTATACACTGATAGCATCATATTCAATAAAGGTAGTTCTCAATTTAGGGCAAGTTTTTGTCGGAAAAAGAAAATTTACAGCAAGTTTCTGTTTTCCTATCAAGGTATAATAAGCATATGTTGTGTTCCAATTTGTGCCACTGAGCATATGGAAGAAGTATTGTACAACGAGTACGAATAACTTGCTTAATTTACTTTTGGCCTCAATGGACTTGTAACTGTATAACATGTTCGATATGAATGACTCTGCATCATGAATCGGTAAAGATGGAAATATACAACAGAAAAAAAAAAAAAAAAACTAGAGCTGAAGGAGGATAAAATGCAAGACTCAAATTAAGTTTCTGGCACATTGTCTTCTTCTCGTTGTCCATTGACACGGCCCCTTAGCTCTTCGAATGCCTTCATGCTCTCTGCATCAAAGCCTCCAGCAAACTGGAAATAGTTCAACATTAGCGTTTTCGAATTATATTCTTTCAAATCTGAAGCAATTTGAAAATAATGTATCTCAAACTATCATACATCTTCAACAAGAGCAAAGTTCCAACATACCTGATGAACACGGAAGGCAAAACGCACGCCTTGCAGAAGTATAAACTCTCTGTTTGGTTCCTTCTCAGGTCCACTCATTGCATCAAGTTCTGAAGCTACGCGTTTCATGTACTTTCTTGCCAACTGTACAGATGAGAGCTTGATCTACAAAAGCAAACATCATATAAGAGACTGATTTTATCATACAGGAGATTATAAAATCAAAGGTAGTACGTGTAAAACCATTTCTCTTTCAAACTTTGAAGCATACCTTGCCAACCACTCCAGAATCTAATAACCAGTCAACTGGAATTCCAAACTCCTTGCATCGTGAAATAGCCATGTCTCTTGTTCGCAACAAAGCATATACACTCTGTTCGACCCTGGCAACCAAATAACAAGAAAATTTGAGAACAGAAAGACTCATGTCTTATAACCAGCATGTAAATGCATGAAGATAAAGTTCATACTTTTCGAGCAATGAGTACATCTTCTTTAGAGCCGCTTCGCATGAAAGTTTGGGATCATCAACAAAAGTGGAGACTTTCTGCTCCAACTTCATCAAGTCTTGGTATTCAAAAGCTGCTTCTCTTAATGCATCCACTTTCCCTTCTGGCCAATCAAAGTGCTTGAGGACGGCCCTTTCATCAACCTACAAGCAGCAACATAAACGCATTATAAGAGAATCCATACTGAAACAAGTCTTATGGTCTTTGATTTTAGCAGTTGCAATTATCTTTTGCTGAGTAAAATACTTTTCCTTCAAGCTTTGAAACATTTTGATATATGTTTCATAAGGCATACCAGGAAGGAGAGCTCTTCATCTAGCCAGTTCACAAAGGCAACCAAATCTTCAATATTTGTGAAGGAAGCTGCACGAACTTCAGTTGCCAATGACATAACAAAGTCACCTTGAGCTTCAACATCAGCTTTCACCTGTATCCAGCCCATACATTTTTAGCATTTCTATATTCTAGTAATAAACAACTTAGTTCCAAGCAGATATTAAAATGAAGAACAGCATTCTACTCACAGCTAAAAGGAAAGATGATTTGTTCTCGATCTCCCCAATCATGTTGCTCCTTGCACTAGATACATTAGATGATGTAGATATCAAAGATGATGTATCCCTCTTTGCCTCACGTTTCATAAGCGACTGATAGAACTCAACCAGCTCAGGAGCACGGTGCACTTTATCACCACCTCCTGTGCCCCTTGGCAAGCTTCCTGGTGGAGGAGGTGGACGAGGTGGTCCACCAGGTGGTGGAGGAGGTGGTGGTGGGCCACCTGGTGGAGTGGGTGGTGGTGGTATCCCACTTGAGGGAGCTGGAGTTGAACTAGTAGGGGCACCTCCAGATTTTGGAGGTGGCCTAGGCACCCTAGGAGGTCTCTTCTCAATTTGAGCAAGTTTCATCTTGCTTATTTCTTGAGGATCAAAAGCCTTACCACCATCTGCTTGGTTGCTTGAATCACCCGAAATAACTGTCTTCTCCTTTATAAGGGTAAGTTTTGGTGGCAAACTAACTGTTCTATCCTTGTCACCCTTTGTTCTAGGATCATAGCTGAAACTTGCATTTGATTTATCACCAAACTTCTCTGCTCTTGCTTGCTCAGCCCTTTCCTTAATTTGCCTTTCCCTCTCTAAGGCCAACTTATGACGATCCTTATACGCAGGATATTTCTCATCTAGAACTCCTTCAACAGATTTAGACATCAGTTGGAAAGATGATGAAACAGAATTAGGTGAGTCACTAGAAGGCATTTGTGTTCTAATGCTGGGAAGAGTGGATGTCTGAGGAGAGTCAGGAAGTTCCTGGTCCATCTTCCCAAAGGTAGTGATTGCAACACCATCGCTTGCATTCCTTAGCATTAATGATTCCAGTGGTCCTCTTGGTCGAACACTCATACTTGCCCTCCCCGGAGAGCTTCCGGAGAATGATCTGGCTGGAGATGAAAGAGCACTTGAATCATCTTTGCTTTTTCCCCATTTTTTAAGCTTTTGGATTAAGCTAGGTCTTTTAGTGAGAGTACTATATCGACTGGTGGAACTATCAATAGAAGCATTATCAAAATCCTCACTTCCAGGTGAAGATGGTTGAGAATAGTTGCTCTCCATATCTGTATCCCCCTGCCCACGCTCTGATCCTGCATACTCCAACATCAGTTGTTTGGCCTTCTCCTGTGACTTGGGGCTCAGATTCTTGTTGAGATCACGGGCTGATACCTTTCCTTGAGGTGTCTGATAGTTCCGGAGCTCAAACCTCAAGCATGCATTTACCCAACGAAGGTACACTAGCTCTTCAACTTCACTGAACCTGTTCATCTGAAGACCTTCCACTTGCTTTAACAGGTCCTCATTTGCATGCTTTAGATTATTGACCTCGCTTCTTACATTGGCAACCATTTCAGTCTAAAATAGTGAGAAAAACATTGTAAGGATAATTTTAAACAAATAGTTTTACAAGCACCAAATACAACATATTTTGTTCATAATGCTACTTAAATACTCTATGCCCATCCACCAGGTAGTTATTTGAGTTTTAATAAATAAAGAAATTGTATAAGTACGAGATTCAAGTTCCAGTGCCAAAAGGAAAAGTACTAGTCCTAACACAAAACAGTGAAGGGCGCTATTGTGTAAACCAAAAGTAGCCAAAAAGAAACTCAGACTAACCTCTGTCATATTAGAGAGCTCTGCTACTCTTGATTCAGCAGCATTCAATTTAATAGACAGTTCTCTCTTTTCTATTTGAAGTTCCTTGTTCTTTCTCTTAAGCTCCATGACTTCCACCTCCAAGTCTTTCACAGCTTTCAGTTTCTTTTCAATTTCAGAATCTTTCCTGACCGCCTCTTCCTCTTTTTCCTGTAAACCAGAAACTTGTTGTTTCAGCAACAGTAACTGGCCCTTTGTCTGGTTAGCCTCAAGCTGAATCTGCCTCTGCAACTCTTTGATTTTATTCCTTGCTGCCTCTAGCTCCTTCTTTGTGGTAGCTCCCTGCACAATCTCTTCTTGAAGCTTCTTCCTCTCAGTCTGCAGAGAGTTGATGGTAATGTTGAGCATGCCAATCTCCACTGTCTTTATCTTGAGCTGCCGTTGTATTTCAGTGATATCTGATTCCTGTTCCTTCAATCCATAGTACTCAAGTAATTCACCTTCAAGTTTCACTTCTCTTTCCTCTAATTCCTTTACCAAATTGCGTAGTCGTTCCAGCTCACTTGCATTATTTGCCATTTCAGTTTCATATACACCTTTCTCGTTACTATCCTTGTTCACAAGTATCGGGTAGTCAATCTCCCCAGATAAAAGATCTTCAAATTCCGGTAATATATCTTCATCATCAAGATCGTCAGCAGGTGGAATATCACGAGCTCGGTCAAATACACTGCTGATTAATTTAACCTCTTCTTCATCCTCCTCTTCCGCTTCTTTTTCTTCACCCTGCAACATGTATAACATGTTAGCTCACAATTTATCTTTTTCAAGTAAAAACAAAGAGTACAGCAAATTATTAAATCTACGAGCTAGTTTTTATTGCAGAAGAGAAGGGAATTCGATAGAAGTTTGTTTTGGTACTTACATCCTTCTCTTTGAGGCTATCCTTAGAATATGCAAGCTGCTCTTCGTCTTCCTTCTCAGTTTCATGTTTAGAGTTTGTTTCGCCATTTTCTAAGTTGCAATATCAGAAGAACCATGACATAACAATCAAGAATTGAAGAATATGAAACAATTACATCAGAAAGAACATTGGAAATGAACTCTTCTCCGCCATAAGACTGTCTATAACAAATACAGCTCAGTCACAACACATCAACTGATAAAAATAGTTAAAACACCACCATCCTTGTTCATAGAAATACTTTAAGGAAATGATAGATATCAAACGTATGAAGATGAATACCTGAAGGTCTAGTGGTCGAGGCTGATGAACTTGAGTTTTTGATGTTGAACTGCCTCGCTGCATAGGCTGCAATTGAAGCAGCAACCAGGAGGCCTAACCTTATCATGAAGATATTGCAAATACAAAAAGCTTATGATCCCACTCATCTACTAAGATAACCCAACTCCAAAACATTGCACCACCCACTTTGTTCCCACCCCATAATTGATCACTCACACCATTACAGCCCTGGAAGTGCAGCCACAGCAACCCAGAATCTGTAGTTCCCAAGAGAGCTTAAGAAAATAATCCTTGTCCTCCAGTCATATCCAATTATACACATCCCCAGAACAGTTTGAAGAACTTTGCATTTATATGTTTAAATTAATAACTTGTGAAGTATAAACATTCCCACACCATCAACTATCATCTTACATACCACACGAGAAAGATTGCTTGTGTCAGAAGTTCTTGATAAATAGAATTCCAATAGAGCTCTTAATGCTAAGAGCTACAGGAACCACCAATATCTAGTGGCCATTCTTCTCCAAAAGGATTGACACTTCACAAATGGGTGGGTCCAAACAAGTCTGTGTAAGGATGATATGCAGTTAAACAAGCCAAAAACCAAAGCTGAAGAGTGAAAAGACCCTAGCAACTGTAAATTTGAACCCCCATAAAACCTGCTTAACTGTATATCTTTCCTGTTATAGATATTACCTAATATCTGGCAGTCATGTGAATGTCCGGGTTTCCAATTCTAACTCTCCTGGCCCGACGAATTAATATTTTGTTGGCAGTTCTTCCTAATCGTTCGGTTTTTGTTCACGTCGCAGAGCTAAGCTCAGCTTGATTGCAATACAAAGACCAAATCTGACCAATCATTGCCATCTGATCCATCTCCCTGACTTTGTACAACTAAAATCAGATGGCAGATGATTTACAGAAGTTACCAGTGATAAATGGTTGTGTGGTTTTTGGTTATGCAACTACTAATCAATTTAGTAGGTGCAGACCAAACGGCTCTTGTATTGAAGACAAGCTTTGTATGGCTTGTCAAGCAATTAGGAAGTAGGTTGATGACTATAGATAGGGCTGATTTTAATTCTCAGCCTCTTGCTTGTGGACTAGAGCTATGGAAGGTGCAGCCAACCATATGCAAAATGAACCAAACTTTCTAGTTATTGACCAAACAAAGCCACTTGTTTGCCTTTTTGGCATTTCTCTAGAAGCTTGTTTCTTTGTGGTTGGTTCTGTGTGTTTTGGGTAAACATAGTTGAACTTTATGATTATACCATATACACATGATTCAAAACCCAGAATCATCTTCACCTTTTAACCCATGTAACATTCAAAGATAACATTATAGTGTTCTACTCATCCCAACTGTATGATTATGACAAAATAAAAAGCAAACAAAACAGAAAATAATAGATAAGATTGAAAATTGAGATGTGGTTGAAGTCAGGCCAACAAAATGGGTCAGAGTTGTTTGGACGAGGGAATTTCGAGTTTGTGACCATGTCAAGGACTCAAAGAACCCAGAAAAACAACAAGAAAGAAATCGCTTTCTGGGTTATAAATTCTTGGGGCTCCACCTCAGAAGCAGAAGCCGTTTTATCTAAAAACCAAGTGAATTTTGGGGCTCTAACTATTTCATGTTCTCTTATGGCTAGCTGGCTTCGAGGATTAGACCAAACAAAACAACAATATGTTTTCTAGTGAAGTTTCCCGATATATAGCCAACTGAGATGAAAATGGAAAATATGGAGCAGAACATACCTTGTGGGATTCACAGAAGCTGTAAGTACAGTTGGACATGGCCAAAGCTTGACTCTTGGGACAGTTGCAGTAAGCTTTAAAGAACTAAGCGGGAGGAATCACGTTTTGACCGCTTGTCTTGTCTTCTGTACTTTAACGGCTGGCTGACTATGGATTGGATTTTACCGTTTCACCCCAGCTGGATCCGTAACCGCATTCAACACTATTGAGTTGTTGGAGGGCTTAATGGGAAGAAATTTCAAGTCTTAACGCCAATGAGTTGAAATGGGTTTGAAGTGTTAAACCTACATCAATGTCTCGGATGTGCGGTAACTGGCAAGTTCATCAATTTCTCAAAATCACATCAGGTGTTTGGAAGTTATACAAGGAAGCCTTGAGTACATACACATCAAAACAGTTGGAAGCTCGGTAAGGAGATTCTCCGATGATGAATTTATATAACTAACATGATACGTCTCTCTCTACAAGCTTAGGAAGGAGGATGGTTAAGCTTGGTTAACCCATTTCCACCTTCGTCCTACCTCCTCTAGTACCTTGGCACGAGCTTGGCTCTTCTTTGCTTCATCCTCTATCCAAGATCTGCATCATTGATTAAGATTATGAGAAACTAGATTTAACTATGTCATTGCATAACTATTAAGGTTTGGTGAAGTCCATGAATTAGTGCGAGTTGAAAGCATACTTAAGAATTCGGACAGCTTCTATCTCAGATTCAAGTATTGATTTCTGATCAAGCATACTTTCCCGCTTGGTCTCTAAATCACTCAGCACATGCTGCATACTGCACTTCTCAGCCACATAAGTAGTCCTCTCGGAAGCAAGCTTTTCTGACATCTCATTGACCTCTTCCTTGAGACTGAGAAGTAATTGCCTTTGACAGTCCATAGCTGCCTTCTCCTTTAAAAGCTCGGCAGAATGCTTTTCTTGAACAATTTTCTCCTCTTCCAAAATACTAAGGGCAGCATGATAAGCCTTCTCCACTTCAAGACCATGGGTTTTCTCTGCATTTAGTTTCTCATCCCAAAACTTCTGTAAGTCTTCTCTATCCAGTAACTCGGACCTAATAACTTCCATCTCTGCCTTCCTTGCATAACTTTCCGCCTTCAGTCTCAAAAGTTCAGAAGAAATTGCTTCGGAAATCCTGCCACTTGTTAGTGCCACTGCTGCTTGTGCTTTTGTTGAAGGTTTGTTTGGTTGCAGTCGCTTGCACTGTCCTGCAAGAATATTATGACATAGGGTTCTTAGCTCTGTAATTTGCCGGCATATTTTTACGTCTCACAAGTCACAAAATAAGTTTTTATCTCCCTCGAAAGAGAGACTTCTAACAGATCCTATACCATATAAGGGAAAAGATCAGCATTCCTGGTGATCTTACAGATCTTCTCATTAGATTTCAAGGTGTTATCCAAAGAGGTATTATGTATCCATCTAGCAAGATACCTGCTATAAGAAATTCATTTGAGTTCAGTTCACTCTCTAAATCCCAATACTAACTCTCTTAGCCTTCATGGACCAAAACAACTCTAATTTCCCTAGATATCACTTCACCTTGAGAACAGATATCAGTAACAAACACGGCCAAAATCTACAGAAGCCATATTGTATCTAGCATGTCTGTTTGTGTAACTATTCTTGTGTGTAAGTATGCATGCTTGTAATTGCTAAAGCAAATTACAGAAACATAGAAAATGGGTATACCAAAGACTTTTCTGAGTATGCTTTTTTCCCCGGCAAGCATGTCAGTATATAGTCTCGCTGATGCATCTGGACTGATCTCTTTCACATCCATAAAACCTACTACTGTTGATATCTGGACTGCAAACAAGGCAGATTTTAAAACCTATGAAACTAAAAAGGCATTACTTTTTGTTTTTGGGAGAATATGACGAAAGATTTCTATGGATGATAATTTTCAAATCTTCTTTACCTGATCAATTATTCCTGGCGAAAAGTCATACTCTAAATGGGCTTTCCAGTCAATCAGATCCTGTCGGGATATAAACCTGCAGCACCATGTACTTCTTTTAGCATTTAAGGTAAGTCAAATATAAAAGAGAAGAGGTCCAGCATAGAATGTACCTCTCAGGGAAGAAATAGTTGTTTCCACGGGAGCTCTTCGGTGATAATTTGCTGGGAATGACACCAGCTTCCGCCAGGGCTTAGGGACAAAATTAAAAACCCAGATTCAAATTGCTCTCATTTTCAGACAAAGTCCCATAAAAATAAAACTAATAATAACAGGTACAAGGATCAACCCTTACCTTGGATGGATCCGAAATCAGGGTCCTTGACACTCACGTCGTCAAATGCAGCAACTAGGGAGCCAGAAAGTGAAACTGATGGGACAAGTCGGTGCTTTGCATTCCTAGCAGGCCCATTAAAAGTATGTTAGGAAGACTGCAGTAAACATCTCAAAGAAAACACATAAAACATTTTTCAAGTCGTGTATGGATAAATTACCTTTCCAACAATGAGTTTATTCGAACTAGCCATTTAGCATATTCCCTTCTAGTACACAGTTCATCAGCCTTGACATCATCTTCAATGATCTGCATACCTTAATTACAGTTGAGATATTCATGCTCAGAACTGTACCAAAGCTTCAGTTCCACTATATTAAATTGTTCGAAATTCAAGCAACGTAGCAAATGCACAAAATAACTTTTTAGGTCTTTCAAAAAATTATAATAACACGACATTCTCATGATGAAGTTGTTCGGTGAGTATGCAACTCATATTTCGGTCGAAGTATTTAGCATTATCTGTTCCTTTATTTTCAAATTTCAACTTAGAGTAAGAGACATGAGCAATCCTGGTTCAAAAACATTGGACATGGTAATAATAATCTGAGCAAAAATGTCCTGTTTAAACTTGACAAAATCTAACACAGAAACAAACCTTCAGTTTCTTCAAAACTGTCAAAGCTTCCTGTTGAGTAGAATCTAAAGCAACCGGGACTAAAACCCTCTCAAGCTTCTCTGCAGAAGCTGAAACATACAAAACAAGAATAAGAAATGAATTAAATTAAACACATTTAGGAATCCTCAAAATAGAACAAGGCAATCATAATAGGTTTCCCCGAATATGATCACAGCAATAAATAGCCAACAGAGCTTAACAATAACAAAGTGCTCAGTTTGATATACCTGAAACAACACTTTTCCCGTTGGAAACAGGTATAGTCTCCGACCTTGTATCCTCATCCAAAGCTCCATTGTTTACAGTTTTAGTATGAGCCGGACTTAATATCCCGTGAAGAACTTGCAATGGACTAGTAACTTGAAACTTAAAACCTACAAAAACACAACAATGTGGTATCCCCAACAACCAATTCAGCACCGAGTACACGAAACTACCAAGTTCATTCACCCTCTACAATCTACTAAACCAAATTAACCCAACTCAGTAATAAAAAAGAGCAAAAGGACAAGTAAAATGCAGACCTTTTCGTGTTAGCGAGAAGTAAGCAATGGCAGCCACAGCAACTGCCACTGAAGCCCCAATAGTCCTGATCACAAATGTAGGTAACCCTGCACAGTAAATTCACAACAAGGGTTAGTTAAAGACCCAATTTTTGCAATCTAAGAACATTTGGGGAGGTTAAAACAGTAAAAAGAGACGAAATTTACCATGGTTTTTGGGGTGAATGGGAGCTGGGAGGGGTCCCCAGCCGCCGTAGTGATCAGGGTCGGGAGGAAACCAAGAAAGGTCGAAGCTTTGGTCGGAAAATGAGGCAGAGAGGCGAAGAGGGAGTCTTTGGGATCTGGGTTTGTAGAGGATTACGGTTGGGGAGATAGAACGACGTCGTACAAGGAAGGAAGTGTAGGTTGGGAGGAACAGAGAGGAGCTAGATGAGCACATGATCAGCTTCTAGGGATTGGACTTGAGTTGGGATTTGAGATACGATGAAGAAGCTCAGAGAGAGAGAGAGAGAGTTAGATGTGGTGACTGAGACTAGGAGGTGGCAGTTTGGCATCTCTGTTTGGTCGCCGAACACTAAAGTACAAAGGTGGTTTTAAAGGTGGGACCCCCCAGCACACGTGGTCCATCTTCTCTAGTTCCGCCTAGCGGTCCCGCTTCAGGCCCAAATGGCCTATTATTTTATTTTATAGTTTTTCTATAAAGGTGGGAGCCCGAAGCCCAAGCTGGCCCATTTCTTCTGAACAATGAGCCGGAGGTGGTGACGACTAGTGACTTAGTAGATATATCTCAGGTTCCACCTATACCAGTGGAGCTTGAAGTGGCTTGATTGTTCAGTGTACAGAGTCTTAAATCAAGGCATCAAAACTTAAATAAAATGTAGACTTCAGAAATGTTTCTAAAAGGTAATTCATTTTGCAAGTTTAGACATTAGAGATGTTCTGTAACGAGGAGTGCTCACTTCATTCCTGCTTTCTATCTTAGCAGGGAATCAAGTGATTTTGGTGTCTGAAACTCTGAAGAAATTGATTTTGTTGCCAATTTACATAGAGAAATGGTGATTTCATTAACAAAATTGTTTTAACAAGAGGGACATTTTTTGGTATCTGAGTAAATGAGTTTAGTCTGAGTGGGTTGGTACTTGGGTGATATTGCAGCCAATATTACAATGCCACTGAGCAAGGCCAACCCAAGCCCTAAACTATTAACAACCATGGACTCTGGGCAGTGTTTAGACACATTCCTCCTTGTTTGCAAGAATGTCAACTTCTCCAGAAGCCCAGTTTCTGCAGTAGCCACTGCCAAACCATATGTGTAGAGCCCCAGGAAGATGTGCCAGGGCAACACCCTTAGCCTTACTGTGCGCGCTTCCCCTCTATGCCAAAAGCTCAAGAAACCCATCAACCACTGCAATAATCACCAAAACCAATATCAGCCATTGTTTTTCTTTTCAATTTGGTCAATCTGGAACACAAACAATATCACTATCAGAATGCTTTATGTAGGTCTTCTTATTCCAATTGGACCCATAAAAAGAAAAAGATCAACTATGGAAATGATTGAACAATCCTTTACAATGACACTAAATAAACCCACCATTATTAGTGTTGGGACTCCTTCTGGCCCCATTTGATGAATTATTTTCATTGAAAAACTGATGGTGTATACAATATACAGATAACCTGACCTTCATGCTTTGGCAACATCTAAAAGCATCCTAAGCATCTATGCTCATTGACAATGTTGATAAACTTTGTCATCAAGTTCTGAAACATAAAAGTTGAAAGTGAAAGAGAAACACCAATGTACTTGTGTTTATTTCAGATTGAAGCTGATGGGAGGTTGCTAAGGGACCATAAATGGCATCACTACCTCTTATCCATGATCATTTATAACAATAATGCAGTTTTCAGGAAATAAGCCCTTTGTGAATTCAACCCCAAATATCAAACTTGAGTTTATATGGAAGAAATGATGAAGAAGAGAAGCAAGTACCTGAGCTCCAAACAAGAGAATGCAGACCAAACCCATCCAAGAATGAAGACTATAGAAGTTAGCCACAACACCCCTCTGGCCCTGAAACTTTGTCCAGATCCCAAAGATCCCAGAACACAAAGCCACACCTTGAAGACACAAATGCACTGATTTCTTCGAACTTCTTGAACCAGGCAACCACCTATGTATCAAAATTGCTGTGCAAAACAATAAAAAAGAAAAACAATCAAAACCCAACTAATAAAAAGACTTCCTTTACATCAATTAAAGGGTCTGCTTTGATTTTAATCAACTAACTACTTGGTTATGGCTCTCCCACTACCTTCTCCACTGATGAGAATAAAGCCAATGACCATGAACAAAGGATGAAGAGCCTGTAAAACCAAACCAAACCCACCAGATTCAGCTTCAAGAAATGTAGAATCTTTATGGGCTTTTCACTACAAATCAAGAAATGCAAAGGAAAAATGAAGTTGGGTATGCACATACTGAATAGGTGATCCCTTGGTCTTGTTGGGGAAAAGAATCAAAAGACTCATCAGTAGAGTGATGATGAAAGCTGGACCTGAATGAAAAGGTCCAAATCAAGACCAGCACTGCCACCAAAAGCCCAGAGATTCTAGGAAGCAAGAGCAGAGGGACTAGTGAACCTGTGGCCATGGCAACCAAAACTCAGAGCTTAACAGTGTAGAAAGTAGAAGAAGCTAAGTAGCAACCGACAGCAGAGCTCTAGATCTAGTACTATACCCATTTTGAATAAAGCCATTTACTTTTTGGAATTCTTTCTGTGGAAAAAAGTTGATTCAGTTTACTCAGAGTCCCAGTAGCAGTATGTCCCATTAGTCATATTTTTTTTTCTTTTTTTCTTTTTCAGATTACTAATTGATGATTCTTTGTTTACATTAGAATTTAAGTGAGGAGTAAATCAAGATGCTTTGTCGAACTAAATAAAACTGCATGGAATTGAGTGAGGCTAATTAAATTGCTCCCGGCATAGATGGCAGAGATGTCAATCTCTTTGGACTACTGTAGTCACATTGTTTGTTTTTAATTTTGAACTGCTTGCAGAAATTTCAGTAACAGTGAATTGGTGCACATGGAATTTGTCAATGGTGAAATGGATGCCAAAAAAATAAAATAAAAACCCCAATCAGGTTGCTTGGTTAATCATTCAGATGTGTTTAGGTTAGGCTGTCTAATTAGCTTGCTGACAGACAAAATGTGACAAATTGGTCATTGGTGTATATCTGACTTGTAAGAGACTAACATGGAACAGTATGGTCTTAAGAGCACCAGATTCCTTTCCAGAAATGCATATCAATAATGTTTGCACCTAACCTAGCTATATGATTGTTAGTTTGTTACATCCGACTCTAGAGTTTCAATACGCCAGAGCAGTAAAGACTTTTACATATTAACCCTTGATCGGAAGGAAGCAGTATAGTCAAAAATCATTCTTCTCATTCATGGTGTGATGTGGATTTTTGCTGGAGCAGGCCCTTCTTGAAAGTATAGCAAAATGTTAAGAGGAGCTTTCTGCACTCATGCCATGCAATGCCTAACAAGGGCTAAGGGGGAAGAGGTCAGTGTTTGCTGATCATATGACGCCTGCTACCTGCATAAAAGTACTTCAACATGGTTTTTCCAATTAGTACAATAGGAATTACCTTTCTAATCTTAGTGTATTATGCAAATTGCCAAACGGAGTTCTATAAGGATAGGACAGAAGCTGGTCATGGGAGGCTCTTATAAAAACAAAGCGTGATTAGCATTGATCAGGGATTACGAGTACATGGAATTTGAAGTTTAGAACTACATGAATGCGAGAGGAGGGAATTATGATAATCGCAGTTAATCACATAAGTGTTTCTTAATGGTATTGATTGGTTAATCATCATCCTGAGGCGTGAGTCTGTCTATTGTTGATATATATGTGTTTATGTGTTTGACTTGCTTTAGTTTTAATGGAACACTTTGCTTCAAAGACCACAAGATTTCCTTCCAAAATTGCATATCATTTTCGTCTTTCATGATCTGTTGTGGATTTCTGTTGTGGCAGGCCCTTCTTTGCAAGCTTACCAAAACATGAAGCTTTTTAGTATTATTTGATCAGATTGTTCTAGCATGGAAGCAAAGAAGGGTTTAGGGTGTAGGTCACTACTGTTTGATGATCATGATAATGACCCTTAGGTAGCACTTGTGAATTGTGATTAGTCAAAGACATTGAAAATATAGAATTGCATTGCCTGCTACCTGCATAAAAAAAAAAAAAAAAAAAAAAAAATTGAGCATGGTTTATTCAATTAGTACATAAGGACTTTCCTTTCTGGTCTTAGGCTATCAATTGCCAAGTGTAAGTTCTATTGACATAGGCTGAAAATGCATAGGACAGAAGCTGGTCATATGAGACTGATAGATTAAGCTTAATAAGAGGAAATAATCAGAAATTATGACTACGTAGAGTGGGAAACACATGATTAAGAGAGAAGAGAGTAGTATAATCGCGCTTAATTTATATCGTATGATCTTAATCAGCTTGTTCATGGTGACCAGAATCATGACATGTACAAGCAAGGCCGGCGTAGATTACTTCTAGACAGATCATTTGTCAACTTGCTTCTGTATTAGACATTTTGCTTAGTCCTTAACGTCAGCGAACCAAAGTATCAACTATAACATATATCTCAAGGACTTCCAAGATAAACAAGATTCTAACCAAAGAAAAGACAGATAAAGAATCGTTGAATTTAAAGTTAAAACAAGAAATTTATAATTTAAAATTCAGACAAACCTGGATAGCCTTGAAAGCTTTTGTCCGTGACAGAAGAAAGAGCTTCCAGTTGTTATTTGTCGAAGATACCAAGCCAAATTGTTAGTGAATGCAGCCTAATATTACATAAGAAAAATCAAGAAGTAACCATCTTCTTTGTGATTTTGTTGTTCATTTTTGTTTTTACAGGCACTTTGTTTTTACCGTATGACTCTAAGCAAGGGATGACAACTTGAGCGGCCAAGACAATGAAGCTTGAGTTTTAGTAAAAACAATTCCATCTGGCTTTTACTGTTAAAAGTTGCTCTCCATTGTTCACCTGTGTGCTAAATTAACATCATACAGCCTAATGTACTGCATTTCATACAGTTAATTGGCTTGTATAGCTGACTTTATTAAACAGTCGCACATTGTTTAAGCACAAGTCTCAAATTTGAGTCCTAATGAAAGCTAATAAAGAAACAAACAAAAGGCATGGCAGCATATACAAAAGGACATAGAATAAAAACAATGGCTGTACCAATTTAAGAATCTTGCACACCACTATATATAGAAGTCTTGAAAAGCTGAAGTTAAACTCCTCATAAACACAGAAGAAGATACACAAAAAGAGAAGATGGAACACTTCAGCAAGGACTTCAGCATAGGCGCATGCGAAGGCCAAAAGGTTGTGGATGGAGAGACCATGCCACTGGTGCTGCAGCCTCCAGAGCCAACCAGGAATGATGTAGAGTCGCTTGTGTCGACTCTCAAGAAAAACAAGGACTGGTTTGAGCAGATGCTTATCAAGAACAGTGCAATCCTGCTTAGAGGTTTCAATGTACAGAATGCAGAGGAGTTCAATGATATTGTGGAAGCTCTCGAGTGGGATGATATTCGTTACGTTGGTCCTGCTCCTCGAACACATATCCACAAGCGTGTCTGGACTGCCAATGAAGGACCTCTGTCTGAGTTCATATACTATCACCATGAGATGGTGCTGGTAAGTACAGAAAGCCTCTCTTATTCGTTATTCAAGTGCTATCTACACTTTTATAGGAGAAGACTTCTCTATAACCTTTCTCTATTTAGCAAAATCCTCACTAAAAGGCTAGTTGTGATTATTTTGGAATGCTTCATTATCCTGCTTCTTCCTGTTAGTTGGAACTAATCCACCAGTCTTTCTATTTTCAGCAAACAAAAAAACTCACAATTAGAAGTTCCGATTTTGCTATTTTCAAGAGTCCTGAAGTAGTCCATAACTCCATGTATAGTAGAAATATTTTTGCATGGAAGATGCTATTAACATAGTACCCCTTCATTCGTTTCGTCATTCACATATCTTGGTAAATTTATGATGTTTTGCATCTTACTCCTTGCTGCATTAACATTGAGAGTTCAGGAGAAAGAATCCATATTAAAATTTACCAGCAATGGAAGATGCCAAATTCTTCAGATTTTCTGCAGACATGTTTAAGCTAGGAAACACGGTACAGCATAATAGTGTATATGTTTAGTTTGATACTTCTATGTGATCAGATTTTGGTGATCACCAATAAGGCGTACAGCATAATAGTGTATATGTTTAGTTTGATACTTCCCTTAAAAAAAACGACTATACAAATACTAAACCCAGCTTGCATCATAACATCATCAATTCATCATCAGACTGTGCTTTCATGACGTAATGTGATCGTACTTCTCTAATCTCTTGTATATATGTTCTAGTATTCTAATCCGAAGACTTGTGTTGGCATTTCTGCATATGAAAGATCTCTCTTAACTACCTTTAATGGTCTCTAACTAACCAACCAACTAACCAGATTAAGGAGTTCCCAAAACAAGTCATCCTATTCTGTGAGACACCACCACCAGAAGGAGGACAGACACCGTTTGTTCCAAGCTTCCGAGTGACCGAAAGGATGCTGGAGGAGTTCCCAGAAGCTGTAGAAGAAATGGACGCAAATGGCTTGAAGTACACCTTCACAGCTCCTAGCAAGAACAGCACAGGTTCAATGAGAGGTAGGGGCTGGGAGGATGCTTTTGCCTCATCAGATCGTGCCATAGCTGAACAAAGGTATACAACCTTATTATGCAACATGATAATGTACAACACTCGTTGATTAAAAACTTTGTGTTAACAGTTTCTTTTGTGGCAGGGCTAATGCTTTAGGCATGGATGTGGAGTGGCTAGAAGATGGTTCGATGAAGACGATATTGGGTCCAAGATCCTTGACAAGGGTGTTTGAAGGAAGGAAAGGAAGGAGAATGTGGTTCAACACGGTTGTGGGAATGCATGGAAAGCAGCACAGTTCTGCTTCGATGGCCGACGGATCGGAGATTCCAGACAATGTGGTGAATAGATGCCAAGAGATTATTGAAGAAGAAAGTATTCAGTTCAAGTGGGAGAAGGGTGATGTGCTCTTCTTTGATAATTATGCTTTGCTCCATGGAAGGAGGCCTTCTGCTGCTCCCAGAAAAGTCTTGGTTGCTACCTGCAAGTAATGATCTCTTGCAGACTGTTAATGGTTACCTGCTGGCCTTGTTATCATCATGTTTGTACTATCTATTATACTATCTCATTTCAGTCATAGAAGGCAATAACGGACTGGTCTGAAATAGACCTCCTTGATGTTTGTGTTTAATTATCCGTCTGTTGGATTCCCAGAGTATTTACAGCAATTTCCATCTCTTGTACTGGTCGAGTGATAAATGAATGTTTATCTTTTATGCAAAATATCGATGTAGATGAGACTAAATGGTATGCAGCTACTAATGGCCTACAAGCTTAGTTGCAAATTGCAATTTCATAACAATATATATGTAGCGTATACATGTCTACGTATTTGACATACCATAATGGCCTAATCAGATTGCAAATCAGCCAAATCTGGTGCAGTAGTACCAAATACAGATTTAGCAGCTTGAAATCAACTTCGTCTTCCTAGACATTCTAAGGTCATATCAGCTGGTTTTAACTTCAACATCTAAACACAATGATTTCACCGAAATTGGATACCTCTTGATTAGGTCACTAAAAGGACTCTTGAATCAGGAAACAGGTGCAATTTGATACAAGAAAATGAAAACAATTACTGATGTTTATTTTCTGGACAAGCACAGATAAAAGAAGAAAAACCACATTAGCATAGCCCTGCTAAATCAGTATTTTGTTCTGATGGGCTGACGGGCAACTACTTTCATAATACCAAGCACCTACTGTGGACCTTGACTAGACATCCCTCGGCCACGGCCCCTTCCATTATAGCCATATCCCCCCCTTCCATAATCCCTACCATAGTCCCTTCCATAGTAACCCCCACGGCCACGGCCACCACGTCCAGGACCACGGCCACCTCGACCACCCCGATATCTTGAAAAAGTTCCAAAAGTCTGTAGCAGCAAATAAGCAACCATGTTGATGAAAATCACCAAATTCATGACGCACCAAAGAAAGCAAGGAAAGGGAATTACCTCTGTATCTATCTTCACTTGCTCAGAGTACCGAGTCCTTCCATTCTGTTCGTTATTGAAAGAATTGGAGGAGATGGTGTCAAAGAAATCATCCTTATTGTAGACAGGCTGTTCGACAAAGACATAATTAAATATAATGAGATCAAGTAGTACAATATTATTAATATTATTAAGAAAAACACATCTAGCTTCACAATGGAAAACATAGAAAATTAGAAATTAATCACCTTGACATCAAACTTTGGCAACTCTACATCATCTTCATCTTCGATATATTCTTCTTCACTGTCGTTTCCATCCTCTTTATCCTTAGAAGGTTTGCTACTCTTACCAAGATGACCCCAAACCTCATCCTTATTGAACTTCTCATTCATTGCCATGAAGTCAAATTCTTCAGTGAATTTTGTTACAGGACGTGAACCCTGCACACCAAACTTTAAATGTTTGGCACCATCAGAGTTGTCAAAAATCATTCCAAATTTTTTTTTTAGTGTAGTTAATCTATCACATAAGTCACTTGCAATGGATTGGAAGTTGTCAGAAGAGCTGAAAACTACTTCTCTATCATGACCAGAAACTTCCAATCAAACTCTGAACTTCGATCACATGTAAGCGCTCAACCACAATCAAATTTTAAAGCACTTCAGGAATATAAGAACTCAACTAACTGTACACTGATAAAGAAGATAGCATATTACCCCAGTTCCCCTGCCTCGCTCGCGCCCCCTATAAGCATATCCCTGGCGACCTTGGAATGTAGATCCATTTGGCTGGGAACAAATCGAAAGTCAGAAATGGATTATAAAATGAGATTAAACTGAGTCCAGCAGTGTCGAAATTTACATATACAAATAAGGGACCTAACTGATGACACACAACTAGGTTTTTATTGCTCATCCAGAGAAATATAGAGAATAAGAAAGACCGTATATCCACATACTTAAAGAATTCAGACTCATTTAAAAACCTGACTTGAAATCAAAGATGATAATTATGTATTTTTCTGGTTAGCAAACCCAGAAGTTATGCATAGAAATGAAACAAAGCGAAGCAAGGAAAGATGAAAGAGGAAAAAGAAAATGTTGGCTGACAATTGAGTTTCATAGGGTAAGCTTAGTTAGGTGGAAAACCTGCCCCCATATCTCTGAACATTAATAAACCCTCCCAGTTAATTTAATTTATGCAGTACAATCCCACATATCAATAGATATATAAACAGGAGGCATAACAAAACATACAAGTGCATGAGTGTGTGTGACAAAAGAACACCTTTTCAACTGCCCGTGCAGGTGGTGGTAATGGCAATATTGGCGGCTGAGGTTCTGCTGATACTGGGACAGATGGCTCTGGTGAGGTTGTTGATGAATCTTGAACAACCTCCACATCCTTATTAGCTGCTTGCAACGATTGAGCTGAGGGGCCAGTAGCAGAACCAGACTGCAAGAGCTGACCTGGGGTTACCAAAGAAGGAACCAGTGTTTCCGGGCGTACAGAATTGGATGCCCCAACTGAGGAAGTAGTTTGAGATACACTTTGATAGGGCACGGTTGAACCAGAAACTGCAGAAGGCTTGTTAGAGATAGATGATACAGCAGTACTAATATCTGGGCTTGAACTGGTCAGGGAAGAAAGTGGCGGCAAGCTTGCACTAAGAGTGCCTACAGAAGGGGAACCACTTGGTGCCTTGTTAGGTAATGTTTCAGAAGCTAGTGTGGTGGAAGGTACTAGAGGCAGAGTTGTCGGCAAAATTGGGCCTATTGGTGGTGCTAAAGACGCAGATGTCAAACTAGGAGAACTACCACTAGCAGCTGATAGTAAAGGTGACGGACCTTCAGGAAAGTTGGAAGGTCCACTGGGCAAGGAGGAACTAAAGTTGGGGTATTGCAAAGGCTGCTGCATGGGAGAAGGCATTGACAGTCCGTGTGGCGGACGAAGCAAAGATTGCTGGTGTAACTGAGGAAGGCCATTTGGAGGGCCATAATATCCTTGCCAGTACATTGGCATAGCAAGCCCGCCGCCATTTGCCATTGGAGGAGGAGGTGGAATCCCCCATGACCCTGTATTCCCTCCAGGTTGATATAAAGGTAAACTACTTTGGAAATTTGAACCAGGTAGTCCCATCTGTGCGGTATGGGAATTAATATCTGGCAAAGGCCCAGTAGCAGGAGAAGGCACGCTCATTGTCGACGGAGCTGGGCGGGAATAGTGAGACTGCAAAAGAGACACAATACTTCAAAAGACGTTTGCTACACTCGCAATACTCCCTTTTTTTGGTTAGCTAGATACACCACACGGATTTTACCTCCTTGCTTTACCTGAATAATAGCTGGATCATTGTTTATCAGTGGTGTAGGCTGAGCTGGTGGAGAAGATTTAACCTGTAAATCCTGTAAAAGCAAAGCAGTAATAAACAATTAGCGTCTGCATCTTTGCATTGAAATGTAAACAGAAAATAACGCAAGTCCTCATAAACTGTCCACAGAACCTCATGAAGGATCTCAATACCTTGATGTCACTCCCTCGGAAGAGTATATACTCATAAATTTCATCCCTCGGTGGGATCTGCGGCCCATCCTTTTTCCTTCCTTCGGTTCCAAAAGAACGCACTGCCATTCAACCAAAAATATATATATATATATATATATATATATATATATATATATATATATATCAGCACCACAGCTCAAATTACTCTAACTGACACATGCTGCTGACATTTTCTTGTACCATCTATAACATTTCAACAATACACTAAAAATCACAGAATCGCAATTGCGAAACTCGGAGATATAAACATAATCCAAAACAAAACACAGTCTCTTTTCACATAGTGTTTACTACGCTAAATCCGACTTCAAATTTACTAAACAGTCAAAAGCAGAGTAGAGTCAGTAAAACAAACTAACACGGATGAATCCGATCCAATTTAACCCTGGGTGAGCAGAATCAATAGCAAAAGCAAGTGAAAATCACCGTTGCGGAGTCCAATACTGGACTCTTGGGTGTTGATGTTGTAGAGAACTCCTTCGTATCTGATCTCACTCTTGGAAGTCAAACTAATCATGCTCCCTATGTACGAATCCGCCGCCGAGCTCGATCTCGCAGCGCCCTCGGAAGCCATGGCTCTCTCTGTAACTCCAAGCTTTCTCTCTCTAACTGCTAAAGCATAGAAGAGAGCGCGGTAGGGTTTTGGTTTTGGGGTCAGACCACTTTGAGATTATCGGGTTCGTTTTCTGTGGAGAAGATGGAGATCTCAATATATATATTATTGGGGGTCAATGTGTATTTTGCTAATAATGGTCGACGGGGCCAATGAGCGGGGGACACGTGGGAGGGTGTAGGACTCGCTGGTCTTTTTGTTGGAACATTAGGAGAAAAGGGGTGAAAACTAGAAAGATGTAGTTGGGCATAAACTCTTTTGATAGTCATCGTAACAGTCTTTATGGAAGTAATGAAATTAGATGTACTTACCTAGTTTTTCTATACGAGGGGAAACTCCCTTATGGATGTTACGGCCTCAATTCGAATGTGGGCCTCTTCCGGGACTAGCGGTAATTAAGCATGGGGATTCACCCTAGGTTGGGTTTTTGTTCATGTTTAATTGTTGTTTTTCTTTTTTATTTGTAGGTTGTTTGCGTCTTTTGCGACCAATAAGGCCCTACGTAAAATGTGCAAGGGTAGTTGGCCTTTGTAACTTGGTGTGGAGACAAAATTTCTTGCTTTGTCATATGGTCATTACTATATGTGGCATGGTGAAGCTAAATGTTGTTTGATCTATTATCCAGTGGAAACATAGTAGGAAAGCAATGCATCTGCTAGTTATACTTTTGTTGATACTCAAAAAAGCATGAGACATGTCATTCGCACGTTTCAAATTCAATATAAAAGTACATTTGGAAAGCCAAAAACTTAAGTATCTTCTCAAGCTGTCTTAAAACACATGTGGATCCAAGCCAACCACACTATTAGGACTTACAAAAGTGGGTATGGTATGGTAAGTTATGGAAACACAAAATACTCATTTATTGATTTATTGTCGTTGGCGATTTTTGTTTTGGGTCTGTTGTTGGCGATATCCTAAAAGCACAAAACACACATAAGCTCAACTTCCCTTTTCTTCTTCTTTCTTGTTCATGCTTCATGTAGTTTCATCGCAATGATCTAATACACATACGTAGAGTCATCTTGGTAGAGTTGTCATTACAACACATTTTGCACTTGAGTACATATTTATTGTCAAGTTTTATATTTTATGGAGTCCTTTTAATGAGGACCTTTATAGTATGAGAATTAGTTGATGACTTTTCGGTTTATAGTTTAAAAAACTTATTTTTCAATCATATTTTAACATCTCATCCGTTTAGTTTTTAGGTCTATATGAGTATACCACTTATACAATTTTTTAGTTAAATCGGTATTTGTTAAGGTAACGAACTATATCAAATTAATTGACGATCCAAATATATCAAACATGAACCGTTCAAGTTCATAATTGGTAAATCACACTTAATAATTTTTAATAGTGTTGAAAATTCACAGAAATGATATACTCATAAATATCTATAAACTGAACGGTTAAGATGAATATAAGATCGAAAAGTATGATATGAACATCAAGGGAAAATAAATTTATGAATATGTGTATTTTGAGTCACTATCGCTATCCAATAGTCGCGTACCTAAAACGCACCGCATCACTGACTCGCGTGAGTCGCGTCACCATCACGCTCAATAAACTACATAAACCCCCAAAACCCGAAAAAAAAACCCCAAACCAAAAAAAAAAAAAAACAAACAAATCGGAGCCCACTGAAAAATCCCCAATCGGAGTTAGGGTTTCCCATTCTCAAAGTTCAAATCTTTACCCTTTCCTACTCTCATTTTCTCGCCGCGACGTTTTCGGGAAAACCAATTAGGGTTTCGGCATTCCAATTTTACAGATGTTCTCGCCGCTGAGGAAGGCGCCGGCGGCGCTTTCGCTGACGCCGAGGAACACCGACAAAGGCAAGGCCGTGGCCTACGTTGACGGTCCTCCGCCGCCGCTGGGTTCGTTGAGCGAAATCAGAAGCGGCGGCGGGGCCAAAACGTCGCCGGAGTTGCAGAATGCCGATTGGAGGAGGTTTAAGGAGGTTGGGTTGCTCGATGAGGCGGCGATGGAGCGCCGTGACCGCCAAGAACTCGCCAATAAGGTTGATAGGCTCGAAGCCGAGGTAAAGCCGCCACCTTTTTCGGATTTTTTTGATTATTGCCTTGATCAGAAACCCTAGAATTTGAGCGTTGATTTGCATTTTAATTATATTGTATATGATTTGTTGTTGTGCAGCTTTATGATTACCAGCATAACATGGGGCTTCTCCTTATGGAGAAGAAAGAGTGCGCATTGCAGCATGAGGAGTTGAGCCAAGCATTGGCTGAAACTCAAGAGATTCTACACAGGGAGCAGAGGGCTCATCTAATTGCAATGTCGGAAGTCGAGAGCCGGGAGGAGAATTTGAGGAAGATATTGGTGGAGGAAAAGAAGGCTGTTGCTGAGGTATGCTTGTCCATCATGTTTTTGTGAATTTGTGTTTAAATATTTGGAAATGTGTGTGAGTAATGATGTATTTGGTCATTGCAGCTCGAAAAGTCTTTGCGTGAAATGCACGAGGAGTATACCCGGACAAAGCGTGCATCCGAGGCGAAGCTGGCTGATGCCAATGCGTTGATTGTTAGTGTTGAAGATAAATCTCTAGTGACAGATGAGAAGTTCCTTGCTGCGGAAGCCAAGCTTGCTGAGGCCAACAAAAAGAGTCTAGAGGTGGAGAGGAGGTTGCAAGAGGTGGAAACACGGGAGAATGTGCTTCGGAGGGAGCAAGCATCATTAGCTACAGAGTATGCTCTATGCCCCATGAATACCTGGCATTTAGGATATGCATATTACTACCGTATGTAGCTGTTCTATATTTGCAATGAACGTGAGATAGTGTTTTAATCTGTTAAGTGATTTGTGGTTGTTGTTTTTATTATTAGGAGAGAGGCACACAAGGAAACCTTTTACAGGCAACGAGAAGACTTGAATGAGTGGGAGAAGAAGCTAAAAGAAGGGGAAGCGAGGCTGAGCAATCTTCGAAAACTTTTGAACGAGAAAGAGGAAAGAACAAATGAGAACGAGATAATTCTTAAGCAAAAAGAGAAAGACCTTTATGAGGCTGAAAGGAAGATTGAGTCTTCAAATGCTCTATTGAAAGACAAGGAAGATGATGTCAATAGACGACTAGCTGACCTAGTTTCAAAGGAAAATGTGTGTGTCCCTTGTCTAGAAGAGTTATTTCATTTTTCCAGCAAGTTCAATTGCAGTTTTGCTCAATTTTCTGTTTTGTTGCAGGAGGTTGATTCAGCTTCATACATATTAGAGATGAAGGAGAAAGAATTACATGCATTGGAGGAAAAACTAAGTTCAAGAGAAAATGTGAGTTCAAGTTCCAAATTTTTGATAGTTATGCAATTTAACTGATGACTAGCCGTTGATATATTACGGTGATTTCCAAAGTGGTCTAAAGGTATTCTTAGGCTATAATTCAGATGTTGCCTAACTGAGTCAGTGATAATTTGGCACAGCAATACTCGAATTAGACTATTTAGTTGGAATCTTTTTATTCAATCCAACCAAAGTCATAGCTTTTTTATTTTTCTTCTGCTATCTGTGCTGATATATGCAAATTGAAGCCACCTTTTGGTTTAGCATCTCAACATGGTCTTGTTGAATAGATTTGCTGGAATATGCAGGATGTATTTTTTCGTTAGTTGTAAGCTCATTATTATAACTTATAGGTAGCCCGCTATTACCTGTAACTATCCATTTGCTTGCAGTTATAGAAGAATCTAGGCAAGAGTTTGGAGTGTCTATGATTGAGGAATTGTGAGGGAGGGAAATGTGCTTGAATCTCCACTTATCTAATTGGTCGTACTATAAGTCTGACACTGCTTATCTATGGATTTTACAGGTAGAGATTCAAGAGCATCTTGACCAGCACAGGGCCATTCTTGATAGAAAAACACAAGCCTTTGAGTTGGGACTTGAGGAAAGAAGAAAAGAATTTGACAAAGAACTGAGTAGCAGGATAGATACGGTGGAACAAAAGGAACTTGAAATTAGTCACAAGGAAGAAATATTGAAGAAGCAAGAGAAAGCGTTGGATGAGAAATCTGAGAGGCTGAAGGAGAAAAATAAGGAAGTTGAAGCAAATTTGAAAAATTTGAAGGAGAGAGAGAAGAACTTCAAAGCTGATGAGAAAAAGTTAGAGCTGGAAAGGCAGCAAATACTTGTTGATATAGAGCACCTTCAGAATCTTAAAGATGAAATTCAGAAAATAAAAGATGAAAATGTTCAACTGGAGCAGCAAATTCGTGAAGGGAGAGAGAAGCATGCAATTACTGAGAAAGAGAAGTCGGACCACCTGCGTTTGCAGTCAGAGCTACAACAGGAAATAAACAATTATAGACTTCAGAATGAGTTGCTTTTGAAAGAAGCTGAAGATCTGAAGCTGGAGAGGGAAAAGTTCGAAAAAGAGTGGGAAGATTTAGATGAGAGAAGAGCTAAAGTTGATGGAGAGCTAAGAAAAGTTGTTGAAGAGAAAGAACAATTGGAAAGATTGCAATGTATTGAAGCAGAGAGGTTGAAAGAAGAGAGAAAAGCAGTGGAGGATTACAGACAGAGGGAGATAGAAAATCGCAAACAGGAGAGAGAATCATTTACCGCTAAGATGAATAATGAGCAGATAGCCTTATCTGAAAAGGCCCAATCTGAGCATGCTCAAATGGTCCAAGATTTTGAGTCACGGAGAAGAGATCTTGAGACTGATATGCAGAAACGGCAGGATAAGATGGTAAAACAACTGCAGGAAAGGGAGAGAGCATTTGAGGAGGATAAGGATAGAGAATATACTAATATTAATTTCTTGAAGGGAGTTGCTGATAAACAAAGAGAAGAGCTATTATCTGAAAGGAATATGAATGAAAAGGAAAGGGAAGCGCTTGCACTGCAGAAGAAGGAGCTAGAAGCCAACCAACTTGAAATGCGAGAAGACATAGATCAGCTTGACAAGCTTAGCAACAAGATCAAGTGCCAGAGGGAACAGCTGATTGAGGAAAGAGGTCGCTTTCTTGCCTTTGTCGAGAGGGTTAAGAGTTGCAAGGACTGTGGAGAAATAACAAGGGAATTTGTGCTCTCTGATCTCCAAGTACCTGGGATGTATAATGTTGAGGCTGTTCCTAATTCAGAACATAAAGGGTCGGGATGGGGGGAAAAACTGCAACAGAAATGCAAGTTAGTGGTTTCCAAAGTAACTTCAAATAAAAAACTTGATGTGTCTACCGAGTCACCACAACCACCAGCTATGCAGAAAGGGAAGGAGCCTAAATTGCTTGCTAATGAGGAAGCAAGAGGTCATAGCAGTCATGAAAATGAACCTCAGCCATCTCTTAGGAGATGCAATGACTCTGCCAATGCTGAAGCAGCCGTAGCTGATAACAATTCTAAAGAGGTGGATGATGGGCATGCTCCATCAGTTGATGATTACAGTTTCATTAACAGCCAGGAGCAAGACGTTCCAGAAGATTCTGAGCAATCAGAGCTGAAGAGTGGCCGACGAAAACCAGCTAGAGGACGCAAGTCTAGATTGTCTAGAACACACTCAGTGAAGGCAGTTGTTGAAGATGCGAAGAAATTTTTAGGAGAAACTCCAGAACCATCAAATGCAAGTTTGCTCAATGAGAGTAGTTACATAAATGATGGTGATTCCAGTTTTACTAGCATCGGTCGGAAACGACCACGCCCTCGTAGCTCCAGGGTAGAAAGCGAGCAAGATGATTGCGATAGTGAAGGACGTTCTGATAGTGTCACAGCTGGTGGGCGTAGGAAGAGGAGGCAACCTGTTGCTTCAGCAGTGCAAACCCCAGGTGGACAGCGATATAATCTCAGAAACCGCAAGACGTAAGTTCCTTTGGGTTTGTAGTTCAACTGGTGTCAACTTCCAAGACCAGCATCTTATGTGTCTAAGTAGATGTATTGTGAGTCTTTGCTATGCTAGATCCGTTTTGGGTTTGTTTCCAAATAGCTTAATTTTTTTATACTATTGGGATTCCAACACGTTGTCAATTTCAAAAATTAAACTTAATCAGAATTTTTTGTATATCTATTATGTTCATATAGATTGTTGGTCCCCTTTTAAATGCTCACACTGATTTTTTTTTAATTTTTTTATTGTTAATGCTCACATTGATTTGAAACTTGAGAAATTGAACTTGCGCTTAGTCCTACCAGTGTAATTTATTCCAAGCTACTACCAAGTGCATAACAGCTCATAATGGCTTAAATTAACTGAGCCTTGAAGTGCCTTGTTCAGTAACCGATTCCTTTCTCAAATGATTGGTCCAAGAGCAATCAAATTACTTCGGTTTTTTCATTTCCTGTGAAAGGAGAAGGCTTTATTGTTAATAAATAAGTTAAGACAGACACTGTGAAGATGATACAATGTGAAGATGATACAATGTGAAGATGATATGTTGATCCATGTTTGTTGTTGGTAATTGTGGAATTATACGTTCTGGTGTTTAAGAAGATTAAAGTAGAATATGATTCCATGTTTGTTTCAAGTATTGTAAAGTTTTGTATGAACGTTGTTCAGTGCAGGCACATTGGCAGCAGCGTCAGCAGCGCCTCACTTGAAAAGTAGAAGGAAGGAAGAATCAAAACCTGAATCTGTTAGCACAGAGCTGATTCAGGTCACAACATTAAAAGCTGTAGAGTCAACAGAGGAGCGAGTTGTGAGGGTAAAATCCTCAATTTATTTGGTTTTGTTTTTTACAATTTGTGGTGGTTTTTAGCTGAAATTACTGAACTTTTTTATGAAGTTGTGTGTAACTTCTGTTTATTGTGGTACAGTTTGCAACACCAGAACCACAAGACACTGTTAATGGCAATGCTGATGCAACGAAGTTGGTTGAAGAGGCAGAGTTGAGTACAGAATTGAATGGCACAGAATCTAGTCGTGGCCACAGCACAAGTGGTGAGAGCGGCGACAGCTCAGGTGATGAGAGCGGCGACGACTATGATGATGAGGATCATCCTGGTCAAGTGTCAATAGGGAAGAAGATCTGGACCTTCTTCAGCACATGATGTGCTGAATCTAACTCTCGGACAATTTTTGAACATGTTGTAATGGCAATGATTTAGCTTCAGCATCGTTAGCCCTGTATTGAGTTAGCTTCAGGCTCATAGCTTTTCTCTTTTCTTTTTGCCATATTTGCCTTGTAATTCCATTACCAGCTATAGCACCTGCAAATTGATAACTGAGCAGTCCGATTGTAGAAGTGTATAAGCTCCTTGTTGAAGTGTATAAATCAGTCCTTGTTTATTAATGCAGCAAGTTTTCGGAATCAAGTTTTCAGATGATCTGTTTCAATCGGAAGTCACTACTGAGATTTCTTTTTTTCTTTCTTTTGACAGAGTTAACCCCTTTTTTGGTTGTTTGAGGATCTGGTTGGTTTGTTTACAGGTTTCATATAGACATAAACTGACTAAATGATAGAGATTAGTCAAGCAAAGCCAACTGGGGAGCTCTTCACTAGTTTTAAGACCCATCATCCTTCCTCAGTTTTAACTCTTTCTCTTTCACTCACATACAAACACCAAAGTGTAAAAGGGGGACCTCTACAGGAAGAGAAGCTTGTGAAGAAAATGACTTATCAGACTTGCTAGGATTATTCATAGGCCTGCCAAAACCAATTAAGTAGAGCTCGGGCTATGCGGCTATGCCGTCTTAGCCCTCTCCATCTCTCCCCATCCCCACTACTGAAACACTGGTCCTTTTGCTTTCTCATCTGCATCAAAAGCTCCAAACCAAGTCACTCTTATTAACTTTTTCGCACCAGCTTTCTTCTTCAATGCTATAATGAAGGGTTACTGATGGTTTCTTTTCTGGAGAAGAAGAGTGGATCTGGATTGTTTCTGTCTTCTCCTCTGTTATGGATTTGATGGATTTTCATACTTACTAGTAGAATATCGTCTCAGACTTGCAGTCCATAACAATGGCCTCAAAGAACAGAGAGAAAACCAGTTTCAACGGGTTACTCTTGTTCTTTCCTATGGCAAAAATAATGGTCTGGGGTAAAAAGTGAAGGGTGAGGTCAGAAGATCTAACTTGATTGATGTCTGAGTGCAGTCAGTGTACTCAACTTCCCAGAGCAGGAGTGTATATATATATATATATACGTTATTATATTTTTTAATATAATCTATATTGGAAAGGAAATAATTTATTTTCGGATTAGTTACAAAAACAAAAACAAAATTGGCTTTTGGACCAAGTTTTTGTAATTAAAAACTAACCCATAACAGTGTCACGTCGGCAGAAAACGTCCTAAACTGATGAGATGACTGACGGAGGTACTAAATCGTTAAACGGAGAGAACTTCGGGTATATAAACGGAAGATTTGGATTTTAATAGTTAAGTACTAAAACGAAAATAATTTCATGACTCGGAGATCTTTTGTAATTAATCCTTTATTTTCTTCATTTCCTATGTTGGTGGAGCGATATCCGGGGAGTTGCAATATTTTTGAGTACTATAGAACACTCGGAAAGATATCACAGAGAGTTCCTCTAATCTAACCGCATTGTACTATTACTAATCATTTAAGTAATTTGTTGTTTACACTACCATTCTTATACCTTTCTTGCATGACACCAAAACTCATCGTCACCTTGTAGTTCCCATCTCATCGGTTCTATGTCAGTCTAGTATTCGGATCCATGACCTCGACGGTGTTAGTTATACAAACAGCTCCGGCATACCATATGGGACCATTAAATTTCGCTCACAAACAATTTAAGGCTTCAACAGTCTCTTGTCATTTCCCTCTTCTCGTTTCAGAAATCAGAACCCAGTAGACACCTAAAGACCCAAAAGCCTAGACCTACAGAGCAAGCAAGCAGAACCCAGAGACATAAAAACCCATCTTTTGGTCCTGCATACAATTACATACACCTCTGCTTTGCATGGCCAACTGGTCCCCCTAAAACCCTAAACACTTATCCAAACTTAACTAATCTCACCTCCTTAACATCCCCAACTACCTTCTCCCTTTAATTATCCAATAAATCATGCAATTTTAATGAACTTAAATTGAAAAGATATGTTAATGAATGTATAGCGGAGCTTGTATAAAGGCTAATCTAAGCTTTCACTTTCAGCCCCCCCACAACATTATTATTTCCAGTTTTCAATACCATTACTCTTCGAGAATTGCGCTGTGGATTTTCTAGCTCTCTCTGCTTCACCTGTATTTCTTGGCTTTGCCATTAACACAGAGGAGGAGGAGGAGAAAGTAAGAGACAGAAGCGAGCTCTGTTTTCTTTTCTTTGCTTCTGCTTATCTCTGTTTTATCTGTTTCTGCTTCTCTCACTTTTGCTTTCTCATTCACATCTTTGGATAGTTTCTTCATTCTCTTTGGGTCCCCAAACACTTGTGATTTTCCTCACAGTGACCCCATGTTGATATTTCTCATGAAACTCCGTCCATGATTCCAATTCCTGTTTCCTATTTCCTTGCTCTTTTCGGGTCTCTTGCTCATCATCCCTGAAACGAAACAGAGTCTCCTCTGTTCTGTCTTACTCTGTTTCCAGTTTGTTTCTTTTGAATATCGTATTGGGATTTGATTCTACAATCCGTTCCATCATGAAAAGCTACATTTCCATCAGTGTTTTCATTTTCGCTGTCTTCATTCTCTTCTCGGCTGCTTCGTGCTCTGAAGAAGAAGAAATTGAACAAGTTCTAGCTCCAATGGACAAAACAGAGCAAGAAGCTCTCTACTCAGCTGTTCAAGGCTTTGTGGGCAAATGGTGGAATGGTTCAGACCTCTACCCGGATCCTTGTGGATGGACTCCTATTCAGGTAATGTTACTTTCACGTTTTAACCCCCATCATTCTGTACTGGCTTTGTTTCTACTCTACCAAATGCCAAAGTGACAATCTTTCTTTTCCTTTTTCATTTATATCACTCTTGTACTTGTGATAATACTTCTCAACAATCCCCAGTTTGTCTTTCACGATTATAGAAAAAAAGAAGAAGATAAAACTGGTAAAAAAAGTTGTACAAAATACTACAATAAACTCAGATAGTTTCAATAATTGTAAGCAATGATACAACTATGCTCTATACTGTTACATTGACAAAGTAGTTCATGACCAGCAGTTAGTTATTTAGACAATGCTTCATAAATTTTTAGGCTTTTGAGGTTGAATTTGATATAAGATTTCAATTTCTTTTACAGGGGGTGTCTTGTGATCTCTTCAATGGGCTTTGGTATGTGACAGTTATGAACATTGGACCTGTTCATGACAACTCTCTGAGTTGTTCCCCAAATGCGAAATTCAGACCCCAACTGTTTGATTTGAAGCACCTAAAATCCTTGTCCTTTTCCAATTGTTTCATCTCACCACACAAACACCCAATTCAAATCCCTGCTGAGAATTGGTGGAAGCTCTCTGAGAGCTTAGAATCACTGCAGTTTCGATCAAATCCCGGTCTTACTGGTCAAATCCCCAGTAGCTTTGGTGGCCTCAGAAAGCTCCAATCTTTGGTGCTAGTAGAGAATGGATTAAATGGTGGGTTACCAAGTAACATTGGTGACTTGGTACAGTTGAAGAGGCTAGTTCTCTCTGGAAACTGGTTTACAGGTCCAATTCCTGATAGTTTTGGTAAATTAAATCAGCTCTTAATCTTTGATTTAAGCCAAAACTCATTATCTGGGCCTTTGCCAAGCACTCTTGGAAGCTTGACTTCACTCTTGAAGCTTGACTTGAGCAACAACTTATTAGGAGGGTCAATTTCTCAAGTGGGTGATCTGAAAAACCTGACCCTTTTGGACCTGAGGAGTAACAATTTCTCTGGTGGGTTGACCAAGTCAATTCAAGAGATGCATACCTTGGAAGAGATGGCATTGTCCAACAACCCAATTGGTGGAAACCTCAATACCTTAGAGTGGCAAAACATGGACAAATTGGTCATTTTGGATCTTTCCAAAACAGGGTTAACAGGGGAGATTCCAGAGTCCATATCAGAGTTAAAGAGGTTGAGGTTTTTGGGTCTAAGTGACAACAAGCTTAGAGGTAACCTCTCACCAAAGCTTGCAACTTTGCCTTGCATTAGTGCACTTTACCTACATGGGAACAACCTAACAGGGGAGCTTCAATTCTCCGAGTCGTTTTACGCAAAAATGGGGAGTCGTTTTGGTGCTTGGAACAACCCTAATCTCTGCTACACTGATGCATTGGTCACAAAGAGCAATGTACCATTTGGGGTCAAGCCATGCCAGGCTGAGGTCACATTGCTTGAATCGAATTCAAAGGCAAAGCTGGAAGATGGTGGTTTGAATCAAAATTCCTACATCACCACTTCTTTGGGATTCTCAAGTCGTGGTGGCATTGATGGGATCTGGTGGCTTGGTGGGTTGCTGCAATTAATAATAGTTCTGTAGTTGAATTGGTTCATATAGGTTATTGCTGATCTTGTTCAAGTCCAGATCATAACCAACCCTTTTAGTTTGTAATAGTAACTTGATCTGTAGTTTGCTTTGCTCTCGTAAGTCCTAACAAGAACTCAAATATATAGCAACAGGCCAACAGCTTATGTAATGTTCATCTTTCTATCTATAGTTTCATTGCACAAATGTCTTTTACTATCCCACAATTCTGCAAGCAACTCTATCTCATCTCTACTTTTGACATTTACTACAGTTATTTTCGATTTCTCGGAGCTAGCTACTAGTCTTTTTCATGTCAAATTTCATTATATTAACCGTAAAGAGTGGTATGCAAGGACCAACAATTGCAAATTGATCAAACCATACGAGCCAAAAGTCTAAAAAAACACAAGTCTAAACTTGCAGAAGAGAACTTCTTTTCTGCAAAATCTTGTACAGGGATAGATAGCCCTTTAGTTAAATGTGACTTGAAATCTTGAATGATAATTGCAGCACCGGGCAGCAGAAGAGCATATGATTGGCCTGCTGCTCAGGAATCAAAGATTTTTACAGCTATGAGAATTCATTTTGATTTCTTGCCAAACAGAGCAACCCCAACCAACTATAAATGCTGGGAATTTTACCAGCAGAAGGAAGAGACTTCATGGAATATGGGTAAGTGTGAAATTATAATACCAATAATAATGGCAAAGGTACTGTGAATAATGTTGATGACTTTAATACATAGAAAGTGAAATTTGGAGAGGTCATTGTATCTAGCTGCATAGATATATGGAGGAGGTGGCTCATAGCAGCATAGATTTGTACTTTCACAGACTTGTAGCCTGTGCAATGTGCAATGGCTTTTTGTAGACCTTGTGATTTTGAAGAAGAGAAAAAGACAATTAAATGTGAACAATAACTATAGGGGGGTGGGGGTCTCTTTGTTCTAGGATGACTAGGATCTAGGCTCTGTTTCTGTAATTGTTCTTGGGGATGGTTGATAATGGAGACTGAATATTCCTTCCATTGTCTCCAATTGCCCTAGTTGCAGAACTTGCATTTTTTTTGTTCTCTACAGTTTGAAGTTAAATTTGGCAGTTCAATCCTCATAGAAAGATAGTTTAGAACACCTTGGGCTTGCTAAGATCTAATTGTCAATGGGCTTTGCCAAATTCCCGCAATCTCAAGTAGGCTCAAAGTGTAGGTCCAAGTTCAAGGCTTTGTATCAGAAAGTTTTTTTGGTCTGGTTTGTCAGAAGTTGAAGTTGAAACTTGTCATACTCTAAACAGCAATTATGCAAACCCATGATGTTTCATGTCTTTTTTTCTTTTTCTTTTTTGAGAAGGATGATGTATCATGTCTTATCCACCTCCCAATTACAATTTTGCAACACTGATTTAGACTGCCATTGCTCACCTCTGCCCTCATGAAGTTAAATCAATAATTGGTAGAGGGAGGGTAACGTAGATACTTTCTCTTAGTTGCAGTATTAGATTCTCAAAGACATATAATGTAGTATGTCTTACCTTTAAACTTAAACGTGAAGAGTTTGTCACTCCCTTAAAACACACATGTCATCTTATCGAGATACCAAAAAGGCAAGAGCGAGACAAAAACCTAAAGCCCAACACAAACAAGAAATGATCAAAAGAGGTTCTCAAGCCTAAACAAATACATAGCCACCATGCTATGTATTTTGATTTAAGGCTAGACAGATTTGATTAAAGACTAAACCACCATGCTGGACCTCTTTAACAAGGTGACCAAATCACATCCTGTTCTGGGATGTGATTTGCTAGTGGATCCTATATATAATGGAGTTAGTTTCAAGTAAAACATAATAATGCATGCAATGCTTTTCTTGGGTGTTCTTGTTTGGAACAAATCACATTCATTAAAATCCCAAAGTCCCTTTCAGATGAAAAAAAAGGAAACAGACAGGCAGAAGGCTATAAGAGATCCCTTCTGGTAGTGGTGTTGCTCTCAGCTACCCAAGTTTTGAAAAACATGTGGATGTCACCTCTCTAGCTAAATTGACTAGCAAAAACTACACCATAAGATGGAAACAGAGTTTACACTTGAGCTAATTTGCCAACTCAATTGCTATATATGCTGAAAAATCAGCCTCTAGGTACATCAGTAGGTGGTTCTTTTTGCCTGGAATATTAGTAGGTAGCTGCAGTTTCATAACATAATACTAGTTCTAATGACATTTTAGCCCAAAACAACTTGATTTGCTTATCAAATTCTATCTTAGGTAATTAGTCGAAAACACCTGACCTTCAATTTGTTCAATGAGTAAGCAGATCACCCTTTTAATTACCAAACAAGATCACACATCAAATTAAAACCAAGATCAGCACAATACAGACACTGAAGTGGACTCTTCGTATTAATCACTTGAGCCATGAAGCACATTGACAGCGTTGGTTTCGATCTGTAATCTCCAGTCACTGTAAGCACAACCAATTGGTGCTGAAAATGGTGTGACACTATGTCACATAAGATAGCCATATCAAACCAATGTATGTTTCACACCCTAAACCCCATTTCAAGAATTCAAGTTTCACCAAATATATGCTGCAACTGGTCCCATATTCTAAGTTTCTACCTACATTTCCATCGTTACGACCTTGAATATTATACAATGATCTTGTTTTTTCCACTAATTCTGCTCCAAATTTTACGCCATATTTCACACTCAAGAATTCTAAATTGTCAAACATCAAGAACAACACCTCAGCCATAATCTCCGGTTTTGGCCTGCATTTCCATTAGCGTACACCACCTGCTTCGGATGTCGGTCTCAACAGGTCAGGCATTGCCATTTAGAATATCTTTTATATAAATCCCTATTTCCATTTGTCCCATTTTTCTTCGATTTGGATTAACAAAACCTAAACCAGAATCCAATACGGTGGCTAATAATGGCTTCTAGCTTAGTCAGCTTTTGCTAGCAACTTAGTTTTATAGAATGACATGCGCATCACATTGACCTTTGATTCATGGCAAAGTGATTAAATATTCATCTTGCATTGCATACCAAACCCAGTTGGCATTTGCCACATGCTCACCTCAGAAAAGCTTCCTTCCCAGTTTCAATTTAGACATCAAATGATAAATCCTCATTTAGAAAAACTGTTTTTTCTTTTATACTACCGAACAATATCATTTTAAAGTTTAAACACAACCACAATATCAAATATAATGAAGAATTCTATTTAGATTTAGATTACGCTTTAGCTTCTTGGTTATACTTGTAGTTTGTACATGATTATGCTGTATTATTTCCATGGAAATAACTAGCTGTGTTTTGGTCAATTCAGGTGTATAATTGGACTCTTCTCATATTTCAAAAGAAAACCTCCATTACTGAAGTCTGATTGACTGGAAAAACTGGAAAATACATACATGCATGCATGATTGAACAGATAGTGAAAAAGTCTACTTAGCTCTTATTGGTGGTTTTTATATAGCTGAAATTAGAACTGAGATTATGTACCAAAAACAGGTGTCCATCAATATCATACTAAAAGAAAAAAGCTAATACGGGACCCCAATTGAGAGGAGCTCGATTTCTTATCAGACCTTCGCACGCACAAGATCATCCTCTCATCCTCATCATCATGACTCGTCTATCCTAAAAAAGCTTAATGACTTTGAATGAGTGATGCTTAGGGTTTACATCCATGTACAAATCATTTTAATTATTTGGAAATGATTATGTAATGTGATTAATTAGCACTAAATTTTAGTTTTAAATTTGATGTCATTGTTCGTATAAAGATATGAGAGTTCTGATGCTTGCCGTCTCTGAACTCCTCCTACACACTTTGCTGCGTGCGCGACAAGATTACTTGCTGTCCCAAAAACCAGAAAAATAAAGATTGGAATGGAAATTCAAAGCACCAGAAAATCCTTGTTAAAAGTTTGAGAATTGATCACACACTAACAAACAACCTGATCCGAAACGCAGTCGAAGCAAGTGCAGACAGCTTCATCTTTGGTTTCAAAGAAGAGGGTCCCTAATTTGATGGTGTATTCCACACGCAGAGGCAGAGCAGTAGCAGATGCATATATATTTTCCAGGAAATAGTAATAGTCCTTCAAAGAATTTGACTTGAAATTAAGAAAAATATGGGGAAGGTGAAGATGGCAAGAAAGGCCAAGTCTTGGAGCCGTCCTCTATTATACTCTCACTTTCGTACCGAAATTTATATAAATTTTCTAAAGGGTTGACATTCAGAAAATTTAGAATTGAAAATTGAATTTTCTATATAGCGTGCTATTCACTTCATTGATATCTAGCTCCTTCTCTTTTCCCAGTCTTTACAAACCAAGTGCCTAACCTTTTTCCTGTTTTCCCATGCACATGCTTATATAAAACCCAACACAATCTCAGTAAAAATTAAAATTATAAGCCAGCAACTCCTTAAACCCTGCATCACATTTCTCTAACAAACCCACATACATATATACATACTCTGCCCTGCTCTGCCTCCAATGGCTTCTTCTCCTTGTTCTTCTTGTTCTTGTTCCTGTTCGAGATCGAAATACCTTTCCATTCTTTTTCTAGTTCTTCTGTTAGTTGGTTCGTGTTCGGCTACAAGGCAAGGCAAGACACTGGTGGATCATGATCAGAGAGTTTACATGAACATGGAGAACACAAAAGAGCTCAATCTGAGGAAACACAAGACTGGTTTTCGGTTTCGAGGGGAGATATTCAGCTTCTTCCCCAAAGGGTCTCCCATCCCTCCTTCTGGTCCTTCCAAGAGACACAACTCTGTGGTGAACTCTACGCCTCCGAACTGATAGCGATCACATTCAAAGGGATCTTGATTATTTGGTAGTGCTGCTTCATCTACTTGTTTTGTTTTGTTTGTAGGCTTCTTTTCTCGACTCCATTATTGATCTTGTTAAAAGGGTTGCAAAGTCTTTTTGAATCCGATGTGATCATGAAACCTCAGTTGGCCAGGATCAGATCATGAAGGAGATGAAAATATATAGATAATCATTCTTTTTATCTTTCATTTTGAGGTTTGTGAATTGTGAGAATTCCAGTTATACTGTATAGAAAGAAACAACTTTGATTTCTTGTTGACATGTTCTATTCAATTCAATATAGAAAAGAGTTGGCGTACCTTTCAAATCAATGCTACAATTTGCGATAATATGATCGGTTTCTTGATCCTCTGTATCTCATTATGATCTGATTTTGCATTTTACAATCTCTGTGGAACAAGTTTTCATCATATTGGGATCAAATTGCAAGCTAGCTGCCCCCATTTCTAGCTTTTCTTGTTTTGACTTTGCAGTATGATTTGAGATCAAAGAATGACCTCTAATTAATAATGGTTCCCCAAAATCTTGTTCACTATTTGGATTTTAGTTTAGACTAGAGTTTGGCTGAATTAGCCCACTAGTTTTGAGCCTTCCACCATTGAATGAATGAAGCACTCTGGATTCTTCACATATGGTTTGTAAATTTGATTTCTTTTCTTCTTATTTTCATTTTTCTGATTATCTGTCACGGTTTCAATATGTAAGAACTTGATGGTGTAATCGAAAGAGACCAGCTGATGAGATATAGAATGATGATGGATACATTATTAGCTCAAGGGTCTTTTCTTGTCCTCATTTTCTCTCAGATTTTGATAAAAATTTCTCTTAAAGAAAAGCAACTCAAGTTGTCAAACTTTCCATTTAAATTTTGTTAGGTTTACCAAGTAAAACCAAATCTACCCTGATATAAGGAACCCATATTGTTGATGTTAACTGAAAATCTGAAATAATATTATTGAGCAGAGCAAATGCCACCTTGATCATGAGGTCCATGATCAAATATATAGGTACTAAATAATTCCAATTACAGGACTACATTCCTTTGAAAACAAGGGAGCATATGATTAAACAAGTTAGTTAGTGTACGGAATGCAAACTTGAAGATTTGACCTTGATGGAGTGCAAGATATGCTTTCATCAAGGTTTGAAATCCCATATGTGATTCCAAGTTCTAATCCGCTTCTTTCATGATTGAGATTGAGCTAAACTCAAGACAGCAAATTAGGGGTACGAGAGTCGAGAAGTACGTTAGCTTACGTGTACAAGAGTTGAGAAGTACGGAAGATTAGAAGTGAGATAGATCGCAATGGCTCATCATTTTGTCTTTATATTTGTTTTGTTATTTGTAAACGTTTTATTTTCTTTTATTTCTGGAAAAGTATTTGAAATTGTTTTATTTTCTTTTACTTTTCCCTTTCACGCCTCGGGTTCGGCGTGAGGTGCATGGAAACCACCAACATTGGGTTCGGGGTGTGACAGAGTGGTATCAGAGCTAACCGGGTTTTCGATATCTTAGACCTGTGGAAATTAAGAACCTTTAGAAACTAACATTAAGACTTTAACAGTTAGTAAGTGGGCGAGTGACTTTAGATTTAGAAAGGGGATTGAGTGAGAACGACTTTGTTACTTTTTGTTTCCGAAATTTCCGTTTGTTCGACTTTGTTGTGTTTTGTTTTGTTGTCAAAATATGTTATTCGTCTTGTTCAGTACTGTTACAATTTGAAATGATTTCATATTGTCATTTCAACATTTTCGTTATTTGCTTTACGTTTTTGAGAATGATTTTAAGTGATTTGTTTTGAATGCAAAAGTGATAAAAAAAAAAAATTAATATAGTTCTTAGCCGCACCTAAGAACTTGGTTCTTGTATCTTAGGATAAGATTGTCACATGTGCAGCGGGTTGAGAATCTTGTCTGAAGATGTCACTTTTGTTTGATTGAAATACGTCCTGAAACTTTGTTGTATTTAAAAAATTGTTTATTTCTTTTTTGTTAGTTAAATGAATTTCAGTATTTGAATTTCGGGACGAAATTCTGTTAAGGAGGTAGGATTGTAATATCTCGAAATTTCAGTTTTCTATTTTTAAGAGGAAAATTATTTTCAAGCTATTTTTATTTCAATTTCTGTTATTCTTTATTCTCTTTGTGGCTATCGAAAATTATTTAAATTTTTAGTTTGTCGATTTTTGCCTTTCGAGAAGACTAACTGTGACGTTAGCTTACGTGTACAAGAGTCAAAAAGTACGGAAGATTAAAAGTGAGATAGATCGCAAGGGCTCATCATTTTGTCTTTGTATTTGTTTTGTTATTTGTAAACGTTTTATTTTCTTTTATTTCTGGAAAAATATTTGAAATTGTTTTATCTTTTTTTACTTTTCCAGCTCACGCCTCGGGTTCAACGTCAGATGCATGGAAACCACCAACATTGGGTTTGGGGTGTGACATTTTTATAAGGCTTGTAATCTAAATAAATGTGCAAATGTTGTTGTTTCTTACATCATGTTACGATATCTATCTCATTTTAACGATGGATATTAAACTGTTTGTAATTAAAGTGCGATTCACGCCTTAATTCGAGGTTAGACCTTTCCTCGAGTTGGGGTGTGACAAAAATAATGATTCAATATGATTTGGTATGCTTCAATGTATTATTCTTCTCCATATATGAGGTTTATATAGAGATACAATTGTAGTGCTAATAGGAAAATATTTCCTACACCTATACATAATATTTAACCTACACATACAAGGAAAATAAATATATTCAAAATATTCTACACTTTTCCTCAAATTGGTGCATATATATATATCGATCATGCCCAACTTGCCAACCGAGTTGTCAAACACTTTCCTTAACACTCCTTTTAAGAGAACATCTGCTAATTGATCTTCCGTATACACGAAAGGGAAACGAATGATTTTCCTGTCTAAGTTTTTCTTAATGAAATGCCGATCTATCTCCACATGCTTTGTCCGGTCATGCTGAACAAGATTATGAACAATTTCAATAGCAGGCGTGCTATCACAATGCAAGTCCATGGGTTTCTTGAGTTTGAAACCTAATTCTTTGAATACATTACGAATCCACGGCATTTCACAAACTGCATGTGCCATACCTCGAAACTCTGCTTCAGCACTTGATCTTGCAATGACTTTTTGTTTCTTACTACGCCAAGTCACAAGGTTTCCTCCAACAAATGTAAAATACCCAGATGTAGACCGTCTGTCAGTCTTATCACTAGCCCAATCAGCATCTCTGTACCCTACAACTTCCAATTCACACTTCCTTTCAAACAACAAGCCTTTTCCAGGTGTCATCTTAAGATACTTCAGAATACGATACAATGCATTCATATGATCTTCGCTGGGACAATGCATAAATTGACTAACCATACTCACAGCATAAGCAATATCAAGTCTAGTATGAGAAAGATATATAAGTTTCCCTACTAAACGTTGATACTTTCCTTTATCAGTTGGAACTTGATTCGGATCGATGGCAAGGTTGTGATTCATCTCAATTGGTGTCTTAACAGGCTTGCAGTCGAGCATTCCGGTCTCAGCTAACAAGTCAAGTACATACTTTCGCTGGGATAAAGAAATCCCCGTCTTTGACCTTGAAACTTCAATTCCGAGAAAATACTTCAACTGTCCAAGGTCCTTCATCTCAAACTTCTTTGAAAGGTACTTCTGTAGAGCCTCCATCTCCTTTGGGTCATCTCATGTAACAATCATATCATCAACATACACAATCAGAGCGGTCATCTTACACTGATTATGTTTAATGAACAAAGTGTGATCTGAGTTGCTTTCTCTATAACCAAATGTCTGCATTGATTTGGAGAATCTTTCAAACCAAGCTCTAGGAGACTGCTTCAAACCATACAAAGACTTCTTCAACTTACAAACTTTTTCGACATCGCAAGGTCTACATTTGACTCCTGGGGGCATGTCCATATACACTTCTTCTTCCAAGTTTACATTGAGGAAAACATTCTTCATATCAAACTATCGTAGAGGCCAATCTTTAGTTGCCGCAAGTGAAATCAAGATTCGAACAGTGTTGATCTTTGCTACAGGCGCAAACGTTTCTTCATAATCAATGTCATACCGCTGGGTGTATCCCTTGACAACCAACCGTGCTTTATACCTGTCAATGCTCCCATCTGCTTTCAACTTTACAGTGAATACCCAACGGCATCCAACAGTCTTCTTCTCAGCTGGTTTAGGCATAATATCTCAAGTCGAGTTTTTCTGTAATGCCTCTAGTTCTTCATTCATCGCCTGAGTCCACTTGGGATCCGCCATTGCATCCTGTACAATATTAGGAATAGTAACACTGGATAATTGATTAATGACAAGAGCATGTGACCCAGCCAACCTATGGTTAGACATGTAATTAGCTATAGGATATTTAGCTTTGGCTTTGATGTCTGGTTCATATTATTTCTTTGGAATACCCTTAGTAACCCTCTGTGATTTCCTAGTTACAATAGTATCTACCTTATATAATTGGTTTGAATTTAAAGGTACCTGAGCAGGGACATTCGCAGCAGATTCTTGGGTTGATGGTGTAGAGAATGGGAAACTATCTGACTCAGAAGAATTTGGAATTACATAGACGACATATGAAGGCTCAGTAGTTGAATTGATGGGTTTGTCGTGTAGGTCCCCCTGTAAAGACGTTGTTTCGTTTCTACCCACACCATCTGCAGCACATGGCATGTCAACTAGTGGTTGCACGACACGTGGTGAGTTTAGAGTGCCTTCCAACTATGGTCCAACACATGTGTCGCCGTCCTCCTTAAGCTGCACGACACATGGCGCATGTGTCTCTCCTCTGACGCGGCTCGTCTGGCTCGGCTGGGCATCACGTGAGCCTGCGCGTGCGTCAGCACGTGGGCTTGTGCCAGCGTCAGCAACTTCTGTCTCTTTATCCTTCTCTTGCGTCTCTTCGTTATTTGTGGTTTCTCCAACTCTAAATCTCGACTCCAATGCTTCTAATTCTTCGAATTCAAATTAATTTTTAGAATTCCCTTCATATGCTCTATCCCCCTGAAGGGAAGACTCTGATACTCCCCCTGAGTAGTAAGGCTCAGATTCACGAAAAGAAACATCAAGCGATACATGCATGGTGTTTGTAAGAGGATCATAACATCTATATCTCTTCTGGAAATTTTCATAACCCATAAAAATACACTTCCTTTCACGGGGATCAAGCTTATTTCATTGTGGTTTTGGAATATGAACATACATTGTACATCCAAATACACGAGGCTCCAAGTTAGGCAACGAAGAAATCGAGATAAGTTTCTGAAGTTGTTGTATAGGGTTTTGACATTCAATAACCACAGAAGGGGTACGATTAATGAGGTAGGCAGCATATGTCACAGCTTCTCCCCAATATTCTACAGGTACATTCATGTCAAACAAAGACGCACGTACAACTTCAAGCAACTGCCGATTTTTCCTCTCTCCCAGTCCATTTTTCTGAGGAGTATAAGTATTTGAAGTCTGATGTCGAATTCCATGTAACTGCATAAACTCTTGCATAGGACCATTAATATATTCTCCGCCATTGTCAGACTGAAAAACTCGAACCACCTGTTAATACTATGTGGACACCATCTTGTGAAATTCTTTGAATCTAGAATAAACATCGCTCTTGTTCTTCAATAGAGACACCCAAGTCGTACGGGTACAATCATCAATAATTGTCACAAAATACCAGACGCTAGAGAGAGAAGGAATTTCTGCAAGACCCCACACGTCAGAGTGAATCTTCATAAATGGAGCAGGATTTTATTTAGGCTTGGTGAATATGAAATACGGTGTCTCTTGGCCAGTTCACATATGTCGCAATGAAAATCTGAAAATAATTGCTGTTGCAGCTTCTTAAGATAACCGAAGTTTAAATGACCCAACCTGCAGTGCCAAAGCCACACATCTTTCTTAGCACTCTCAGCTCTATTGACCTGATTAGCTTGACCCAAAGACTGCATATGTTTCTCTCATGTCTCTGTCAGATCTAGGTAGTACAATTTCCCTTTTCTCACTCTATAACCCAAAATCCGCCGTGTCAGAATGTCCTGAAATACATAGAAAGACGAATAAAAGGTGACAATACATGATAATTCTTGAATGATTTGGCCAACTGAGAGAAGATTGTATGACAATGAAGGGACGACTAATACAGAATCAAGGGTTTATGTGTTTGATAGGACAATAGAGACTTCTCCAGTAACAGGAGTTGGAGTACCATCAGCGGTAGAAACAATATTTTGAGAGGAGGGTTTTAAGTTTTTCAAGAGACTAGGATCATTATACATGTGATCTGAGGCTCCTGTATCAATAATCCATGACCTATTCATAGATACCTTACCACTCATACCTGACTGTGCGACATCGAAGGCATTGAATGGTTGGTCTTCCTCTGTAGTGGTTATGACAACTTTTGCTTGATTCTTTCGGGGTTTCAGGGTGAAATCTCACCAATCCGGGTACCCAATTGTTTCAAAGCAACGTTGCTTGCTATGACCTAATACTCCACATAGCGGACATTTTGAGTTCGCATATGAATTTGGTTTGCATGGAGACCGGCATGGCGCTGTGGTATGGTAGTTGATTTGGTGTGCCATTTTGGAGGTTTGGTTTTTGAGATTCAATTCAAGGATTCGGGAATTATGATTTTGATGTATGCAACGATTTGTTTGTGGTGTGATTCGGGATTCAGGTTTGGTTTTGGAATTTTGGAATTTGTGTGTGATTTGTGGGGTTTTTGGTACTCAACGATTTGTAGTGTTTTGATTGTAAATTCAAAGGATCGAACCTGGCAAGCTCTGATGCCAAGTAGAAAATAATGATTCAATATGGTTTGGTATGCTTCAATGTATTATTCTTCTCCATATATGAGGTTTATATAGAGATATAATTGTAGTGCTAATTGGAAAATATTTCATACACTTATACATAATATTTAACCTACACATACAAAAAAAGTAAATATATTCAAAATATTCTACAAAATAGAACATGGAAATGTGTGAGGTTCTTGAACTTGGACGCGTAAACCAAATCTGGAAACTAAATTCCAGCAAACAATTCTCATTGACCATTTCCATACATTCTTAGTTTAATGGAGGCGAAATTCACATGTAGTCTCCCATTGGGAGGAATTTGTTGTACGGTTTTGGTTTTGGTTTCCCTTTCTTGAATCTCAATCAAAGCCACGAGCTAGCTTTGGTTAAAGTTGACATAATCAAAAGCAAAAGGCTTCTGTTTTCGCTTTGACATTATTGGTTCATACTCATCTTAACCATGAAAAAATGGTAGAATGTTTCATGCATGTTGGATTGTGCAAAAGAGGAGCAGTACTAGGACTTCTCTTTTCCTTTTGTTTAAAGAAATATGCAAATTTTTTAGCACAATGAAGCTACACCCTTTTGACTTGGAGAACATGAAGGACAGCAAAAGGGCCATTCGATCTGTTTTAGAAAATTAGAAGCTAATAGAAATATGCAAAATACCTGATTCTTTTATAGCAAGTTTAGCAACTGCAACTTCATGCCATGACTTTTAACCTCAAACACATATATACATTATTGTTTCTGCTTTGTTCTTGTTTAGGATTTCTATCTTTTTCATCTCAGCTAAGCATGCGAGTTAGGAAACTCAGGAAAAAATGGAAAGTCTACACTTGGAAAGACCTGAAATATATATGTCAGTCTCTTCTATGCAAATTGTGCTTTAAGTAGTACTAGTCTTTTAATTTTCTTACTGTTGGAACAAAGACTTTGATTCAACTGGAGGATGACATTCAAGTTTCAACTTTGTACACGCCAAGAGTCCATGACTCTACGTGTTGAAGAGGGAAAGTCAAATACATACGTAGTTTACTGCAAATCTCATCTCAACAAAGTTGAAATGTGAAAAGAGAAACAGTCGTGTATGTGCTAGCTGTACGTGATTAACCTAAATAATATCAGAAATTCAATCTGGAATGTTTTTATATGGGCTAGATGGGATTAGATTACATTGCAGAAGAGAAGAAAGGAGTCGGTGATCAGAATATTCGATATATCGGAGCCTTGACACAGTCTCTGATTCAATGCGGGGGTGAAGGACTGAAGGAGGAGCCAGCTGCTACAATGCTAGCTGCTACTGAGCTGCAGTGTGAGGACGTACTACTGTGAATGATTAGGCACAGTTGGCTATTACCAAAAACTGGAACAAGCAAACTAGCAAGGCAAAGCAGCTATCGCCATTTGCCATTTCTTCATAATCGAAAATAGACTTGGTCCTTGAAGTAATCCACGTTGTGGTTTCATTATTGGGGGATGAAGTCATGAAAACACATCCTCATTTTTCGTTCCCTGCAAAAGGTAATCCAGAAGGAAAGGGGAAAGAAAATGGGTGGTTTCTCTCTGGACTCTGGGTTAGTGTAAATGGGCTCGATCCAATTAAGTTAAGCCCGAACGAGACTAGAAGGACTGTTTTGAATCACAATGACTAAAAGAAGTCTGCATGCTGGCCCAGCTTTATCATAAGAGAATAGTCCATGGTAGGACTGCTTTGAATCACAATGACTAAAAGATAGGAAAGCCCATATAGGCTCTCCAAATTTAAACTCTAAACCCTACACTGATTATTATTTGTCCACTACTATTCGATAATCTATTCTTTGTAAATGACAGGTTGTGAGTTCAATTCAGAATAGACTAGTATCACAACCAAACCAATTGATAATGAGGTCTTGAGATCATAGTAAATTGATGAGTATCACACGAAAACTAATTTGGATTACTATTGAGTTACAATTAAAGTTTCTAACTCTTTTCTATTAGTTCATCACTTAACCATAACTGACTGATAGAGTTCGGAGAGGCCTAAATTCTTATATAATCTATATTGCACTCTCAACGTAGAATACAATCCACATACTTGTTATGTATTCGTCATAAGTTGGAATACATGGATGAAGTGACTGTGATCAGGCTATTCTTTATTGATCAAATCCATCGCATCTCTTATAATATGAAAGCTCTGGTTTAGATGTAGCATGTCACTTGTATTTCATATATATATATATATATATATATATATATATATATATATATATATATATATATATATATCTCAGTCGCTAAGTTGGAACGAAGCCAAGGATCGAGTGCTTTTTCCCAAACCAAAAACGAGGCAGCAGACAAATTTGAAAAACCTCAAAATCCAACATGATCTATCCAATACTTAAAGCATTATCGAGTTGACAAGCCCCTTGAACTTAAGAAACATTATGCATGCTTCGCATGTAAGAACAAAAGTTAAATACCAAGAGATAATTGTTCTGTTCTGATTTGTTTGGATATTGGAAACGGGGTTCGATCTGTTTTTGTCTCCAAAGGAAAACCTGTTTCCCTTTTCAATTGGTTATGGATCGAAACGGTAAGAGGTTCTCAATACAAACAATCTGAATCGAAATGAAAATGTATTTCCTTCAAAGTTTTACACATGAAATGACTACTCAAGAGTCTATGGTTTGTATGACATACAAGGAATAAGACCAGATTTAACAGTAAGTCGTTCTCCGTGGCTTCAATTTGTCATCTCATTTTGGGGCACATTAGAGCGGCTAGTCAGCTTGCAAATGGTCCAATGCATAATTTAGTTCAGGATTTACGGATAATAAAGAGTTTTGGTGTTAAGTGTCAATTGGGAAGAGCTCCAAGATTTTTTGAGGTTGTTTGGCATCCTCTAGTCATTATGTGGGTGAAGATTAATTCGGATGGTGCTTGGAAGCATGCAAAGGGTGTTGGAGGTTTTGGTGCTGTTTTTCGTGACTTTAAATGTCATGTTCTTGGTGCTTTTTCTTCCAACATTGACATTCCTAGTTCAGTAGCAGCAGAGGTGATGACAGTATAATTGCTATTGAGCTTGCTTAGGTACGAGACTAGAAGCACATTTGGTTAGAGGTTGACTCGTCGCTTGTGTTAGACTATCTACGGTCTCCTTTGCTTGTACCTTGGCATTTACATGTCCGTTGGCTTAATTGTTTACATTGCATATCAGAGATGACCTTTCGATCTTCTCATATTTTTCGTGAACGAAATAAGGTTGCAGATTCTCTGGCTAATCACGGTACGTCATTAACACAGTTGGTTTGGTGGGATTCACCTCCTCCTTTATTTTGTCATATTGTAGTAGTGACCTTATGGGTCTTCCCCAATTTCGGTTTTTCTAGTTTTGTTTCATTATTATTTTGTTACGAGAAGTTTTGTTCTAATCCTCCTCTCTTGATTTTTTTTTTAACGCATAAAAATGTTATCGGTCATTGCTCTCTCACTCATATTTCAGCGAAAAAAAAAAAAGAAAAAAAAAAAGTAGGATCGGGTTGCTATATATGCCAAGTAACTTTACTTTACTCCATGATTTATGAAATCTGGTGGAAGAAGTGAGCTTCGGCTTGCTCGATTCTTAGCTGGTATGACAGTAACCTAACTTTACAGACATGGTGATCCGAGAGCTGTGACATTTTTCAACATGAGACAAGCTATGATACAGAATATTTTGAAAAAAAAAAAATGGAGTTGATCGAAACCAAACAGCAAGCCCTGACCATTTGGACTATGGGGAGGGAATCCCAATGGATTTGTTTGCCCCCCTGCTGTAACCAACAACCTCTGAATCCACATTCTCATTTTCTTCTTCGATCGAGTTTCCGATGTCAGAGAGAGAGAGATTGTTAACCTAACTAGTACCTATATTAATCGTTTTTTTTTTTTTTTTGAACATGATATATATTAATCGTAATTAAAACAAAATAATAAGGTCAGCAAGTAGTTTTAACTTTTAAGTTCATCTACAAAATATTAGTTTGATAAACTAATAAGAGTTCTTGGGACATGTTATGCCACTTGTCATGATTATTGATTATGATCTTCAAAGAAAGCAAAGCTTTCATTCAAGTAATTACAAAGAATTATTTGAAGTGTGAAAAACCGTTCTACATTCCTGGCAGGATAACATTTTCCAAGTAGCAGTGAAAACAGAAGCATTGTTTCTACATCATGATCTTACCATTCTACTTTTAGGCAATTAAATGTAAAAAATAATAATTACAAAGTCATCTTCATATACACCTGCATACACAAATGCTTAAAGCTCTCACTCAACATGAGTAGCAACCAGCCAATTTAGAATGGTTGTGTCGAGATATAAATCTCACATCAGGAAAGTAAGATTTTGTCTGTGGTTTATAAAAGTTTGAGTCTCTCAATTCATTACCAATTGGTTTATGTGAACCTCATATTATTTTATCATGGTATCAAAGCGGATTACTCACGCCCACGTATAAATACATAACAGATACACAAACTTCATGTCACCCCAAATGTTGTCTATGTGTTAGGCTTAAAAATTCATCACACGTACAAGCGTGCGGAGACGTGTTAAGATATAAATTTCATATCGAGAAAATGAGACATTTGATTTATAAAGGTTTGTGTCTCTCCACCGATAACGATTGCCGATTAATTTTGGATATGAACCTCAACTACTACTTTCTCGGGTTGAATTCTAAATTTCAAAGCATGAACATGAAAATTGGTTTTTGCATTAGGAGATCAGAAGATAAAACATTCAAATTTCAAATACCATGAACTTCATTCCCACAATAATAAGCATCAACTTTCTCCACATTTCAGCTAGAAAAGGAGGAAGAAAACCTATACATACATTATCCCACTCCCTTACCTAAATCCCATATCTAACCCCCCACAATCCAAAATTTGAAGCATGATTACAACTCTCAAACCCCATAATCATTAATTAGCTCCAAAATGAACAAAAAAGAGGGACACAATCAAGGACAAACTGAATCACCAACTTTCCAGAGCTCCATGACTTCACAAGTAGAGTGGATGATGATGTTGTTGCTCTTCATAGCGAAACTAGACTCTAAGCAAGTAAACACTGAGTTCAGGACCAGCAGAACCATCAGGGTTCATCATGTAGAAGGCCTCTGAGTCCTTAGACCCCACAACTCTCTCAAACTTGGCTCTCATGTACATGAGCTCGCCTTCAGATCCTGCTCCATCTTCATTCCCAGGTAAAACCCCAGCCCCCATTGAAACTGGCTCCAGAGCTTTCAGCACCTTCCACTCCTCTAGACCACAATCTCGCCTCATAGCGAAACCACACTTCTTGCCATTGCAGTAAGTCCTCCACAGCGGCTCATCCAGCAACTTCAGCCCCTTCTTCTTATGATCAGTCTTCTTCTCACACTCCAACGCAATTCTGACCAACCCTGAAGCCATTTCTCGAACCAGAACACTAGTTGGCGTAGCCAGCTCGATGAGAAACGTAGGGTTCAGCTTGGGATCCTCCTGAAATGCCAAGTGAACATGGCCGCGGCGATACCCGAAAAGCGTGCCCATTAAACCGGAGCGAGAGCCAGCACGGCTCTTGCCGAAAAGAGCTGACCGGAGCTTAGAGACTGAGACCAGTGAGTGTTTTTTGCGTGGCACTTCAGGTAAGACTGATGCAACAATCTGATCGGTTGCTGTTGACATATGGATGTTCCGGGCCAGCTCCTCTTCTTTCTCTTCCTCGGAGAAGTGTGAGTAGGAGCTGAAGTTGAGGACTTCGTGATCGTCGTCTTCATCATCGTCGACCTTCTTTTTCCAGAAGTACCTTCTGGAAAATGAGAACGAGGAGTCATGAGGGGTCTTGGCTGCCATGATTGTCCTCATTTTGGGGAAGTAAACACAAAGCAGAAGTATAACTAGAAGAAGCAAGTCACAGAGAAATGTGGTTGAACTTGCTGTGACTATGGATCAGAAGAGTAACGGAGAGAACTTAAAAGAGTAAAAGGTGTGGGGAGGTTTGGTTTGTGTTAGGTTCTATATTAGGAGTTATATCTTATAATGGGTGCTCTAGTCGAAAACTGTGACACTCTTTTTGACATTTTTGTCATTGGGGGGCATTATAGAATGGCCGAGAGAAAGAGAGTCCCCCATGGCAAAACAAAAAAGAAGGTGAGCAGCCACCACCTAACTGTAACAAGAAGCTAGAGACAACTATAGGTGAAAAGTGAATCTGGGGAAGGATGTGAAAGAGGTTTTGGTGTAAAAATGGAGACAAAGCCTAGTGTCTTATATCAGTACTAGTGAGGGGGGCTTGCGGAAAATAAGGGGTACTTGACTGGGTTTGCATCGGAGACATCTCCAAGGACAGGGAAAGCCCACACCGACCGTACTGAGTTCGACCAGCCTGCCTACTAGAACCATCGGCCTCCTACAAGGTTCTCGGCACTAGTCTAATCATGCCCCTGCTATTAGCAACATTGCACTTAAACCCAGGAGCCCCCATTAGCCACCATAATGTTTTTGCATCCCCATCTTGTTTACTGCTTTGAGAAAATGATTGGACATCTGCAGCTATGATGCACAGGCACTAGTGTCACTAATAGTTTCTCTGCTGTCTAATAATGTCTAATTAATAAAACATAAAAATAGTTCTAAAATTCTAAATTGTTATACTTTTCCGTTTCTTATTAATAAGACATATAAGGTCGCAGATACTTATATATCATTTGTACATTTATTTTCAACTATCAAGGTCGCCATTTCAGAGTCTACACATCCACACCGGCACATTTTATGCCTATTGAGGATCTAATGATGATGGCTAATACCATTGAGCCAATAAACCTCTTACAATGAAGAGAATTTGCTATTTGGGTAGAGTTCCTTTTTTCTTTGTTTCTTTTTGATTGAAATATTTGGGTAGAGTTCATTATCATCCACTTATGTTTGAATACTACTCAGAAATTGGTGAATCCCTAGAGAAGAAGAAGCTCAAGTATTGGAATGTTGTCTCAGACTAATGGCGACCCAGCTGCTGCTGCTGCTGCTGCTGCTGCTGTTACATATGCTCCACATGTGGTGTGGAGCAGTCTATTATATTTATTGCCAAAACTGGTTGAATTTGCAGTGTGCGATTGCATTCCGAGTCCATGCACCAATACACAGAGAAATAGTTGGGAGGCCAATTTATTATTTGAGGATCTGGACCAACCAAATATCACGGATCAACTAACTATGATCCACAAGCAACAACTTGAAGTGATACTGTAACATATTATTAGATGCAACCACTCCGTACGTATATATCTATTCAGTGTTTGTTACAACGTAACATCGAGCAATAGTGTAATTTGGATAGCCTAGAAACATAAATCATTCGGCAACGGTGAAAATGAGACCCATTTCGTCTAAGTTCTTTGTCTGTGTATCTGAAACAAAAATAAATAAATAAATAGTTAAGATTGCACTGCATACTTCCACCATCTCGTGTGCAAGAATTTTTGTCTGTCCAAAGCCATTCCAGTGCACCTAGTAATCAGCAGATTGAAAAAGTGAAAACCAAACTTCATAAAATTCATCAAACTGTTCAGCCCAGCTCATCAAGCTTCCCAAAAGTCTAACTAAAGCCCAGCACTGTCCATTTTCTAGATTTGCTAGTCAGAAGCCCATCTTCTGAGTAGTGCTTTTTCAGACCAAAAAATTAACATTTCAAATTTCCAGAATCATTCGAAGGTTCATTTGTATTGTACAATTTACTTTGTAAATGTCCTGTGCCTTTGGCTTCGAGTTTGTATGTTTCAATTGCTTAAACTGGATTTCTCCTCAAACTTTCTTTTATAGCATATCGCAATCGTGTAATAAGCTTCTCTTCTACCTCTCGAAAGTAGAATACTTGATGAGGAGGTGAGTTAAGCAGGCATATATCACAAAACAAGTGAAACAAATTATCGTAGCCTGCGTATCTACGTACATACACGTATAATTTTAAATTTGAGCACAATTAATCTTTAAGATAAGTTTCGGAATTGAATTAGTACGTTTCTTATTTGATCAAGGTGTATGTAAGCTAGGACTATATTTATATACGAGCACACATAGCTAAAGATTAAACAGGGAAAGGATTAAATCCAGCCTGAACTGCTTTTTCCAAGGGCGAAAACAGTGGCTTGGGGAGGTTGTTCCACTCATACCATCCCCAACCATCGCAGAAGTCTGGCTCAACATTCTGGGGATGTTGATGATCTGCCAAGACTGCTCGCATAGAAACTACCACGTAATGGTATGGTTTGCCTTCCTCAGAGAACAGGTTGTTTGTGACGTTTATAAACTCTAACTTATCAATGTCTAAACCAGTTTCTTCCTTCACTTCTCTTATTGCACACTCCTCAAAGCTCTCACCTGCAAGTACGTATCCAAATAAGTCATAAGACTCAAATTATTCTCTTCGGATCAATACGCACACATGATCAGATTCATTTCTATACGCACACACGATCGATGATGCATAAGTTTAGCCAAATTTAAAACCGTTTAATTATGTGAATCATTTGATTGTTAAATCTGCATGTACGGCTTAGATAGTTAAGCAATTAATTACCAAACTCGAGGTGACCTCCGGGGAGGGAAAACATAGAATCACCGAGAGAGGAGCGGCGCCGCCCGAACAACACCTTGTTTCCTCTCAACAAGCACACCACCACTACCACTTTGGGTATCCTCGCAGCAGCTTTAACCACCGTCTCGTCCGCCATGTTTTATGTGCGAACTTGTTTGAGCTTAATTTGCACTTCTTATCTGAGTACCCTCAACCCGCACTGGCCGGCCTTCTTATACAGGAAAATGGTTTCCAAGTCAGCTAGCTCTGACTTTCCCTTGCTAGTCGACTACTTCTTACACTGTTTCGTTTTATTACTATTTCTCTGCTTCATTCATACTATGCATCCATTTTTCTTTTTTCCAAGACTTCCATTCATAGATCATTTCTTTAGCGGCCGTGTGTGTGAAATCTTCGGTTTCCTGCTGGATGAGAGTTCATAGTTATATTTGTTTGCATATAATTACATATATATATATATATATATATATATATATATATATATATATGATTTTTCTCAGCTGCGGACGTCTGCACCAATGGTTTTGGTGCGGATTTTTATTTTCGCACCACTTTTCAATTGAATTTCCTTATCTCCACCGTCTAGTATATAGATAATATTGTATAAATCATTTTTGCAAAATTTCAGCCAATTTGGTAATCGTTAAGGCCCTCAAACTCGAAAAACTAATAGACGGACTGAATTCTGTCAAACATGAACCGTTCATGTTTGTAACAGAAATACGTCATTTTGAGGGCCTTAATGATTACCAAATTGGCTGAAATTTTGCAGAGATGATCTACACAATATTATCTAGATACTAGACGGTGGAGATGAGGAAATTCGATCGAAAAGTGGTGTAAAAATGAAAATCCGCACCAAAACCATTGGTGCAGACGTCCGCAGCTGAAAAGGGCTGTATATATATATAACTTTCAAGAATGGTCATATACGTATGTGTAACGTGTATGTATGTAAATCCAAATATAACCTTTGTCCGTTTATACTAGCTAGCAATCGAGACTGAATCAACATGCATCCATGTAACTCCCGTAAATTGTCGTATAGAAAAAAAAAAAAAAAAAAAGAGCCGTAATTTTGTTTCAACGAGGTGATTAATTCATCTAGAAGTTTCAAATAAGGCATGTGTTGGCGACCGGAACAAATCGATCTGCTTGGTCTCTTCTGGACGTAGATTTTGTCTCTTGCCATATATATAATTAGCTTAGGTCAAGTGCCCCCAACAATTGTTCATTTCGATTCAGTTAAGTTGGACATACGACCAAAAAAAAGATTCAGTTAAGTTGGACACTTGATCTCAAAATTTTGAAAGTCAATAACTCCATCATTAATCTCGACTACTCCATGATGTTTGACTTTCCATGAATCTCTCTCTACCATGACCACACAATACCAAACCTTAATTTCTAGGCCGGCCGGAATAATGAGGAAGAGACCGAGTATCGCATGTAGAAAGATTCGTATAGCTAGATATCCTTCGTCGGAAGAAAACTCGGAGAAAATGAAGGGAGAAGTACTTGAACCATATATGATAGCTAATGAAAATTGAAATGTTTTCCCGCACAGTCCAGGAAACTATTATTATCCTTAATTATGGGGGCAAAAGCTGCATAATAAACATTCTTCGAATGCATAACGTACTCTCTCCAGATCTTTTTTTGTGAGAGGAAAACTCTCTCCAGATCGAGCTTCTATATATTTGAGAGCACATTATTGGATGTTGTAGCTAGCGGGGGTGATTGTCCTATGCTGGGTGACCGGGTCCTCCGCCATTGGTCTCGACCACCTGCTAGTCTGCTACAATACAGCGCAAACCAACTTCCCGTTCATTGCCCTCATGATCACAATCACTTTCACCTTCTAGCTTGTTATTTAGCTTGATGTACGGATGACCTCATATATGGACCCTCGACTCAAGTCCGGCCAAACCCTTCTTCTTATTCACAATCTTTTTCACCTCCCTCGACTCAAGTCCGGCCAAACCCTTATTCTTATTCACAATCTTTTTCACCTCGATCTATGGACCCTCGGGCTCGACTCAAGTCCGGCCAAACCCTATTCTTATTCACAATCATTTTCACCAAGATCGTTTAGCCCCCACTGAAGTGTCGGCATCGCTCTCAAATATTACCAATCAAATCACTTTTATAAATATTTACTCTTAACACAAAGCATTCATCGACTATTGTACTGTATATCAATTAGACTACTAAAATTTAGTAGTTTAATTCAGTGGTAGACTAAATTGAGATTAACCAAAGCTAGTGCATGCGAGGAAAACAAAATAATATAATTCTAAGATGAGCAAATTTCTATCATTATCAGATTTAAGGTAGGATTCTATCCAAAAAATGATTAATGGTATATGACCTTGTCCATGCTAAACTCCATGATTCCAATAAAGACTAAGCAACATTGCAACAATATCAATCCATGCCACCTTCAAGCTGGTGCAGCTTGCAGTAGTGGATGCTCAAACTAATTCATTTTGCTCCTTCTGTCAAATACTTAATTTGCTATCTCACTGAAACCTTATGATTGTAATTAAAGTACAATTGTCATGATATGATATATAGTTTTGTATGTACAATGTAATAATTGACTTGTTTTTAGCAGCAATTCTGTTTTGATTTGGCTCATATTAGGATCATATGAGAATGAGTTTTTTTATTGTTGAAAATAATTTGAAACTGAAATATACCGTCATATAATAGATCAATTTATTGCCGGTCCAGTTCATTTTAATTTTCTTTCATGTTTGGATGAAAAAAAAATGATTCATTCGTTTTCACCTTATTATTCAAGAGTCCTGAATTTTAATGTGATACTGTTTTACTTTCAGATGTATTGCGTAATTTATAGAACTGAACTATTTCATTTGAGCGCAGGGTGGTAAAGAGTTATGATTATATATAGAAGACAAGCTCGATTAATGCTGAGTGAAGTTACATAATACAAACAAATCACACATACTTAGATATAATCTTAAAGATAGATCGAGGAAATTGAAGGTGCTAGATATGCTGGTGCTTATGAATCTGCAGAATATATATAGCTAGCTAGCAGCTGTCTGATTTTGGGAAAGGGTTAAATCCATTCTGCACGACTTTCTCAAAAGGCCAGAAGAGTGGCTTGGGGAGATTGTCCCACTCATACCATCCCCAACCATCACAGAACTCTGGCTCCATATTCTGGGGCTCTTTGCTGGGATCTGCCAGCACTGCTCTCATGAAAACCGCAACGTACTGCGATGGCTTGGCTTCGTCTAGGAACAGGTTGTTTGTGACTGTTAGCAACTCTATGTTTTCAATGTCCAAATCAGTCTCTTCCTTCAGCTCTCTTGCTGCACACTCCTCAAAAGTCTCACCTGATCAACAATATATTGCAAACCAAATCAATTAGCTAGCTAGATATGTTAGTGTTGTTTCTCTAGTACGTTCATGCGTGCAGTGCAGGATGAGAACTCAAAAGAACGAACAAGGGAGAGATACATAGTTAACTACGTACCGAACTCGAGGTGGCCACTGGGGAGGGAAAAGGTGGAATCTCCGAGACGGGAGCGGCGCTTTCCCAAGAGCACCTTCTGGCCTCTCAACAGGCACAACACCACCGCCACATTTATCGACCCGGCAGTTTCAGCCACTGCTACAGTATCGTTTCCCATGCTTTCGATCTATGGACTCTGTTTTTTTTTTTTTTTTTTTTTTTTTTTTTTCCTAAAGGGGAAGAAGGAATTGCTCGACTGGACATATCCTCTATCACCTTCTTTATATAGCCCTCACACACCTCACGTCACACTCACTATAATCTAACTGTACCGAATGCCCTCCCTAGCTCGGTCAGCTTGACTCTCATTCAAAAGTCGAAACAGCCGGTCAATTATTTGTGATGTCGTTTTGGTTTAACTTACTACACACATGCACGACGTTCACTTGACGTAGTCCTTTATCTTTAAATTGTTCCCCATTTTGCTTATCAAATCCATTATTTACTATTTCTTCTCGCATATTATTTTTAAAGGTTTTTTTTGTCGGTTTTTGTTTCTTAGGATCTTTGTTTTTTAGGGTTGGATCATTGGAATAGTTCGAAAAATTATTATTATAAAATTCTGTCAAATTGGTTGCATGGTGAAATTAAATGAGATTAATTTAAAGAAGTAGGGGTCTTCTCTAGTGCGTACGTAATTCTGTCACGTTTTTTTTTATCAAAAAAAAAAAAAACGTACGTACGTACGTATCACACATGTAGTGCTTACATATATATATTTTTTGGGTCTGAAGTAGTGCTTACATAATCATGATACCAATTAAAGATGCAAGATATATATCAGTCGGCAACTAATAATTAACTTGCTCGTTTCACCGGTCTGAAAATCTGAAACGATATGATGAACTGAAGTAATTATATATGTTATTGTTTTTGGATATTATACCATGAAGGCATGAAATACGAGATCAATCTGTTATACGTTCGATAAAGAACAAGTTAATATGGGTTCCGACACCTATTTGGCTAGCTTGATTCAATAATGATCGATCAAGATTTTTCTCGTTGGATTAATGAACTACACCAACTGAAAGTTTTCTGGTGATGAAAAAAGAAAAGTTACAAAGAAAAGCCTCTAAATCAAGCAACATATGTTATGGAAATCGAAATTAAAAGCTGAAACAATTACCAACTAAAAGTATAGAAGTCGTTGTACGATTGTATTGTGTGTTTTTCTTTTTCTGAAAGGTTGTAGAGTGTATTTAATATAATCTAAATATATTTATTTCTCGGCAGCAGAGGGAACAGTCAAATCAGATGCCTGATAATTTGGGATGTTATGTGATCGTCTGACTATTATGCATGTACCATAAATTCTAGCTGTATGTTCAAATGTCTGCACAATACTATTGGCAGAAACAATTCATATATGTATGCCATATTTGACTAGCCGCTAACTTAAGTAATTATTAGTTCAAACGAAAGCAGTCGATAAGAAAATGAGAATTAGATCAAGTACGTACATGTGAAATTTGAAACTCAAATTAATCTAATTGTACCGAGATGGCTAATGTAATAGTTGTTTACGCCTAAATTAATATTTTACTGGACAGTAAATGTCTATGTGAATATTAATTAAATTCTTGATCCATGTCATACCGGCGAGCCCAATTTCTCTAAGTTTACAAGTAATGGCCGCCAGTGAGACCACGCGAGATGAATTGCAAAGATTTTGCGCGGAATACTTAGCTCGCGCGCGGAATAGACCACGCGAGCTAACTTATATAGTTCGCGTGCGAAATGACTTCGCACGGAGTAGAGAGTTCGCGCGCTTCGCACAAAATACAGGGCTCGCACACTTAATAATCTCGCGCGCGGAATGACTTCGCGCGTAGGCGAGGCGCAATACTACTTCGCGTAAAAGTCCTAGGCGAGGCGGAATATATCAAGGCGAGCTGACGAGCTGGCTCACGTAGGAGACTTCGCGATGAAACAACAAGCGGAGTCCGCGCGCACCACATTAATCGTTGAAGACTTTTACAAGTCTTTAACATGCTTCGGGCCAATCCCTGTGGCCCTTTTAATATAAAAAGCCCTTCTAAAACCCGCGAGCTAGAAATGCCCGCGAGATGGAGACAAGCTTTTTGACCCCGCGGGATGAGGATATTCCTAATTCCAGTTCGCATAGGAGTCTATAATTGAGCGGCAGTGTCCTATGTGAAATGTGCGAACTGGACATGTGTCACATGATGGTTGGTTCGCGTGGACGGAACAGTGCCCTTGTGCTATTAGGGTTTCAGAGTCCGACTTGAATTATAAGCTATCTTTCTTCTGCTGCAAGTCGAACCACTATATAAAGGGCTCGAAGGTTTACATAAAAGACTCTCTCAAGACATCTCAACAAACAAAAACAATACAAACCTTCGACCCAGTCGAACCTCCAACGCTCCCCGGAGCTCTGCCTTCGCTTCCCTGTTGAAGCAACACACATACAAAAACTTTACTCAGAGACAACTCTCTACACAACACAATTTTACAACAAATACAAACAGAACCTTTCAACCTAGTTGAAACCCCTTTCGAGCCTCTCGAAAACCCTAATCCTAAGCGCACCGCCGCCTAGGTTTTTCTTTATAGCCCTCCTGGACTCTTCCCCGATTCCCCTGATTCCCTATTGTTGCTCTGCTTGCATCCCGCCGTGAGTATCGATCGCCTTGTGCTTATAAATTCCTCCTCTGAGGTGGCACCTGGAAACCCCCTTCGCCTGATCAGAAGTCAAGCCCCCGCTACAATCACCCTTTCCTCGTCCGCGAGGTGGCACGCCCGTAACACTCCCCTTTCTCTTTGTTCGCTATTTACCTCTCGCCCGCGCGCTGAGGATCGTGGCCAAAACAATAGTTTTTAATTACGAAATTAATCTCAGAACAAAACGTTTATGTTATCAAAGCTTTATCATCCCATTTTCAGTCTATTTCCTTTAAACATGTTTGGAGAGAAGTGTAAACACGAAAATTCATGTAACGAATAACAGAAAGACACGTGTACAAAATAAAATATTTGTATTGATGAATTTGCGGGTTACAATCTATGTGGGTATTCTTTTACAAGAATTTCCTCTGATCCGATCTCTGACGTTGATTTGAGTGACGAGCACTTAATCTTCAATCGAATTGTTGTAGTTTGGACTTCTTGTCGTGTTGACGATTTGTAGAAGTCGATTGACCAAGGGCCGTAGAGGCTTGTTCTTGATTGGACTTAGGCCACAAACAATGTCACGTGGTGAATGTTCTTCGACTTTGACGGGGGATGAATCGGCACGTGTATTCGGTGCTTGTTGATTCTCCATGAGTTTGTTGAAGAACTTGGTAGAAGTTTTGATTTGTTGAAGACTTGAAGACGAGGGTTGATCAAGGGCCGTGGAGGCTTGATGTTGATCGGGTTTGATCCACGAGCGGTTTCACGTGGTGGTTTGTTCTTCGTCTTGAAGTTGGTGAAGATGTCGGCTATTTGACAGCTTGATGACTCTTCGGAGTTTGACAACTTCTAAGCCTTTAGATTGGTGAAAGAACAGGCTATTTGGAACCTTGGTAGTTCTTCACATAGACTTATGAGCTTCCGAGAGTAATTTGTTCTCTCTTGCCGGGAGTCCTCCTCTTGATATGAGAGGAGGTATTTACAGTGTCGATGTAATAGTCCGGCCCAGTCCATTGAGATATTGTCCGCTTTGGGCCCAACGACCCTCACGGTTTTGCTCTTAAGGTTTCACCCCAAAATGCGTCTCAATGTAAGGTGCTAGCTCTGCACATATAAGCATAGCAACTTGTCTCCTCCGTGCGATGTGAGACGGATGCACCTACTAGCTTGTTTGCCTAGTCAGGTCATCACAATCGATGCTTCTCTGTAAATGGAATGCATTGAAGTCACCATTTGAATTGTATTTCCTTAATGATATAATTAAATGAATCACTTTTGATTAATTGATTCAATTATTCAATTTACCATAATTAAATCAATCATTCTTAATTGATTGATTTATTTATGACTAATAAGGTATTTCACCAATTTGATTAAATGTCTGACTTCCTTTTCGATAATCGATTTGATTTGATTAATATTTGATTATCGATTAACATTTAATATTTGATTTTAATCGGAATTAATGGTTTTGTTGTTGACCGACCATTTACACGTTGCCACGTGTCAAGTCCGACGACTTTTCAACTTTGCCAACTCACGAGCCACGTATGTAATTTGTCCGGCGCATGCGTCGTTCGAATAATTTAATGATTATTATTCTCGTTAAATTTATGCATCTACAAGAAGCAAACTTTTTAGCTGATAGTCTAGCTAAATTAGGACACTCTTGTACTAGTCCTCAGCTATGGTTTTCTTCTCTTCCTCTTTTCTCGGCTCCCGTCTTCCAGCTTGATCTTTATGGGGGCGGGTGTGCGCGAGGGTTTTCTTTGTAATTTGTTTTTCATCAATAAAAAAAAACGTTTATGTTTACATTCAAGTACAATGAATCTGCTTATTATACAATCTCAGACTAAAAGTTCTTATTCTACATATTCGTAGTTACTAGGGCACTAATTAAGGTTTCATTATTAAGGGTTACTTTAAGATCTTCTAGAGGATTAATAAGGTCAGAACATGCATGGCCAATGTTATAGTTTTTAATTACGAAACTAATCTCAGAACAAATTGTAATAGTTTACATTCAAGTACACCGAAGCTTCTATGGCCGCCATCATAATTGTTTTCTGTATTTATGGTGGAGTGTCCAGGACTTTATTATGGTGCTGTTTTGGAGTGTGGTGGGGGATTCCCAACTACAATGATTGTGTAGGCAAAAACAACTAGTGGTTTGGATCCTGGGTCTTTGATTTGATTTGGGCCTACAGACTTTTGGGTTGGGCCCTGGCTTTTGGACTCATGGTTGCCCAGGAATCTACTAACATGGGATGTGGCTGCTGTGTTTCTTCTGGTTTCCTAATTGGTTGCCTAGGAATCTACTAAGTACTAGCATGGGATGTGGCTGCTGTGTTTCTTCTGGTTTCCTAATTGGTTGCCCAGGAATCTACTAAGTAATAACATGGGATGTGGCTGCTGTGTTTCTTCTGGTTTCCTAATTGGTTGCCCAGGAATCTACTAAGTACTAACATGGGATGTGGCTACTGTGTTTCTTATGGTTTCCTAAATAGGTTATTGTTTAGCTTTGTTGCCTTTTGTCTTTGTATAATATCCTACATTTTCCTACCATTTGTGGTCCCTTTTCTCGTTACAAAACACTTTAGTGTTTAGTCGAGTGATAACGTTTTACACCTGCTGCATCTATTACTGGGTATTTCAATATTCAGGAGGCGGAGTTGACTCGAGCATATGTTAATTCTTCACCGGTTCAATGCCGCTTCCCAGTTATGCCTAATGTTGTCTTGCCAACTTTATTGGCACTTAGTAGGGTAAGAATCTACTGAGTATGACTGCCTCATAGTGTACTGGAGATTTACTAGCTCAAGAAGTTATGATCGGACGTTTTGGTCTGTCTTTTGTTTCAAGTGTGCTATTTGTGACTTCTGTTTTGTATTATCATCACTTGTGGCACTTCAGTATGAAATATGAATGCAATGAAAAGGCAGCAGCTTTGTAATGTTGGCAAATGGCAGCTCTAGTACTTACCAAAATTCACAACTTCCAAGTCTTCAATATGAAATGTTGCAGGTTGCCATCTCCACATATTCTCACTAAACCAATTGAAACAGGCAGATGCAGATCAGGAGCCTATAAGCTAGTCTGGGGTTGCCATCTCCGTTCATTTTCTCAGTAAACCAATTGAACAGGCAGATGCAGAATCACTAAACCATATCCTTTGAAGTTTGAACCAGAATCACTAAGATCACAAAACAATAAACCCTCACATGTGTACATGATAAAACTTCACAACCATGTCCCAATTATTCACAAGTTCAATTAAAATTAAGACTGAGAAGCCAGTATGAACAACACAAACACAAACACAGAAGCAGAATCAGTACCGTAAAATTCTCCAGACTACAAAAGAGATCACAAGGTCCACAAAATCTGCAATCATATTGAAACACAACCCTTACAACTCAGAAGCAAGCATGTAAAACATAGCATCACAGTTCTCTACTGCCCTGAATTTGAATCAGGAAAAGGACTAAACCCACTCTGCACCATCTTCTCCAAAGGCCAGAACAGTGGTTTGGGGAGGTCGTCCCACTCGTACCAACCCCAGCCCTCACACTTGTCCGGCTCAACAGTCTGGGGAACTTGATCGGGATCTTTCATACCGGCGCGCATGAAGATGGTCACGTAATGCGCCGGCTTGGGTTCGTCCAAGAACAAGTTGTTCGTCACCGTCACAAACTCGAGCTTGTCTACTTCCACACCAGTCTCTTCCTTCAGTTCTCTCGCCGCACACTCCTCAAAGCTCTCGCCTGTTCAAAAACAAATCCCACATCGGATAACATAAAGAAAGATTGTAATAAAGGGTAAGCAATAACGCGAATAAGACCATTACCGAACTCTAGGTGGCCACCGGGTAGAGCGAAAGTGGAGGCGCCGATGGAGGAACGACGTCGTCCTAGAAGCACGGTCTTGTCTTTGAGAAGAAACACCACCACACCTACTCTGGGCACCGGAGACGACTCTGCCATTTTTTTCGGAGCTGGACGGTCGTACCCCTGACGGCGGGGTCGGATTTATAGGGAAAGGGATGTCGTCCCAAGAGGACTGAATAGGAGGGACTATTGTGGTCAAAAAAAATTTCGGTTGCCTTTATTCTACACAGTTTACCCGCCAACGCCTTGTATTTTCCCGCCACCTACCTAGGTGGTGGGGGGGTTTAAGGACTATAAACCCACCGTTTCTAGGGGTTTAATAGAGAAAAAGTCGTTCCACGTTTCTAATTCATGTCCCAAAATGTGACATCTTGCTTCCCTGCTTTTGTTTAAAAAGATTTTTGCTTCAATCAAGGAGTTGTAGAGGATTCTCAAATCTCAATGAACCAGTTTCTCAATGACTAGTGTGAAACATGACAAATTACATTTTTGTTTATCTCTTTGTTTTGGATTTGCCTTTGTTTTGTTGTTTGTATTGGGGATATATATATTTTTTCCGATCAACTATTCACATATAAAGATCTAAGAGGAAATGAGATCATTTTGTTCTTTGTATTGGGGATGTATTTTTTTTTTCAATAAACTAATCACACAAAGATCTAAGAGAAAATGAGACCGCATTGCATGATGGAAGAGCTCAACAGTTAGAGAAATATTGTTGTAGTTTTTTGAAACTGAATTAAGTGGCTGTTATGGAAAATTCTACAATGTGTTAATGCATATAAACGATGTGATGCATCAACTTTATAAATTGAGTCCTCAAACTAGTAATATTAGTTTTTAAAGTTGTAATATGAATCATCAAAGTTGTGAAATTTTTTAGTTACAACATTAGTAATCATGTGTTATTAATTAAAGTGGTAAAATGTGTACTTAAAGTGGTAATTGAGTACTAAAAGTGATTATAAAAAAGTTGTTACAACTTTGAGGACTCATATTACAACTTTGATGACTCAATTACCACTTTAAAGACAAATGAGGACTAATGTTGTAACTAATTTTTTTTTATAACTTTAACGACTCATATTACAACTTTGAGAACCAATATTACTACTTTGAGGACTTATTTTATAACTTGAGGACAAAGTTGATGCATCACATGCGTTAACACACTCTAGCCTTACCTGGTTGTTATTACTTTCTTTGGTGCGTTGGATACTTCAGGTTATGACATCCTATTTGATAGCTAGAATGGTTTGAAATGTATATTGTATTAGGTAAGTTGTTTTGTCTATATTTTTTTATTTGTGGTTACTATTTAATCATCTTAATTGAAATCGTTCAGCTCAACTTCTTAATGATTTCCGACTCTCACGAACGAGTGTACATTTTACGCATGAAGTGTTGCACTATCGATACTGAGATTTGACCTGCATGCACTAAAAAGTTTATGTTTCAACAAAGAAAAGAAAAGAAAAGAATTTGAATTTTGACTCAATAATTCTACATTCTTCTACATTTTGTTAAAGAAATGAAATCACCCGGTAACAACAGAGTCGCACAACTTTCTCTCCGTCCGTTCTGAATAGCTTCCCTTAAAACCCGGGGATGAGTGCCACTTGTGAATAAACCCTTGGGCACTTCAATCGGTAGAAAACTGGACCCCACAGTAACCCCTCCCAGTGCGACTGTCCGTACGTACAGTGAGACTCTCCCTCCTCTCCTCTCGCTCTGCTTGCTCCATCTTCCTTTAATCTTCTTCACCACGGCAAACCACCACTCCATCCATCACCATTTCCCTCTCTCTCTCTCTCTCTGCATTCACTCTCTATCTCTAAACAACTCACTGACGCAGGCACACTGTTTTCGTGTGCAACAAAACAATGACGGACACGACGGACGATATCGCCGTGGAAATCTCGTTCCAGAGCTACGAAGACGACTGCAAAATGCTCGGTAATCTTCTTCTTGAGGTTCTCCAGCGAGAAGCCGGAGTTCAGATGAGGGACAAAGTCGACCGCAACAGAATCCTCGCTCAGGTTCATTTCCCTTCATTCTTCATCTCCCACGCTTTTGCATTCATCCGAACGCATATGTCGTTACCCATATTTACAAATGCGACGACAAATTTGTGGTCATAGTAGTAAAGGTTGAGTCCTAATTACAAGGTTTTTTTTTTTTTTTTTTTTTTTTTTCATCAAATTTGTTGTTAATTTTGCTTTAGTTTTATGTAAACAATATAAATGAATTAGGTAAATTTGTTTTTAATGTTGTAATTATTCATATAAATTGTAATTTTTGTTGAAGTGGATATGTAAAATGAGGGTATAATAAACGTTTGAGTACCATAACTTGACTCATTTTGGAAGAGAATGATATTGAACGGTGCATTTTTGTGTTCAGAGTGCTTGTAATATGAGGATGGCGGGGATAGATGACACGGCGGAGCTGCTGGAGAAGCAGCTAGTTTCGGAGATTTCGAAGATGAGCACAGAGGAGGCACTCACTCTTGCTCGTGCTTTCAGCCATTACCTCAATCTGATTGGCATTGCTGAAGTTCATCACAGGTCACTCAACCACTTGATCTCTCTTTTCTACTTTTTTGTTTTTTAACTAAATGTCTTGAAAAACCAAAACGTTGAATTTCATATATGATTTGTTTCGATGTGAAATATGAATCACCAGAGCTTGGTTGAAATTTTGAGGACACTAGCTTAGAGATCACATGAAAGAAAAATTGGTGGAAATTTTTTTCAGCTTCGAGTTTTGTAGGCATTTTAGTGAGTAGGGAGATTGTTGATCTGTGCAGGGTTCGTAGACAGAAGAAGGTGGCATCCCTATCAAAATCTTGTGATGATATTTTTAATCAGCTTCGGCAGGGTGGTGTTCCCCCAGATCAGCTTTATGATACTGTTTGCAAGCAGGTTCGTTCTTTTCCTTATATCCTTTGTCTTGATTTGTATGCCTAGACAGAAAATCGTGGGGAAAATGTGTCACTCATGTTGTTTTGGTGTCTGTAATAGATAAAACTCACCCAATTAAGAAAATATGATCAATGAGCTCAGGTCGCCTGGTTTTATTAGAATGCTGTGGAACATAAGATATGTGTGTGCATTTCTACTGTTGTTAAGTTAGTGAGCGGTCTTCTAAAATCTCAACCTTACACTCTTCTTGCCGCAGGAGGTCGAGATTGTTCTCACTGCACATCCTACACAAATTAATCGCAGAACTTTACAATACAAACATCTTAGACTTTCTGTGAGTGGCTAGTGGCTTTTGTCTTTTTCTTTTTTTGATGGTGAACATTATGATTACAAGACATTTTCAATTTTTCTTTAGACTAATAATATCAAGTTACTTGCAGAATCTTTTAGATTATAGAGACCGACATGATCTTACTAGTGAAGATAGAGATATGGTGATTGAAGATCTGGTATTGCGTTTCCAACCTTAATCTCCTCTTCCAAAACCATTTTTCTTGGCGAGGGGGATTGCATCTGCATGACATTGATATATTTGTATATTCTCTAATTTTCTTTCTGATCGATTTATTTTAAACTCTTGCTTTATAGGTGCGAGAGATAACTTCTATATGGCAGACAGATGAGCTTAGGCGCCATAAACCCACACCAGTTGATGAAGCTAGGGCAGGTAAACCACTTCAACATTAGATTCAATGGTATTCACTTGCTTTGGCTGTTTGAAATTTTGCATATCTCTTCTCTACAAAATAAACTTGTATATGCTGTTTACCACAGGTTTGAACATTGTGGAACAGTCCCTTTGGAAAGCTGTACCTCATTATTTACGTCGTGTCAGCACTGCTTTAAAGAAAGTTAGTCTTCAAATTCTTTCCTGATATTGATCTGTTTCTAGTTCTTTATGTTTTATACACTACCATCTCTTGTTTTGTACATTTTCTCATAAATCTTTACTTATTTATCAGCACACTGGAAAACCACTTCCACTGACTTGCACACCAATCCGGTTTGGGTCTTGGATGGGAGGTGATAGAGATGGAAATCCCAATGTGACAGCAAAGGTACTTGTGGTCCTTATTGATACTTTGTTCGTAAATCTTCTCCTAATGGTATTATTTACTCTATCAAATCAGAAGAGGCCTTTAATGTCAGCAAAAGACCTGAAGCATGAACTAATCACAACTTTGGCATATATTAGACCTCTATTATACATAACTTAGTTTGCTGTAATGGTGATGGTGTTGGGACTGCATGGGAAAGTATGTATGTTTTGAGGGGAATAAAGCAAGCCCTGGTACTTTAAATCACTTGGTAAACTGTACAGAGACATGAATCAGTTAGTTGTGTAAAGTTTTAGTGTCAAGAATAGGTATGTATGGTATAATTCATAGATGTATAATTTCCAGCTGTCTGTTGTAGTCCAGATTTACTGGTTCACTGTAGGTGAGTTGAATGGAGCAGCTCAACATTTAGACCATCAGTTTAACCCTCATTTCTTCTTTCCTTTCCCTGTTCTCTTTATTCTGTTATGAGAGAGGGGATTTCAGTTGTAAGGATTCAAGTTTGCTGCTAGATTTCGTGATTAGTTGCAAACTGAAAATTATTGTTCATGTATAATTTATAATGCTGTCAGACTGTATAGCTCTTCTGCACAACTACATCAACTTTTCTCCGTCTGTTGTTGCAGGTCACAAAAGATGTCTCACTTTTATCTAGGTGGATGACTATTGATCTCTATATCCGAGAAGTTGATAGCCTGAGTTTTGAATTATCCATGAATAGGTGCAGCGATGGCTTGTCAAAACTGGCACATGATATTCTAGAGCTAGGTAAGGCAATTTGCAGTTCTTTTCACTTGCCATTAGTATTTGCTGCCTGGGATCCCTTTGCTGCCTAGCTGGTATCATATGGAGAGTACCAAAGCATATATAGCTTCCATTGTTTATCTTTGCGCAATTTCCTTAACAGATTACTCCCATGTTTCTGAATTTTGTTTGTTAATCAAGATTGTTATTGCTTGAACTTAAGTTTGAGGGGCCAGAATTAGGTTGGTCTGAGACTTGGGATCTTATAGATAGAAGAACTATAAGTCTCTATATCACTTCTGTGTATGCAGAGTAAAAATTGTTCAAAGACAGCTTTACTATTACTTTATTTTCTGCCAGGCAGGATAGACCAGATGGTTAATTAATAACTGAGCGGAAAAATTGTAGTCATAGTGTAAGTTTTATGGAACTATGGGAATTTGACCCAACTCTTCTATGCTTAAGTAGGCACTGGTCATCTCTCCTGGATTTCTCAAGGTTTCAATTAATTTTTACTAGATGATGACAATACTTTTGATAAATGTTCTATGTTAACATAATTAAAATTCTCTCTTCAGAATCCGAATATGACGTTCACCAGAGTTGGAATCATCATTGTTTTAATAGAAATCAGGTGAAGCAACAAGCTGCGGCACTTCCAACTCAACTTCCAGCTAGAGCTGATCAACCCTCTTGCACTGGTGAACATCCGATTATCCTCTTAAAACTGCTTATTTAATTCTATATATGTACATAGAGAAACTTTATAGAAAAATTGAGGATTTTGAAAGTTGTGTTACTTTATTATTTTCATATGCTGCCATCCTCTGTTGCACAAATGAGAAAGTTTTTTGGTCGAGTAAATGAGAACTTGCTCAAGTATGTTATAAAGAGACCTGAAATCAGTTCCAAGAAAGGAAATCAGAATCACATGAGCTCTTGAAGTTATTTCCTCTTCAAAAATGGAGGGAATCAATATTCATAAAGAAAATACTACTTATTCTGTACAATTGTGAGCTAGAGTTTTCTTTCCACCTTGAATCTCTGTTAGCAATTCCTTTTTTCTCTTTGATTGTTTGTCTTTTATAGACCAGCACCTAATGTATTCTTTGATCAATGTTACTCATGCTTCCTCAACCCTTTTAAACTTACCTCTTCATGCAGAATGTAATGTTGGTCAATCTCACTACCCCAGAAGTGAATTTCCAAGAACTGCGCGGCCTGGGCCACTCAAGCAGCTGGTAAGTACTTTTTTAGGATGCTGAGATTTGCTTCTACCACTGTTTTTATACTTCTGTGGTTTAACATATAAGTTTCGCAAAATCTAGCAGTAACTCAATATACTGTCATCTTTATACTATCTCATTTGCTAGGATGTTCCGGAATCTTCACTGCCAAAGTCTCCATCACAGAACTCTCTTCGTAATGCTAGTCTTGTAGCCAAAAGGAGAATGTTTGCTGAGTCCCAGGTTGGAAGGTCCAGTTTTCAAAAGCTTTTGGAGCCAACACCCACTCAGAGATCTGGAATTGGTCCTTATAGAATTGTTCTTGGTAATATAAAAGATAAGGTATGTTATCTGCTTTGAATATGTCAAGTATTTTGTTACCTGATACACAAAGCTTGATTGATTAATATCTCATGATGCTGGTTTGGGATACCAGTTGTACCACCCTTTTTCTGGAACAGCTTGTCCATTCTGACAATGTTTGGTTTTGGAAGATTGATTGAAAGGGAATGGTTACAGCCTTTACAGGGTTGTTTGTTTTTCTTAGTTACTTATGCATGTGTGTGTGCTGCGGGTACAGCTTATGAAGACACAAAGACGATTGGAGCTTCTTCTGGAGGATCTTCCGTGCGATTCTGATCCATTGGATTATTATCACACATCAGATCAACTTTTAGAACCACTGATCAAATGCCATGAATCTTTGGTACTCTCTCTCTCTCTCACACACACACACACACACATTTGTGCCACATCTGCATGCATATAGACTTCTTGTGTAATGTTTGAATGACAAGTTAACAACCATCATTTTTTGCAGCAAGAATGTGGATCTGGGGTCCTCGCTGATGGTCGGCTTACTGATTTGATCCGAAGAGTTGCTACCTTTGGGATGGTATTAATGAAGCTCGACTTGCGTCAGGTGCTTTTTTATTTTTTTTTATTTTTTATTTTTTTACTTGTAGGAGAAGTTGCTTGCTCTTGAAACAAATTTTAACTTAAGATTACCAAATATTTGGGACAGGAATCTGGTAGACATGCTGAAACACTTGATGCAGTTACCAAATATTTGGATATGGGCACATACAGTGAGTGGGATGAAGAAAAGAAACTAGAATTTCTAACAAGAGAGCTCAAAGGAAAAAGACCGCTAGTCCCACCTAATATGGAGGTAAAGTAGTAGTGTTAGGATTACTATGTTCCAAAGTTCAGAATTAGTTACTTCTACCCAATTTTTTGAAAGAAAAATCTGACGAGAATTCTTTGCTATATATGTAATGTGTCTCTACATTACTACTAATATATGAAATTATTGGTAGTCATTATTTGCCTACAGAATAAACTTTTAATAAGCGCAAGTTGATCTAGCGTGATGGTGGACTCGTTTACTATTCCCAAAAGTTTAAGCGGTTAGGATTAAGGCCAACACTTTGTTTTATGCTCTCAATCTCATTTCATAGCAAGTGTTCAACTTAAATGATAGTTTTGCAATTGCGACATTTCCAACTTATGATCTTCTTTTCTGATACAAAGATAAGTGTTGGGTTTACCACTATTGAGTATTGGCCGAAATCTTAAACAATGAAGGTGTGGTCAAACAACTATTTCTACCTAGAAAAGTAAGAAAACTCATACAGAAGTGTAGTTTTGAAAATAAAATCATAAAGTAATTGGTGTAAAACTTTGGAAATATAGTTCACCCGAACCCAAATCTATTTTTCATGGATAACTGGGTAAATTTGCAATTTACTCCTAAAATGGATCTTAGGTCAGTTGTAAGGTGTTACTTTGAGGAATCAAATTAGGGGCTTTCAAATTGAAAGACGTCGTCTCTGAAAGGGGTCAACAAAAAGAAAAAAGGAAAAGAAACTACAGAAATGAGAGAAGTACTAATCTGGTATTAAAACTGCAACCTTCCTCTTATTACCCTGACTTCATGTGTGAGGCTCATGCATCTCCCCATGACATTTCAGGTTGCTTCTGATGTTAGAGAAGTACTGGATACCTTCCGCGTCGCTGCTGAGCTAGGGAGTGATTCACTTGGAGCATATGTGATTTCTATGGCTTCTAACGTATGGCATACCACTTTATTGCATTTATAAGGCTAAGGAACTTGATTTTCCAATTTCCAATTGCGAAGTTTCTATACATGAATTGTTTGTCAAAATTGATAAGATGCAACCATGTACATTGTAATTGGCAGGCAAGTGATGTCCTTGCTGTGGAGCTTTTGCAAAAAGATGCACGACTTGCTGTAAGCGGAGAGATAGGAAAACCATGTCTTGGTGGAATGTAAGTATGACCTCTATGTTGAAATTGCTAGACTTAATGGTTCTTCTTTAGTTAAATTGATCCTCTTTGTTTATTTATGTTTTACATGGCATCTGATATTTGCACTTCATTAATTCATTGGATTACTTCTCTCGCTTTACAGAAAATGATGTAATATACTATCATTTTGTTAATTTGTGTGCACATCAAACTAGGCTGTAGTTCTTAGGCAACTTTCTGATCCATCTTGATTCCCCATTGCCTAGAGAAGAGGTAGGATTGGTATTTGGAGGTGGTTTCTTCTCCAGTTAGATTTATGTTACTTGCTATGGAATCACCTCATACTTCTGCAGTTATGCATTGACTTTTATTGGTAAAATGTTAAAGTAGGAAGGGGAAGTTTGAAACTTCATTTTCTTAATTCCAGGAAATAATTTAAAGCCTATAAGTTGTTCATTCTGATATTAAGATTGCAATTACACTAAATACAGACTGAGTTTTCATACATCTTGGAACAGGCTGCGTGTGGTTCCTTTGTTTGAAACTGTTAAGGACTTGAGAGAAGCTGGCTCAGTGATCAGGAAATTATTGTCCATTGATTGGTACCGGGATCACATCATCAAGAACCATAATGGGCATCAAGAGGTAGCTATAGAAGCACCTTTTGAATTCCGATGAATATTATGGAGCTTACAAAGTTATATTGAACAGGTGATGGTCGGATACTCTGATTCTGGGAAAGATGCAGGGCGTTTTACTGCTGCATGGGAACTTTACAAAGCTCAAGAGGATGTTGTAGCTGCATGTAATGAGTATGATATCAAAGTCACCCTGTTTCATGGGAGAGGGGGAAGTATTGGTCGTGGAGGGGGCCCTACATATCTTGCCATTCAATCCCAGCCGCCTGGCTCTGTGATGGTAACCTTTTTGTTTTGCACTCACCAATATGCTCCAACATAATTTGATTGTCTTTGAGGTTTTGAAATGTTTGAAAACGAGCAGAATTCACCAATTTGCAAGTTAACAGCTCTCACCATTTTACTTATGTCTTGTACTAGGACATTCTTGATATGCTAGTGTAATTAAACCATGTATGTCTTGGTTGAATTCTGTAATTTACATTCTTTCTGCAGTTTCTAAATTTGTTCGGCCTGATCTTTCATGGTTAAACAAAAAAGCTAAGTTTTCTGCTCAACAACCTATATGTCTATGCTTATACATTTTTTCAGGGTACTCTACGAGCTACTGAGCAAGGAGAGATGATCCAGGCAAAATTTGGGCTGTCTCAGATTGCTGTCAGACAGCTAGAGATATACACAACAGCTGTGTTGCTTGCAACATTGCGTCCTCCACAACCTCCTCGAGAACAAAAGTGGCGTAACCTCATGGAGGAGATCTCAAAAATCAGTTGTCAGAATTACAGGAGTGTAGTCTACGAAAATCCAGAATTCCTTCCCTACTTCCAGGAGGCTACACCCCAGGCTGAGCTTGGTTTTCTCAATATAGGAAGCCGCCCCACAAGACGAAAGGCTTCTACAGGAATCGGACATCTTAGGGCAATTCCATGGGTGTTTGCATGGACTCAAACCAGATTTGTTCTTCCAGCATGGCTTGGAGTTGGGGCAGGTTTAAGGGGGGTTTGTGAGAAGGGACACACTGAAGATTTGAAAGCTATGTACAAAGAATGGCCTTTCTTCCAGTCCACCATTGACCTCATTGAGATGGTTTTAGGGAAGGCAGACACTTTTATATCCAAACACTATGATGAAGTCCTCGTCTCGGAAAGCAGGCGCCATCTTGGTGATGAACTGAGAATGGAGCTCCTAGGGACAGAGAAAGTGGTGTTGGTGGTTAGTGGACATGAGAAACCTACTGGTGGTAATAATCGCATCTTGAGGAGGCTGATCGAGAGTAGGCTGCCCTATCTCAATCCCATGAACTTGTTGCAGGTTGAGGCGCTGAAGAGACTGAGAAGTGATGATGATAATAAAGAACTCAGAGATATCTTGCTAATCACAATCAACGGGATCGCTGCAGGGATGAGAAATACAGGCTAAGTTCTTGTTTACCGGAGTTTTCCAACTTCCACGTACATTTAATTTTCAACACAGTCTTGTTTATTTCGAGAGTTTCTGTTATTTTGAGGCAAAGTTGATAAGGGAATGAATGAATGTTCTACAATTCAGTTCCCATATATGAACATATAACATACTACAGTGATAAATGTTGGAATGGTTTTAAAATTTTCACTCGGTTGCTTAACTAATTATGTCTGCACAATGCTGCATGAGGTTAACATCTCCCAGAACCCTGTTGGGCTAAATGGACACCAAGAAGACACACCAGTACTCACAAAATCACACAGTAGCAGCAAATACAAAGTACTCAACTATAACCAAATAAGTACCAAGTAAAAACACAGCAATGTATGAAAAGAAACAACACACAACACTTTTACCCAGTTCAGCAAAGAGAAGGATGGCAAATTGAGGAGCCACTGATAACAGCCTTGACTTGGGGTTAACTGCTATTCCAATGTTTGACTTCATCAGAGCTTGGAGATTATTCAATGATTCACCTACATGAATTGTAAGGCCACAGTCTCTCTCAAAGCAAGATACGAAGCTTGTCCATTGCTGACTGCACTTTTATCTGAAAATCCCCTGTACAACTACTTTGTTCAAAGCAAAGTTCATTCTCATACACCGCAACTTGCTTCAAAGCCACAGTGCCAAAACAAAACAAAAGACAAGTCAATATTTTTAGTTGCCATGTACAATAGCCATCTCTAATTTGATGTCACCCGACCCAAAGTGATAGTCAACTTGTTCAAACAAAACCACTTGCACATTTGTTGGTAAATGAACATTTGTTGGACCAACAAATATATATGAAGTGTAAAACAAGTGTACGTGCTAGAGCAAAACTGTAAAAGTAACGGTAGTAAAGATTCTAGCATAAAGTGTAGTACCTCTTTCTTCTTTTCCAGTAGCTTTCCACCGTTTCTTTCGTTTCTTCGTTCATGGATTTGAATACCTCAAGTTCCTTGACCTACCACGCCATCAACTTGTCGAAAACAGTCTTGGGATCACCGGTTGTGAGAACGCGGTAGTAGTTGAAGTCTCTCTTAGAACACGTGAAAAAATCACCTTCCACACCCGCTCTGTAAGATAAGAGTTCACTAATTAGTAGTAGGTACAATAGCCTCTGCTCATTGGCCAAACAATCATCTTAAGTTATGGAAACCTGCAATGGTGATCTTAAGTTATGGAAACCTGCAATGGTGATAAGGCCAAAGGGGTGGAGTCAGTACCTTACGCATCGGACCAAGGACTCATCGATTCGATCGGAACTCTCTGACTAGTTCCAGACCCGTTTGTTTAAACAAAGAGATGACAACAGAGCACCGTTTCAACACAGAAACCAGCTGCAGCTGAGCGAGATTGGCACTCTCTGGAGGATGTTCGATCGATGCTCGCCACTGAATTTGGCCTTCGATCGAAAAGTGTGGAGGAAAACTGGGGTGAACAATTTCTAAAACCCAAAGAATCCTCAAACATATCGTACTGAACAATTTCAACACCAATTGAAAATTTTCAGTGACGAAGAAACCCTAGACTGAGAAACACAATAAAATAAAATAAATAAAATTAAAAAAAAATTAAAAAGCGAAGAAGAAAGAGTGTACCTGATGAGAGATGGCCTCATGAGCGACCTTATAGTCATTGTGAAGGATGTAAAGCCCCATAAACGACGCCACCGCAGCTCCGCCGAAGAACGACGCCAACCTCACTCGCAGAACGTAACCCTAACCCATCTTCTCCTTCTTCTTCTTCTTCTTCTCTCCATCGTCGTTTTTTAAATGCGGATTGGGCCTGAGCGGGGCTAGGCGGAACCCAGTATAACTGGGCCTGTGCAGGTTGGTAGATGAGACAATAAGCTTTGATCGCGTGTTCGAACGCGCCATCGCACGCCACCCGGCCTGGATGGATGTGTGGCTCCGTTACGTTGAGATGGAGGAGAAGATACTTGTTAACGCCACTTACACGTCTCTCATCAGTCTCATGAATGGTTTGCTTTCTTTCTTGTCCAAAACTTCAAAGTCGAGGAAACTGTTATCTTTGATTCAATCAGCTCCGTTTCATCTTGTTTGTGTTTTGATTCCTTTTTTCTTTTGTTGTTTCTTGTTAGTGTCTAGATTTCATGTCCCCCTCTTAGGTGTTCTTTTTGTAATTCAATAATTTTTGTTGTACTCAGTGTATTAGCGTGTTCCCATTTATATGAAAAGCTGAATGTAATATATATGCCAGTAATAATAGATATATATTAGTTGCTTCTTGCTTGAGTTACAATCTAGCTAGTGGGATGTAAGATTTAGTTGTACTTTCCACTAAATTTAGAACCCGATTTCCAAAATCTACAAGATCCTCTATGCTCTCCTCTCCTCCTTTACTCTTAGACCATCTTTTAAGTGCAGAAGATGCGAAATGTTGTGTAAAGAAGATACCGTGCAGTTCTAATTAAGTGAAGTGGTCGATGGAAGTGATCCCCTAGTACGTATTAGTTGAAAGCTTCATGCTTCAGTTCATAGTGGTTTACAGCACCCAATTATTAATCTCATGAATATCTAGATACATCGATCATCTCATGCAAAGCTAGCTATATGTCTAGCCCTAGTAGTAGTGCAGCACTGCACCACCGTCCACCAGCAGCTAGCTCTCCTGCCTCTCCACTCTCCAGTCTTGGATTATGCCTGATCTGGGTGGGAGCTAGTCATTTCATTTCACTTCATTTGCTTTTCTTTCTCGGATTCTTACTTCCATTATATAGATATCGATCATGCAAGACTTGTTTTTGATCGATCGAGTTGCTGAAAAGGAATGATTGAAGTAATTCTGTGTAATATAATTGGCGCGGTGCTAGCCAGCCTAACTTAGAACATAACTAGCAAGGTTCTATTTGCTTAAAATGCTACCGATCGACATGAACGGAATATCAGATCGAGTTTTCATCTGTATCAGGCATCGTTGAAAATATATGATAGACTTTGAGGAATCTGTTCTTTTTAGCTAGCTAGGAGAATAGTTTCTATTTGGAAAGCCAGCTATTAAGATCCAGTCATTTCCACGGAAGGAACATAATCAGTAAAGTTGATCGAGTCATGAGAATGTTGTGTCAATTATTAAGCTCCTTAGAGTTGGGTTAGCTAATCACACAGTACTAGCAAAAACTAGCTAAGCTAAGCAAGGTGAGTAGGTGCTAAAATTATCGGGTCCAAAAGTTTGACGGGACAGCTCTAGGTCCATATAACTCATATCGATTTTCATCATTTTACGAAAATAATTACAGACCGTGATATCATGATTTGAGTGATGGATTAATTAAAATTTTGAAATCCTAACCGGTGAAGTAAATTTACGCCCTTAAGATCGATATTATATTTCATTCTTCATGATATCAACTATATATTTGATTCAAGAATCATTCATATATGTAACTTGCAATCGGCGTAAATTTCCATACATAGTACTAATTAAACAATGGAAATCCAATGTACTAGTCGATATTTGAAGTGAAATTAAACCATTTTCAAAAGAGCAATAGTTTCAAAAGCACATAGAGAAAAATGCAACCAAGATCGAGCACAAATAATGTACCCTATACATCCATGCTTGTAATGGCTATGTAACTAACCCCATTGCCATAATACATGCCATCAAATTCGTTAATTCTCTTCATACACGGTTGCAATTGTACTCCCCGTGTTTAGAAACCACTATTAACAATGATGATATGCATTGACCCTAGCTCATTTGGACAGTGCAGTAGTAATGAATCCCTTTTCCACTACTAGCACCACATTTCCAATTTGATCGATCATGGAGACGTACGACATATATATTATATCTCCAAAAGCCAAGACTGGATATTACTTGATTGAAGTCAAAATAAAATGTTCTGTCTGCTGGCCGGTTATCAGTGAATGCTAAATGCCAACGACCTGTTCAACAATCTCCTAGTGCGATCTTGAGCTAGAGGCCCATACAATGTTTCCCAAACGCAAGTTGATGTAATAGGAAGGACAATATATATGAAGAAGAAGAAGAAGAAGAAGAAGAAGAAGACACTGATATTTGCAGCTATGCATGTATTGGTTTATTGTTATGGTTTCAAATTTATTTATCAAAATGAAATGAAACATATTACGTGCTGAATCAACTGTTACGAGGATTTGCTTTGATCGACAACAAAATTTGATAATCGCTAATTTGAAATTTTCTACGGTAGCTTCCAATATATTGATATTGTGCAAGCGACTGCCATGCATGTCAACCTTGAATATCACTTTCCCTCCATTATATATGTGTGTGTTTGTTTAAAGTTAGATTCCAGACAGACAATGATATTTGTTTGGACGGCCGGCCACCAAATGCTAAAGGGTACGTCTAATTGTAGATATCGTTAGTAGCTGATCTCAAGTCTTAACAATCTAATACTAATTTGCTCGTGTCCGAAAGAAGAGAAAAAAAAAAAAAAAAAAACTAATTTTGTCATTACAACCATGATCTAATTAAGGAAGACTCTCCATTAATTGATGTTATCCCAATTAATCTAGGGTTGTGAAATCCACACACCTTAAATTGTAATTCACATACCACATCAGCTTTCTATTTTTAGTAATCGTTTTCATATGAAAACAAAATTTAAGTCATTAAGGACAAAATTTAAGTTATTAAAAATGAAAAGTGGATGTGTGAATTATAAATTTAAGTCTGTGAATTTCACTTCATTTAATCTAATAAGAAAATTGATCTAACTAAGCAAGACTCATTACAACCCTTGAATTTCAGGTTATACTGCAATCTCATCGATCGATCGTTCAACTTCACTTACGTTTCATCGATCACATACTAAGAGAAATGATATAAACGTTGCGCACCATCATGAACTCTTAGTGAAGCTTTGGATTAGGAAGTTTTGTATCACATTGACATCTGAGAAAAAATTATTACAAGAATGCGTTATGCGTATGTAAGAGTGGCAAAGTTCGTTTGGTTGTTCTTAAAAAGCTAAGATATTAAACAATATAAACGTAGACTTAAGGCCAGCCATCAACTGCAGCATATTGATATATCCTTAAATTGATCAAACACTGACGAATCTAGCTTTAGTGGTAATGGTTCTTTTAATCGGGCTAATGACATTTGTTGTGTTAACCAATACCATTATATTCAACTCGAGTAGAGCATGCATGCTCTTTCGGCCAAACTAGAGAAGGAAATTTCAAAGTGTCGAAATCTCATTGATCGGATCTTGCAGAGCAAAGTAGCAGGAGATCGAAACTGATTTGAATTGATGATTTAGGACAATTATTGACGTTTGTACGCCAGCCAATTCGGACTTAATTAGTTGATTTGAAGATGGATAATTATATAATATCGATCACTTGCATAAATTTCCTCAAGTTAACAATACATGGAGCTATTACATCATATAGCAGCTAGAGTGTTCATTATTGGATATCTAATTGCTAAATCTACAACACACTTGATGTCGACCCAGTACGTACGTACTATAGCATGAACTATGGCTTATACCTTATATGTGTGAGAAATTGACAGGAAACTAAACATGAAAACAATTGGTGCTTCAGTTTGCTGTAGCACGCAAGCCATAGTTCAAGGTATCATATATTGACTAATGATGTCCAAGAGAGCATTAATTTATATATAAGATGCATGAATGCAATCCCGGATCAGTTAGGACAAGACGAAGGATTTGATATGTACTATCCGGCACCGCCAGCTCTCTAATTACCTGAAATTAACGGCGACTGGTTCAGCCATATATACATCAGAAAAATCAAGGGGTGAGGGTACCAATATATACGAATTTAACAGATTCATATATATTGGTAGAATGTATCCACAAATTTGTTATTCGTCTCGATCATCAATTTCACTTCATGAATCATGATGATATAGTTATACTAGTTCATCACCATGCATATATGAGTACTAATGTATTGAACCTGCAATGGCTTTGTCGTTCATGTCCCCAAGCTATATATAGCTAGCTTCGTGCATGCACGTAACTACATTTCTCTAGCCATCCCAGAAAATGGCATTGCAGAGTTAAAAGAAAAGTATCATACGCAGAAATCATCGTCTATGTGAATTGAAAAGGATATATATGAAAGTCCGGAAGAGAGACCGATTCAAACTAATTGTGAATCTTATTGGAAATCTATTATTTCTTGCAATTGATGTACATACCAAGCAGAAATAATTATTTGAAACCCCACTATATATCACTCAAATGGAGAGAGCAATAATTTACGTACTGAACTAACTTTTAGATCGACCAATATAAGGAGGAAACCCTGGTAGCTAGCTTGATAGGACACCAATATAAGCTATGTGGATACCAATTTGGGACGAACATGAGGGACAAGCCTCTTAAATTTGCAGCTAGCATGAACAGATTAGAAGCCAATAGATTGAGAGATCGATGGGATAGAGTACTGCTACGAGCAAAGCTAAGGCAGGCACTGAGATCTTGTATACTTCATCATCAACAAGATATAGGTGAATGCTTCACTTTAGTGTAGCAGGCGAGCTAAGCTAGCAGCATTGACATCTAATAATTTTTATCCAGGTTCACCAAAAGATGGCGAGCATTTCTAACATTCACGCACTTGCTACGGAAGGCCCCTACGATACTCATTCTGCAAGTAAAGGTTCTTTATCTATGATAAAATGTGTTCCTAAAGCACTTGAATTCGACAAGATTCACTAGCTGGCTAGCTCTTATCTGAAAATGTGCTAAAGATTCAATTTATTCGATCAACTGCTCATATATATGCTTATAAATATCTGACCCATTAGTTTCGATTCAATGGTCAGTGCGTGACACACAACTACCTATAACTATATATGGTGGGAATGACCAAATGAATGTAATTATAGTCTTATGTATTTTTCATTATGTAATGTAATCTCATAATATATTTCTTTTTTCTTTGGACATGATATAATCTCATAATCAGAAGTAGTCTAAAACCATGCATATATTAAGCCATCCTTCTAAAGGTTGTGCAAAGGAAATAAATAAATAAATAAATATATATATATATATATATATATATATATATATATATATCAATCAATTGGAGATCCTTTTTATTTATCTAATTAATTGAATCAAAGAGTTAAGTAGATCAGTCCATTTAAGATTTTGTTTGTGAAATCTAATAGACGAACAATTCGAATTACATAACTAGTTATATTCCAGTACTGATCGAAGAGAAACATACAAGCTAGTTAATACGAATCTACCCAAATTCATTAATTGAAACATGACTACGAGTGTTGTCCATTACTCTATGATAATTATCATTGGTCACTTTCACATATCCTATATTTATGGATATGCATGGCTTAGATTTATCCTTATATATCACATAAGAGAAACCACATTCACTATCTTACCCGAAAATATGATCGATCACTCTCCTAGTCCCAACCCAATTAATTTCACACCAAAAATCATATGCATTTGTAGATGACATGATTCCGTATACGCAGTCTTAATTTGAGAGAAACTTCAATCACTTCAACAGAAAGGCTAACTGATCTAATCGTGTCGCTTATCTCCTTAACATGCTTGCTCTGTAATTAACCCAGCAGACGCTATCTGTAGGCTGTAGGTACCTCCTTTAACAATATGTATGCTTTTCTTCCGTCAGAAAGGGTTTTTGATATATCTCATTGATTTGGTCCAGTGTTCTTTAAGCACGAATTGACGTATGTTTGATAATGAGGATGACACGTACGTACTTGAATCCATGAGTAAACGTACACTACAGGAAATCTCGTCCTAGGCGATGGAAACAACTCGTCGCCTAGCTAGGCTCTTGGCCGATGAATTATCCGTCGTTTAAGTGTCGTGAGGTAGACACTTAGGCGACGAAACTAAAGTTAGTCGTCGACTAAGAGCGTTTCTACCCGACGAATCTTTTCCTGCCTTGTCGACAAACTGATTCGTCGATAAGAATCTCTGTCGACGGAATGTTTGTGTCGGAAGGATTCTTAGCCGACAAATAGGAAATTGTTCTTAGCCGACGAAATGGTCGTCGGTATGTATGTTTACCGACGAATGTTGCATCGTTCTTAGGCGACGGAATATTCGTCGGCAGAGTTTTAAACCGACGAATTCGTAACAGTTCTTAGTCGACGATCAATCTTTGTATTCGTCGGGTAGGTGGTTTATCTTAGGCGACGAATGTTACTGTTTCTGTCGCCTAAGTAATTTTATTTAGGGTAAAAAAATTTGTAATTTTTTTTTTACCTTATTCACTGTTTCAAAAAATTATAAATCAGTAACAATAACCAAACACATACACATACATATATACCGGAAGCATTGGATTTAGAAAACATATTCATATATTGATCATGATAACTAGATGGATAAATATTGTTCATATATACAAAATAATTAATGAACTAGGTAGAAAATTGTTCATACAATCTAGCTAAACTATGAATGAAGTACTACAAAATCAATAATGTCAATTGGCATTCTCGTCCAATCCTATGTTGTCGCCTCTATCATTATTGTTCTGTGGGGAAACATGTGGAGGAGGAGGAGGAGGAGAAACAACTGGAGGAGGAGGAGGAAACTATGGAGGAGGAGGTGGCATACCTTGGTGCTCATATATGGCTGCAACTTGGGACTGCACAACGCTATACATAGACTCTGCACGCAAGGCACACTGCTGGACCTCTTCGAATTGTTGTTAGGCACGCTCATCTGATTCCTTTAGTCTCCGCTCATAGCGCTCCTGCACCTCTTGGAGTTGCTGCTCATCAACTCTAGGAGGACGACTACGTGAAGTGGAACTATTTGAAGAATGGCTAAAGTCTCGCTCGCCTCCTCGTCCCATCTCTCTGATCTCCTTTCCTTTCCGAGTTTTGAGCACCGTACCCAACACCTCATTTTGTTAGGACTGAACATTCTCCATAATCTCCTCCTCCGTCGCGTCAGGGTGTTGTTCCTTAAATGCATCCTTTCGTTTATTGACCTCAACAACCATGCCATTCTGCATTTAAAATATATCAATTAATAAACAAGTTTGCTCAACATTTCCATTAGTATCTAAAATAGTAACACTTGAAGAAAAAAAACATCAGTAGCAGTAAGCAGGGGTGCCTGCATGCGCGCCCCAGGGTGCATCCTGAAACGCGCATGCAGGCACCCCTGCTCTCTGCTACTATATATAGTTATATAACACTACTCATATATAGATAACTCAATCTTATGCCTTCCAATTACTAGTCTCTAATACACCAAATCTAGGCTTCTCACCTTAAAACTAGGCTTCACGCTAATCCCATCACATGAAAACTTAAAACACACCCTAAAACTATACATCTTAATTAATGACAATGATAATAACATTTTTTGTTTTGTTTTGGAAGAAGCAGGAAAACATGACATTCTAATTGGACAGTGCCTACATTCAACTTAATAGTCTCATATATATATCAATAGCCGGATTTACACATGCTTGAACCATTTGCTAAGCTTACATAATAGTAAAAGAAAAGACACTTACATATTTTTTGGTCGTATCTTCATCACCGGCCCTGACATAGGTCTTCTCAAAACCTTTAATAATTGGAAGTTGCTCCCCTTGTATTCTGAGTTATTCCATTATGTAGATGATAGGAGAAGACCCTGTGTGGTGGTGCATAGTCTTCTCCCCACGGTTCTGCTTGTTTGCCAAGGAGAGTCTCTAATACACGAAAAAATATTAAATAGATTAGTAAAATACAAGGGAAACAATGAAGGTAATTTAAAAAAATACAAGGGAAACAATGAAGGTAATTTAAAAAATCACCTTGAACGCATCTGACTCGAAGTGCTCGCATAGAAACTCCCACTGGTCCTCTCTCCCAATGAAATCTGAAGGCATGCCAAATGGCCATTCCTTCAGATAAGCTTTGTGACACTGGTATTTCCAGTCCTTGTACTTCTCCTGTGCCCTCTTCAGTATCCAATTGAACATCGGCTCATCATTTTCATCACACTCGTACTTCGGTTAAGTAACAAATAAAAAAAAATTCTCATGTTAAGCACTGAAAAATATAATAAAAAAATTTAATTAAGTAAATTTACTTTTCAAACTGTTTTCAGTTACATACTGACATTGCATTCCACACCTTCCACTTCTCCTCCTGATCAAGGTTGTAGAACGTCTTTGCCCTCATTCCCACCAGACTCCGTATGGCGGAACCGATATCATGCGCCACCAAGTTGTTTATCCCTCTCACGCTAAGGCCTTTTACACGGGGGCAATACTCCAGCTTGATCTTCTGCCCCGTTTGTGCAACGATATCCTCCACCTTCTTTCCAGAACATAAACACCGCTTTTTTTTCGGGGCCGAAGCTACAATTAATATATATATACAAAACATTAAGATATTTAATGCTATAAGACAAATACATCAATTAATAAACAAGTTTGCTCAACATTTCCATTATCACCTAAAACAATAACACTTGAAGTAGTAAGCAGTAAACAGGGGTGCCCGCATGCGCGTCCCCGGGTGCACCCCAGGGCGCGCTACTGGAACCCCGGGGCTCGCATGCAGGCACCCTAGGGCACGCATACAGGCACCCCTGCTTACTGCTTACTTCTTCAAACAGTTTTTGCTTCAATCTTATTATTATCTATCTCTCCCTTGCATCCGAAACTATCCAGAATCACATATATAAATTCCATATGCAAATCATTGTTCTTAGCTTGTTCATAAAACCAAAAATTCTAAATTAGCATCATATAATAACTAGACTTCTTAATTGCACTTAGACTTCTACAATTCACTTTAGAAATTCACTACAATTCACCAAAGCACACCAAACTCTCACCAGCTATAATTCAACTGCTCTACCAACACATTTATAAAAAAAATTTGTATATACAAAACATTAGGATATTTAATGCTATAAGACAAATTCTAATAAATTAATACAAGTATAAGAGGAATTAATATATTTACCTGTTGGGCTTCTAACTTTCAAACGAACGCTGCCGACGATGCGTCTTGCAGATTCGGGTGCCGGTGTAGATGATGGAGATCCCGTTGAACTACTGTCAACGGTAGGGGGCCGCATGATCAAGGGGGGATCCCCTAGTGGTACTGTCCCAGCCGGCATGGGGGTAGGGCGGCTGTTGCTGCTAGTTGAGCCGACGCTCTGCCGTATAGACTCCATCAAAGCACTGACCTTAGTGGCTCGGTCCTTCCTCTTCCCCATGATCACCATCTTGCACATGAGTAACACACAATTGTTAGTAAATGAGTTCAGTTATAGATAAAGATTATGAAAAATTCTTCATAGAAAAGCATACATGCAGGTTGATCAAACCCATTGTCTTTCTTCACCTTTTTTTTTTTAAGACTTGATGCATTGTGGATACAGAAAACACTAACAAAAGCTGTGAGCCACTTAAGGAGAAGATACAATGTGATATTGGTATTTTTTTTTTATAATTTATAAAAAAAAAGAAAAAAAAGAAGAAAGGAAAGCATAGGTATGAGAGAAAGGTGCATACATATATGATAAAACAAACAAAGATTAAGTGAAGATTTCAGAATTTCTTGATACAAACTATCAACTTTCAAAAATCATAGCTAAATATATTTAAATCGTTTCTATGAAAAATAGTCCATAGAAAAGCATACATGAATAACAAACCATGATAATTTCTTCACTTTTTTTTTTTTGGATAATTAAAAAAAAAACATAAATGCATAAAGCATACAGGTTTCCCGTTGATCTATCTTTCTCATGCAAGTTATAAACATTTCATGCATGTGATCAGTTGATCACTAGTAAGGTACTTCTTAAATGCATAAATGATATTCCTTTGTAATATATATACTTGCAATTTGATGGAACAAAACCAAAGCAAATTGCTCAAAGCTTAAACACCAGATAAAATGAAAGCTTATAGAAAGATAAACAGACTTGGAGTTGGAACTGTCAAGAGAAAAGGTCTGCAAGAAGCAGCAACCAACAACTAGAGGTTTTAACCAGAGAAGTTGAGAAGCATGAAGCTCAAAGTATAACATATTAGTCGCATTTGGTAGATTCTAGGCTACCTGGACCTTAGACTTCTCTCAGTAGCTTAGATAGGTACTGAAACCCAAAAGTAAGCATGCTGGCCAAAATCTAACCATTAGGTCTTGAAGTTCAGGAAAGATGCACATTATAACACAAGAGTCAGCCAATAACCAAATTTTATTCTTTTAATTGAGTGTATACTAATTACTAAATCTTAAACCCTCTAATATATGTTGTCCTCTCTGATTTTTGCAAGAAATCCTATATGGCTAATTTTCCATCTTTTCTATCTATTCAGTTTCTTAATACTCCTACTATCTAAACTCTAAAGTCCAAAATCTCATCACCATAATCAACCTTTTTCCTACTTCAATACAAAGGTCCTTTCATCTCATTCGTCTACGGCTACTGTAATGTACCTTGAAGTCCATATTGACAGATTCTTCCGCCCATCTCACCTCAGTTAGGACCCCAAGTCCCCTTATGCAAAACATATGTTACATATCTGCTCTATACCTTTCATACAGGGCATTCTTCCAATTCAGACAGAGACACACATATGAGGAACTAAATTAGCTAATTAAGCCTGATTCCAAACCAGGATACCTGCATTACGTTTCGAGTATCAATCTCATATGTCTACTACACATGATTCCTACCATTCTTAGAGCTAGGCAACCAAATTACGACGACTAGTTTCCATTCTTAGACTTATATGAACTCACACTTAACTTTCATACAATACTCATAGATTAGACAGAAAGATTTTACAGAATGAAGCAATTTGAATAACTATTACAAGAGAATACAGACCTTAGTATCGGGGATTAAGGATTGATGAGGTGGCGAGACTGGAGGTGGTGAGAAGGTGAGAAGGTGGGAGAAGCGAGATCAGAGCGGCGGGTGGATGCGGTGGCAAGTTCAGTTGCGATGACTGATGCAGGTGGATGCGGTGGATGTGGTGGCGGCTGCGATGACTGCTCGGATCGATGATCACCAACGATCGGTGGATGGTGGGGTCTCCGACGGGTCGAAGCGGTGGATTCAGGCGCTATCGCAACTCTGTAGGAGATTTGAGAATTTAGGGATTGGAGTGTGGGTTTCAGACGAAGAAAAGACTAAATGTTGCTGTATCGATTTTATCTTAGCCGACTGAAATATTCTGTCGACTAAGAAAAATATTCGTCGCCTAAAAAAATTTCAATTTCGGCAAAAAAAAAAAGGCGCAAAATACACCAGCCTAATATTTTGGTATCCTAGGCGACGGAAACAACCACTTTCCGTCGCCTTGGTCTGACTAACCCGACGAATTATTCAATTTCCGTCGCCTTGGTTATCCCAAGCCGACGAATTATTCAATTTCCGTCCCCTAAGTAACAAAAATTTAATTTACCCGCCTAATATTTCAGGGATCCTAAGCGACGGAAAGTGGACTTTCCGTCGTCTTAGGAAATCTAAGGCAACGAATTCTTCATGTTCTGTCGACTAAGTATATTTTTAAAAATTATGGACATTTTATTATATTTACATCTGAGTATTTTCGTGTAACTTTTCAAACTAAACCCAACTGTAACTCCACGTAAGTATTCGTACATCAAAAAGCATACATATGCATTTTAAAAATTACACATGTAGAAATTAAAACTGAAAATTTGCATGAATAATTAATGGTTACAAATTAATTTAAAAATACATATCCGAAGTTATGCCAAATTAATACAAGTAGATTAGACCGATCGAAATCCATAATAATGGTTACATTAATCGTAATCATGATAATCTGAGTCATCCGAATGATCATCCTCCTCAGTTTGGTCAGAATACTCATCATCTTCTATGTATTCGTCATCTATGAAGTCGTCGTCATCATGATTGAGGTTGCATTATAGCGAGTTCAATTCAGATGGTGTAACTAGAATGTAACCTATGATAGCCGGAGCGTGTTGGTTGTTGACACGAATATCCTCAATATCGGGGACTACATGTGGAGATTCCTCTTGATATGGTCCATTCGGTTGATCAGTTGTTGGTTCACTAGGCCCACTCTCATCATCCCCTCCCAGTGTAGCTGCACTCCAAATATTACTATGTGACATCACCTGCACCACTTTCCAACCCTCATCCATAGCCGAATCATCAAGATAAAACACGTGTTTCGCTATGGTGGCAAAAATAAACTGCTCATTCTTATACCATACATTGTTTGAGACCACTGATAACAAGCCACGATCCATAATTGTACTCCTTCGTCTGGTTGGGTCAGTATTGAATCATTTGCACTTGAACAACACGACTGGCATACCCTTGCCGTAGATTAGTTTGATGACACTGACAAGAACCATGTAGTAGTTCAAACCCAAACCCTCAACCATGACTCCATTGTTTTGGGTGACATGGCCTTCATCTCGTTCTGACGTCACAAACTTAACACCGTTCACAAAACAGCACGAACTCTGTGGCTTTGGGGTCCTCCAGCCAACAAGTGCAACTTCGGGTCGTAAGAAACAGGAAAATGTTGTAGAATGTGCATCATCTGTAACAATTTTAAGAGCAACGTTACATTATGTAATATCAAGAAACAACATATATTTAATTTATGTAACTCTAAATATATAGAGATAGAAGAGGTACCCAAATAGGGAAGTAATTAGGAAATCTCTTTTGTGTATGGTTTCGTTACCATCCTGCCTTTCCAAATGGGACTTCAAGTACCGCTCGGCTTCGTCGTAATGTTGAAGGACAGACCAATGAGCCTCTGTTGGGGTCATTTTGAACAGAGGTTGCTAGATTTGCTTGAATGGCTTGTTTTCCTCTTTATACCTCTTCTGAGTTCAAGGACTGGGCCTAAAGCTTCAAGGAGCTTTATGCATGTTTTCCCCAGGATCTCTCATGCAGTAATATTGGCTTGCTGCGGGGATGATAGCCTGCTACGGTGACATGTTGCTTGTGATCTGGAGGCATGAACGTGATATGGTTTTGATTGCACGATAGATGAATGAACAAAATACATAAAAGAGCTTGCAAGATGACATGAGGCGTGGAAGCTAGAAGCACATGAGTTGCAGAAGATGAGAACTGGCTATGGCTAAAAGGTTTGCTGCGGGGTAATCTATTGCAGTGAGCAGAAAAAGGATCTGGTGGTGTTTGATGGGTTTGAGGGTGTATAGAGCTTGAGAATGGTTTTGGATTGGAGGCTAGGGATGCTTGGCTTGATGCTTGAGGCTTGTTTATGTGATCTAGGATGTATTGCTTAGGGTTGTATGTTCTGCTGCCTGAGTTGTCCCCCACTTGCAGCAACTAAAGTCTTTATTTATAGGCTGAAGGGGGTGAGGCTAATACACAGGTGAATGAGATAAAACCATTGGATATGGAAGAGAACTACAATTTTAAAGCCAAATTGACATATCATGGTGTTAACCACATGATTTAAGGGATGTGTTGAAGTGTATAATTGGGGTAGCAGCCTAGCAGGTCTTGGGAATGGCTACTGTGGAGTTGAATTGATAAAAGGGGAAGTCAGAAAAAAGTGATTAGCTCATAGGAAGGAGTTGTTTGTCACCTTTGGAAATAGGGATAACTTGTGCAAGTGGACTGAGAATATATAGATAATAGAAGAAATTGACTGAGGCTTTGTGTCTGGTGTAGAAGACGAGGAATAGCTGCAGGGTAAAAGTAAGGATGATGGAGACTTGTGCTTGACGTGGAGGACAAGATTACTACGGGTAATTGGATAACTAGGGATAACTATTGCGGTGAAAGTATTAGGCTATATTTGGTCTTATGGGTTTGGGTTCTTAAACAATTTAGGTTGTTGGGCTTGGATTTTGGTCCCAAGTCCAAAATCGCCAACAACTGAAATCGAGAATGAGTCTCATGTACTTCCGTTACCTTCCACACCACACCTAAACTTGTAAGCCCCATGGTTGTGGCTTGGGTCCACATGCGTGGCATAAATATTCGAATAAATATGTAACTTTTGTATTTCGCCATATTTATTCGAATGTGATTTGCATGTGTATTTCTTTATTGAGCTTGGTGTTTGAGCCAGAGGGCATTTTTGTCCAAGTAATAATACTTTACTGGATTGTAAAATGTCCATGCGAATATTAGTTACGTTCTTGGTCCATGTCACAACCGGCGAGCCCAAATTCTTTGGGTTTACAAGTAATGGCCCACCAGTGAGGCCACGCGAGTTGAATTACACAGTTCGTGTGCGGAATGGACCACGCGAGCTGAATTATACAGTCCGCGCGCGGAATGGACTTTGCGCGGAATACAGATCTCGCACGCGGAATGACTTCGCGTGTATGCAAGGCGAAGTGATACTTCGCGTAAGAGTGGAGCCCTAGGCGAGGTGGAGTACATCGAGACGAGCTGGCGAACTGGCTCGCATGGGAAACTTCGCAAAGAAGCCACAGGCGAAGTCTGCGTATACCACACTAATCGTTGAAGACTCTCACCAGTTTTTGACATGTTTTGGGCCAATCACTGCGGCCCTTATTAATTAAAAAACCTTCTTTTGGCTCGCGAGTTAGAAAAGCCCGCAAGATGGTTTGAATCCGCGGCCCGCGCGGGTTAGCGATGTCCTTGTGGAATATTGATTTTTTAGGTATCGACAGCCTCTTTGATCTCAGCATTACTTAATCTTTCAGAATTACTTAACCTGCCATACGATTGAACATCGTTGGAAACAACTGATAGATTGAATTGCTGGCTACTACCCGCTCCAGGTGATTCCCCCACTGTGTCTTCATCATTGAGATATGCGCTGTAGTAAGTTACGCACTCAGCCTGAATGTATGCCATTGTGATCGACCCTTCAGGGAAACGTTTGTTTTTGTTCTTCTTCTTGAAATCCCCCAGTTGCCTACAAAACAGATATTTATTAATTCTCTTATAATAAATATTTTTTAAAAATTATCTTAATTTGAAATGATGATTAATTAGAATAAATATGAGTGCATACCTCTCATTTGGATAGCACCAGGTACACTGTACCGAACCAGCAAGCAACACTTGTTTGAGAATGTGGATCATGAGGTGAATCATGACGTCAAAGAAAGTTGGGGGAAAGATCCTCTTCAGCTTGCACATGATGTACACAATGTCTTCTTACAATGACCGAACATCAGACTTTTTAAGCTCTTTAGCGCATATCCACAGAAAGAACTTTGACAAAGCCACTAACGTGTCAACCACATCACTATGCAAATACGGTCTAATGACCACGGGAAGAAGACGTTGCAGCAAAACATGATAGTCATGAGTCTTCAACCAAGTAATCTTATTTTCCCCCTTCTTAACACATCGAGCGATATTCCCTGCATACCCATGAGGATACTTAACGTTACAAAGCCAATGGAACACTTTCACCTTCTTCTAAGGATGGACTGTGTAGCCTGCTTGAGGCATTATGGCTTTTTTTTTGTTTTTTTGTTCTCTATTAGCCATAGCTGGGGCCGTATACCCATTTTCTTAAGATCAACACGGGCTTTGGGGGTGTCCTTAATCTTATCTTTGAGATTCAGAATTGTTCCAAGAACGCTGTCACAAACATTCTTCTCTATGTGCATGACATCCAAGTTGTGTCTGATTTTCAACGTCGACCAGTAAGGCAATTTAAAGAATACACTTTTGTGCGTCCAATACTTAAACTCATCAGGCGTGAGAGGATTCAAGTCGGTTACATCTTTACTGGTGCTCAAATATTCGAACAAGTGCTGGTTAAACCTATCCAAAATCCACTCACCAGACCTCTCTGGGGGTTTCGAATTATGCTCCTCAGTCCCATCAAATGCCTCAGCATCCCACCACCACTCGTGATCCTCGTCAAGCCACCTACGAGATCCCAAGAAAAACATTTTGTCGGCGTGGCGACTAGAAATGATGTCATCTAATCATACCGGGCAAGCCTTGTACCCCTTAGTTTGTTGGCCAGACAACATCCCGTAAGCTGGAAAATCACTGATGGTCTAAATAACAGCTACTTTCATCGTGAATGAAGTTTGACTATGCCTGTCAAAAGTAGGGAGTCCATTTTCCCATAACTCCTACAACTCGTCAATCAATGTCTCATGTACACATCCAAGCACTTTCCTGGAGAATACGGCCCTGGAACCATAAGCATAAGAACATTGTACTCCTTCCTCATACACATGTTGGGAGATAGATTGTACGAAAATACTATCACAAGCCAAATGTTGTAAGACAAATTCATGTTTCCAGTAGGATTGAATCTGTCTGTTGCAAGTCCGAGTCTGACATTTTGACAGTCTCCAGCAAATTCGGGAAAAGAACGGTAAAAGTGCTTCCAAGCCTCCCCGTCTGCGGGGTGTGTGAGATTATCCGGATCTATCCTCTCCTCTCCCTGGTGCCTTGCCTGGTGACATCTCATATGCTTGGCCGTATGTGAAGACATGTACAGACGCTGCAGACGAGGACCCAACGGGAAGTAACAAAGAACCTTCCTAGGAATGGGCGGGTTTTTCTGTTTAGATGAAGTGGAAGCTTTATACCTTGGCTCGTAGCAGTGTGGGCACTCAACGTCATCCTTGTTTTCTTTGTAATACAAGATGCAGTTATTGACGCAAGCGTCTATCTTATGGTGATCGAGATTGAGGTCAGCCAACATGCTTTTTACCTGGTGGAAATTTTCCGGACAACTGTTACCTTTGGGAAGCACTTTCTTCATAAGTGCAATATCCTCATCAAAACATACGTTACTCTTTCCCCGTTTGTTTTTTATCTTCATTTGCTCCATGACAGTACCCAACACAGTATGCTCACTGCCAAGATACAATGGGGTTTGTACTTCCCGTAGAAGCTTGTTGTACTTATCATAATCACTGCTGTAGTCAATGTGGGAGACATTAGGGAATGTGTCAGGGGCGTTGTCATAAACAACATTTTCCTGATATCCTGAAGCGGCGAACGGGAAGACATCGTTTAAGAGGTTCATCACAGCAGAGTCCCCGTAACTAGCATTGGAAGATCATGCATGCTGATTATGTTGTGCTTGAATTTCTGCAAGTGTAGGCATTTGAATTTGATTTTCGCCGTGCCATGTCCATGTGGTATAACTAGGACAAATACCGTTTAGTGCCAAGTGAGAGTACATGTCTTCATATCTTACTGGTTTCCGATTGAGACATTTGTTGCATGGACATATGTAAATAACTTTGTTTGGAGGACTATGTAGACGCACGAACTCAAGAAAATCAAAAATGCCTCTCATATAAAGAAGGGACCCCCTCCCTAATTGCATCCAGCTCTTGTTCATGTTGTACATTATAATAACAGGAAACAAAAACAAATAATAAAAAAATGGTGAATAATAAACGGGAGTATATATATATATATACTTAATTATTATTATTATTATTATTATTATTATATATATATATAAGATATATTAATGTACGTTGTTCACACTTACAATCTTCACCTTATGCCTTCGGTTAGGGCCCTAATCCCGTTTGAGAGCATATGACATTGTGATTTCGTTTGTTGTTGGGGCATTTCGAATTCGCATATGTGAGAAAATTTCAGCAGCATCTCCCTACAGTTCCCCAAGTGCACGAATATCTATACCTAATATGCACTCGAGGAACAATAAAGGAAGATCTTGTCGAAATATATATACCCACAACCGAAAACGAAACGCACCAACAACAAACGAAATCACAATATCATATGCTCCCAAACTGTCCAAATATGAGACAATTCGAAAATCATTTTGTTAGACACAGTCATAACATAATGGTTCTCGAACGAGATTTCTAAGGAGAGTATAACAATATATATTGATGAATGTATAAGAATATTATAATTCTTAATTACATGATTAATCATTTTATTTTTTATCATTTGAATACACAAATGATTTGCATGAAAACGAAAATTTGATAAACATATTATTCATATAATTATTAATCATACGAACAAAAGCTAATATAATATATATATACCCTAAAAATTATACACACACAAAAGTTAGATATATATATATATATATATATATATATATATATATATATATATATTATACACACATATTATACGTACGTAAAAACATATTATACACACAACATATACGTACAAACATATTCAACATGTATATATATACACTATCAAATGTTACATATATCATGCATGCATCAAGCAATCCAGTAATTTGACCGGCAAAATTGGACCGCCGGCAAAATCGTCAGAAAATATATATGCATAAATGAAGAAAGTAGATGAATTAAAGTAGTTACATACCAATTAGGAGAGATGCATCTCTTGAAGATCGATCAAATTCATGAAGAAAGGCTTCCAAGACTAGATTTGGATCTGATGAATTATGTGAGGGGGGAAGGAGTCATTCTTTCTTTCTGCATTCTCTTCTGGGCAGAAGGTGTATAAATGATGTGTTTAATTAGCCGACGAAATATTCCGTCACCTAAGACAAAATGCATCGGCAAAAATATATTCGTTATGCGATGTGTCAAGCAATAATTCAATTTCTTAGTCGACGGAAAAGTTCGTCACCTCAGAAAGACATATTCGTCGCCCAAGACTTACTTAACCGACGAAACCTTGTTCGTCGCCCAAGACTAACTACGCCGACGGAACATGCTTCGTCGCCCAAGATTATCTTTATCGACGGAACTGTTTCGTCGCCTATAACAATCTTAGTCCACGGAGTCTTTCGAAAGTAAACTTCTGTCGCCTAAGATGTTCTAAGCCGACGAATATTTACCGACATAACGTATTCGTCACCTGTGGTTTACTTAGCTGACAGAACTTAGACGACGAATGGTGTTTCGTCGAATAGGAATATCTTAGTCGACGGAAGTTCTCTATACTGATTTTCCGTCGCCTAAGTAGATCTTAGACGATATATGTGGTTTCCTATACGACGGTTTTGTTTCCGTCGATGAAGAAGAATTTAGGCGATGGAATTTTTTTAATTTCGTCGGCTAAGTCATTATTTCCTGTAATGGTAGGTATATATGTTGCACATACATGAGCTCCACATACATATGGTGTCAATATTATTTCTGTTGCAAATAACCAATGCAAATTGCGCACAAATTGGTCTCGATCTCTAGTAACTAGGAATATGTAACTGCTTTCACAATAGAGTTTTTTTCGACAATAGAGTTCACAACAGAGTTCTTCGCTTGTCTTGGCTATACCATCTTCTATATATATGCAAGCAAGATACTCGATCATTCATTACTAATGTAGTTTTTTCAACTAATTAGCTATTAGCTAGTATGATAACCGACTTCTTCCTCCATTATTAGACAACATACAAATCTCAAATATATATACGAAAAATAGAACTTACACCAGCTGAAAATTCGTGTAAACTTCAAATAAACACAGTACGTACAAGTTTTTTTATTTTTTTATTTTTGTTACATAGTAATTGCCATGACCAACCCCATAATGTGATATATGGGGGACCCCTACGGATTTGCCAAAGTGCACAACTGCTAGATGTGCTTTGTCACCAAACTTGTGTTGTACACATTCTTACCAAAAAAAAAAAAAACTTGTGTTGTACTCATAGCTAGTTAGCCAGGGAGGGCTGAAAATAATTTTCAACAAAAGCAATCGACTTTTCCCATCCTTCAAATACATGCAACAAAGCTTTTGAGACTGAAGTAGTCTTTGTGGTTCCCAAAAGGATAGAGTGAACAAGATTGACTTCATCAGTGATGAGATCATTTGCAATAAGTTAAGAGTGCTGTGCAGGAGTCTGTTCTGGCAACTAGCATAATCTCAGATTAACTAAACCCATCGCTTCTCTCTTAATTGTAATTAATTTGAGAGAAAATCTGACCTTAGACTGTATTATTTCTTGGAAAGAATAATAGTTAAAGAAAGATTGAAAAGGAAGATTATGGAAAAGGCACTAGCTAGCTGTAAACAATGTCAGGCAACCGCAACGTGTAAAATTGAACTGAAAAGTTGTATGGATTATGATCCACTCCTGGCCTTGTTTATATGGTGCTGCTTTGGAAAAAACTGGGAAAAAGAGTGCGTCTTGATCTTCAAGAGGGACCTTTCCAAAGTTTTAAAGTTCAAAGTTGAATAACAAAGCATAGCAACACCTGGCACACTTGAACACCTTCGTTCATCGTTTACATGATAAGAATGGAGACCATAAAGTACTCCCCGAATCAAATTTACTGTACTTATACAGTAAAAAGGCAAACAAATAAGCGCTGTAAAACAAGAATGCTCATTCTATATCTTTTCTTCCCGTTTCTTATTCTATGGAATTTTAGAATTGGTAGCTAGATTGGCCAAAACTATCAAAGCAAACCAATTTTGGTGATCACCTTTTCCTAACTCATAGATAAAAATGAGAAATGAACAAGAAACCATAGCATATAAAAACATTGGTTCACAATCTCAAAAAGAGAAAGATTTATTATTTTAAGTATTGAGCATAAATTCCCGGGTTTGAACTCCCCACTCAATTAAACATATCATAAGAACATAATAAGGCAAATTTTGTGAGTCGAGTACATGCAGAGGACTCAAACTTGAGGCCATGCTCGATCCAATAATCTTCATAATCTTTCAGATTGCAACATATATTCCTGACCAAATCCAACTAATCAGAGAGATGCTTTGCTGTTTTTGCATACAACACGTCATTAGTGAGAGTAATTAGCATAACTACGCCACCAACCAATAAGTGACTACTGCTTGGTGATTCCAATCCAAAAAAAATTTAGGAAAAAAAAGAAGCTTGGCTACCTTTAGATCGACGGTGACATGTGCAGCACCTTTGGGAGGGACCAAAATAAGCCCTCCTTTTATTAGAAAGACGACAGAGCCTCAGCCACTATCTCATAGTATGAATAAGCATTTGACACCTAGAAAAGAGCACAAGCTAATTAAGAACCCACACCATAACACCCTTCCCCTCTCTTTTCAATTTTCCTCAAGAACCACCACCAAATTGAAGGAGCTCGATTGATATTATACCCTACAGGAGAAAAATCCTAAAGCGATGGATGGAATTAGATAGAAATAAATATGGGTTCTCTGGTTGAACTTTGAAATTTAAGTTTATATATATATGCATGTATTGTTTAATTTCGAAACATAAGTGGATGATGATGATAGGCATAATGATATAGTCTTAATTAGTGGCTTCGTTAATCAAATATATGTTAGTGTTTGGGTACTGTCAACTCTGACCCCATGAAGCATATATAGTTTCTTCAGTGGCAGTGTCCTACATATGTAATGTTCTAATTATAATGAACATCGTTGGGATTTTGATCATATTTATTAGGTTCATGATCCTCAAGGGCACATGGTACGTTTTGTATTCGAAATTTGGAATCAGCTTAGCTAGCTAAAGCTAAGAAAGGGTGATCGAAAGGATGCACTACTTTCTGTCTGCAGGTGCTTCAATTCCATTTTCGAAAAAGCTCTACGAGAGGTCGAGAGTGGAAGATGAATTATTACCTCTTTAGCTTCAATTCTCAAGCACGAATCAATTATAATATATGAGCAGTCAATGTGTCAACTATATATATTTAGGGTTATTTGTGCGGTACCTAGGAAATTAGGGCATACACAAAATACCATGCTATCTTGATGACATGTGACATCTCTATGTTTTATGGATCATTGACATCAAATCGTGCAAGTCCATATGAAAATCTGGAATACGAATCTACTAGTTAGAGCTAGCTAGTAGGATCTGTATTTTGTTCCGTCTTTTCAAGCAAAGTATATATTTTACAGGGAAAACCCTAGCTTACGTACATTGCACCACCCTTTAATCATATCATTACCACCTTTGTCAAATTATAGGAATATTTGATAAACAAATCTTTGACAAATTGTTGTTTGAAAATAAGGAAATTTCTGTTAATTATACGGTAGCATATACGCAGTAAGCTGTAAACCGTCAAATCATTATAATTTTTGAATAATCCGACGGTTCACGATCTACTTATAACGGTGAAGGAACAGCGGCAAACCCTGAAAATAATAGGGAATAATGGCCTGGGATCGAGAATATTAGTAGTCATTTATAAATGGCGAGCAGCTGAGGCGCACAGCATATATAGTAGTATAAAGCTTTGTGTTGTTTAAGCTGTGGCAGAAGCTAAAACCTAACAAATGCCTTGCCTTCGAGTTGACACGTATGTATCCCAACTGAGCCCTAAAGTAGGAAAAGATCGAACACACTACTGTTATTCATGAATATAATACATACATATATGCATGCATCACCCTCAGAAACTAGCGGCACGACCCTAAAGTTACAGGGCACCACCGGTATATAGGACTCCCCCCTCCCCCATATATTATGACCCACTAAAAATCCCAAGTGGTCTGTTTCTCGTGTGCCCAGCTCCCCTCACTTTATAAGGAGTCATCACATGACTTCCATTTGCATGTGATTGATCGATCTAGCTAAGCATTCTATCTTTCTCTTCTTCCTCATCCTCTCTGTTACTCAGCTTCACTTCTTCTCGTCTCCTCTCTCTTCTCCGGCCGTCGATCTCCGTTTCCTAGCTTTCAAAGCAATGATACCACCGGAGCAGGAAAACACCATGACAAACACCAGTAGTACTCCACCTAACAAGTCTAGCATGCTCTCTAATGTAAGCCGGTCTGAAAATTACCAGACCGGCTGGGTTCATGCGGAACCTTCTCCCGTAAGTATTAACGGAAGCCCGCGTCTGGCGCCAGACGACATGCCGGAACAACCCCGTCCGGGTACTCCGCATAGAGCTTCCGTCTTGCGAGAGTCCCTGCGCCCCGTCACACTTAAGGTAACGGAATTGTTCTTATCTCGTCAGACATGTTATGTTGTTATGTAACTAGGTTGGTTACGGTGGATTAAATTTTTGTCAGAGGTTTCATAATAATGCAGCTGCACTGTAATCTGATGCATGTGGTTGTTTATGTTTGCAGTTCGAAGACGTCACCTACAGCATTAAGCTCGAACCGACAAAGGGCAGTTGCGTCAGTTCATATAATAAGCCAAAGCAAACACGAAATCTGCTGAATGGGGTGAGTGGGATTGTGCGACCGGGTGAGCTTCTGGCAATGCTGGGGCCCTCCGGCAGCGGCAAGACCACTCTCTTGACTGCCCTCGGCGGCCGCTTGCCGGGAAAAATCACCGGCAAAGTGACCTACAACGGCCAGCATTTCTCAAGCTCCATGAAGCACAACACTGGCTTCGTGACGCAAGATGACGTTCTGTATCCTCATCTAACTGTGCTCGAAACCCTAACATATACTGCCCTTTTGAGGCTTCCAAAGCAGCTGAGCAAGCAAGAGAAAAAAGAACAGGCCGAGATGGTTATGGAGGAGCTCGGGCTGACCCGGTGCCGTGACAGTGTTGTTGGCGGGCCTTTGCTACGTGGGGTCTCGGGTGGGGAGAGGAAACGGGTCAGTATCGGGCAGGAGATGTTGGTTAACCCAAGTCTTTTGTTCCTAGACGAGCCCACCTCGGGGCTCGACTCCACCACAGCGCAGCGTATAGTTGCTACGCTGCGCCGCTTGGCGAGGGGTGGGAGGACGGTGATCACCACTATCCATCAGCCCTCGAGCAGGCTGTATAGGATGTTTGATAAGGTGGTGGTGTTATCGGACGGGTGCCCGATATACAGCGGGCATGCGGGTCGGGTCATGGAGTATTTCGGGTCCATTGGATATGAGGTCGGGTTCAATTTCATCAACCCGGCTGATTTCTTGCTTGATCTTGCTAATGGTAAGCATCATCTTCAATTAATTTCATAATTACCTTTACATTTCTTTTCCGATAAATAATTTTCCTTAGCTTTTCCCTTATCCCGTTATGGAACTTAATTATTAAAATGCATATAGTGCTTGACAATATAATAAATCCCACTTTGACCCATTATAGAACTTGATTGTTATTAGTCCTCAGTGCATTTGACAATTTTTATTTTTTATGTGAAAGTGCATCTAAAAACATAATAATTAATAAGTCCCAGAATGTGGTGGAGTATCTAAATATCTAATAATAGCAGACTGTGGAAGAATTCAGAGAGAGATATATATATATATATATATATATATATATATATATATATCGTACAGATTTGTAAATAAAGTGATAAGAGCATTATTTATCTTGGAAGAACAAAATGATCAAATCAGCTAATTGCAGGATTTTGATAGTGGTTGTTAGACCAGTGATGAGAAAACATCACTTATCACTAATTAAGAAAGTTAAGGATATGATGTTGCAAATTTTGAACATGTCAACCTCACTGCCCACCCACAAGACACAAGTAGCTATAGTCACTATGACCATGTCATGAAAGTTTTGAGGTATTTGGCCTTTTTAACTTGCGGCTAATTAGGTAAGAGTCCATTTTCATAAGAGTAATGTTACCATGTTAGTGCTGGGTGTGTGAGTGGTCCAAAAAGGTTTACAACTTTCACTGGACCAACTGCCTTGTGATGATCATAGATAGAACAGAGAGGGCAAAGGGAACCATCTGTTTAATCAAACACTTTAATTTACTTGTGTGTTAGTAGTAGAAAATGTTGATTAATTAGTTTGAATTGTTTTGGACAAGCAGGTATAGCACCTGATGCTAAACAAGATGATCAACTAGAGTATAATGGCAGATTAGATCACCACGAAGAACAAAATAGTACTAAGCAGTTTCTGATATCATCCTATAAGAAGAACCTACACCCTGCACTGAAGGCAGAGATTCAGCAAAGTCAGAAAGACCCAGCTGTTCTTTCTTCTTCTTCAAGAACATTATCATCCAGAGGTACATTAGTATCCGAAATTCGAGTGAAGCTTCATTTCATATGTTACCATTTTGCATTGTACAATGTGTTCTGACGATAAGCAGTGCGTGCTTGTAGGTAGTCGAGATTATGAATGGACGACCAGCTGGTTGGAGCAATTCATAGTTTTGCTTCAGAGGGGTTTGAAAGAGAGAAAGCATGAATCTTTCTCGGGTTTAAGGATTTTCCAAGTCATGTCAGTGGCAATTCTCTCAGGCCTTTGTTGGTGGCACTCAGATACTTCACATTTGCAAGATCAGGTATTGTAATTTTAAGTCCTAGAATTACTAGCATGGATGTTCCATTATAAATTTATAAGTATGTACCAATCAAACTAATCAAATTAGTACTTTCATGATATGAACAGGTTGGACTTCTGTTTTTCTTCTCCATATTCTGGGGCTTCTTCCCACTATTCAATGCCATTTTTGCCTTCCCTATGGAACGACCGATGCTACGAAAGGAACGCTCCTCTGGCATGTACCGTCTCTCTTCGTATTACTTTGCCAGAACTGTAGGTGATTTGCCAATGGAGCTTGTACTCCCCACTGTGTTTGTGACGGTTGCTTATTGGATGGGGGGTCTCAAGCCTTCACTAGTCACATATGGACTAACCCTCTTTATAGTTCTTTTCAATGTGCTAGTCTCACAAGGCCTTGGACTAGCACTAGGTGCAATTCTAATGGATGTGAAACAGGGGACAACTCTGGCTTCAGTGACCATGTTGGTATTTTTGCTAGTAGGAGGATACTACATTCAGCACATGCCAGGTTTCATAGCTTGGCTGAAGTATATTTCTTTCAGTCATTACTGTTATAAGCTTCTTCTGGGAGTTCAGTACTCGGTGAAGGAAGTTTACGAGTGCGATTTAGGGGTGCGTTGCAGGGTAATAGACTACCCTGCTGTTAAGTTTGTGGGTCTTGATGGTTTGTGGTCTGATGTTGCTGCATTGGGTGTAATGCTGGTGGGATATAGGGTTCTAGCTTATGTTGCTTTGAGGATGGGGCAACCTCACTGACTAGCACTTCTTGATCGATGACGATGATACATAGATCAGAATCGAAACTGACATTTTGCGGCTGCCAAAGGCTACAGAATCTGATGATGACTTTCAATCTCCGATTTTATCAAATAATCAAGGTTTCAAACAGAGATATTGTGAATGAAGATCTTATGCTGATAGCAGCTGGAGAAATCTCAATTGTACTCCTTCACATGAAAATCAATATGATATTATAATTATTTGTACCTAGGTCTGTAAAAGATATTGCAGTTCAGTTTACTGATTATGAACAATTGAACATCTTCCACTAGAAAGTGCACAGTAGAACTGTAATTTGAAATGATCCTAGGTAAGTTTATTTGATTTGTATGAAATCAGTCAAGTATGCATCATCCTTTATTCTATTTAATAAAAAAAAAGGTTAAGTATGCTGTTAATATATGCCTTGAACCATCCAATCTGTGCTGACGGGTTATACTAGGTTATGGTTACCTATTCGGGTTATACTAGGTTATGGTTACCTATTAGGACTAGTATATCGGATTTAGGGCTGTATATATACAACCTATTGTGTGTTGTGTACATGTCGTTCTGTATTTTTGCTCAACATAATAAAACTGTTCTCCTTCTGTCCGTGGACGTAGCTAACACGTCGTTAGTGAACCACGTAAATCTGTGTTCTTTCTTGCACTCGTTATAACAAATTGGTATCAGAGCAAGGTTTATCTGGCCTGGTTGTGATTTCCGCCAAGAAAGATGTCTGGTTTGAATGTGAAGATTGATAAATTTACAGGGAGGAACAGTTTCAGTTTATGGCAGATCAAGATGCGAGCCTTGTTAAAACAACAAGGGATGTGGGCGCCGCTGGTTAAGAAGTCAGGGGATCAAGAAATCGCTGAGATGGCCAGTCTGGAGGAGAAGGCACACTCGACAATTATGTTGTGCCTTGCAGATGATATAATCACCGAGGTCGCAGAGGAGGAAACTGCGGCTGGTCTGTGGTTGAAGCTTGAGAGTCTATACATGACGAAGTCTTTAACCAACAAGTTGCTTCTAAAGCGACGTCTGTTCGGTCTGCGTATGGAAGAAGGTACATCTCTAAGAGATCACTTAGATCAGTTAAACACTGTTCTATTAGAGTTGCGTAATATCGATGTTAAAATTGATGATGAGGATGCTGCTCTAATCCTGTTGGTATCTCTACCTTCGTCGTATGAGAATTTTGTGGATTCTTTTATTGGTGGGAGAGATACTCTGACTCTGGAGGATGTTAGATCATCTTTACATACTAGAGATATGCGCCATAAGGTGACCGGTACTAGTTCAGACAGTCAGGCTGCAGGGTTGGTAGCCAGTGGAAGTTTGGGACAAAAAGGCTCGGGGAAGAAGAAATACAAGAATCCAGTTTCAAAGGGTTCCAAATCCAATGATGTCTGTAACTACTGTAAAGAGAAGGGACATTGGAAAAACGAATGTCCAAAGAAGAAGAAGCAGTCTGAGAAAGCATCAGGTACTGCTGTTGTAGCAGAAGTTGACACCACTTCGGAAGAAGATCTGGCCTTGGTTGCAGATGCACACATACATCACAGGGATGTGTGGATTTTGGATACCGGGGCGTCTTATCATATATGTCCACGCAGAGAGTGGTTTTCAACCTATGAGCAGATAGATGGAGGCAATATTTCTATGGCAAACAGTTCTGCAAGTAAGGTGGTTGGAATTGGCTCAATAAAAATACGGACACATGATGGTAAATTCTGTACATTGAATGATGTTAGGCATGCTCCACACATGACGAAAAACCTGATTTCTTTGGGTCTTCTAGATAGCAAAGGTTTCAAGTACAAAGGCTCATGTGGAATTTTAAATGTCTACAAAGGTGTCAATGTGGTTCTGAAAGGTGTCAAGCGAGGTACTTTATATATTCTGCAAGGTTCAACGCTGTCAGGCTCGGCTGCTGTTGCATCATCAGAGGTTCACAAGGATGATATGACCAAGCTATGGCACATGAGGCTTGGTCATATAAGTGAAAGAGGGATGCAAATTCTGTCAAAGAATGATCTTCTTGGTGGTCACAAGGTCAAGGATTTTAGTTTCTGTGAACATTGTATCTTTGGGAAGCTACATCGCAGAAAATTTCCTAAAGTAATTCATAGAACTAAAGGCACGCTTGATTATATCCATTCTGATTGTTGGGGCCCCTCTCGCGTTGACTCTTTGGGAGGTCACAGATATTTTGTGTCTATGATTGATGACTACTCAAGAATGACTTAGGTGTTCATGATGAAGCATAAAAGTGACGCCTTCAAGAAATTCAAGCAGTGGAAGGCATTAGTTGAAAATCAAACAGGGAAGAAGATCAAGAGGCTGCGAACTGATAATGGTCTGGAATTCTGTTCTGCTGAATTTGATGATTTCTGCAAGACTGAAGGTATTGCAAGGCATCATACAGTCCGGAATACACCACAGCAAAATGGTGTAGCAGAACGTATGAATCAGACACTTCTGGAGAGAGCTAGATGCATGCTCTCTAATGCTGGATTAGAAAGAAGGTTCTGGGCAGAAGCGGTGAATATTGCTTGCTATTTGATAAATCGTGGACCACACACAGGTATACATCTCAAAACACCTTATGAGATGTGGTCTGGTAAGTCTGCTGATTACTCCAATCTGAGGGTTTTTGGGTGTTCTGCTTACTATCATGTAAGTGAGGGTAAGTTAGAACCAAGAGCTAAAAAAGGAGTGTTTGTAGGCTATGGAGATGGGGTTAAAGGTTTCAGAATCTGGTCTCCATCTGAAAGGAGGGTTATACTGAGTAGGAACGTAGTATTTGATGAAAATTCTATGTTTAACCCTACTGTGAAGTCTGTGGTTGTATCAGAAAATTGTAGTGTTGAGAAACAGGTGGAGCAACAAGTCACTGAAGATGTGAGTGAACCACAACAAGAAGATCAATACCTACATTCAGAATCAGAACAAATGGCTGCTAATCAGCATAGTTTGACTCATGAGCGATCTAGGAGATCAAACTTTGGGAAACCACCTACAAGGTATGGTTTTGAGGACATGGTGGCTTATGCACTACAGGTTGCTGAAGAGGTGGATCCTCATGAGCCGTCCACCTACAAGGAAGCAGTTACAAGTACAGAGTCAGCTCAATGGCTTGCTGCAATGGGAGATGAAATGGAATCACTTCAGAAAAATCAGACTTGGGAATTGACCAAACGACCTGATCAGGGGAGAAAGGTTATTACTTGCAAATGGGTTTTCAAGAAGAAAGAAGGGTTGTCACCTGTTGAGGGCATCAAGTATAAAGCTCGAGTAGTTGCAAGAGGGTTCCATCAGAAAGAGGGAGTTGACTACAATGAGATTTTCTCACCTGTGGTCAGACATACTTCTATCAGGGTGCTACTAGCCATAGTTGCACATCATAATCTGGAGCTTGAGCAACTAGATGTGAAGACAGCGTTCTTACATGGAGAATTGGAAGAAGAGATTTACATGACTCAGCCAGATGGTTTTCAAGTCCCTGGAAAGGAAGACTATGTTTGCAAGTTGAAGAAGTCCTTGTATGGACTAAAGCAGTCTCCTAGACAGTGGTACAAGAGGTTTGATAGCTATATGATAGAAATCGGCTACATCAGGAGTCCGTATGATTGTTGTGTCTACTACAACAAGTTAACAAATGATTCCCTCATTTATCTGGTCCTGTATGTAGATGATATGCTGATAGCTGCAAAAGACAAGTCTGATATTCAGAAGTTGAAGGGTCTTCTCAGTGCAGAGTTTGAGATGAAGGATTTGGGAGCAGCCCGGAAAATTTTGGGAATGGAGATTTACAGGGATAGAAGTCAGAAGAAGCTTTTCTTATCTCAGAAAGGCTACATCCAGAAAATATTATCCAGGTTTGGTATGTCTACATCTAGATCTTTAGATACTCCAAGTGCTGCAAATATTCATCTGTCTACTGCGTTTGCACCTAAATCTGCTGAGGAGAAGGAATACATGTCTCGAGTTCCTTATGCTAGTGCAGTAGGAAGCTTGATGTATGCTATGGTTTGCACTAGGCCTGATCTTGCACATGCTGTTAGTGTTGTCAGCAGATTTATGGGTGATCCCGGAAAGGAGCATTGGCAGGCTGTGAAGAGAATTTTTCGGTATCTCAAAGGTACGTCTGATGTTGGTCTCATTTATGGAGGTGATACAAACTGTTTGGTAACAGGCTATTCAGATAGCGATTATGCTGGAGATGTTGACACTAGGAGATCTATGACTGGTTATGTCTTTACTCTTGGTGGCTCTGTTGTTAGCTGGAAAGCTACTTTGCAGCCTACAGTGACTTTGTCTACTACTGAAGCAGAGTACATGGCTCTGACAGCCGCTGCAAAGGAAGGCATATGGTTGAGGGGACTGGTCAGTAGTCTTGGTTTGCATCATGATCAGGCTATAGTATATTGCGACAGTTTGAGTGCAATATGTTTAGCTAAGGATCAAGTTCATCATGAGAGGACTAAGCACATTGATGTCAGGTATCATTTTCTGAGAGATGAGAGCAGAATTAAGGTGAAGAAGGTGGGCACTGCTGACAATCCCGCTGATATGTTCACCAAGTCGGTTCCACACAGCAAGTTCCAACATTGTTTGGACTTGCTAAATGTTACAAGCTGTTAGTTGCCCTTTGGGGGCGACATCTGAGGCAGAAGGAGTTATCTGTACATCTGGCATCACTATGGTGCATCTGGTACATCTGTTATTTGTGAGAGGATTCAAGTCAAGGTGGAGATTTGTTAATATATGCCTTGAACCATCCAATCTGTGCTGACGGGTTATACTAGGTTATGGTTACCTATTCGGGTTATACTAGGTTATGGTTACCTATTAGGACTAGTATATCGGATTTAGGGCTGTATATATACAACCTATTGTGTGTTGTGTACATGTCGTTCTGTATTTTTGCTCAACATAATAAAACTGTTCTCCTTCTGTCCGTGGACGTAGCTAACACGTCGTTAGTGAACCACGTAAATCTGTGTTCTTTCTTGCACTCGTTATAACATATGCATCATTTGTGTTCATAGTATTTCTGTGTAAGACAGTTCTACAGTTCTACGAGTCTATATTAGTCGTGACAGACCTTCAATCCATTGCATCCATGGAAGCGCACCCTTTAAAGAAATTTAACCTGCCTCATTAAGCTGCCCTTACCTGCAAAGGAAACAAAGAAATTAGATATCGATCGACATAGATTCATAGAGATAGAGACTTAATTAAATGGACAATGCTAGGTGAATGGTGAACCACATTTTGGATACTACATGTATCGCACCTTATTTAACAGCTGATGTAACACATACACGTCATTGTAGCATAAGCCATGAATCTGAGTGAAGACAGATTGCATACCCTTGTGAAGCTGAATTATAAGTTTTATAACCTGTTCAAACAGCTACTACTTCCCTGCAATGGATTGCCAGGATACACTTCAAGTAATCCTGAATCTTTTTTATTGTTGATGTATACATGGACGGAGGAAGCATATGAAACTTGATAATTGTTATAGACATCTTATTATTATTTGTTTAATGTCACTTCCTAGTTCCTATGCTAGAGACTTCGGTTTAGTCGTTCTTTTTTGTCGTTGGGCATTGGTTTGTACGCTTAAAGGAATGTGGCAGAGACTTCTTTGATTCTCATCACATATGTCTCTGCTTTTTTCTCTGTGTAAATCGCAGAAAAATTTGTGGTAAACCAATAAAGAAGATGGCCGATACAGTTGAGTTACCGGATATTGCGATCTGCCAAATCCTCCATTCGCTTTGTACTAAGTTTGCAATCCGGGCCAGCATTCTTTCAAAGCAATGGGAACGTGTCTGGCCCTTGGTCCCAGTATTAGATTTTGACGAGGACGAGAATGCACCAAATGGTAACAATGCCAGCCCTCGTCAACACAGAAAGTTCCTGGAGTTTGTGACTATTGGAAAAGTGTGGCTTAGATAGGAGCCATTTGGAATCCCACATCGGAAACGTGAAAGAGTCATCCTTGGGTTATAAGGAATGGTACCACACACACTAACGTCGAGGCATTTTGTGTAAAACCTCATACACGTTTCTCCACTGGGTGGCTAAAGTGGGGGGAGTATCGGCATTATTGGACCCGTATGTGTGGGACCCTCGGGGCCTCTCGGTCGCTTCCGCATAACAAGTGGTATCAGAGCCCAGGTGACGCTTGGGACTTGGTGTCTCATACGATCGAGTTGCAATTTGGTGGAGCTCCCGTTTGGATTGGGATCACAAGATGCAGATGGTTGTGATCAAGGTTGAGCTATTGAAATTTGGATCGTGAGACAGTTGGAGATGGCTCGAATCACGCCAGGTAGAGATTATTGGGAAAGTGTGGCTTAGATAGGAGCCATTTAGAATCCCACATCGGAAACGTGAAAGAGTCATTATTGGGTTATAAGGAATGGTACCACACACACTAATGTCGAGGCCTTTTGTGTAAAACCCCATACTCGTTTCTCCACTGGGTAGCTAAAGTAGGGGGAGTATCGGCATTATTGGACCCGTGTGTGTGGGACCCTCGGGGCCTCTCGGTCGCTTCCGCATAACAAGTGGTATCAGAGCCCAGGTGACGCTTGGGACTTGGTGTCTCATACGATCGAGTTGCAATTTGGTGGAACTCCCGTTTGGATTGGGATCGCAAGATGCAGATGGTTGTGATTAAGGTTGAGCTATTAAAATTTGGATCGTGAGACAGTTGGAGATGGCTCGAATCACGCCAGGTGGAGATTATTGGAAAAGTGTGGCTTAGATAGAAGCCATTTGGAATCCCACATCGGAAACGTGAAAGAGTCATCCTTGGGTTATAAGGAATGGTACCACACACACTAATGTCGAGGCCTTTTATGTAAAACCCAATACCCGTTTCTCCACTGGGTGGCTAAAGTGGAGGGAGTATCGGCATTATTGGACCCGTGTGTGTGGGACCCTCGGGGCCTCTCGGTCGCTTCCGCATAACAGTGACAATGTGTTTGAAGCGTCGTGAAGGAGATAAGTCGTTACATAAATTCCAGCTTCGCATGGTGTACTGTTATTACTGTAGAGACTGTGGAGATCTCATGGATAAGTGTTTGAGTTTTTCTCTTGACAGAAATGTTAAAAGAGTTGCATATTGCTAAGTCAGACTACTTCTTACCTCATAAAGTTCTGAATGCTGAATGTTTAACTGTTTTAAGTTTGGATTCTATTCAATTTAGAGGTGATGAAACTGTAACTCTTCCTTCTCTGAAATCTTTGTCTCTAATCTGTATAAGTTTTGGTGATTTGGGATTCCAACACCTTATGGCAGGGTGTCCTTCCCTTGAGACTTTGTCAGTAGTTAAGTGTACAGGCTTTGAGAAAAGAGTTATAGTTTCAATTTCCACCCTTAAATCCTTGGAAGTTTTCAGCTCAGGGGTGTTGAACTCCAAGTTGAAGCTTTGAATCTAGAAACGTTTAGATTTGGCCAAAATGGTCATGCTTCCAACTATCGGAGGTTGTTATATATGCAACTTTCAATTCTCTTCTTGTGGAGCGCTTAGAAATCTAGCGTTTTTCCAGGCATGGTTTGTAGGTGCATGGTCCGACAACTTGAGTTCAAAATTTCCAGTTCTTGAAAGTTTGATCTTATATAAATGTGGCATCGACAGGGGAGATCTCAAAGTGTTTAGTAAGAACCTGAAACATTTTGTATTGGGTGGATGTGATCACAAAATGAATGTGGAAGTTGTTACTCCAAATCTGCATACTTTTCGCTTCATTGGTTCTAGAAGCATCTATTTACGCATGTTTGCTCCAAATTTATGTGAGGCTACAATCATACTTGACAAGAGCACAAGATGGGATACATATCATATTACCCTCAGGGATTTCCTTGCAAATTTTGACTGCTCAGGAAAATTATTCATCTATGCTTTTGGTTCTGAGGTATGCAAAATGCCAAGTTTTAATCAGCTTTCGGTTTCTTGTATGTGTTGTTCGATAGTTCTTGTAAATTTTCATCTTCTTTTTTGATGTTCTGGGAAATGCTGTAGGATATCCTCTTTTCAGAAGATACGAGGCAAACCTGTTTTGCACCATTGCCTAGTCTCAAGCATTTGGACATAAAGAGAATAGAGCGGAAAAGTTCCGCAATGGCAGTGACAGATTGTTACATGAGGGACTCGTTGAATTGGATGGCACCATCTCTGGAAATTCTATCTATTAACAAGATAAACAAGAAATGGAGTAAAAATTTCAACAAAGAGATCAATTCGTGGTACAGTTTCATCTTTCTTAACATCTTATGGCATTGATATTGACTGGAATAGTTCACAAGTAATTTGCAGATTGCAACTCTAGTTAAGTCCAATTTGTCAATACTGAACTTTAACACATCAGGACTCGAGCCTAGTTGTTATATATACTTATATAGTAAAGTTAGTAATTAGTATATGTGAACAAAGTTCAAATCTGTGCGTAAGAATGATCCTTTCTAAGTTTCTCATCTGTATTATTTGAATGTCTGCAGTTTGCGATACCATTTCCACCCTGTGACAGATGGATGTTGAAGTTTTTAGTAATCCAGCAATGATTTTGAAGATGAAATGGACCAGCCTTCCATGGAGACTATAAATCATTCAGAAAGGGTCCCTAAAATGTAAAATTGTTCAGAATTACATATGAAAGCTTGTAGCGTCTTGATTCCATGACTGAAATTTACAGGGCTAGCATTTCTGGCTTACTAAAGCTTGTACTGGCTCCTACCATATATGCCAAGATGCTTAAAAGATTTCTGTCAATCTCTCTATTTTGGCTTATGTAAGGATCAGAAACTGACATGATTGCAACCTAAGAGCTATATAATTTGATCATGATTTTCTCCAATTCAGTCATATATCATGCTAATCAAGTTCTTCATGTTGTTTGAAAGGCTATTTATATTTTAGGTACAACTGCAAATCCCTACAGTCCTAGCCTTGCTACAAATGATTTAAAATTATTACCAGTTCCATTAGGACGAAAAGATCTGGTAATGTGAGGTTTTTAGAGGAAACTGAACATAATTTAGTCCAAAGTCCTAACTACTATATAATTTCCATGCTTTAAGATGAAATATCAGCAATTGCAGGAACTAGAATAAGCATCAAATGTGTCATTTTAGATATATCTTGTTTGAGCATCAGATTCACCAGCATCTCTCAAGAGGCCACCACTCCATTTACATAGGTATTATTCCATTCCCTCATGCTCATCCCTCTCTATTCAGTTCTACTATAAACAGGGATTCGGATTCCAGGTCAATTTTATGAACCCCAACTGATCCACTATAAAATAGTTTTATTGCACTAGAACTAACACTTGAGGCCAAAGACAGGAAGGAAGTGATCACCAAATTCAAAATCTTAAAAAGAAATGGCATCACTCAAGGCTGAGAAACCTGTAGTACAACTGAAGAAAGAGCCTGCAGCTCCAAAAGCCAGTGGTACTACGCCCAAAGCTCCGGCCACCAAAGCCGCCCCTAAGAAGGCTGAGACTAAGCCTAAGGAGCCTAGGAAGAGGGTAACCCTACCTATTCATCCACTAATTAACAAAAAATTTCTTATACATATATGGAATTTAATTTGCATTATGTGCTAAATATTGTTTGTTTTGTGAATGTTTTGCTAGACAACTGGAAGCAAACCGGCTGCAGCCAAGAATTAAGCAGAACGAGGATGACTGGTGCGAGGTGTGGAGTGCATGAAGATGTTAAATCATTGTCGTCCTCCACATGTTTAATAAAATCATAACCAGTACTACTTGGTTATGATTTATATCCATGTTTCTCTTTGTAGCTTGATCTTTTTAATAAAATATCTATGTTTTAAAGAAGCTTTGTTTGGAATTTGCTTAAACTAGATGCAGAATCAGTCCTACTAAATCACTCAATTCTTCACATATGTAATCATTCAAGGGACAAGACAAGGATAAACTAAATCATTATGCAACTGGTTGAACTAAAATGCTGCAAATTCTGTGACTTCAGAAACCACCACAAAGAATCTTCATTTCCTTGTAAGACAAACTAAATACTGGATAGCGTGAAGCGACTTTGAACAAAGTGATCTTAAATGGGAAGTAAAACCTGTTATTATATGATTTACTGTGAATTGTGAAATAAAGATAGATTATTAGCAGAACTGTAAATAAAGATAGATTAACAGCAGAATCTGTCAAGTGTAGTATGTATAAGATGTCCTGTAAAGCATACAGAGGATATACTCTGATATCTAAGGTTCTGATTCTCAAGCTACTTGGGAAAAATGCTAGGTTCTGTCAGGTGTTGCATGTCTAAGGTGTCAAGTGGCTTTTTGTTCTTTAATCGAAATGCTACAGTTTAATATGATCGATATGTCACCTAAAACAAATTAAAACATGAGACCTCTGGCCTCCTTAGTTTCCCTTCTTTCTTAGCCAGAAGAAGAATAACATGACCTTCTTCATTGTGGATGTAGTAGTTCTTTTTGTTTTGATCCTAAAAGAGGAGGACCATTCTCCAGTCAAATGGCCGGTTTAGTAGGCAAATAAGATTCAACTAATAATGCAATACAATTTGCAAATAGTTTGCTCTTTCTGCAGTCAGTTGAACATCGACCGTCTCTGTGTGTGGAGAGAGAGAGAGAGAGAGGGGGGGGGGGGGCTTATTGCAGTTATGGTTCATCCCCAATAAAATTAGGATCAACCGATTGATAAATGTAGTCTTTCCCCTTCAACATATATCAAATGTAATACTGTTTAAATTAAAACTTTGAAATATCAAATGTATTCACTAGCACATGCACTTCCATATACACTGGATTAGAGAATCATACAATTATGTTTAAAAAGAATCATGATCACTTATTTTGTTCCTTTAAAATGTCATTTACACCCATCACCATATGACATTATATGCTTACAAGAATTCAAACAGTTTCAGTCCATACCAGAAAGCAGTAATCAAGCATGAGCATCTGATGCTATAACCTGTACCTTCAAGTGCATACAGGTCTGCCAATATTTCTTATTCCATTCTTAGAAATCACCACCATCAATCCTCTATCTTCTATAGTAACTTGCATGATCTGATTATTCCAATTCCTTTTTCACAGCAGAGAAGGCTATAGCCTATAAAAAGGAGAGGCTCAGAAGAAGAAAGTAGTCAAGGCAATCAAGTTAGAGAACACACATACATTTCATATCTTTGTGAAACAGTTTCCAAGTTTGTGAAAGTATGGCATCAATGAAGGTTGAGAGAGGAGTTGGGACTCAACTGTTTGGGCAGGCCAAGAAAGAAACTGCCGTCGCCAAGGATGGTGCAGCCAAAATTCCAGCATCTAAAGCAGCACCAAAGAAGGCTGCAGCCAAGCCAGCTCCAGCACCTAAGAAGAAGGTACAGCAAGTACAACCTGCATAAACTAATTAATTATGATGTATATGCAGCTATAGCTCTGTCTCCCAGTAAACTTTTTTCCGGTAACAAACTAATAATCGGTAATTTTACAGGGTAAAGGTGGCAAAGCTGCAGCAAAGAACTGATCAAATTGCTGACGAATGCTTATATTTCAAGAGACAATCATAGTATATATTGTCCTTTAGAATTTGTAACCAATGAGTGCAAGCATGGGAACTTTATGTCATCCATGTAAGCAATCCCATTGAAATAAATATACCTCTTCAGCTACTACCAGGAACTGCTATTCTGCTACTTGTCTAGAATCAAACCAAATACATTGCAAAACTTTACATTGTATCTAATATGAATCCTTCAAAATATTTATAGGATTTTGAACTCAGACTGCTAAGATTCAGGGTTGGTTGAATTGAGCTTTCCTTATTAGGAAGTTAATCAAACTGACCTTTTAAGTCCTCAACACATGACTCCGTCGGTCCAGGAAAGAAATGAAAGGGCAAAGTGGAACTCCTTTCTGTAAAAGGTTAAGTGTTTTTTTTTTTTTCTTTAGATCAAGAATACAAAGATTGGCAACTTGCCAGTCAGGCAGAGGAGAAGGGTTTTCAAGAAACCTGGAGACATAAGGAGAACCCGAATAAAACTGAAATGGGAATACTAATGAATACATCCTCTGTTTGGTATTCAAACGAGTAAAGATCGTGGTATTAATTATGCAGAATTTCTGAATCTCTCAACAATTTTACAAGTTGATCTATATTAACTTAATGAGAATAGGGGAATTCTGAAGGTTACCCAAAAATAAGGGGTAAAAGGTTGGGTTTTCACTAATGCTATTTACAAAAAAGAATAGATTACATAAAAAAGAAACTCTGTATATTTTGGGGTGATGAATGATCAACAAAAATCGCTAGAATGGGCTGACTTTGTGAGCCAACTTCAGCATGAACTCAGGTACGAGGCGCCTTCTTGGTGGAGCCACTGCATCTCTTGCAAGGGCCTCTGAATCACCTTCATGAATGATAGCTACCAAATCTTCAAACATATCATCTCTTCCACCTCGCATTGGATCCTAAATAACACATACACCAAACAGTTTTTACACCTTTTAATCTTTTTCTGGTTGTGTTTCATTTCCCCTTTTCGGAGGAGGTAACGGAACAGGTGAATGAAAACAGTACGAAGGATCTAGCACCAGAGCCATTTATGTTCAGAATCGAAAGGAGATAAAATGGGTGTTGTCATATACTAATGCGATTTCAAATTAAGAAAACCAAGGAATCCAGTACATTGTTCAGCGACTTCCTAGCTATGAAGTATCAACTGCACAAAATGGCTTCCTATTCCAAGAGATATGCATGCTACTTAAGTACTTATATAAACTAAAAAGAACCACATTTAGTGCTCTCTTACCTGAAGAAACAAATCCGTGTGAGTTTTCCCTTCATACAGAATTGATTCAGCTTTCACTCCAAGACTCCGAAGAGTTTCTGCAAAGTTCTTACTGCACAAGACAACATGTTTGTCAAAACCTGTGGACTCGAAATTAAATGCTTATAAGATCTGGCGGAGAACCATAAGTTCAGTTATTACTAGATTGAAAAAGTCGGGTATATTAATTATCTCTTAAGAGCTAATTCTCAGAATTTTACCCCAATTATGATAAGAAATAACTTGTAAATAATCAAAGAAATAAATTCAGACATGACTTATACCTGGCATCTGATGGTATGGAATAATCTGCAGTACCATGAAATAAAATAATAGGAGGTAAAAGAGAAGCTGCGGTCCTGACATTGGGGTCCTGAATCATGACTTCAGGAGAGAAACGGTGCAATGAGTTCTCCCCTTCCATTATGCTGTAAGAAGTTTAGGAATCATGAAATACTCAAACAGAGTGCAACTCTAGCAGAACTGTGGCATTGCAAGAGAAGGTTTATACCCTAAAAAAATTGAACGGTATAGGCCTCGACTATGGAAGTGATCTACTAAGTTAAACAAATTGTACCTGTGTGAGCATGTCAGAATGAGAATCCATAAGTGAAAGCATTTATCAAAAGATAGAAATCACAATTACAAAAGTTATATAAAAAGAAGCTTCAATATTTTAATTTAAAATTTAGTCCTCTTATAATGATCCAATTTTTACCCTCCAGAAAGACCAAAGTAAGCATTTATCTGGGAAACACTCCAAGAAGTGCTCTCTCCTTCACCAAGCTCCTTGATTGCCTGGTCAACGATTGCGCATGCACCAATATGTGCACCAGCTGATTGTCCCATCACATAAACCCTGCAGAAACATAGCATGACCAGCACCAACTTCAGCCATAGGATCACCAACATAATTTCAGGGGAACATATATGAGAAAAGCATAAAATGATACTTTTACCTATTAGGATCGCCTCCATATTCAGCAATATGATTACACACAAATGAGATGCCTTGAGAAGCATCCTGTACCATACTACTGATAGTACCCTGAGGAAAGTTTCTGCATGAAGGCATCAGACAACGATTACAGGTGGGTAGGTATTTCAAGAAGTACGACTTGACATTGAAATTACCGATACTGACCTAATGCAACAGACTGGTACTTACTAATTACTAAATCTGGTTTCTTTTTGAGGATGCCTGTGTATGTTGATGGAAGCATGTCCAGATTACTATATTAACAAATCCAAATATAGGATTTAATAGTTATCTTCTATGCTTGAAAAGGAAAAGTATAGAACAAAGTAAAGTTGTGTGCTTTGACCATCCCAGCATCAGTTCTAAATGAGATCAGTCCATCATGCTATTTTTCCAGCCTAACAAGCATTTCACTATAGAGCATATGTTAACACCAATGCAGTAATACTCCCAAAAGACTAACTACTGTTATAGTGTATGTTAAAAGGATATCAGTTTATGATTGAGGATATGACAGTCAGTCAGGTTCAGGAAACAACATTCTCGTAAAAGAGAAAATCTGAAGTGATGTTATGATTGATCAGTGGCTTTTTCTTTACAAAGAAAGATAACATATGTTGGGAATAAAAAAGGTGATTATAATATAGGGCAACCAAGGGGAAATTATCTAAGTTAGCTTATTGTGTTTCAGTAGCAAACAAATGTACAAGTACGCAATAGTTCAACTTCGATATAGGATGATAGGAGGATCAGAAAATGGAATATGCATTTTTTCTCAAGGTGATGAGGAAAATCATTGCAAGACATGAATTAACAAGGACGTGTTCCTATATCAAGTGAAAAGCTAGGCGGTGTTGCTGTGTCAAACCATGAAAGAGGGGGCTTTTGACTACTCATTTATCTCAGTAATGACCATATACCCACTAGCTATGACATAGTAATACATTCTACAGAGTAATTTCAGAAATTCTTTCAGAATATGTCAGAGACCAGCAAGAACTAAATTGTAGTTAAATTTTTCATAAACAGCAGATGACATATTCCTCAGAGATGGAATCTCCTAGTATTCATTCAGCTATATGACATCTACTATTTATAGCATGTACTTGCTTGAGGAAAAAACAAATCACCTGTAATCTATGCATGCCACTATGATGTCTCGTTCTGATAACTGTTGCCCTAAAAGAGAACCCCATGCTTTGTAACTGCATCAACAAAAAAATGAAATATTGTGAATTAAAAAGAGGCACAAGTTGCAAGAAGAAATTATCTTAAGTGAAACAAAAAAGGGAAAAAAAAGAAAAGCAAAACTATCACATTGGAGCTACAACTCAAGCATTGGACTCAAGTTCCTAGAATAGTGATCTGATTAATCTACATCTCAGCTCTACTGAGCTTTGCACTCCGAAAACGAACAGATATGCATGCTACACCATCAAGGAACCATTCAGAAATAAACATACAAGAATCAATCACTCACCCAATAATCCAGGCTCCACCAGTTATAAATGCAATGACTGGTTTTGGCCCATCAGAATTTTTGGGTAGATACAGATCTAGCCTGTAGAACAAAATTTCAGCTATTACTACAGAAAGTGTTGAGTCATAAAATATTTATTGCTCTAAACACAAAAATGTACACTAAAGTCATCCTACCTATTTCTTGGTTGATCGCCATAAACTATACCTCTGCGGACCTGCTTGGAGAAGAAATAGTAATAGCCAACTGCAAAAGAGACAGGCACACTAGTTACAACCCTCTGGAAGGTAATTTCTGATGACTATATCATGACCACAAGTCCATCACCATGTCCACAATGATTAACGTCTAAACGGAAAACGACTATAATATCTGTACAACAACTTATGCACATATGCATGCAAAATTGAATTGGATTCATATAACTGTTACGAACCTTGAATAAAACCTGGCATAAGTAAAAACGAATAACAACCAAGGGCCATAAATCTTGTAATCCATCTGTAGCCTACCCTGAATAAAAATATACGATCAGGAAGCATCTATCATCAGGGTCGGTTTGTTAAAAGCAGTAATACCAAAATCCACAACACACAAATTCATAGTTATATCCAAATGTTCTCGGATTTCATCCATTTCCCCAATTTCAAATATTAGTTGCATAAGTTTCACCATTTCCAATCCAGCTTCACAAATCATCCAAATTACAAAGAAGGGTATTCACAAAACAATCCAAAACACACCAAAACCCATAAAAGAAAGAAACTTTACATACCCAAGATAGCTCAAAAGCTTCAAGCTCAGCCGGGTGACCAAGTACGTCTCGGCGGCGGCGTGCTCCACATCGCCGGCGATGGAGTGACGTTCGGCCGCCTCCTCTGACGAAGAACCGGACGAGGATGAATAAAGCGAGTTGTCACTGGCCGTCCTCCGCCGCCGCTTCTGGTTGTTATTGGCAGAACCTGCCGGCGTGGCGGCGGCGACGGCGGAGGAGGTGTTGAAGGTGTAACTGGCCGACTTGGGAAGAAGGGGCCTTAAAGGCGCGGCCTTTTCTTCATCTTCGAAATGTGAGAAAAGGAGGAGCCTTGTTGCTGGGTCGTCTTCGGATTTGCTTAGAAGCTTTTCAGTTGTGGAGGGTGGAGGGTGGTATGTGACGGGTAGGATTTGCTGTGATGGCATTTTGGGACTAAAGATTTGAGCTTTTTTGGTGTTTTTGGTGGTGATGGGAATTGGGTTTGGGATTAAGAGTCTATGGGGATTTGGGTTTCTGAAAAGGGTGGAGATTCTGGAGATTGAGGTTCGAAACATGAAGAACAGGATGAAGAGGAAGGAGGAGGCATTGGTCTGCGTTTTGTCAAAACCAGTGTAGGACCAGAGAGGGAGGAAGTGGGGGGTTGTGGAAGGCCCAGTTGGGGTGTGACACGTGGTGTGTTATAGTATTGGAAAACTTTGTTTTTGGAGGAGTTGGAATTGGTCGTCTAATTCTTTCTGTTGTCCTTTGGGTACGTTGTTAATGGCTATGATGATTGATTCCTATGGAGGCAAATAAGAGGGGTGTTTGATTTCACTTATCGAAATTATGGTATGATGATTTCATTTTGTTTCATTCGCAAGCTATCCTCCATGGATGAAATGGAAATTTCTTTGATTTTTAGGTTTTATGCCTTCATCTTTGTGCGTGTTATGATATTGACGAAACGGGTAAATTGCGACAACATAGTGTGATAGAAATGTTTTGCATAGATGTGCCTACGATTTCCATATGAGAAAGGGTTTGGTAGATAAACATCGAGGCATAAATGTTCATAATTTCATACAGCCAAACATTTTCTAGGTGTTCGATTATAACACGATGCATTATGTGATTGCAACAATGGAGAGTAGTTGGCCATGACTCGGCTATTCTTGGCTTCTTCTCAAATTTTCAGTGCATAATCTTTCATAATGTTCCTTTTTTGACCTAACCTAAACGGCTAAACTACATAGGAGGTCAGAAATTGTGTGCCATTGTCTCGGAAGTTTTACAAAGAATCTCACACACGCTACTCATCCGGGCTACCTTTTCATTTCTGGGCTCGTAAGACATGTCCTATTAGTTTAACTGTTTAAGGAGTTGAGGAATCCAACAAAACAGATGGGCTTTCATCAAGTATACTTTTCATAGTTCGTTGGGCTCCAAAATAGCACAAGTCTAGATTGCAAACTCGGTGTTTATCTAGGAATAACAATTTTGGAGGAAAAACAAGAAAGTACTCTTCAAAAGTTGAAAGAAATTGATGATTGTTATCAATCTACCGACATGCCTCATTTTGATCACAGATTCGAGTACTTCATTCACAAACTCCTGATTAGTAAGCTGTGTTAGCATACACTAATCACAACAATCAAAATGATTGATCTTGCATCCACTGTGGCTGCGTTGACTCAAGGCCCTGAGTTCTAGGGGGCCCAGAACAGAAATATGGAAGGAAGAGTATGTTGTGTCAGAACCTTCATCTTTTACTGCAATGAAAGGAACGGAAATGCATGTGAACACAAGGGGCCAGCCAAGTTTTTTATTACTGTATATATACATATAATATCATATAATGTATTGAGAGTGAAAGAAATAAGTAAATACATACCAAAAATTTAAGTTTTCAAGAAAGAAAGCCTATACAATTTATTTTAATTACTACTCAAAAATTATACCTAGAAGAAAATGTAAATTTCAAAAATAGGGTTTATAATGTAAATAAAATTACTTAAAATATGAATCATCATTCAAATATTTTGGATATGTAAAAATTTTTATTAAAAAAAAAAAAACTAACTACGATTTGAGGGTCTAAATTTGAGAGTTCAACTCAGCTCTGAAAATCTCAGGTCCGGGCGTGTACGGTGATAGCTAGCTAAGTGGTCAAACCATAGAAACATATCTATGTTGCAATCAAATTGCATTGGTCGGATTCGTAAATCATAGTTCTTCTTCCTTCTTTTTTTTTCCATAAAAGAATTCCAAAGTAAGTGCAAAGCATAGTTGTTTTATTAGTAGAGTACAGAATTAACGTTAAATCAACTAAAAGAGAGAAATTATCGGTTAGATACATGCATGTTGAGTTGTAAAGCAAGTGCTTCCCTTTTCTGAGGATAACTAAGCACACTCTAATAATGCAAATCCAATTTTAAACACTTTCTGTGTGACCATAGAGAACAAAGATTTGAGTCCATAATTAGTAAACAATTTAAGATATTAACATGCATGATTGTAGTCGAGACTCGAGACCTTTGTTAGGGCTCAGTAAGACCATGCGATTTCTATACCTGGCCAACAGTCCACGTACTGCACTCTGCTTAATCTCCACCTATCTGCTTCCATATCCATTCATAATACAGAATAGATGATGAACTTCTGTATTTACTTTCAGATGGGTTTGTAATATAAATTCAACTAATCCAGGTTTATTATCGCATACATTGAGCACTACGTACTGCATCTGCATGTATGTATGTTGGAGATGAAATAGTAGATGCACGTACTGAGAGCACGATCGAGCTACTTAATTAGCTACCCAAAGTGTTTGTGAATCCTTGAATGCCAAGTAAGGTATAGGAATTTGATTTGATAACTTCTCTAGCTAGCTAGTTTGATTGGATTAATTGGAATATGATGCACTATGGAGAATTTTTGATGATTTTCTTTACCCGCGATAGTGTTTGTCGCGAAAGACAACTCGATCTAATAATGTTGTAACCTAGCTAGGGCACGCACTTTGCTTTCTAGTATAGACGACCTTTCTTGCTGTCGTTAGAGCAATAAGCCTATGAAACTTTAGAGTATGTGGGAAAACGGATGCATGATTCGTGATTTAGTTGCCCTAAAGGCATACCGAGAGCTAGCTAGCCAGCTTTGTCAAGAAATCCCAACTTTTTCTCTTTAATTTTCATATAAAGCAAGTTGTGAAGAACTAATTTGTTTGATTGTACAATATCCTAAGTCGTTGATTGTCGATTCAAAATTATTAACACTTTGAAGGAAACTATAGTAAGTCGAGTCCGGTGAAGATCCAGCCAAGTACGTACATCAACCTCAAGCAGCTCAAGTGCTTATTTAGCAGCAAACTCCTGGGATCGAAGTTCACTCCATTTACGTGCCTTCTGTGCGTTTTCATATCTTTTTGGTTGATTAATTGCAGACTAGAGCATCATACACGCAAGGCTTCAATCAATCGTGAGCTTAGCCAGCTAATTAGGTATCGCCGAATTGATTTTGAAACGGCGGTGATCATCCTTATGATGATCATCCTACCTAGCTCGTGTCTAATTTTAACTTCCCATGCCAAGAGTCTAATAGAGTAATGGAAAATGGTATTGTAGCTAAGGTAAAGTCATTATACATACCAGGAATTATTACATGTTCCTGGCACATTGCTGTTAACTTCGTTAATCTGCTTTATGCAGCAGGTTTTCTTCTTCACTCTACATTGAACAAAAAAGACAGAAAACAAAGAAATTGATTTGGATCCAAAAGCGATGTGTAGTAAAATATTGATGTTTGGGCTCAATTTTATATTGGTTATCTCATAAGTGAGTTAGCCCATGGACCGATATCAACGGTCCAAATATATTTATTTCTTTCCTTGTTATATTGGGTAATTACTGATAGAAGATTTGCAAGATATCTCGAAGATATGTTGTCAGAGGGCTCAGTTAAGAAAGTATCTGTCCTGGTTCAATTAGAGATTCGATTGCTTTGGAGACAAGTCGTTCGCGAACCTTAGCTGCTTAGTTCTCTATATAAGAGGTTCTAGGAGAATGAGAGAGACCCCGACAATTCAAACAAACTCTGCATCACTGCAAATTGGACGCCTCCCCAGGAGTACCCAATCTACCAAAAAGTCTGTCAGGGAGCACCACCAAAGCCTTATCGCGAGCAAATCTCACTTCACTCACCAGCCTCATCACGAGCAAAAAGTCAATCTCCATTCCATAAAGTCTCATCGCGAGCACCAGTCCATCCCATTGTTAAGGAGAAATCCTTAGCAAACATCCTTTATTTTATTGTATTTGTCACTGAAGTAAATCCTCAGGATCTGTCCTAGGTCTTTGTGAAGAGCCCTAGCAGCAAGACCGACCGTTCTTGCTCACAGTTGTTTGAAGAGAAATCAAGAGAAGTGCGCGAAAGAACAAGATCAAGACATGCACACCTCCTCAAGATGTTGGCACGCTCGCATCAGATGGTTGTTCGAATGACCTAAAAATCCGACCCGAACAATTGATTGCGTTCAAAGATTGAAATATTGATTGGGTTCAAAGAGATTATGCTTTGTCATCATACTTGTATATAAGTGGGTGAAGAATTAGTTTAGATCCCAACAGAGAAGACAACTATCCATGTTTTGGTTCTTGTATGCGAGGAAGAAGGTTTAGGTGCCCAGAGAAAATTTTGGGTACCTGCATATTGGCGCGTTAGTCGGTTTTTGATGTCGTCGGTTTTTGATATCGTCAGACGATCGCGGAGGCAGGAACCGATTCGTCGGAAGCCGGTGGGTCACGGTGGTGCTTTGAAGTTGGCGGTGGAGGAGAGAGGAAAACTCATATCTATTTTTTCTCTCATCTCAAATCTCTATAAACCAAACATAGAATCTTAAATTGGCTTTGTTGGTGGAAATTTGTTTTACTTGGGTACGTAAGATCGACCTGAGTTTCATTGAGCTTCCTTCTCCTTCATAAGAATGGATTTGATTTCTTGAAGTTTCTTGTTTCCCCTATAACAGACTTTGTTGGTGGAAATTTGTTTTACTTGGGTACGTAAGATCGACCAGCAATGTCCCGGGAACAGATAATTATTCCTCCATACATATGAATTTATGATGGTAATGGATGCTTAGTCTGCATACCATTGAGTTGTAAATAATTAAATCTCTTTTTCTTTGGTGTGTATGAATGTGGCCTGCCTTCTATTTCTAATACAGCTTAAAGTTTATAAGCGGAGCGGATTCTACACACCAAGGTGCACTTACATCATTAATGTGGAAATGCTCAAATCGCCGTATGCGAAGATAGAATGAAGACAAAAGACCCTCAATTCATTCCTTTCATTTTTATTTTTGATCTGATCAAATTAAACTCCCACAATAAGAGTGCATCTTCTTCGACCTCAGGTCCACACCTCCTGTGTTGGTACCATATAAAATTAGTTTTTTTGGGTTTCAATTTTGTTAACGGATTAGTACATATGTATGATAGTGTGACGTAGATGACCAGATCAAAATATTGCATATTAGTTGCTCGGTTCACTTGCATCTTGGTGCGTAGAAAATTTTCGAAAATGCATTTAGTGAAATAACTTGAGAATATCCTTAATATATATGTAGTCAAAATTCATTTAAAATATATAAAGATCCGTAACTAATTTCCACATTTGCTGAAGTACTCGTATAAATACATGACCAAATCTAGATGCTCTGGCCGTAGTGAGCAGTGAATACACATTTATGTTGAATTTTAGGTTGTTTAATTATATCAGCAGTTTATAGTGGGATTCTCCTGCCACAAAGCAAGCAAATATTCGGCTGTAATCATGTGTCGGATCATCGGTCATTTCAAATGTAACTATGTAGACAGCATCTCAGATCAGCATTGAAAGGAAAGCACAAAAGAGCTTAGATTAGCACGTAAACAACATCTCGAACTCATCATGCGTCATTACCTTAATTTGATTTCGTTAATTGTTTAGGAGCTGAAACTTACCAAACTGCATGCGCGAAGCTAATCATTTAGCAGCTACCAATTATGTGACGAAACCAGTGTATGCAGATATATCGTACCTTGTCTGATGATGAACCGTGCACGTACTAAACATACATATATCTAAACTGAGCAATCTCGAAAATAGAAGTATATGCATGAAGACGATGTAGACACTACGTACAGGGCAATCTCGATCTCAAATGCCTCTTCCTTTGTGTCACTAGCTAGCTCTCTTCATTTAAAGTAACTAATCTTTGCTATTAGAAAGCCAGGCACAACTTTGGTGTATTTGGTGAAACCTTTTTTTCAATTACCCAAAAAACCAAGATAGTAAAAAATTCTCAAAGAAATAAAAATAAATATATACTATGGGCTTAACTGTAAAACAAAATTGGAATTCCAAGGAAGAAAAAAAAGGCCGTGGTAGTTTCTTCCCACTTTTGGTGGAGAAGTAATCTACGTACAAAAAATAGAATTAGCAAATTCATTCAAATTTAAGTGAAACAGTTCAAGTGAAAATTCTTCCAATTTCTTATTCCCCGTGCAGATACACGGGTAAAAGGCTAGTTAACTTGAAAACCATTTGGTTATTTATCATACATGTAATAATCGGATCTTATTCAAATGAGGCGGCAGAAAGATTTCTTTTTCTTTCTTTTCTGTTTCTGGGGTGCGTAATCTACATTAGGCTCTTACTGGAAAAGAAGCATATATAGAATTAAGAAATATTCCCTTATCTAGAAGCCATCTCTTATCTAATACACTATGAGCGACTCCACTTACTGACTTGCATAGTCTAACATATACATGTGGTCGAATTATACTAGGTATAAAAGTATAAGCTGCTTCTGAGGATATAACACGCGCAATTTTGTTCGACATTAATTTGCACCAAATTCCAACATATATAGTGACACCCAGCCAACCCTAAATCTTTGATTGTTCTCTAACCATGGAGTGCTTTGAGTTAAGAAATATTACTTATTTGCATGGTTCTTATTACTTCTTCTTGGAATGAATAAACCCTAAACGCAGGTATATACTGTCAATTTCAAACCAGGTCGATTGACATATGGTACTAATTCATTGTACTGCTGTTGCCAGAAGCTGAATGACCGGCCATAGTACCATTCTATATGCCTTCCTTTCCAACACTCTGGAAGATAATGATCCTGATCACCCATGAGAATATAATCCAAAGTCGATCACTTCCAACTTTCCAAGCAATGATCGAGATCGAAGCTCATAACCGACTAGGCCTCCATGCATTTGTACCTAACAATTAATGGGGTACGTCCGTTCTTGTGCACACAGTATTACCCATTTCGCACACTTCAATATATATCTAACTTTTAATGATCCCTACCTTCCCCCGGGAAATTGATCCCTTAGACTAGCTAGGTCGATAATCATATGCATGATTCTGAGCACGTTTAGGAGAATCAAAATCCATTGCCTTCCATTTCCCAACGTACCAAAGCTAGGATGATAACGCTTATGTGTAAGATGCAAAGTCGAGCATATGCGTACTATGCTAGCCAGCACAAAATTAAAATCCATGGTGGATATGGTTTAATGTAGCACAATTATGTCCCCTCCTCCTAAAAGTAATACCAGAGGATAGAACACTATCATTATATGTAGCACGTACCACTTAATTGGAGGTATATGCTCTAAGTGAATCATCAACCTGCAAAGAGATAATATTATAGGAGACAAAGATCGGAATTATTACACTTAATAGTGGATATTCTTGATCAGGTCATTGTTTTAATGAGAAGAAACCAAGAATCGTATGCCCTAGAATCATCTTACTGATCATCGTATGACTGTAGAATGTACATTTTTCTTTGTTACGTACGTAAAATGAATTGGGACAAATAATACGTACATTTGGGTTTGGCGATCAAGAATGTGAATAATCGAAGAGGGGCATCTCATTCTCGAATATAATATTTTATCTGGCTATGACATGAGTGATCTTGGTACAAGCATTTCAGACATGATGATCTATAATGAATAGTTTCATGAAAACCAGCAAATTAAGTTCGATATATACGTACGTACTCGATCTAGCTCATCTCTTCTACTACGCACACACGTATGATTGATCCCACGCGTACTGTACTAGGGTTCCAATAAGAGAGAGAGAGAGAGAGAGAGAGAGAGAGAGAGAGAGAGAGAGAGAGAGAGAGAGAGAGAGCACTCAACAATATGGTATCCGAATCGATCACCATTTCGGTGGCTTCTCATTGGCTCTATAAAGGCTTTAGATTTCGTGGTTAAACCTGCCAGGCTTAAAGTCTTAGACTAAACTTCCGATATCTCACCATTTTTAATAATTGCAAGTGCCTAGCTAACCCTAATTCCTATTGGTTATGTACGTACCTTATATGAATTCGAATGTGTATGGTGTAATGAAAACTATATGATATACACACACACATATAATGGTTACTAACTTAATTACTACACTAGCATCTTGACCCACAGTAAGTGCGTGTGTGAATTTTTTATTTTTTTTTACTATTACAGTTATACTCAAAGTCTGATTTCCCTCCCCACTTTTCTTTCTCATCTCTCATGTTTTAAGCTTCTTTATTTTTGTTTTTTTTTCTTCTTATTTCCAACATTTGCAATTACTAATTTGTCCTTCATCTGTTAGAAGACATATTTTAAAGTTTTAATCAATCAAGAGCATTATAGATAGTTAAAAAATTTAACCGTTGACAAAGTCAAAAAGACCTTCTGGCTTTATTAATAGAGATATTGGTTTTATTGCGGATCGTTCAATCATATTTCTATTTCATATGATTAGTAAACAATTTAATAAGAATGATTCTACATTAATCTTTTTTCTTCCATTTAAAATCGTTTGTTTGCATTATAGACAAACAAACATATCTGCTGCTTTAGCTGTAATAAGGAAAGGAAAAAAATGTCGGTTTTCACCAGCTATATTGGTGAGTGTACAGATGTAAGAAAAAACAATACATGTAGGGTATATATATCTTTGCGCAGCGCTGTCAATTTTCCACAATTCTTATAGTGTTAGAAGGTGCAATCCATGTCCTTGAAGAAAAGGATGATAACTAGGGCCCTGCCGGTAGCATAGCCACGGCTGCGGATCTTCTTCTTCTTCTTCTTCTTTGCTCTCTCCAGCTTTATGTTTTCATTTTGTGGAAGCTATGATTTTCATGTTGACAAGTTGCCAATAGAATGTATTTAGAACAAAGGAATATTAGAACATAATACAAATCATACATGGAACCTCTGCATTACAACCACTATTATTGCCCTACTAGAACTACTAGCAAAAAATTAGCCTAACTAGTATATAAATAATGCATTTTTATGATCTCACTAGTATTCTCTTTGCCTTTTCTTTTTGGATCATGAGCACTATTCTCTTGCATGCATTTCATAATTCATACTATGGAAATGATATCCAAAACATATACCTTTCCTACTTAGAATAGTCTAATCAAGCATATTTATGTCGGCTTTCAATACTGTGATCATATGCACCCGCTAAAAAAAATAATTGTTTACTTTTTATCAAATAAACAACTCGAACTTATAATTTTTCACTTACAAAAAGAACGACTATGTTACTAGATAAAACAATACTTTTATATTCATATAATTTCATTCATTTCATTTTTGTTTTGAGAAAGATGGAACAAGTTTGTGTACATGTACTAGGAAGTTAATTTGAGTCGTGTTGGACATTGAACTTTCTCATATCTTGGTGATCTTGTATGAGATAATGCAGCATATATTATATCACCTCCAGTATATTGCACAACAAAAGTATTGATTTCTTTTAGAAGAAAGATAACTTAAACTTTTTAGTTTATCTTCACTTAGTGGAATTTAGGCTGGTCTAATTAGAGATGATCTTTGTGAGATGATCTTTGTGTGCTTGCATATTTCTAGCCAATGAGCTTCACTTTTCACATACAAATAATTAAGCAGCTCTTCACTAACTTATGGGGCACTGACAGTATCAATATTGCCCCTTTGCACGCCCTTCATCCATGTATATTAGTTCTAAAACAGAGGGCTTTGTAGTAAACTAGGGGGTAATCACTTTGCTAATTCTCCTAAATGACAAACTATGCCCTCCCTAAAAGGGTCATTTGTTATCATATAAATTTTGAGTTGAGCTAGTTTTGGTACCACTTTCAAAATCTTCACGAGCACAAATTGGCTCGGAAGTCATAGCATCTCCGGTGGCGGTTCAGCAAGCTTTCCGGCAAAAAGGTGGCCATGATACCTCTACAAGTGGAGGAGGAATAGGATGGTATACGTGCAAGGATATTTGAGAATGTGCTAAGAGCATCAGTACGAGCACATCAATCAGACAATTCCTTTTCCATCCCCAAACCATATATAATGTCGTCGAGGGCTTCCATGGAACACTCACAAGTGATAGAAGAAGAACCTCTTACTTCTTGTCTCTCAGCTCATCAACTTAAGAAGCAGAGAGAGAAGATGGTGAAGTTCTCTAAGCAATTCGAGGCGCAACTAGTCCCCGAATGGAAAGATGCATTTGTAGATTACTGGCAACTCAAGAAGGATCTCAAAAAAATCCATCTCCTTAATATTAACAACAACAACACACCTACTCATAATAGCTCTTTATCTAACACTCTCTTCACATCTATAAAGAAGTTCTCTCTATTTGGCCATCAACACAGAGAACATGAACTCATACATGTACTACTCGATCACTCTCCTCTTGATTTACCCCTTGTTACAGTTACATATTGTACAATGATGAATTAATGTTGTGGTCTTGACTCTTGCTCACCAGGTTCACAAGAAGCTTGCCTCATCAGCAAGCAAGGGGGACTTTTACGAGACAGAATTGTTTGAGCAACTTGCTGATACTGATGCTGCGAAAGAGTTTTTCGCATGCTTGGACCTTCAACTCAACAAGGTGAATCAGTTCTACCAGAAAAAGGAGAAAGAGTTCATGGAGAGAGGGGAGTCCTTGAGGAAGCAGATGGATATACTCATTGAACTCAAAACTGCTTTCAAGCAACAGCGCGCCAAAGGTGGTGCATCGGCTCAGGACTCGAAGGAGGAAGCCTCTATCCCCTGCACCTTCTCATCTGGTATTTACCTATATTCTCAAATTTGTATTGATTTCCAATCAATCCAATCAAAATGAGCAAGAAAATGCACTTCAAAATGGTTAAGTATTAGTTTTTGTAGGATGTTATTTATAAGTTGCACATTCTTTTCTTTAGGATATGCTTCTTGTCAAACTTCCCATGTATGATTTTCCCATTTTTCTCAAGTTCTGTACTTTGACGCTTATTACCAAAAGTTTTACTTCAGGGTCGTCCCATAATTCCTCTAAAATTTTGCAACACACTAGAGTACCTAGTCCTAAAATTTCAACTAATGGAACCGAAAATTGATGTTTATGCATGATCATTTTACTTGAAAACAGAAGAGGACTCTGTGAAGGACAAAACAGAACTTGAACAGCTGCAAGAAACAGATGAATTGGAGAAAAATGATGAAGTAGCCTACACAGAAGTCCCATCATCAGGCGAATTAGTGAAACCAGTGAGAATGAAAAGTGAGGATATTGGGAAGCAACTGAGGAGTGTATCAAGCCGTTCTTTCAATTGCCAAGGGAAGAACTTAAAGATTAACATTCCTCTGACTACACCGTCGCGTACCTTCTCGGCAATCAGTTATTTAGTTTGGGAGGATCTTGTTAATCAGTCCTCAAAGAAATGCACTTCAGAAGGCATGAGTAAGCTGCACGTCAACAAAACTAAGTTGCATCATGCAGATAAGATGATCAGAGGAGCTTTTGTTGAGCTGTACAAAGGCTTGGGATATCTCAAAACTTACAGGTACATCATCAATCATCCAAACCTCAAAATTAGATGGAAAATTTCTTGAAAAACCTTTTAGTTGTTGTTACGTATTCAAATTTAAATTAAAGCTTACGTGTTGTGTACAATATTAATGGTTTTCAGGAACTTGAACATGCTTGCGTTTATAAAGATTTTGAAGAAGTTTGACAAGGTAAGAAAATGCATGACCCTTAACATCTTTGTAAGCATTGCATTTTGGTTTTCTTATGTAATAAAGAGGATACTTCTTTCTTTCTTGTTTTCAGGCGACTGGAAAGCAAGTTCTTCCAATCTATCTAAAAGTTGTAGAGAGTTCCTATTTCAACAGCTCAGATAAGGTACTTCACTAAATCAAATTCTAGACCACCAAGTAAATATCTTACTCCTGTGCGAAAAGAACATTTGTGCATTATATTTGAATGAGAATGATTGGATCATGCTCAGATGTAATGTTGGCCACCAGCTACCATGTTTAGATGTAATGTGATATTTGAAAAATATTTTCCGACAATAAAAGGTGGATATGATTCTGTAGTTCATGACTGCACAATGGATGCCATTAACATATACGTACAGAAATCGAACTTAGATATGCTTGTCTGACATGTAAATAAACTTTGTGAACCAGTATAAGTTTTACTAACTAGTTTGAGAAAATGACAGGTAATGAATCTAGCAGATGAAGTTGAGGAGCTGTTTATCAAACACTTTGCTGAAGAAAACCGAAGAAAGGCCATGAAATACCTTAAACCACATCATCGCAAAGAATCACACTCTGTAACTTTCTTTATTGGTAAGTTAAATAAGCTAAGTGGGATTTGTTTAACACAATTATTAATGGAGAAGTACTTATAAGTTTGCTCAATCTGTGACCATAAAAGAGATTTTAGAGTATGGACCCATTAAGGCCACTTACTTAGTCTTGAATTATAGAGCACTGACTAGTCTCCCTTTTCTGGGTGGACTATAAAGTACAGGTCCCATATATTGATCTAAAGCTACCCTATATATTGTCATCTTTCAGACCATTTTTTGTAGTACAAAGATTGAACCCCATCAACACCTATAGGGCAGCAATGTTTTGTTTTTGTTTCCTCAGTGTGCTACCAAACCAGCAGCATGAACACTTCTAAATGTTTGACATATTTTTACCAACTATATAACTCTAAATTGCGGAGATTACTGTGTCACTTTGTGCAACTTCACAGTCTTCAACAATACCTAGATTACATTAGAAGTGACTGATCTTTGTAATAAACAGGTCTGTTTACTGGGTGTTTTATTGCACTCTTTGCTGGATATGTCATTATGGCTCATATTACTGGGTTGTACAGAAGGCAACCAAATTCGATATACATGGAAACTGCCTACCCTATACTCAGGCAAGTATTTCTCCAAGTAAATTCTTTGGAATCTTAAGATGAACATGTAAAAGAAGGAGCTAACAAAACAGCTTGTTTTGCAGCATGTTCAGCCTACTGTTTCTACACTTCTTCCTGTATGGCTGTAACATTTTTGCGTGGAGAAAGGCTCGTATAAATTACAGCTTCATCTTTGAACTATCCCCAACAATTGAGCTGAAGTACAGAGATGTGTTCTTGATATGTACCACATCAATGAGTGTCGTGGTTGGGGTCATGTTTCTTCATTTGTTCTTGCTATCAAAAGGATATTCATACACCCAAGTTCAAGCAATCCCTGGTCTTCTACTGCTGGTATTTTTTTCAACTCATGACATGAAAATCTGGAGTAGTTTATCTAGTGTTATGATCAAGTGTTTAACTTTCTTATAATATGCAGATGTTTCTACTACTACTTGTGTGCCCCTTCAACATCATCTACAAATCAAGCCGTTGTCGTCTTCTTCGTGTGATAAGAAATATCATTTTATCACCTCTATACAAGGTACTGTAAATATCTCAACCATCCATTAGATATCTTATTCAATTCGGTTCTGTACTTCTGTAGATGGGCTAATAGACCATGTATGTCAATGTTTCTAACTGACTTCTGTTTTCTCTCTACAACAGGTTGTCATGCTAGACTTCTTCATGGCAGACCAACTTTGTAGTCAGGTATTACTGAGCATTTACTAAAGAAGTTTACATTGTTTTTATCTTTTACTTGTTCAGATTTATCATAACAATAGCTTTCTTGCTTTACATAGGTTCCGATGCTTAGAAACATCGAGTATGTGGCATGTTACTACATAACTGGAAGCTACAAAACTCAGGACTATGGCTATTGCATGAGGGCCACACATTACCGTGATCTTGCTTATGCTGTGTCCTTCCTGCCCTATTACTGGAGAGCAATGCAGGTAATGCTACATTGCTACTAGGCTTTGTTGCTCCATTTGTTTTTATCTGTATTTCTTTTTCATTTTCCTTTTCCAATGACCAATAAATATCTAACAAAGATTTTTTATTTGGCTCAATTGATGTTGCAGTGTGCTAGGAGGTGGTTTGATGAGGGAGAGACGAGCCACCTGCTCAATCTCGGCAAATATGTGTCTGCAATGCTAGCGGCAGGAGCTAAAGTGGCTTATGAGAAGGAAAAGGGTGTTGGATGGCTCTGTCTGGTTGTGATCATGTCAACTTTTGCGACAGTGTACCAATTGTATTGGGACTTTGTAAAGGATTGGGGTTTGCTTCAAATGAATTCCAAGAATCCTTTGCTTAGGAATGAATTAATGCTTCGCCGAAAGATCATTTACTACTTCTCAATGGTATATGTCATGGCCCTCTCTCTCTCTCTCTCTCTCTCTCTCTCTCTCTCTCTCTCTCTGAGTTCAGAAAACTTTTAACAGTCTATGGGCCATTGGCATTCAATTGGTACCTTACTAGTCTTTAACAAAACTAGCTAGGGGAACCGATATAGCATCTCACAAATGATCAACATAGGTCATAAATTGGATAATGAAGTTCCTCTTGACTGGGATAAACAAGTAGACAATGAACATATTCTTGAAATAAATAGTGATAAAGTCATTATATATTAAAGAGAATTCCCAGTCCAGTTCAGATATGACAATATGAACACATAGTTTAGATGACATCATAGATGCAAATTCTGTCTTCTTCAAGGTTTCAGTTTAGGTCTTATCAGTAGTTTAACAGCTTCTAATCTGATTTTGAACAATTTTGTGTATGTTGTGCAGGGATTAAACCTTGTTCTCAGGCTAGCTTGGTTGCAAACTGTTCTGCATTCAAGTTTTGGACATGTGGACTACAGAGTAACAGGACTATTTTTAGCAGCCCTTGAAGTCATTAGAAGAGGTTTATGGAATTTTTACAGGTAAAACCAAGTTTTCTCTTCAATTAGGGCCCTAAATCCCTATGATTTTGATATGAATGAGTCTATATCCAAACTAAACTCGTAATCTTTTCATCAATTGCTGGATCTAATGATCACTTGTTTCGATGGTCCAGGTTGGAGAATGAGCATCTAAATAATGCAGGGAAGTTTAGAGCAGTTAAAACAGTACCACTTCCTTTCCATGAAGTGGATGAAGAAGACTGATGCCCCATTGGCAACAGTTGCACATAGAATTGGATTCAGTTTCTAGGGTGATGGAATGGTGTACTTAATTTTCAGAACAAAATGTTCCCAAAGAGGAACCTAAGCTTGTAGAGCTCATTCAATTTGATGCAACAAGACATCATCAACGTATCTCGTTTTTGTTCGATGGATTGTGGGAACAATTGTTCATACTTGTATACAACAAATCTCTTCATCAATGAAATGAACAGAAAATGATCCAAAGTGCAAATGCAGTGATAATAACGCAGTAGATTCTTAGTTATGCATGTTGCATTATACTCACCTTTTCATTCACCCTTCGGGTAAAACACCTCTTATATACAAACAATAATGCACCGGATCTCATCAGAAGTCTGCAGTTCTAATCATATGCTGACCAAAACCTAGGAAACCACAAAGTTCGATAAAAACTGAACTATATCATCACCAAGAGAAATAAGAGCAGGCAATTGCAGATTGTGACCGGATTAACCACCTAGTTATGACTTTGGTCCCCAATCGCCATGTTCTAGAAAACCCAGCAATCACTTCATGTGTGAATATGTTTGTTTGTTGGGAAAATTTTAAGAATGGTACACGAACTTTTCGTCACTGATAATTTTAGTTTATTAACTTTCTCAAATAACAGATTAGTACACGAAGTATCAAACTCGACATCGTTTTCATACACGCCGTTAACATCTCCGTTAAGTCGTCAAATGAACGAGGGTAAAATGGTATTTTGGTAACTCTATCCTTATCCTTATTTGATACTTAAGTCCCTGCTGAGATAAGATGCAGTCAAACCCATCTTCATTTTCAAACTCGAAACTCTTCACTATTGTCTTCACCTTTGCTATATAAAAAAAGATCGCAGAGAATAAGCTCATAATAAGTAGAGAAATGTTTTAGGATATTCTATATGTGTGCATTGACCTTATGCCATCAGGATATGTAGTTGGAATAGGACTATGTATTCCTTATCATTACTATATTTGTACTTTGTAATTCCATATACAAAGGGCTCCTATCAATGAATAAGATGATGATTTTCTTGCTATCTCTTTGTCTCTACAGTTTATCCTTCATCACGTTATCATGCACTTTGTTCTAACCTTATAACTAATAGCCCACCATTTGTTTTCCGAAACCCTAAAAAGAATTTTTTCGGCTCCTCTGTTTGACTACCGCCGCCGCCCGTTTTCTCGGCCTCCGTCCGACATCACCGGCTGCCAATCCCTTGGCCGCCGCCCGCCGATGATTTTTGGTTTCCTCCGACTACAATTTTCGACTTCTTCAAATGTTTGAAGTTTCAAAAGGTATGTTTTGAAACCCTAAACTTTTCCAAATTCAATAACTCAGGGAGGATAAAATCTTTTCCTCCATTCTCCATCTTCATTCTATGCTTGGGATTTTGTGCGTGTAGGTAAAACTCTCAAAATTTTATTCGTGGGTCAAGAGTGTGTTTGATCACTCTTGTTTCCTTGTCAAGGTTGTTTGTGATCAACCCCGACCTTTCTGCTAATTGTGTTTGATCAATCCGATGCCTTTTTCGAATTGTGTTTGATCAATTCGCGGCTTTTTCAAATTGTGTGTGATCAATCCGTAAGATAAACCATTAAAAAGCATCATTTGTGACATTTATCGAGTCTCATAACAGCTTGGTTTTGTATGCAAGAGCAACGTAACATTCTGCTCATATGAGTTTTGACGTACTTGATGCCTAAGGCGAATTTTCACTAGGTATCTGTGAAACTTTTCATTGGAAAAGATTAAACCACATGTTTTGACCCCATACTAACAAACCTAGATGCCGAGATTTCACATCTCACGCGCAAAGTTTTGAAGCGTCACATCGACAAAAGCCTTCAATGGCAATCTGTGTAAAAAGTAATGACCACAAAGTATTGTGGAATGCACTTATGGAGCGTTTCTTGAAACGTCTATCTAACTCAACATGTTGAGTTATTAAGTCAAGTGGATTGCTTACCACCTTATTTGACTACATATCTTCGATGATATTTTGTGGCATCCTGATCCATAATCTTTAGCGGATTCGATCATCATCAAGTTCTCTAGGCCCTCCAAGTTGGTTTGGATTTACCAACGAGGCTTGATTTTGATCATACAATTGCAAACGGGAATTGCATAAACGCTAATGAGATAAACATATTAGCATGCGCATATGGGATTAACTCCTAATGTGGGGAAAATAATATGGGTCATGGCAACGGCAGAAAACGGCATGCCGATGTCTAAAAAAGAACGGGAGGTGTCGCCGGCCCTAATGGTGACAATCCCGGTCTAGACACCAATTTGTCAAAACTACTCACGTCAGCTCATGACAATGCAACCGTCATGGATCTTCGGATCACTGGTTCAAGATTGTCAAGCTCTCGCTCAAATTGTGAATGCAAATAAAAAGGTACGGAAAATCAAAATGAGGACAATAACGTCATCCTCATGATCGTGGATTTCAAAGATTCAGATCCAGCTCTAGATGTCCTTGACTTTGACGTCATCGGCTAGACTCTGATTTTATTTCCAAGCTATATATATGTAATAAGGCGTCGTATCGACGTCCTTCGTCTATTCGAGACCTCGATGTACTCACATTAGCAATAATGAATGTCTTGAGAATTTTTCGAAGTTACGAAACTATTCTCATCTTATGGTTCGTATTGATTTACAATCAAGATGTACACTTACATAGTCCTTAGAAACATGACATATTGTGCCGATTTTAGTCTCTTCCTTTAAAGGTGATGCACAACACCGCATCCTCAAGAAGGATTGCCAACGTGTTTCCGGTTAAGTCTTCTACCCTATAGCGGATTTTTTATCATCAATTGTTCAACTAGGCTCATCCAAGCTCAGTGTGATATCTTAGAATTGTCCGAAATTATGGAGATAATGGTTTCAAGTGTGTCTCGCACTACCGACCCTCCACGGACATGTCTGGTCATACTGACTTGGAGTTATCGAAAGCTTTTGATTTTGGATCTCCCTACGCTATTAAACCAATTTCCGTCTTGCAAAAGACGTTGAAGATTTATCAAAACCAGACAATCATCATCATGATCGAACCCTCTAGGTCCTCTGAGTTAGTTTATGTTCATGTCAGGGAGCTTTTGCTAACTAGTCATTGGAGTTTACAACCTTAGAACGACCGAAAGGATTTGGTTTTGATCATACACACATAAATTTTGGCTAAGTCAAAAGCCTACACGCCACCTGCAAGCTTCACAGCTTCGCACATACCAATTCTGTGAAAAACAGCAATCTATCCATTCTGGACAGTCAACTTTGTTTGAGCTTTGTGAATAGCTCCGGACGAACCAGAGAGTGAGCTTTATATCATTGGAAAGCTCTACGAGTCTAGTTTTCAGAAATGTTTACGGTTCATCCATATCTATTTTAACGAAGAAGTTATGGCTATTTTAGTGCGTAAAGGTCATTCTGCACGGAAGTTTTTATGCATTCTTGGGATTGCAATTTTTGATAGCTTCTTTCAATCCTTCTAAATGGTTCAAGTGAAACTATTTACTCGCCCATCTACTCCTTGTAGATATGTCTCATGGATTTGTGCAATTGATAAAATCAGATTCGAGAATCAAATTTTTCCTTTTTGAAAGAATGGCCAACTAATGGAGATAATTTAGGTTTGAGGGAAATCCACCCATATATGGAGGTATCAGGTATGGAAAACGTGCTTCCTTTACTTTCTTTGGACTTGAGAGTGAGACTAATGATCTGAGAGAGATTTTGGCTTTGGGGTAGTCAGCGATTACATGAGTAATTAATTAGAAAAGTAGCTTTGCTAAATTGATCTATAGATTTGGTGCATAAGTTTGAAAGGGCATATATAATTCAGTTCTTATGGATCTAATTATGTCAACTATTTACACTGAATTTTTAAAACTTCTGGGTGTCTATCATTTGGAGCCAAATCATACTTTACAGAATGTGATCATATAAAAATGAGGATGGCTTTTGATATGGATCACTGCTAATTTAGAGTTTTTTTTTTCGACAGTACGGCTAATTTAGAGTTGAACGGGTAAAAATACAATGAGCTTGTTTCCTTGAATTATAGACATTTTTTTTATTTGGTTTATAAAGTGTGAATGAAAATGTTGAGCCACATGTGCAAGAAGCTAATGTTGAGCGAGCCTCGTGTACCTGATCTGCAGCAGCCCGCAAATGAAGTCCCAGTGCCACCCCAAGAATCAAACTTTCAAGCTTCAAACTTGAACAACGTCCATGGCAATACTGCCAACCTCAATGTTAATATGAACCTGAATGTCAATTTCTCAGTCAATGTTGAATCTCAAGATGAGTGAGGTAATTGGACTTTCTCAAGACAATGAATCTGTAGCCGTATAGAATGAATGTGAGAAAATCCAGACAAGACTGATTTGCCCCATAAAGCACATAACGGATCACTTAACAGAGATGTTAACAGCGTGTACGAAAACGATGACAAGTTTGTTACTTCATGTACTAATGTGCTATTTCAGAAAGTTAATAAACTAAAATTATCAGTGACGAAAAGTTCGTGTACCGTTCTTAAAATTTTCTCTTGTTTGTTTTCTCTTTCAATAATATATCTTGATTGCCTTTGTAATAATACCAACTCATTTATATGTTTCTGCTGAAAATCTATTGGCATGACCTCAATCACCTGAATTTGTGATTCAAAGTTGTTAATGATCGAGCTCAAAGCTAGAGTGAGAGGAAGCTAACTCTCAAAATCAATAATTATCAAACTGCGTCAGACCTGGACTCCACTGTTGTGGTCGTCGGAGACGTCAACTGCACCATGTTTAGTTTCTCTTAAAAGATCTGCCCCTTAGGGCAAAAAGTCATTATTACCTCTAGAATATCCGCATTATCAAGGATATGTATCCCGAACATATCGGACGCTTATCTGAATTTTTCCGGTCATACCAGCGCGTCTCCGGTTTCTTGTGGTTTCAGAATTTGTTCTCGGACCACTGTCTAGTGGTTCATGTCTAGTTGGGTGTGCTCCCCAACCTAGGTTCGAATCACGACACTGTCAAAAGTGACCAGGGGAAGGGCTGCAATGCCCTGCTGACTGTCCGAGCCCCCAACGGATTAGTCCTTGGGCCTAAGAAGCCTTTGAGATATTGTGATCTTAAATCAAAAAAAAGAATTTGTTCTCAGATGCGGTTAGATACGTCTTTACACGGCCCGATACGTGTTCGATACGGCTGGATATTGGATCGTGGTGGCAATGGTGACTTTTCACCTAAGTGTGTATGAGTGTTTTGTTTACAACTTGGGGTTTGTCTGCTATACTAATGTGCAAGGCACGTGAAGAAAAATTCGAAGGTTAACTAATTATCTCCGGTTCCCCCTCACGTGCAAAAGTGAGTCAATACTCAAAAGACAAAACCAACCTAGTCTTCCTCTCACTCGTAAATCTTAACTAGCTCGGATTCTACTCAAATAGATGAGAGCCTCTCTCTCTCTCTAACTTAGAGAGAGAAAGTAGATCTGCAATTCACCCTCACCCTTCTTTCTTGTCTTGTTTTAGATCCCTCCGGATCTAGACCAAAGACTTGAGAGTTGGAGGTGGGTTCTGTTGACCTCTTCTCTTATTGCTCATTTGTTATCGATTGATTCGATCTCCTTCTCGCTGTAGTATTTTACCCGTTTTGTGGTCAATTTATGACTTATGTTCAACCTTAGAGGACATTGTTCCTCCTTAATCTGCCGATCTTCCAACAACTTTTTCAAATCCGAAAACCTCCATCGTCCCCCTCACCCACAACCTCACATGAGTTTCCCTCCATCTACCATAAAAAACCACCTATTCAAAGTGATATTGATCACTTACTAAGTGGTTTATGGGTGCTCACGCATGGGTATTCCACCCCCCATTCACCGTCGGTTATGTTCTTTAGTTACTGGTACTGTTCCAACTCGGTGGCCTCGATTTCCTTTCGGATTGAGCTTCTTCGGTAGAGAAGAGAAGCATGTTGTGTGGTATGGTTTTCTCTCTTTCATCTTCATTTCCTTTGGTTTTGACAGGATTTGTATTGTTAGAATTTATTGCAAGCGGATTATCGGCCATCTTCCTTTCATTTTGGCACATCTCACGACCTCTTGGTCACTAGAGGCGGCGACAGCGGCAGTTGTGCTAATATATTTTTTTTTTGGCAAAAAGTTGTGCTAATAGTTTAAGGCTTGATGAAAACCTTTTTTTTTTTTTTTTTCCTTAAGGTTACCATCTTTTATCTCTTTCATGTGAATTGAGCTGAGTGATAATTTATTTTAGTTTAATTATAATTTGGTGGTTTGAGCTCTACCCATTTCATTAATTCCCAAAAAAAAGACTAGCTCGGATTCTACTGTTGGAAATCTCCACGTGTTGAAAGGCTCAAGAACCCTCTGCTCATCCCAGGAGTCGGAGTCAAATCCGGCGAAGTCATCCTCCAAGAAGAAGCCGGCAAGAAGGTCATCGGCGTTGACTCTCCAACCGATTCCAGGGTGTTTCGATTTTGCCTGAGGGAGATTTGGATTTGGGGTAAAGGCGACGGGGGCTGAATTCCGTATTTGTATTCGATACGGCGTGGGTTGGAGTTGTATACTTGGTCAGTACAAATACTTCACATTTGTAGCGTTTCATCAATTTGATTCTACTTTCTTTGAAATGTCTTGTGACCTTTGTATTCTAACTTCTGCTCTTGGCAAACGAACTGTTACAGAGTCACACACTCATGGCGGCAACATCAACTGTCACCCTTCCATTTTTCTCGCCTCCCACGACTAACCCTCATAAACCCATTAAAACCCTTCAAGGTCCTAACTTTTTCAGACCCTTTTCTGCTCCCAGGAGAAAACCTATCAGCCTCTGCAGGTCTGTAACTCAAAGGCAAAACCTTTACTTGGGATGGTTTCTTTCAAGTTTTGATTTTTATTAGAGTTCTGGGTTTTTATTTTTTATTTTTTTTGGGTCAGTCTTTGATTCTTGAAATTTGGTTTTCAGCTCAAGAATTTCCCATGTGAGAGCTGTAGCGCCAAAGCTTGCTCACAAAGCTTTGGCTGTTTCTGGGTTGATGAGTGGCGGCGATTCTGAAACAGACGCAGAATTGGAACAGAACAATCTGAATAGGGTATATTAGTGATGTGATTCTATCTTTATTTGATGCCATCATTGTCTTCTTTCATATGAGAATGTATTGTCATGGTTTTAGTGACTTGAATTGGTCATGTCATGGTTTGAAACCAATGTGGCATTGTTCTCATTTTCAATGTGTTTGTATTTCACTATTGCTTGAATGCTTATCTTCTTATTGAAGTTGATTATGGTTTCGTATACAGGATGCCACCATTGATTTACAACTGCCAAGACGAAGCCTGCTTGTGAAGTTTACTTGTGATTTGTGTAATGAAAGAACAAGCAAACTCGTGAACCGATTGGCATATGAAAAGGGGCTTATTTATGTGCAGGTAATTTCTTCTTGTTGATTGATATATTAGCTTCTGTGGTCTGGTTATTGTTCCAGGGTTGTTTCTGACCAATTACATTACTTTCATCAGTGTGCAGGGTGCCTCAAGTATCACAAGTTAGTTGATAATCTTGGCCTTGTAGTTGAATATGACTTGAGAGGGGATATGGATTCGGATTCAAATGCAGATGAAGTTTAGTCTGAAATTGAATTCGTTGTGGTATTCGAGTTACTTGATGTTGTTGAAACCCAAAAATCATCTCCCTCAATATATTGAACATGTGGCATATACAAAAATGCTATTGTTGTTGGTTTGTCTCTTGCATTATTCATTCCTACATCTGAGTTTTACATATGAAATAAATGTCTCCGTGTACCACCAATGAATTCATAGTTCATCATCTAAGATACTAGTTTGTCATTGCCAGCAGTATAGGAATAGCTAATCCAGTCGTAATCCAGATAGCAGAGTTCGCTCCTTTCTGGTGCAGTGCATTTCCTCCGCTCTATGGGACAAGAAAGTAGAAGGTTCATCCAACAAATTTTGTTATCAAGCAACATTAATAAAATTTGGGTTCTCAATATATGGAGATGTTATGTTGTTTGGTCAAGACTGAGTGTAGAAAAAGAACTATTAACAGTAAAGGCTGGTCAGATCATATACCAAATCCAAACTTGGTGATGGTGCTGGTGTTGTATCCACTGTATCTGTCACTGTAGGTGGAGCTGGGGGACTTTGGACAGTTGGCGCTGGTGCCGGTGCATGATGATGCCTCCTGTGCTTGTGCTTCCTTTTCTTGTGTTTATGTGGAGCTGGTGCAGGTGATGGCACTTCCACAGGTGCTGGAGCTGGTTCCGCAACAACTGGTGCTGGCGCAGGTGATGCTTTCAATGGTGTTGGCGCTGGGACTGGTGGTGCTTGTGATGGTGAGGGCACTGGTGCTACCTTAGCTGGTGCTGGTGCTGGTGATTTTTTAACAGGAGCTGGGGTTGGGGATACCTGTGGTGGTAGTGGTGGTGGCTGAGATGGAGTTGAGACTGGTGAAATCTTTGGTGGTTGTGTTGGTGGAGTTTTTGGGGGTGGAACTGTCGGGCTTGTGGCTGGTGCAACTTTAGGGGCTGGAGATGTTGTTGGCGGGATTGTGGGTGGGGTTGCTGCTGCTGTTACAGGGGGTGGTGTTACAGTTGTCGGTGCTTGTGCAGCTGGTGCAACCGGTGTGGTAGAAGGTGGCGGTGTTGTAGCCGTAGTGGGTGCAGCTACCGGTGTTTGTGCATTGATAAGCACTAGTTGAAAGGTGAGACAGGTTAGAACCAGGGCCAAAAGAGTGGAAGTCATGTTTTTCAGATGGATAGTATTGAGAAGAATTCAAACTTATATATGAGTTTTGAGAAGAGAAATATGCAGAAAATGAAAGAAACGTTTGGTGAAACAGAGAAGGGAGAGATGTAACTTTCATGTGATAGGTACTTTCTTTCTAATCATTTGGCCTGCAATGTTGTTATTAATGAAGATGGGCAGGGTTCACTAGATTCTGAGAAATTTTCCACATAATTGAGCATACAACTCTGCAATTGCTGCACATATTTCTCATGTCACAGATGGAAAGAAGAAAAAGACTTCAGCAAGTCACTAAATCCGATTAGAAAAAGAAAAACTGATACCTACCTACTGCTGTTTGCTGATCTTAACAGCAAACCTGAACTGTGGTAAGAAGTACCTATCAGGGTCAAGTACAGTTTCTTGCAAGGCATTTTTTCATTTGATCTTATTCAGTTGAGGATCCTTCACTTGATGAAAGTAAGAAACCACCGTTTGGTGGCTCTGAAGCTATAATTAATTAACAACCTAATTGCAGATGCAACTGCACATGAGACGTGTTATATTGTTAATGCTATGATACTACGGACCACCTCACTATTTACCACAAGGCTAATTTGTCAATGCTGATAACATGTACATTGACACAACACTGAAACATTTGCGGCAATAATAATTTTCTACGGGGGCAAAATTTTAACACAGATTTGTGACATTGTGTACAAGGAATCCAGGACATTCTACCATCTCTCATAAACAGAACATAATGTGGAAGATGTCATGCAGCTTGGTAAGTATCTTCCGTGGATGGTGAGAAACAGCTTGGGTTGAGGGCGGTGCTGGTGGGGTTGATTGCCTCTTTTCTTTTCTTTTTCTTCTCAGCTGGAAGAATTGCTGCATTATATCTGCGCAATCTGATGCCAACAGGCCTCGTCGGATGGTTATGTTCGGGTGGAATGGGTGGACTGGCGCAGCTGGCTTGTCTGACCGTTCCGATTCACTTCCTTGGCTCCCATCAGGAAAAAGTCTGCGAGTTGACAAGATAAGTACGTCATTTTTAGATGTGGAATGCAACAGCGATTCAATGCAGCCTCTGTAAATCAAAGATGGCCTACGAGGAAGTAGATAAATCATACCTTATCCAGCTCCCGTCAGCTCCAAGAAGCTTATTAGGAGCTCCCCATACAACAGTGTCCACTCTTGCTTGATATATTGCTCCAGCACACATAGGGCAGGGTTCAAGTGTTACATAAAGTGTACACTCCTAAGATATATAGGAAAACAAGATTCAGGTCAAAACAAGAGTTGCTCATGCATCGTTAAGCAGGAAATTGAGAAGCAGACAAATTTCTTTCAACAAAGCCACTTCCATGGTTATGAAAATGTAGTCATTATGTTATCCTAAATTCATGGCAAATGGTGCATTCAAAGTAAAAGTCAGTTTCAATAGACTTGACAAACTAATTCTTCCACTCTAAGGTTTTCAAATATCTGAAAAAGATGAAACCATTTAATGTTCAAGGAAAAGGAAAGGGTGTTCTCGAACTTTAGTGTCATCATGCAGGCTTACTTATTCCTAATTGTTCAAGGAGCAGGTAAAACCCGTAGTTTCATAAATCAGAACTAGTGATCAGTTAACCAAAACAACAAACGGACAGAAGGAAAACATCAAAATTACTATATACCTATGTACTACTAATATGATTTATAATGACAACTTGGACTAAGTACGGACAATAATAGAGAAACTACCGCAAGCCTCCAACTGCGAAGAACGTTTGAAGCCTCCCTTATGCATATCATTTCAGCATGGGCCGTTGAATCTCGTAATTCTTCCACTCTAGTAAACAAATCGGTATAAATATCCAGAAAACAAGTGTTCGGCCAACAACTATAAAACAAACATATAAGGTTATTAAACTCACAGGTTAAATCCACGTGCAATAATCTTCCCCTGCTGCACCAGTACAGCACCAACAGGAACCTCCCAAGTATCAGCAGCTTTCTTCGCTTCCAGCAGTGCTTCTCTCATAAAAAATTCATCAGTTTTTCTCTGTTCAATTTCACGAGCATGAGCTTCTTCCCATTCATCAAATCTGTCTTTCATGACTTGTTTATTCCTATGAAGCTTCCTTTGTTTCAATTCTGCATCCTTTTGCACATTGTCTGACTCTTCATCAAACTTCTGATGATCAAAATGGTCCCTGTTCTCCTCTGAACCGCTTCCAGAGACAGTGTAACCAGCATTTGAAATTTCTTCGACAACGGGAGACTTTATGCCAGTAGCAACTTGTGGTTGTGATGATTCAACTATTTGAATGCCAGAAGAAGAACCTCGAAGATTCTTTTGATAATCTTTTGGACTCAAAGTCTCCTCACCAGAAGACAAGGAAACGGATTTTGATGTCAACCTACTTCCCTCTTTATATGGAGAAGATGTCATACCTGTTTCAAGATATCTTACTTTGTCCTTCGACTTCACAGTGCCAGACGCTTTTTCGGTTTGAGAAAATGATTTCACGGGTTGTAGCTGATCAGTGGTGGTCTCTGGTTGCAAGCCTTTATCCCATTTCACATTCTTTTCGCTGCTCTCCTCAGTCTCACGGCCAGAAAACCATGCCTCACTACTTGCAGATTCAGTTGAAGAAATCTTTTCACCTGACCTCACAGCAGAAGGATGGGTCTCAACACGAGCAGTCCACCTCAGCTTAACTATATCTGCAACAAGATTCCATATAGACCGGCCAGTTCTCTTGGCAACAGCATTCCCACTTGCTGTAGTAGCCTCAAAATTTCCACTTGCTGTAGTAGCCTCTGATTTTTCACTTGCTGTAGTAGCCTCTGATTTTTCACCAGCTGTAGTAGCTTCTGGTTTTTCTTCCTCCGGGCTTTTAAGAGTAGATGTGTCGGCCACATCCCACATTTCAATTGAAGGCCCCTTGGTTCCAGAACCTCCAGATGAACGCCTTGACTCGTTCCCCTTCAGCTGCGAATCTTCAGACCCATATTGACTAGGAGTTCTCTGCCCATGATTCTTACCTCCAGGCACCCATTGTGCTTCAGAAACCGTCTCCATGCCATATTCTTCAGAAGTTGAGGCTTCATGCCTTACCTTCTCAGAGAACTCCCCAACAAACTGTGAAGATGACTTATGGAAACGCTGAGCTGAACCTAAAGTATCTTCAGGATGAATGAGGTAGGAAGTCTCCCCTTGAGTCTCATCACTTCCAGTTCCGCTGCATGACGAAGTCAAAGTCTTTTGTTCATACTTCTCACCTCCATACACCAAATCTGCTCCAGAGACTCTCTTTGCAGTCTGGTTTTCAGAAGTTGAGACTCCGTACCTAATTTTCTCAAAGAACTCCCCAACAAACTGTGAAGACGATTCCTCCAACCGATGAGCTGAACCCAAAGCATCTTCAGGATTACCGAGGTATAAAATATCTGCTGGAGTCCCAGTGTTACTGTTTCCACCAAAAGATTCATAGTTCACAGCTGAATTACTCTCAGAAGTTTCTCCAGAAACTCCCTGAGTAGCAGTCTCACTCATCAACTCAACGCTTGCCGGTCCTCTAGCAATCAATTGAGGAGGGGGAGGTAACAATGGTGCCTGTGGACTTCTCTTATGCTCCTCAACATCCTCCCGTTGCATTCTAGCTTGGGAAACCATACTCATAGATGCTTGGAAACTAGAAGGTTCTTCCAAGTTTTTTTCCTGAAAAGTTGATACTGTTGTTGAACATTCGGCAGCTTTTCTTGATTTAACTTGCATGAGCTTCTCATCAGTTCGTTTATTTCTCCGTATTCTTTCCTCAACTGATGTAGCAGCCAATACGGTAACACTTTCCTGATTGGTAGATCTCTTGTCAAAGGTTCTTTGCGAATCGGTATTTCTTGCTGTATCATTCGCATGAACCAATGACATTTCAGCAACATCATTGGTTCCTTTTCTGGATTGAACTCTCTGAATAGCATTTTGATCTAACTGATGCCCTATTTGGTGGCATTGCTCTTCTGTCCCCTCAACTGAAATCATCCCCATATTTTTGTGTTCTTCTTGGTTGGTCCCCATATCAGACTGCCTCCGCCAATTGGAGGACCTTTCAGTATCAACAACTTGAAATTGTGAAACCCTTGAGAGCTTCTGGATGTCAATATTAATATCTTCCCTTTGAGTGATACGGCCAGTTGTCTTGTAATGCTCATCTCTTGTCTCCTGTACTATGTTCGTAGCTGTAGCTAGGTTTTGTTCCTTGTCACTGTGTCTCTGTTGGGACCGGGAAGTTGTTTCAGTATCAGTTCTATGGACTTCTGATTTCTCTTTGCCTTCTTGAAACGTTCTTCTAGATTCAGTCTCAAGAACTTGGTTCCCTGTTTGACTATATTGTTCTTTTGTTCCCCGAGTCCAATATGAATTCCCCCTCTCATCATCAAACTGCTTTTGTGACCCAGAGGCCTTTGCTAACTCACTTTCGTTGGTCTTCATTACTCTTGAAGGCATTTCTGAGGATTTCTTTGATGCATGTGTTTCTTCAATCACTACTTCTGTAAGCTTCTTTTCTGATTTCTTCCTCCAATCCCACATACCACTCCCCTCAACTACATTATTTCTGTGCTTCGATATTTCACTACCGGCCTCGGCATCATCTTTACGGTTCCTGTACTCTTCACTGATTCGCTCATCGTATCTACCTCTATTATACTGTGAATCCTTATACTTACTTGAACCTGGTTCCTCCAGAAGGCCATGATTATCCCTGACATCAACCTCATTTCCAAAATCCCCTGAAGATGACAAGGAGTAATAAGATGAACTACTGGAACCCTCTTTCCTTCCCCTGTGATTGTCAGCTCTTAAAAGCATTCCCGTCTCTTCTCTCTGTCTAGAATCCTTTTCACTTAACTCGACTCTGGTTGATTCCAATCGGTGCTTTGAATTACTCTCCATAGATGAGTACCTACCATTACTTCTCTTCTCCCCACTGCTACACTCACTCCTATCATTTTCTTCAAAATCTACTTGCACTCCCTTTGATACACTCTCAATTTTCTCTCTCCCCTTACCAAAACTCTCACCTTTATCTCTACCACCCAAACTCCTCCTACTCTCCTCCTCCACTCTATTCGACAAACTCACATATCTCTTACCACCACCCAAACTCCTCCTACTCTCCTCTTCTACTCTATTCGACAAACTCACATATCTCTTACCACCACCCAAACTCCTCCTACTCTCCTCTTCCACTCTCTTTGACAAGCTCACATTTCTCTTTTCACCACCCGAACTCCTCCTACTCTCCTCTTCCACCCTCTTCGACAAACCCACATTTCTTCTCCTCCTCCCTTCAACCTCCACTCTCTTAAACCCATTCCTCCCCCTACCAAAACACTCCTCCCCCACTTCCTCACTCAACAAACTCAACACAGCCTCAACATCACTAAACCCCTCCGAATCGCATACCTCACTCTCCCCCTCCTCCTCAACCCCACATCCGCATCTCCCCTTCCCTCTCCTCCCACCCCTATTATAACCACTCCTCTCCCCAACTCCCCAATACAGCTCACAACTACCCGGACCCAGCCCACATTCCTGAACCCGGTAACAAACCCGGTCCCTGCCATTCAATGTCAACCTTCTAGAACCTCCCCACTGAAGCAATGACCACTGCCTCAACCCATACAAGTAACAAGGGCTTATGGGCACTCTAGGACTCAAAAATGCACAACAATAACATGTTGGTTTTGATGTTAATGATGAGTGAATTGGGTTTCTATCAAATCTTTCATTCAACAAGTAAGAGTAGTCATTAAAGATTGAAGCTTTGGTTCTGAATGAGTACAGAGTTGAGCTAATATATGCGTTCTGCATGGTTAGAGAGAGCGATAGACATTAAAGGAGAGAGTTTTACCTTTGAGATTGACAAGTGGGTTTTGCAGAGCTGGTGGCAGTGAAGCTTTGGAGTGAAGAAAGATTGGGTCTTTGTGAAGATCAGATTGGTAGAACTGGGGAAAAATGGGAAAGGGGAAAACTGTGAGCTTCAGAATCGGGTCGGGTATTTGGGCTTCCTAGTAGAGTTGGGCTTCCTAATATGTGTTCTGAGTGTTGAGATCACCATTCATTTTCGATTACTGTCGATCATGAAATGCATGATAAAAAATATGTATCGCTATTAACACACCATTTTTGTTATTAATACATCTTATCTATTTTTCTATTCACACATTTTTATTTTATTTACAAACTTGTCACTTGAATTTGATTGATGATTGGTTCTCACCATATATGGGGTGTGTTAATAGCAAAAACGGGTGCGTTAATAGCATCACCTTAAAAAATAATCTGGATGATATAAACTTGGGTTGCTACGAAAGCAACTTTGCACTTCCTACTTTGCCTAAGCTGCCCATGTTTATAATGTTGTGAGGGTTCTTTTGAATTAAGCATGATTAAGCCAAGATTAACCCAATAATCTGATTAATGGGAAATCTTGTATGTGATTCAAACAGTAAAACGAGTTTGTAGCGTGAGCTTGGTGTGGGAGCTAAAGGTACATCGCAATGATGAGAATTGGACTGGGTTTTGGGATTAGGTTTCTAAAACAAGCTGGGTTTCAAGAACATAAATTGGGGAATGGCCAAGAAGGGTTATTGCTTGAAGGCATAAGAGCAAGGCTTGAGTGTTTATGGGGGGATTTCTTGGTTGTTGCTTCATGGATTTCTCAGCTCCAAATCTCTCTTCTTATAGGCCTCAAATTGCTGGGTTTTGCGGTGACTTCCAATGCCTACTTCGTTGGGTGAAAAGGATTTCCTTCCTACATGTGATTATGGTCTTAAAATATCAGGAAAAGGAAGCTTGCTTTGGAAGATGAATGAGTTGACTCACTGCAGGGACAGCTGCATATACCGAAAACTAGGAACGAGGTCGATGAAACTTGAAGCCCACGATCTCGTCATTCGAGGGTGAAGGAGCTACTTTGGAATCGGTCACGCACACTCTCCTTCCTTGTCTCAGAAAAGAAAGGGACTTCTCATTGGATAAAGTTGCGAATCTGGGTTTTGACACTACCGCGGGGAGAGAAAGCATAATAACTGGTTCGGGCAGGGAGAATGAAGGAAATTGGGCTTTTTATGCAAAAAAGAGGGGCTTGGGCCTTTAAAAAGAGTTGGGTTTTTGGGTATTAAAAGTGTTTTGGGTTTAGGGAATGAATAGTTCAATTCTCTTGTTTTTTCATCAATTTGTTATCGATTTAGGCCGTTGGGCTTGAATTTCGGGCACAAAACCGAAATTATCGATGACGTTAAATCGATGAATGAGCGGCATGCGTCTTCGTAACCTTCCACACCGAATCCACTTCTACAAGCCTCAAATATGCGTGGATGTGGCTTGGGTTCACATCAATGAGCATGTTTGCTTAGCAGGTTAAAATCACGGATTTAACCCAAGATTATAAGATTTTGCATGAATTACATAACAAATTGTCGCGCGATAAAGTGTATGGTTTTTCAAATATTAACAAATGTGCTTGCCAATTCTTTCTTTGATAAGAACTAGCGAGTTCAAAAACTGTCATCCTTGTCAACTTCTTCTATTTTATTTGGGTGTGTCACATGAATTGTTAATCCTAACGAGCTAGTTTACAATACTTTGTACAGAAATTTCCATTTTTCTTCTTCTAATGGTCGGTGGATATCAATGGACATGTACATGCAAATTTTATCCACAAAATTAAGACTTCGTATCTTTGATATATTTGGTACAATGGTAGGTCGATCTAGGTCACCATAATAAGGTGTATGTGCATATATGTCTATTTCAACAACTATGTTCACATCAATAGTTCATGTTTCTCTTTAATTATGTGATTACGATTCTTAATTTTTTTTTTTTCCTGAAAACTGTATAAATATTTTTTACAGTTAAATCTATGTTCATGCATGATATACTATAAGTTTTGTAACTGTTTTATCTTGTTCTATTCATTGTATGAACTCCATAATCTTTTATGCAAAGAACTCCAAAGACGGACGGATCACGATAATTCTGATTATAAATGTGAATGATCTTTAATCATAAGTGGCGGATCTTGCATGTACCCAGCCAAATTTTTTGGAAAAAAAAAAAAAACTGCATATAGTTACAGCCTGCAAATCTTAAAATCTTAGTCTACATCTCAACCAATCAACCCATCTCAGTATAAACGGTAGTGTCACTCCTTCACTTCTCCATCTCATCCAATCAACTCATCTCAAACCATCTCAGTATCTCACTTTCTTAACACGTATAATACTTACAAATTCATCCTTTAGAAAAAATTACTTACAAATTGGGGATTTGGGGCAAAAGTTAGAGTTGATAGTTGGTTGACGAATTTCGATAAAAGAATATATTATTGGCTTTCTATGTTATGACAAGAAAGTTTTACCCTGAAGATTTTGATAATGGTGTGCTTAGTAAATTGCTAAATTTCAGAATTTGACATCTTACCACTATAAAAATTTGAGATTTATGAACCTTGTTTTGTAAGGCTCATTACATTTGTCGTGTCTGTGTATCTTTCATTTTAATCTATATATTCCTCTCGCACTGTCAAGTTTTTTTTTTTTTTTTTATAGTGAAAAGTCTAAGTCCCACCCAGCTTCAATTCCTAGATCCGCCCCTGTTCATAACTATACATAACATCTCTAGATGAATTTGATATTCATAACGACATTTGAAAGTTTGGTTAATTTGTGGAGCCCGTGAATAGGCTCCTCGATTGTGAATTCTTCATCAGTCTTTTCCATCATGTCCTTCTCAAACCAAACCAAATTCTGATAGTCCCGTTGTGCTGCGGAATCTGCAATATGGTGCATATATATCTAGCTAGCTAGCGTCCCCTTCACGTTTCTACAAATATGAAAACTTACCACTCATTTGCACGACCTAAACCAAACCCTTACTTCATTTCAGCCTCTTCAATTTCACATGCAATTCTATCAATCACTCAAGGAATTAAACAAGCTGCAAAATATGGCACTGGCTGATCGTAATTTCTTGATTACAAGTTCATAAACTAATCCAACACATACGCAGATCAACCAAAGATGTCACTTATCCCAAATAAGAATGAATATATGGCTAGCTAGCCTGTATGATTGATTTTGAAATGTTTAAACCGAGAGACCTAAACAATATTAGCTAGCTAGCTTGTTCTTGCAGACAGGTTTACAAATGCAGAAATAGTTTCCAACCGACTCAACCCACCAGGGGAGACGTGACTTTAATTTCTTTCATGGCTACCTCACTCATGATCACACTCAACAATAAGTTTGATAAAATGGATTAATAACTGAGGAGTAGGTTGAATTATTCAACTCCTGGCTCTGCACGTTACATGTTTGATTATGAAGCTAAAACTATTCGCCACCACTAGAGCATTAGCAGCCAAAATGGTGAGTTGGTACTAATTGGTAGCTAGACTAGTTTACGATACGATTTTGCGGTCCAGTCTTTGGACTCTGCTTATTTTTCAAGAAAAAGAAACTACGTACGTAGATCAATAATACAGTTGACGAAAGCATAAACAAAAATAAAATCCCAAGGCAAACTTCGATACGAACTCGATCATCCTAGCTAGTGATGATTTTTAACAAAGAAAAACTAACATAATCGTGGGAGAAGCTTCTCTCGTAAATTAAATTAAGATAGACCCGTGTATAGCTACTATAGCATTACGGGACATGTATATAGTTATGTACCGTTATACACACCAAGTCATCAAGAACGGTGTTGGTTTCATTTTTTTCAATTAAACAATATAAGTTTATGAACTCTGAACATGCATGTTTATCATGAGGATTTGCAAATGCACTATATATGGCATTATACGAACGTTCTTTCATTTTTGTCAACTCGTGTGAGTTTTCGGAGTTAGATATTATAGTCATTGAATTTGTTACATACAATGACCGATACATCAATCTCTCGTACGACACATTTTTAGTCACTTGCTCATATATATATCTAGAACATTTGTTTACTATTTGGTATCAGCTCCAACATGAGGAAATTGTTGCTTTCTATCCAAGTAAAAAGGGATTTGTATATTAATTGGGATTATTCTAAATGAAGTTGTTACGTACATACGTACTTCATCTCGTCGATAAACTTCAGAATCAGGATGATCGAATTGTAGACCTAGCTACAAAGTTAGAGGAGTGCGTGGGATATATTCTTTGGAGTATAGTATTCGAAGAATCAAAGAGATTGGAGTAGCCAGCGTTTGTCGTTGCACGGCGGATATACCAGTTATGGCACATTTCCAAGGTTTTGCTTATTTTCCATAACTTGATTTTGGCTCGATCTGTAGCAGAAGGCGATGGCTGCCTTGTTGCCCAAGTCGTGCCAAAAACGTGTCACTCGATCTGTTTCGTCAAGGGTCATGTAAGCAATGATACAAACCCTAGAATTTTGTACAGTATATACTTTTCCCCTTTCACATATTTCATCCACTACGCGTATCTTTCTGCATTCTGATTTGTCAAAAGGGGGTGATCTGGGTCTTAAAATAACATTCTCCCAATTAAGGTTCAGAAGGTTCAGACAAATAGCTGTTAGAAGCTGACCCTTTCAGAATCATACAGATAATGCAATTTCTTGTATGGAAAAGGATTGCAGGGTCACCACCGGGACGTTTAATCTTGTTAATATCCTAATCATATATATATATATGCATGAGGAACAAATAAATAAATTGATATATACTCATATTTAATGGATTAACGATCATTAAATTATCTGAAAATTTGTAGAATTGATATATTCATATAATCCAATGAATTGTACGGTGTATATACAAAAATTTAATCGGAAAGTTTGTGTAATGCCCTATCCCTAGAAATAGTCAAAAATATGGATCCCTCAATAGAAGGGCTATATATATATATATATATATATATGACCCTTCCACTAAGGGATCCTTTTTTTTGACATATATGAGGGATGATGGATTACACCAACTTTTCGATCACAAAATCACATCTCCACCGTTCAATATGTAGTTCTATATGAGTGGATCACTTTTGTAAATTTTCAGAAATTTTGGTAATCGTTAAGGCATTCAAAACTACGATTTATAATTATAAACATGAACAGTTCATGTTTGGCAGATTTGGTTCGTTTATTGATTTAATCTTGTTCGACACCTTAACGATTACCAAATTGGCTGAAAATTTGCAGAATTGATCTATATGTAAGGACCAACAAACTGAACAGTGGAGATTCAAAAATATAATCGAAAAGTTGGTGTAATCCCTCATCCCTCATATAAACCAAAATAAGGGATCCCTTAGTGGAAGGGCTATATATATATATATATATATATATATTAGAATAACAATTAAGTGAATTAACATATACCTTTTGGTCTTGTATCATACTGAGAGCGTGGTCAAATTGTCGAATATGTAGGTACAAATCACGTACTAATTCATTTGATTATCACCCAACTTTGTATATTCTACCTTTTGGAGGTCAAGCATTTAGTTTATACTCTTTTGGCTTAATATATAATTAACTTGCTAAATGTCAAATTTGGATGAAAGATAACCTAATTATGCTAAACTTGAAATTGAAACTGGGAAAACTTGACCTCAGACACTAGTGTGGTGCCTGAATTATATTTAGTAGTTTGAAAATTGATTTTCCTAGTTACTAGACCGTCCACCAATAAATAGTATATATAGCTAGCTAGGTTAAGATCCTTCACCAACCCTAACTCCGTGCATTAGGTTTGGTTTAAGTTCTAGGGAAGCCTAAATTTCAGTTGTCACCATTTTAGTTAGCTACGTATGGAACTAGCAGGCATACATTATTTTGTTTTATCGAATGAGCTCTTTTCATGTACCCATGCCAACAATAAACAAAGGGTATACTACTGTACATATACGTACATTGATGTTGCTCTCATACCATAAATAATGATAAATGTCTACCTCTTTCATGGTACGTACATATATAATGCTGCTAATGAAAACGAAGCACCGATCGAGCTAGAATCAACATCTTTCTTATACACCAATTATGTTTTCCTTGATTGAGCTCAATCATTAAATATATTAAGAGAGTCAAGAGCAAGCAATGATCAGCTAGCTAGGTGCGTACGTGCCAACAATTAGCACTGAGTTTCCTTTCACCGGTTGAGCTCGAAACATCAATATAAACAAACATGAATCATATATATATATAAGCTAAAATATGAAGCCACAACATGCATGGAATGACGACTAATATTAACAACCCGAGTTCCAGTGAACCCTGCGGCAGTTAAGGCATAGATGCAGGCGGCTACAGTTTTCTAATTACAGATGAACTGGCATGCATGCAGTGATTGGCGATGAAGCTGAAGGGATCGATCGAGCAGTGAACGCCAGCAGAGCTAGCTTAGCTTAATTACGGCAATACATTCTATAGATTCACAAAGCTGGTAGTATTTTTTGTAATAACCCGACGGCAGTTTGTTTTGGTATAATAGGCAGAGATATATGTTCTGTAGGTGTTGCTGATCAATGCTGGCTGGCCAAACGGTCTATCTCTCTCCGTCTTTGTTTCTTTCACGGGCTCGGCGGCTTCTTTTGCCTCTTTCCTCCTTCATATTCTACTACCTGTACTAACATGTGCTTGTATTAACCAATTCCTTCAAAAATACACGTCTGTATTGTTTATTGGTTTGGATACACAAACAAATGTTAGAAAAACATAACTATATGGTATTTCTATACATGCATGGAAATGAATGAGGTATCATGTTCAAACCTTAACGACTAATTCTCAATGAATTAATTGTCTTTAGTTCAATGTACGTATTTCTCTCGTGTTTATATAACTTGCAATTTGTAGTACTCAATTCTCTCTCGCATATCAAATGATATAAAATGGTTTGACCCAAAGATAAATTTGTATTAGGTTGAACGAGCAAAGGAGGATAATAGCAGTAAATGTATGTTTCTTTCAACCGAGTAGTTACTTTCTTGAAATGGATACGGCTAGATGTGCAAGTTTATTGGTATTGATGCCAATGGCTAGTGTTGGACGAAAAAATGGAATCGTTCTGCTTCACGAACTCTCCCGCATTTGGATATAATCATGAATTTCTTTTGATGTGATAACACGGGCGAATCTATCATTTGAAAAAAAAAAGAAGAAGTTACATTGATAAAAAAGGGATAGTTTATAACTTATGAATTGCCAACTACAAATTGTAAGTTCAAGAACGTGTAAAACAAAAGAGGAAGGAATCTAGCTACCTACATAATCCAATCCGATCCGATCCAATCCATGAATCTCCCACTTAAATCATTTTCCAAACAAGAACATGTATTAGACACTTAGGCCTCATTTGGTCCGCCGAAAGGAAAATAGTTTTTTTTTCTTTCCAACAGGAAGGGAAAAAGAAGGGAAATAAAATTTTCCAGAAAATTGTTAATTAAAATAATATATTGTAAGTAATAAATGTAAGGAAAGAAGATGAGAAAGTAGTTCATATGAATTTTAGAAGGAACAACTTTCCCTCACATTTTCCCGACCTTCAAGAAAATATTTAATTTTCTTCAGCATTCCCAAACGCATGAAAGGAATGTTACTTTATATGAACCAAACGAGACCTTAGACTAGCTACACATTCCTTCGTATTAATGGAACACACAATCAAAGTAAAATCAAATCATCTTATCCCTAACTCATTTACATTGTACTGTATAACAAAAGTGAAGACAGAGTTCTTTAACTTGAATTAGACAAAGATTCTGACAGAAACTAAAAGAGCAAACAGAAAGTAAAAATATGAAGCAAGAAATGAACAGACAAGCAGCCAAGATATTTGCATGTGAAATAGGAACAGACCATTGGTCCTTGTCTCTCTGTACACACAAAGTGTTTGACCCGTCCATTGTGCCCCATATACACTCCACGTTTCATTTTCCTCTCTTCCAAACTATCTCTCTCCCTCATTTCTACAACTTAACTCCTCTGTTTCTATTTTGTTAATTTTCCAACCAATGAAACCAACCTTTCTATAATTAAACCAAAGCAACAAAATTTTACTGGAATACAAATCCCAAATTTTCAGTAATTTATGCTCATAACAACTCCCCAGACACACCAGATCAAGTGCTGGCATCAAATTTCTGGTTAAGCATGAAATAAAGAAATAAAAAAACAGAACTTATCTGTTTTTTTCTTTCTTTCCCTTTCTGCTTAATCAGAAAATTTGCTAATGTGTCTTCATCATTCCCTTCTTTGATTCAATTAATTAATCCCCTGTGATTAATAATTGCATTAAACTAATTTGTTTTCATTTTCTGGGTCTTTGTTGGGAGCAAGAAGACGAAGACCATTTCATACCCCAAAAACAGAACACATTAACACTCCTCTCCCTACCATATTCTTCTCAGCTTCTTATAACTTTTCCCGCGGGTTTGAAATTTCCCAGAAAACACCATTCATATTTATGCTTCACACATTTTAGTTTTCCTTCTCCTTCTTCTTTGTTTTCTGGGAAACGAGTTGAATTTGGTTAAATACAAAACCATTCCATATTACAAGCCCAAAAGCCAAATGCCGCGTTTTTCCTAAAAAACCAAAGTCAAAAACATGCGAGATCCAAAGCCAAGTCCTTGTTCAAAGCCTTCTTCTTCTTCTTCTTCTATTGTAGACAACAATTCAAATACCCGCATATCTCATTCAAACCTTTCCTCTATTTCATGCCCTTCCTGAACCTCTTTTCATAATTATATTCTCTCTTTTGGTTTAGCTGCACAAAAGAACACAACTCTTTTTGGGTCCTAAAGCTTTTGTAGATTACATAACTGGGTTGCTTCTGCTTTTATTGTTCAAACTTCAAACCTCTCTAGCTGCTTTGCTTCTCTTTAGTTTCCTTCCTCTTCAGATTCTTTTATTTCATTTATTCTTTTTTTGTTTTACCTCCTCTGTTCAGTATTCAGATTATTTAATCTCTAAATTACTGGGACTCTGAGCTTTTCTTGTTTTGGGTCTCTGTGTTTAATATTTGTGAACTTTTGGGGTCTTGTGGAGCTGGCTTTGGTCCTTCTTGAACAAAGAAGCTGTCTTTTTTACTCTAGTAAGTTAAGTTTCACTTGTTTAAGTGGGTTCTGTTTCTGGGTTTGGAACTTCGACTGGTTTTGGTTTTGCATTAATTACAGGGTTGGCATTTAAAACAGAGTTAGGCCTTTTTAGGTTGGCATTAATTTTTGGTGTTAGTCTCGAAAAATGAGGAGGAGTGGTGGGAGAAAGAGAAGGCTGCATTTCAGCAAGATCTATTCTTTCAGCTGTGGAAGAGCTTCTTTGAAGGAGGAGCATTCACAGATTGGAGGGCCAGGATTTTCCAGAGTGGTTTTCTGCAACGAACCGGATTCGTTTGAGGCCGGGATTCGAAATTATGCAGATAATTATGTCAGCACTACAAAGTATACAGTTGCTACATTCTTGCCCAAGTCTTTGTTTGAGCAGTTCAGGAGGGTAGCTAACTTCTACTTCTTGGTCACTGGAATCTTGGCCTTTACTCCTCTGGCTCCATATTCAGCTGTCAGTGCTATTATTCCTCTGATCATCGTTATTGGCGCGACGATGACCAAGGAGGGGATCGAAGATTGGCGTCGAAAACAGCAGGTAATGATCAGGTTTCAATTGGTTTGTGTTTGTTTTAACTGAATAATTTTCATCGTGTATGCAAAGTCAACATTACGATGTGGTTTGCAGTGAATTTTAAGTATTGGGGAAGTTTTCAGTTTTGTATTTTCTTCTTTGCTTTTCTGTTATGGGATTGTTGAGGATGAGGAGTATGTGTTGATTTCAGTAAGGAGAATGTAAAGTTAAGATTCATTGTTATGTTTTTGTGCTTAATTTTTCGGATATGTGGAATGAACTGGATTGGTTGACTTTCTCTAAGATACCATCAATTGGAAATGTTTGACTTGCTGGAGATTCTTGCTATGGTTGTATTTTGATTAGTATATCATTGATTCTTTCTGGTAAGATGTTGGATAAAGATTTATAATTTTACTATGTTGAATGTTTTTTCAGGATATTGAAGTGAACAATAGAAAGGTTAAAGTGCACAAGGGTAGTGGCGAGTTTGATTATACTGAATGGAAGAATCTGAGAGTGGGAGATATAGTGAGAGTGGAAAAGGATGAATTCTTTCCAACAGATCTCCTGTTACTTTCGTCTAGTTATGAAGATGCAATCTGCTATGTTGAGACAATGAACCTTGATGGGGAGACAAACTTAAAGTTGAAACAAGCATTGGATGTAACTTCAATGTTACAGGAGGACACCAGCATCAGCGATTTTCATGCCATGGTGAAATGTGAGGACCCAAATGCAAATTTGTACTCCTTTGTTGGAACTATGGATTTTGAAAAGCAGCAGTATCCCCTCTCTCCTCAACAGCTTCTTCTCAGAGACTCTAAACTCCGAAATACAGACTACATATACGGAGTGGTTATCTTCACCGGTGTTGATACAAAGGTTATTCAAAACTCTACTCCCCCTCCTTCAAAAAGAAGCAGAGTTGAGAAGAAGATGGATAAAATTATCTACCTCTTGTTTGGTGTTTTATTTACTTTGTCATCGGTTGGATCCATTTTCTTTGGCATTAAAACCAAAGATGACTTAGACAATGGGATCATGAAAAGGTGGTATCTGAAGCCAGATGATTCTACAGTTTTCTATGATCCCAAAAAAGCTCCTATTGCAGCAATTTATCACTTCCTGACTGCTCTGATGTTATATAGCTACTTGATCCCTATCTCCTTGTATGTGTCAATAGAGATTGTTAAAGTTCTTCAGAGTGTGTTCATCAATCAAGATATTCACATGTACTATGAAGAAGCTGATAAACCAGCACATGCTCGTACCTCAAACTTGAATGAAGAACTTGGCCAAGTAGACACAATTCTTTCGGACAAGACTGGAACTTTGACATGCAATTCAATGGAGTTTATCAAATGTTCAGTGGCTGGAACAGCTTATGGCCGTGGTTTTACAGAGGTTGAGAGGTCTATGGGCAGGAGAAATGGTTCACCAGTTCATGAAGCTCTAATAGGGAAGGATGACACGGCACCCATTAAAGGCTTTAATTTTAAAGATGAAAGGATCATGTTTGGAAATTGGGTTAATGAGCCTCATGGAGATCTCATCCAGAAATTTTTCCGCTTATTAGCAGTCTGCCATACAGCCATTCCAGAAGTTGATGAAGTAACTGGGAAGGTTATGTACGAGGCTGAGTCTCCTGATGAAGCAGCATTTGTGATTGCAGCAAGAGAAGTTGGTTTCGAATTCTATAAAAGGACGCAAACAAGCATATCAGTGAGAGAGTTGGACAGAGCCTCAGGACAGCAAGTTGATAGGTCAGTACATTTCATTGTTTATCTGATAAGTAGAAATCTCAAACAGCCTTATTCAACTTTCATATGTGTCTCGGGTTCATCCAGTACCCTGATTCCAAAGCCTCTGCATTGATTTCAGAACCACTTAACACCAGGCATAATAATAGAAACTCAGCTTCTGCATTGGAAAATTAATGTAAATAATAGGGCTATATCTCATAGAATAAAATTTCTCTTCCATATTGGAGGATCGGGCATTTTTGGAGAGCAATATACAGGTTAACATAACAATGCATGCTTTTGTGCTCTATCTTGCTTTTAAGAAAGCATCTAGTTTGTTCATACAAACCTATTTGGTACTTTCTTATGAAGTTTTGAATCTTTTGACTACCTTTTAACTAGAAAAGGCCTTTTTGATACAGCAGAAACCGCTAACCTCAAGCTTCAGTCTTGTTTTGCAAAGCCTAGCGTACAATATCCAATAACCAATACTTTCTGTTATCTGTGCTGTGCTTCTTGTTACTTTCTCCCATTTACTTTTGATGTGTTTCTTCCCACACTAGTATTTAGTTCTTAACTTTAGTGTGCTTAAGAGATTATATTCATTGAATTTTCTGGTTTGCAGATTGTACACTCTTCTGAATGTGTTAGAGTTCAACAGCACAAGGAAGCGGATGTCTGTGATTGTAAGAAATGAGGAAGGAAAAGTATTATTGCTCTGTAAAGGTGCAGACAAGTATGTGTTAACTCCATAAAACCTCAAATCAGTCCCTAGTTCCCTATTTCTACGTGTTTGTCAATATATAATTTCTGACCCGCTCAGCTCATTTTTTTTTCCAGTGTCATGTTTGAAAGGCTTGCCAAAAATGGTAGGGAGTTCGAAGAAGAGACCAAGGAGCATTTAAATGGGTATGCTGATGCAGGGCTGAGGACTTTGATTCTTGCCTATCGTGAACTTCAGGAAGATGAATACACAGAGTTTAATGCAAAATTTATCAAGGCCAAGAACTCAATTAGTGCAGACCGTGAAGCATTGATTGATGAAGTAACAGATAATGTTGAGAAAGATCTAATTCTTCTTGGTGCAACAGCTGTTGAGGACAAACTTCAAAATGGGGTTCCCGATTGCATTGACAAGCTTGCCCAAGCAGGAATCAAGATTTGGGTTTTGACTGGAGACAAGATGGAAACTGCCATCAACATTGGGTATGATTTATGCATATAAATTACAGGGTGACCATTAATTTCTATGCTGATGAAAGTCTCTAACTCACATTGTTAACCTGCAGGTTTGCCTGTAGCTTACTTAGACAAGGAATGACGCAGATTATGATAAATTTGGAGTCTCCAGAAATTAAGGTACTGGAAAAGGAAGGAGATAAGGATGCCATCACCAAGGTAAAACTTATATAAACATATTCATATATAGTATACATACGTGTTATATCTAGTTCATGTATTGAAAATGTATTCTCCTCAAGGAAATAAAATAGTGTTCTTGAATCTTGAACAATGGAAGAGCTTGCCAGCCTTCTCTCGCGATTAGACTATGCTTGGCTATACGTACAACATAACTACATAAGAGTATAACTGGCATAACTATTTGAAGTTAGTGTATATGATGTTGATAAAATTTTCTGACTCATGTTTTAGGCATCAAGAGCAAGAGTCCTCCATCACATAGAAAAGGGAAAGGCTCAACTTACAGCATCAAGTGGGGGCTCCGAGGCATTTGCGCTGATCATTGATGGAAAGTCTCTTGCGTACGCTCTCGAGGATGATATAAAGTCGTTGTTTCTAGAGCTTGCAATGGGCTGTGCATCTGTTATTTGTTGCCGTTCATCACCAAAACAGAAAGCACTGGTATGTCACAAATTTCTATCTTATGGGTTTTACCGTTTCTTTATCATGCCTTCATAAGGATGATATCTTGCGTCTTCATTCTTATATCATGCTCAGAGTTAGGAACTAATTTGTTTTAATTGGTGAAATTGATAAAAAGGTCACTAGACTGGTCAAATCTGGAACTGGTAAAACAACTCTTGCAATTGGTGATGGTGCCAATGATGTAGGAATGCTCCAAGAAGCAGATATTGGGATTGGAATTAGTGGTGTCGAAGGAATGCAGGTACTTTACCGGTTCTTCTGCATGTTTTGTTAGTTTGTTTTCTGTTTCCTGCAATTTCACTGAACTTCTGTTCTTATAAACCTCTCATGCTTATTTTCATATCCAGGCGGTCATGTCAAGTGATATTGCAATAGCACAATTTCGTTATTTGGAGCGCCTGCTGCTTGTTCATGGACATTGGTGTTACAGAAGGATCTCATCAATGGTATCACATTTCACCTTCTATCAAACAAACTTGAGATTTTAGAATGTTGACAGTGTGGCAAGCTTAAATTTCATACAATCTAAAACTTCTGCTTCACAATGATTTGACGTTCTCAAATTAACTTCGCAGATATGCTACTTCTTCTACAAGAACATCACATTTGGTTTAGCTGTGTTCCTATATGAGGCATCCACAACCTTCTCTGGACAACCTGTATACAATGACTGGTTTTTGTCACTGTATAATGTATTCTTCTCATCACTTCCGGTGGTTGCCATGGGAGTTTTCGACCAGGATGTTTCTGCACGATTTTGTCTCAAGGTAAACTGACTTGGTTTACTGTAAACTATGGAATACAATTCAAGCTGGTGTAAAATACCAGTCTGATTTGAGTATAATGTTGTTTGACTTTACTGAACATACTGTTTATACTGTTCACTATCGCAGTTTCCTCTACTATACCAAGAAGGAGTGCAAAATGTTCTATTCAGCTGGCGTAGAATAATTGGTTGGATGTTGAATGGACTAATAAGCGCTGTGATCATCTTCTTTTTCTGCATGAAAGCACTACAACCATGTGCCTTCAATCCAGATGGAAAAACTGCTGGGAAGGACATTCTAGGAGCAACAATGTACACATGCACCATTTGGGTTGTGAACTTGCAGATGGCACTTGCAATAAGTTACTTCACCTTGATACAACATCTTTTCATCTGGGGTTCCATTACTCTCTGGTATCTGTTTATGTTAGCATATGGAGCCATGTCACCCACACTCTCTACCAATGCTTACAAAGTCTTCGTCGAAACCCTTGCCCCCACCCCTTCTTTCTGGCTTATCACATTGCTTGTGCCAATCTCAGCTTTACTCCCATATTTTACATACTCATCACTTCGGATGCGGTTCTTTCCATTGTATCATAAAATGATACAATGGATTAGGTACGAGGGACGGTCAAACGATCCCGAGTTTTGTGATATGGTTCGGCAGAGATCTTTGAGGCCAACAACCGTCGGCTTCACAGCACGGTTAGCAGCTAGGACCAACAAACTAAGAAGATAGCAATGATAGCCATAGAATTTTGTGTTTGGATTAGTTAGGTCTCAGAGTATACGCACCTCATGAATCTCTGCCAATTTTCGGGGTTCTGTACTTGTATATGTTTGGGTTGCATATATAAAAGATACGAGATTTTTTTGTGTCTAATTGTTCTAGGAGTAGACCCTGTAGTGTGCATATACTTAGCTATGTACAGAAGCAGCAATATTTAGCAGTAAATACATTAGAGGGGTAGGCTCTTTACTCTTTAGAGAATGTAGAGTTGTATAAGCTAAGTGAAACTGTGAAAGTACTCATTGTAGATTTCAATAAATGAGCTCTCTCTTGAATCAAAGCTTCAATTCTTTCTTCATTTTTCTTGTTAATCGATTATTTTCTATATAACCTTACCTCCGCGATTGTTTCTCTCCCTTCACATCTATCATTTTTTGGTTTTGATGTGTGGAATTACGTACTAATGCACTGCTTATTGTAAGTTCTGCGGTAAGTTTCTTCTTTGTTGGAGAATTTCTGCAACAAGTTTCTGAAGGAGTTGTTTGTGCAATTCCAAATAAGCATGAAAAGAAAAGAACAAAAAAGGTGTTGGTCTGAGCTTCATACTAGCTAGTACAAAATGGAATGACCAAATCAGAAAAAGAAGATTCTTTTAAGCAAAATGGCAAATTCTTCATGAACCAAGGGACCCCTAACTTTGATATATATATATATATATAGAGGCCGGATATGAAGTGCACGTGTGTAAGTGCGTACGGAGCTCCGTTCGTCACCGTCCGGCGCCGACGACGGCGCGCCTCCACCCCAGCGGACTCCAGCAGCATCCCCGATCACTTTCCCTCTCCGGCGAGTTCGCCGAATTCCAGTTTTCCTACGAGATCACCCAAAACTTCAAATAAAGTCGATTTCGCCGGAAACTGAAATTTGGCGGCCTCGCTGGGGATTGCTGGGGAGGGAAAGTGATCGGGGACGCTGCTGGAGTCTACTGGGGTGGAGGCGCGCCGTCGTCGGCGCCAGAGGGTGGCGAACGGAGCTTCATGCGTACTGCGGACGTGCGCTCCATATCATTTTCGTATATATATATATATATATATATATATATATATATATATATATATATATATATATATATATATATATATATTCGAGAGCGGACGTCCGCACTCGGCTTAAAGTGCGGACGTCCCTCCGTTCGCCACAGTACGGTGCCGGCGAGGGCGCGCCTCCACCCCAGTGGACTCCAGCAGCGTCCCCGACCACTTTCAATCTCCGGTGAGTCCGCCAAATTCTAGTTTTCCGGCCAGATCACCCAAAACTTCAAACAAAGTCGATCTGGTCGGAAAACTGGAATTCGACGGACTCGCCGGTGAGGGAAAGTGGTCGGGGACGCTGCTGGAGTCCGCTGGGGTGGAGGCGCGCCCTCGCCGGCGCCGTACGGTGGCGAACGGAGGAACGTTCGCACTTTAAGCCGAGCGTGGACGTTCGCTCTCGAACGGCTCCATGTGTGTGTGTATATATATATATACAGTTTTTCTCAGGTGCGGAGGTCCGCACCAATAGTTTTGGTGCGGATATCCATTTTTGCACCACTTTTTGATCGAAATTCCTCATCTCCACCGTGTAGTATCTAGATAATATTGTGTAGAACATCTCTGCAAAATTTCAGCCAATTTGGTAATCGTTAAGGCCCTCAAACTCGAAAAACAAATTGACGGACTGAATTTTGTCAAACATGAACCGTTCATGTTTAAAACAGAAAAACGCAATTTTGAAGGCCTTAACGATTACCAAATTGGCTGAAATTTTGCAGAGATGATCTACACAATATTATCTAGATACTATACGGTGGAGATAGAGAAATTCGATCGAAAAGTGGTGCAAAAATGGAAATCCGCACCAAAACCATTGGTGCGGACCTCCGTAGCTGAGAAGGCATGTGTATATATATATATATATATATATATATATATATATATATATATATATATATATATATATATATATATCCATGCAAATGCAACCAAACTCATAGAGAATTATGCCTGGAAGAAAGACACCAGCAAAAGGAGAAGAATTGAAATGCTATAAGAAACTCATTTCCCCAACAAGTACTAACAAATCGAATCAGTTCTCATCAAACATGTGGATAAATCCCATCAAATTTTTGCCTCTATCGATATCAAAAATGGTTATTGAGCAAATTTAGATGTCCCAATAACCGTATTCTAGAAATATATATAGATGATCATCATCAGAATTAATTAGAAAAATTAATTTGAACAAAATGCAAATAATAACACAATAATTTCTGATTGATAATTAAAAGGTAATTATCTTCTGGTCTCAATGAACTAGAAGGCAATAGTTGCATGTCTCCACATATATAAATTCATCATTCATGCACAATTGAACAGACCTTTTCATCTTCTTCAAATAATGTACACTTGAAATTCTAAATACCGAAACATGCACACATAAGAAGAACAAAGATAACAAAGAAGAAGAACATTCCAACTAACAAAAGTCAGCTTGAAAGAGTCAGATCATCCCATAAATGACGAAAACACCCCCACGGTGGCGGCGCCTCCTCCCCGCCGGTCACTGTCATCAGATACCGAGAAAGTTAGCGGCGGACCGAGACATGATGGTGGCAAACTCGTTGAAGCTAATAACGCCGTCACCGTTGGTGTCTGCCTCCCTCATCATATCAGACAACTCCCGGTACGTCAAGGGGTGTCCCATCTTGGCCATCGACCCCGTTAGCTCAGCCGCCGTTATGTAGCCGTTACCGTCGCGGTCGAACGACCGGAAGACCTCCATGAGTTGCTCTTGGTTGACCAGGATCTCGTCGTTCATGTTCGGCATGATGGCGTTCACCAACTCCTCGAACTCAACGGCGCCGTTTCCATTGGCGTCCATGTTGTTGAGCAGAACGTGGAGCTGGTCGCCGTGGGGCTTGACGCCGAGGGACCGGAGCAGCGCGGCGAGCTCCAGGTGGGTTAGGCTGCCGTCGGAGTCCATGTCAAACCTCATGAAGATGTCTTTGAGCTGTTTGAGCTGGTCGGTCTCGAGCTTAGCCATCATTGTATATGTAACCCTAAACCGAAGAACAAATATGGATGTTGCTATAAGAAAATGGAAATCGTATCAGAATTCAAGGATTTAGGTTTCTGGTTGTGTTCTGTTTTGGGGTTATGGGGTTAGGAATTGGTTGAAGCCTTGAAGGGTGTGGTTTGTTCTATGAATTTGTTACTGATCGAATAGAAATGTCAAAGGGATATGGTGGTTATCTTCTTCTTCTGCTCCTTCATTTCTGATTTTATTTAGAAGAAACTGAAAGCGTGTTGTAGTAAAATGTTACAATGAACGTACGTAATAATTAGAAGGGGTCGTATGGTAATTTTCTTCGACGGTGATTAGCTAGCTTGTTAACCCTTATTTTTAGTTAATTAAGCATGTTTTATACTACTTTGGTATGGAGAATTTTCTAGGGTCAACTATAGTTTGGAACTCTCCTACCAAGTCCAACGCGTTCCACCATGGTCAACGACTCAAGTTTCCCCCACCTCACCTTTGTTGTTTTGGATCATGAGAAACTATCTAATTCATATCTATATTGTGTGGGTTCTTAAAGTGAATAAACGAGTTAAGAACGTTAAAATTAGTACTTGCGGTGGATTAGGGAATGGAACTATGGAAGCATATTTGGCTTAAGTTGAGGTGGATTTAACAATTGTGCTTAAGTTCTTGCGTGATCCTATCTTGTTCTGTGACGACTACGAGTGACATGGGGTAATTGTTTGCATCACATTTCTCAGATAAACTTTCGATCTTCTCAGATTTTTAGACCTGAGTTGAACTTTCAAATTTGGGTCCTCAAAGTATAATATTCACTCAATTTTATGTTCTTTTTTTAAGAAACACACAAAAATTTTAACGATCTAAAGCTATAAACTCTAAATCTAACCACAAAAAAACAGTAGAAATCCTATTTATATTAAAAATCTTATTAATACAACAAATCTCTTACTTAGGCTGCTCATTTTTTCTAAAATAGTAACTAAAAATAGTAACATAAGAGTAGGATTTTATATTTATTTTTCTCTTTTGTAATTTAACACCACCCTAATTGGATGCTCTTAATTATTTTTGATTGTTTTTAACTAAATTAATGTGATTACACAAAGAGAAAAGAAAATTTTGGGCCCCTTAAGGCCTCTGGGCCCTGAGTCCATCGATTCTTAGGACTCTATTAAGGTACGGGTCTGCATTTTAGCATTTAATCCGTTCAGTTTTTAGGTCTATATGAGTAGATTATTTATACAAATTTTCAGTCAAATTGGTGATCGTTAAGGTAACAAACTAGATCAAATTAATGGACGAACCAAATATGTCAAACACGAACCGTTCAAGTTCATAATTGGTAAACACACTTATGAATGCCTTAACGATTTTTAATATGGCTGAAAATTTGCAGAAATGATCTACTTATAAATACCTATAAACTCAACGGTCAAAATATGGATATAAGATCGAAAAATGGGATAAACCGAAAATTTTTAATTTAAGGATCCTCATAGGAAAGACTCGTTATAGAATAGTTTGATATCTTTTGTTTTGTGCTATCGGGTTTTGATTTTATTGTCATCCTCCTAGATTGTAAACTTTTTTTTTTTATTAATAAATTTGGTGTGGGACAAAACTCTGCTTTACCGTGTTTTTTTCTTCTCGTATATAAGCAAATTCAAGGGATGAAATGGTTAGTGTGATGTAGTGTGTACATTAATCCAAAGTCAGACAAGAAAAGAATTTGATTTAGAGATAATTTAATCAAGAAATGTTGGCATGATATTCATCAAGTGATAGAAGACTAGCTTGAAGTCTTGAAGCATATCGTCTAAATAAGGCTCTGATTTGACATGCAATAATGTAAATGATGTCAGCTAGGACTTTACGTACTGAAATGGACAATTAAACTCTAGGCCCTGAAGCTCAAACCAGCTCATTCCTTCCAGAACTTGTTCATCAATGGCTGTTTTCTTTGCAGAAACTCTAAATCGTAATTACATAACTAACCATGATATATGTTTGTTCATCAATGGCTGTCTGACCAGGCTATAGCTAGCTAAGCTGTGTTAGGAATCAATAGCTAACTGAATCAATCATTTCGATCAATTGATACCTTACAAAACTAGGGTCAAATTGATCATCGTTTCCTAAACGATGAGTTGGGGAGAAACCCAGTTCTCCTCCACCCCAAAAGCTTCCAAATCCAAAGTCTCCTCTCTGATACATCTCCTCTATAACCTTGTCAACCTCCTCTATGCAACATCTGCAACTGTGGATTTCCTCCATAGATCTCATAGACTCTCCAAGAATACTCACAATGTCGTTTTCGCATTGATATACTGTTTTGCTTTCCACAACAATCCCTTTTCTCTTCCTTTGTTGAAGCTTCTTCATGGTGTACGCTCTTGTTTTCTTGATCAACTTGCAAGGAAGCTTGAAGAAGATGAAGATGGTGATTTGGAGGAACAAGCACTGGCAGCAGCACGAGATCACAACGCAATCCGCAGCGAGCATGTTGCAGTCTTCCATGGTGGCGGTGAAGAAGTCGGGAGGAAGAGGGTGATGGTGGTGAAGAGAATGGTTTAGAGAAGACATAGGGGAACAAGTTCCTTGCCTTCCTTGGAGGTTATGGGAAGGGTGAAGCAATCAGAGTTGTATGTGGCACATAGCTAATGAAAAGAGCTGTGTAATGGGTCTTTACTTCAATCATTGCCAAACCTGAATGTGGAACTGTAGCTTGTAAGAGGGGTTATCCAATATAATAGAGTATTGGATGTGAAGGAAACCAACGCTGTTGTAACTTGGCTTCTACTGCTTGGTCGAAGATTTCTTAGACAGCTGTTGAGAGAATCAGAGCTTCACTTTCAAAGAAAGATCTCTCACCCTTTCTGAGATCACTTGCAAATTAGTTAAAAGATTGGCAAATCCAGATTCACATACCCAACGATCTCCAACCCACCTTTCAGAAAAGCATCCAAAGTTAACAAAATTGAATAATTCCTACTTTTATACCACCAAGGGCAAAGGTCATATATGGCTAGATAATTACAAGGGCAAAAAATAGCAGTGCAGAAACTACTATATGACAGGTAGAAGCAAAAATGAGCCTATACATGAACAATAAAAAGTAATGTGGTTTCAGTCTCTACATCTGATGCAGGTCGCAGACAAATCAGGGTCTCTGCTGAGCCAAATCCTTATCTCTTATATTTACTATACCACGTAACTATTCCCGCTACCTTCGCTGAAAAAATCTGTACTGTAATTTTGATTACCAAATGCCATTCTCCGAAACATTCTAATTTCAGCTGATTGTTGAGCTGAGTTGAATGTCTCACTTTCCCCCACTTTCATTCCATTGGTTAAATCGGCAGTTGCCATACTATCGAAAGCTCTAACAACCTGACAAGTTTAAGGATGCTAAGGAAGATGAGTATACCCTAGTGGAATAAATAAGCTACATAAGAAATAGTATGAGCTTTTATTACCTGCCCCATTCTTGGTCTCTTAGCAGCTGAGTGTCGCACACAAGCAGCAGCAATCTCAATCAGTCTGAACACTTCACTTTCAACATAGTTCTTCTGAAGCCTTGGATCAACCAAACCTTCAAATTCCTCATTATCAAGAGCATAACCCAATAAGGGTCGAGCCTGGAAAGTAAAATTAATGGATCAGGAAAGCTGGGCCTAAAAAATTAGACAGATAAGTCGCACTTGATATGGACCAGATCCAATAACAAAACTTCAACCTTGGCTAGGAAGATAAAATTTATTAAGCTTCAAATATAAGATATCAAATATCAATTTCCTGTCTAAGAACAAGTTAAGCAATATTGATGGTGGGAACATGCTACAATTGGTAGCAAGTAGAAGATTGAACAAGATTGATCGTAAGTTTACCCATTCAACTAGACTCTCATCTCCCAATGGCTGGGATGCATCCACAGCCTTCCGTCCAGTAATCAATTCCAAAAGCACAACTCCAAATGAGTACACATCAGATTTCTCAGTCAATTTGCCACTTGAAGCATACTCAGGGGCCACATATCTGAAAATCAAGCGGGATCAATTTACATCTGGCACAACAGTATACTATATAATCTACTATTTGTTATAACAATATAAGTTAAACATTCAGGAATCCTGAATAATAGGTTGAAATAGATAGAAGCATATATGAACGATACTAGGCTCACATACCCAAAGGTTCCCATGACACGTGTACTTATATGTGTATTTGCATCCAGACACAATTTGGCAAGTCCAAAATCTGAAACCTGTATATAAAAAGGAGGAAACGGTGATCTACTGGCTACCTGGAATGGATTATTGAAATGTACTCTTAGAGAAGTTATGCATACCCGAGCTTCAAAGTTGTTATCTAATAGAATGTTTGATGACTTTATATCCCTGTGAATAATGCGAGGATGGCCTGAGTGAAACAAAGTTAGTTAACAAAAAGTTTGCAGATAAACATGTAAGCTGACAACCTACTGCATGAATATTATAAAGTAGAACCTAATAGGATAGTAACTAACACTTGTTACCAGAAATATTATCAACAGGTAACTATCTTAAATTTTCTATGGAATGAAGTACAGATTCAGTTATTAGACTAGGTACTAAGGGTAGAAAATTACAGTCTTCATGAAGATACGCGATTCCACGAGCTGCACCAGCAGCAACTTTAACACGTGTGGCCCAATCAAGAACTGGCCTACCTTCGCCTGCAAATTGCAAGTACAAAAACTTGAGTACATCAATTATTATCAATAATTGATTCTTCAAAGCTCGGGGTATATATTTACCATGAAGATGGAAATAGAGGGTATCATTAGAGACATATTCATAAACAAGCAGCCTTTGGTTCTCAGAAATGCAGTAGCCCACCAGAGAAACCAAATGGCGGTGGTGAACGCGACTAATAGTCTCAACTTCAGCTTTGAATTCTCTCTCACCCTGACTCCCACCTATTTTCAATTGTTTTACTGCCACCTCTCTATCATCTGGAAGGATTCCCTTATATACAGAACCAAATCCACCTTCCCCCAAAAGATTCTGAGATGAAAAGCCATTTGTGGCCTTAACTAGTTCGTCATAAGTAAACCAAGGTCTTGAATTGCTCCCTGCCGGTTCAGCAGGAGAATTCACGGAATCACTACCAGAACCACTTCCAATAAGGGGAGCTGAAGAATGTGTCTTCAAGAATGATGATGAATCTGGGAACAAGTTACGCAACTCATTAGTTCATTTGAAGGACTACATTTTCGAAATATTTAATATTACATTGTCTGAAAGCATCTAACCACCAACAGTTAATATGGCTCGATAAATTTAACCATATCCTGATTTCATGAAACTAGTTACATACATGATAAATATACTGAAGTTGTTTTAATTATTTTTTGATATCAAACAGAAAATGTCCAAATGAACTACTCGTACAAATATATTTAACTTTTACATCACTGCACCATCCAGATCATTTGAAAAGGTAAGAATTGTAAGGCACTATTGTTATATGGATAGTATATCCATAATCACAAGGTGAATGTAAATTCATCACACACTATATATAAACCTACCCGTGATGAATATAAAATGTATAAGAAGGAAGCTCAAGGAGACAAATACAAATACTCATACAGGTCATACTTGAAGTGTCAATCTTATAATTGTGACATGCTAAAAATACTGAGAAAGCAGAGAGAGGAAGAACAACATGATAAAGTAAGTTACCATAATTTACCTGATTGGGGAGAAGATGCCATCGGCGATGGCATAACATAACCTCCAAATCCAGAAACCTTTTTCCTTTGCTTCCTCCTCATGCACCATACAGCGAATGCAATGAAGCTAAGCACTACTATCCCTGCCACTACACTAATTGCCACTGCCCCTCCAGTGCCAAGGCCCTTATTACTTGTGGCATTTGAACTTGGTGGCGCAGTAGGACTGGAATTGGTTGCGTTTGGAACATTCGATGGTGGGCTTGGAATTTGAGGAATAGGTGGAGGAGCATCATGTGAGGGTGGAGGTGGTGAGAGTCGTATTGTGGGTGGTGGAACTGATGACTTTGGAGGTGGTGCTGAAGGAGTTGGTTGAGAACCAGGTGGAGGGGGAGGGTTGGGGCTCGAAGGTGGGGGTGAACTGCTGGGAGGCTCTGATGCTGGTGGAGGAGGTGAACTTTTTGGAGGTGATGCTGGCGGTGGAGGTGAACTTTTGGGTGGCTCAGATTTTGGAGGTGGTGGTGAACTCTTTGGTGGGTCTGATGGTGGTGGTGGTGGTGATTTTTCAGGTGGCTGTGATGTTGGTGGTGGCGGTGGTGATGTTTCAGGGGGATTTGCTAGTGGAGGTGGAGGAGATTTCTCAGGTGGCTTTGCTGGTGGTGTTGTTGATGGTGGTGGAGGTGAACTTTTAGGTGGACTTGAAGTTGGCAGTGGGGGTGAACTCACTGGCTGCGGTGGGGGAGGTGAACTTGCAGGTGGATCAGACGTTGGTGGCAGCGGTGAAGGTGAACTCTTGGGAGGGTCAGATGATGGTGGGGGTGGAGAATTTGAAGTTGGGGGAGGCACATTGGATGAAGAAGATGGTGGTGGCGGTGAGGCTGGTGGATCAGATTGTTTAACCACTGGAGGAGATGAAGGTGGTGATGAGGAAGTTGGAGGAGGAGCTGATGGAACATCAGGCGGTGGGGATTGAATTGTAGTGTTTGAGGAAGCTGGTGGTTCTACATTGGGCTGTGGCGGTGGTGTTGAGCTAGTATTAGAAGCTGGTGGCACAGCTGAAGGAGATGAGTTTGGAGATGGCGATGTGGTTGCCATCTATTTCTCACCAAATCGACAACGTACAAATCATAAAAGCTTCTATTCTACAATCTTCAATCCATCATCAAATTCTCAAGTTTTCTCACCAAATCCACAGTTCCCATACAAAAGCCAAGATTTTGATCAAAACCCAGTTACCAAAATCAATCCTTTATCAAACCGCAACAGTCGCAAACCTCAAAACCTCAAATTCCCATCACCAAACTCTTCATCTCTGAACTCGTTTACAGCAAAAACCCAAAATCAACACAACACAGATAACAACTCTAAACGTCTCTAATCCAACCAAAGTGAAAAACAGTTCTACAAAATCAATCACTGATCTCACTCTAATGTGTTTCAACAGTTAAAAGTCTAAATCTTCAGTGACCAAATGAAGCCAATGCAAACTATCCAAATGTGGCAAAACAAAAGCAACAAAATCTCAAAAGGGCTGACCTGTTTCCCTTCACCAAGTCGCTATTAATTGTTCCTCAAATGATTACCAAAACCACACGTGAGCTTATTGTCCTCCCAAAAACTGCAGCCAATCTTCGTGAAACTGTCTCTAAACTGAAGCAGCTCAACTCAACACAAAAACACAGAGACACGGATTGTAGGGTCAGAAACTCCCCTATGTGAAAACGACCTCAAAGAACACAAGTGAACAATGATAATAACAAAATGGCTTTGCTATTTTTGTCTTTTCTCTTTGGGAAAATCGTCTCAACCGTATCTCAAAAATATCAGAATAATAACTCATGTTTTAATCTCGACAAAGATGGTAAACATCGTTAAAGAGGCAGTCAGCAGGCAATTTTTGAAGGCTACTTTTGTCCTTTGGCTTTTCCTCATCTCCCAAAGCAGACTGGTAGCAACCTTCCTCGTCTCCCAAACCCAGATCAATACACCCATCATCACAGAGCTTTCAACCACAATAGACTAAAGCTCCACCTAGCAGTCCTCCTGTCCTCTGCCAGCTAGCTTCCCATGCTTATACAGTACATCAATCTCAAGAAGATTTCTCATTGCCGAAGACCAGACCTACAACCCCCTTATAATTGTTTGCTAATTCCATCTATCAATCCCTCCCTGAAACCTTGAGAAGTTAGGGGGATTAGTAAAGCTGAAGAGTTTGGGTAGACAATGATGGAGTAATCGGTCCAGTCTCAGAGAGATTCAGTCTGAATTTTTTGTTCCACTGTTGCCATTGGTTGGTTCATTATTTGATCAAATAATTGTTTCAGATTTATAACTCATGATCAATGACCTCATCGATCACTGATCTCTCTTTTCCTTCTAATTTTATCCCTCTTCTCAAAAACCCAATTATTTCAATCCCTCAGAGACCTCAAACCCAACCTCGACAGTCCATCCACCTCGCTCCAATCAGTCACAGACGTCCATGATTGTTTGTTCAATTTGGGTTATGCATATTATTCGTAAACCGTGCATCATTTGCAAAAGAGACATACGATTTCCCTTTCTTTGATGAAGCAGAGACAAAGGATTTCTAACTTGAATTTGTTCTTTTCGTCCATGAATTAAACTTTAATTCTTTGTCATCGGAAGAGCTTTGGAAAAGAGCCTGGTAGCTGAAGCAAGAGAACTGAGAGGGTAAAATGGTCAATTTGTGACCAAAAATATGTACATAACAGATTCCGTAACGGAGTACCAACTTTATGTACTGATCTTTGGTCAAACTTCAAAGTTGAGGTAACCTTATGATATTTTTAAAACATAAGGTGTCAAAATTTATAAGAAGCAAAAAATAAGATACAAATTTCTCTTTCTCTTTTAGTTTTAAATATTATGGTTGGGAAAATCATTATCATTATCATGATCAATTTCCAAAGAAAAAATCAAAATCTTAAATGTCTACCTACATCCCCATATTTTAAGCTTTTTCAAACATCCATTCGGTACTACGCAACGTAAACGCAATGCTAGAGTGTGATCACAATCGTTACTTTAAAAAAAAAAAAAAAGAAGAAAAGAAAAGAAAGAGAGTGTGATAAGATTGGTCAGCCTTTGCAAGTTTGGACCTTTTCCGCTTTTCATAAATATTGAAAACGATACTATGATTATGAAGCTTATAAAAACTATCCAAAAGTAGCCTATACGTTATGAGATTCTATGAAATCGTCATTGTTCCATTTAGTATGATGATTAAATTAGATAAAAATTCCCAGCTCCCTTAAATACTTGTTTTGTCGTTAATCTGATATCATAAACAAGTCAAACATTGCTGTAAATTGCGCGTACTTTTTGGCATTTTCTATATGGAGCCCTGAGTTTGACTGCATTTTATAATGCAGATTAGTTCTAATTGTCAGTTTAATACTTTGATTAGATTTTCCCGACCCCATTTTTAATATGTCTATCAAAGAATTTTGATCCATATATATTATGAATATGCTTTGTTCCTCGATCTGAACGTACAAAGACAACCTCAGATATATTGCGCAATCTGTTATTTTGTTCTATTATTAATTTTTTTGTTCATGCATACAATAGTTCATGCATGCAAGGGAAGAGACTCGAGAGAGTGAGTGATCTAGTTCACAAAGAATTAAATTAGCAATGAACATTGGTTTAGATTGAGATGCTTAATTAGCACACAGTATTGTGTAATACAAGAGTGATTAATTAATTTAGAAGCCTGCAGACAAAGAAGTGGCAAAGGTCTTCAGTCTTGCCTTGCTGAAATGGCAAAGGCTTGAAGGTGGTGGACTGGTGGTAGGTCATGCGCTATTCCTCTAATTATTCTCGTATCCTTCTGCAGTTTTTGTGCCCGTGAAGCATAGGCTCCTCCACTGGATGCTGCTTCGGATTGTGAGGAGAGATCAATAACTCTGCCTTTTTGTTTAGGTACAGATGGATGAGCCTAATTGTGCTAGAGAAAAGAACAAGAGCTACTAAGGATTCCTTGACAAACTATTGACAACAATTAGGTCAGTGTAATGCGGCCTTGGTCCAAGTTCTGGGTTGGATGAGCCAAGAGATCTAAACTTCATGTTCTGACTGACGAAGAAGGAGTTTCAATCATGTCTAGCTTTGTTTTGCATAAGAGAGTTTCTCTCAATCACAAGTCGGACTAAAAAAGATCGTCGTTACACTAATTTCCATTTCAAACTCACCTTTTAAAGTTATCATCATAAATTTACCCTACAATGATAAACGAGCGAGCTCCATGCCACTATAAAATTAATTTTTATTCAGTCATCATTTCCTATGGTTACATATGGTACACAATTTTTGTTGCAAATGGTATAAAGCAAAAATTGGAGGGTTATCTTTTCTTCATCATCATCCCTTCTCATCTTTGATCACTATTCAATGTGGAACAAATTCTTGTCACAGATTTTGACGTTGTGTGTTTCTTTGGAGTAAACACAGACTTGGCATTATCAATATGTTAGAAATTCACCACATTATGAGAGAATATTTCCCAACAAAATATGTGGGGTGAGTTGCATATATCTATCTAGAATGGGCAAGAAAAGTAAAAGCAACCAAAGATTTGACGCACACATTTGCACCAATGTGGCACAAACAGACGGGGAACACAGAAGTGGGAAACACTTGTTAACCTGAACGTGAAAGATCTTAGCTTTCCCACTCAAGCTCATCATGCTTGGTAGGAATGTAAGAGGCTCACATAGTAAGAAGCTTCTATTCATGATTGTAACCACGTCAGATCACCGTGTGTACCCTGTCATTGAGTTGGGTTGGGAGCAATTTGAGACTGACCTCGCCAAACCCAGTTACCAAACCATATTAGGCTTTGAGGTCTGCTCAATCCATAGTTGTAACAAGCATGATAACACACAGTTTCGTGTGTAAAGTTTGATCCTTTCACTCAAATTTAAGCAAGTGTATGGTAAGAGAAGTTCATTTTTTTTCAGCAGAACTCTAACTGATGTATTCAGAGAAAGTGACTACTGGGAAATTCAAAATTAGGAAATACTGGATTAGCTTGAAGTAGAAAGAGGGGTTTCCTGCTTCCATGTTCAATTCAATTAGCAGTCTTCAACTATCTGACATTTCCACTGCTCATTTTGTGCCTAGATCACCACAGATGTTATAACGGACTTGTTGCTGAGCTGATTTGGTTTCCCTGCAGCATGCACAGAAGGATGTCTTCAGAAAAAGGAGTGGCTTTCACTGCAAAGAGGAAATCAGTTCTGGCTTTTGCCCAGCTGTGTATTTCTTCTAGAAATGATCTCAGCTGCCCAACTCTTCCCTAAATCAGTCTGAAACTTTCCTGAAATAAGAAAGACAGTTAAAGACATATAGGAGGCCCGAAACACTATCTACTCAGCTAACATCAAAAGATTTAAGCCTACCTGCAGTAGAAATGAAAAACTCATCCAGCACTTTTCCGTGTTCTGTTACAGGATTCAGAATATCAGAAACAAGCAAATGCATAGTTAAAGAAATGAAAGTATGAAACACATACCCATTTCATACTCCAATGCTTGCAGAATCATTTCAACCTGGACACAGTTGCATTGACGATGTTAAACGAAGAAACAGTGGAAGCACGCAGCATATACACAACAATCACACATAAGTATACTTCAGCCAGTCAAGATTTACATACTTTGTCAAAATCCTTCACAAGATTTGCCTCGACGGAGGAATTATTTTCATATTCTTCCCAAAGTTCTTTGATCTCTTCAGCTGCAGATTAGAACATAAAAGTTAATGTACAGCCAAAACCAACTACTTTAAACTAATCAAAGAACTCCACAAAAATAAGAGCAAGTGATACCTCTCATCCCTCCACCAAGAACTATGCACATTTCATTCAAAGCTGCTGCTTCCATTCTACTCTTTTCCTTTTTGGGCACATTATCAGATGGTGTTATATCACCAACGATAGCTAAGAACAGTCCAAACACCAACCAAGAATCAATACCCCACAAAATATAGATATAGTTACGCATGTAGACAGATAGAAATGCACCATAGGCATACATGTGCGTTACCAATTACTCTAACATAGTAAGAATTATTAACATCTAAACTAACCATCCATATCCCCAACTAATACAGGAGAAAACTAATTCTATGTGTAAAATTTACATTAGTAAATCACAGTATAAACATAGAGCCTTGAGCTCCGGCTAGACACTTGATTTGAAACCAGTGAGGCAAATATCACAGTTATACTTCTTTCTTCCATTTTTCCTACGCTTCTAAAGTATAGAACTACACTCTTGACATTCCATATAAAGCAAAACATCATCATCATCATCATCGCAAACTTTACAAAGCATTGAAAATCTCAAGTGTATAACCTGTTTCAACTATATGTACAGACTTCCCTTGAACTACATATTAAACCATTGTAAAAGATCAAGCAGGCTAAAAGGTACCTTCAGCAATGTCATGCACAATAGCAATCTTTATACACCTGTTCAAAACCAAAACCAAAACCAAAACCAAACAAAAAAAGGTGTAAAGCAACACTAAGAATCAAAATCTACAGAAAAAAAGAGAATGTGATGATATCATATAAAGAAAAAGGTGGAACCTTTCTCGATTCAAACCAGGAATATCGCCAGCAATCAAAGACATCAAAGCCATGCGGTACATATGATCAGCAATCGACTCCCCTTTGATTATTCCATGATTCACCCACCCTTTCCTCTTAGTTGTCTACTCACATTCACCACAACAGCAAAGTCTCAATCTTTACACACAAACAAACCCTAATTTCAATTTCCCAATTCACAATTACAACCAGAGTTCACAGCATTTTACCTTGAGAGAGTGACACAATGTGAGAAAATCGATGGCGGAGGAGGTGGAGGACGCGATCGGAGCTTCGGGCTGGCCCAGGCCGACCGGCCGGTGGGATCGGGAGGCGTCCGGAGACGGCGCGTGGCAACGGACGGAGACGAGCCTGGGGGTGGGCGGGTCGGGTCGGAATCCGGGTCGGGGGAAGGTCCGATTGAGGAAAGAGAGAGGCGAGCGAGGAGTGAGGGAGCGGCTGAGCTGAGCGGCGCAGCGACTCGTCGGTGAATTTACCGCCATAATTTGGTGAGAAATTGAAATCAACGAAGACGAAGAAGATTTTTTTTTTTTTTGTTGGTGTTATAATTAGTTGACTGCTCGGAAGTAAAACGTTGGAATCCGTGCATTTTTCGTCTGTTGAAAATGACATTTCGGCCCTTGGGGACACAGTACGTAACATTGAAAACATTAGTCATATTTTCGATAAATGTTCAGTAGTGCTTCGGAGCAAAGAGAATTCAAGCAGACGTAATTAGAGAGTAAGTGTCGAAAGTCTTGTTTCTGGATTGAGTGGATGAGTTTGTCATAAGTAATTAAGTTCATAGAAGTTTCAATTTGAATACTTAGGAGCAATCCAACATTCTCAATTAACACGAACACGAGGAGTCAGCAAAGAATGTCCCACGGAAGAGGGATGTGAAAACAAGACTCAAGACATGGAAGATGTTTCACTCAAACTACTTCACTTAAATTGAGATAAATAAGCTAATCATATTTTTTTTTGTAGACAATTGTTTCATGAAAAGTGGGATGAAACTACCACGTCTTTTTTTTTTCTCCTTATAATTCTAATGGTGTTTTACGGTAAAGTTCATAGTAAATATTATTTTTAGTTTTTTAAGAAATATCTACTATTTTGATTTTTTATGTAATTCAAAAAAAAGGTTTCACCAAAACATTACAAAAAGGGCCTCGCTTTCGGGCTTTCAAATATAGTAGAGATACGAGACTTGTCAACTGCAAGTTTTGGTTCCGTGGATGTAACTTGGTCATCTCTCTCGATCACAAAAATGCGGTTTCCATGGAAATCACAATTCACATGCATATATATGATGCATCATTGTTCATGCTGGGTCTCCATGTACAATTTGAATTCGTCCATAAAATTACAGGTCACACTGGACAGGGACACTGACACATCTCTGTCTGAATTATACTGAATTATAGCATAGGCCGGCTACGCAGGTTCACAATCTTTAGGCCCTTCAACAACAACAACCACAAAGAAGAAACGGTGGCATTTCAATTTCAATTGAAACCAGACACACAAGTTGTTCAAGCAAAGAGTTATGCAAACACTTCACAATTGGAAGTATACATTGATCGAACCAAACCATTTATGAGAATTGACGTACATCTAAATGACCTGGAGCCCAGGACACAGCATGTTTAGTTAGAGTTGCTAACGGCATGCAGAACCTTAACAATGTTGTTTTTCACGGATTAATTAAGATCAAGTACTTTTCAATTCACCGCTCCTTCAGTTTTTGTATGAATCACGCTCATGTCTTGTTCAAATTACGTTCTTCCATGATCGACAAGAGGACGTTAATGTGTGTTTTGTAATGAGCTACGAGTCTTCGTCAACTTTCTTCTTTAAAAACCTCCTCGTCAAGTCATTATGTCCCATCCCTAGTCCCAGGAATCCAGGATCCACTCCAGTCTCTCATTCTTCTTCTTCTTCTTCTTCTTCTTCTTCTTCTTCTATCTAACAACAATGTGGAAGTTCATAGTTCAAATTGCTACCCAGTTGAGCTGGCTCTTCAACTACTTGCTTTTCTGTTCTTTTACCAAACTTTACTACGAGTATGAATCACCAGCGGAAGCTATAGCTCTTAGCACAGTCCACTACAAGTGCCCCAACACTGCTGAGAGTTTTGAAGAAGAATGTACTGTGTGTCTAACCAAAATTGAGGAAGGAGAAGAGATGAGAGAACTGAGATGTGCTCATCTCTTTCATAAAGCTTGCTTGGACCGTTGGACAGGTCTTAATCATGTTACATGTCCCCTTTGCCGGAGTTTCCTAGCTCCCCCAGTAAGCAAAGAATCCCAGTTTCAGGTCGAAGTGCTTCGTTTCAGGTTCTACTCTTTTCGGTCGGATGAAGATCGTGATACATGGTGGTTGCGCTAAACAAGAATCCAGGGATGGATACAGAGACGCCATTTTGGATATAAATACCAATCAAGTATATGCCACTCTACACTATGCTTTCGAGTTGGTTCGTTTTGCCTGCAAATTCAAATTTCAAGATATTGTAGTCTTTGCATATTTAGCTAGCTACTCTTTTAAAGATGTAATAGTTTCGCACTTTGTGATCACTTTGTCCTAGAAAAAGTTGTGAAATTAGTGTATGAATTATATTATTGCTTAAACATATATAGATATATACATTATCGTAGAAATAGTTCTGCTATAAAAGTTAGTATAACATACAAACTGGTTAGTGTACAATGAATGAAATAAAATGAGGTAGTTGTGTGAGTCTCCAAATGACGAAAATGACAAGTTCACCAAAGACTTTGTCTCTTCCACATAAGAGTTTATAAGAATTTTAACAGCGAAAATGCCTACTAATCCTAAATTTGAAGAAATTTTTCCCATTAACAAAAAAATTTCTAAAATTCCTATAAACTCATAGATTCATGATTCTATTCCCACCGACAAAACTGTGACCATTTACATATTTTTTGTGACCAAACTGCCCTCCCTTCTCCATCTTTCATTTCTCTCTCCCCTCGATATCTCAGATCTCTTCTCTCTCTCTCTCTCTTATGCACTACCGCCCCGCCCTCACCGGCCCTCCCTCCACATCTCCTCCGCCGCCTCAACGGCTCCTCCCTCCACTCCCCAACCTTCGCCGTAAATCACATCGACTTTACTGTTCTTGGATCTGCGTCGAGATCGTCCTCAAAGTCCCCCAACGCCGGTATGAATCTGACAGCGGTGGTGGATCTGATCGTCAGCTTTTCAGTGGTGGTGGATCTGCCTCAAAGTCCTCTACATTGAGATCGTCTCCAAGTCTGCCGTTGAGATTGTCAGCTTTTCGGCGGTCAGTTGAGATTTTTTTTTCTTTGGTTTTGAGGAATTGTAAACAAAGATTAGGTCCCCAGAAACAAGGTCACTCCTCTTCCTCTTCCTGCTTCATCTTCAACCTCGGCACCGATCGCCGGATTTGAGTTCAAGCGTGAAGAATTCCGTTCAGAAAATAGTCAAAGCAGTGTTTGGTGAGGTCGAGGTCTTGTGGAGTTGTGATTACGACCCAATTAAATACTAATTCATTCATGGTTATTAGAGAAGTGAGTTCAAGCGTGAAGAATTCCGTTCAGGGTTGAATGATATGTGCTTTGCAAGTATATGTATAGGTAGAATAGATGGATGTACCTTGCAAGCAATCTTCTGCTAGTTCGTGTCCAGCCTCTAGGTTGTGGCACATGGGTGCTTGGTGTCTGGAATTACATGTGAGATGATGTCATTTTCGACTTTTACGGTATAATTATTGCATTGGGTTCTCTGTGCGGTGTTGCTATTTTTATATGTCCATAATCCAGTAGACCTCTTGACATACCACCTACTGCTCTCAATAGATCCCCTAACTTTCGTCGGAGTCCCGTCAACGGTCGTCGGAACCTGCCAACGTCATCGGCTGTAGGAATCCGGTCATAGAATTTTTTTTCTTCATAATAGACTTTTATAATGGTCTATTGTAGTTTATTTAATTTATTAAGGGTATAATTGTCTCTTTGTTGTTTAAGTTAACTCTTGGGAATTTAAAAATCTGATTTTGTTAGTGGGAATAAAAGTCTCAAAATTAGGGTTAGTGGGAATTGTCCCATTTTAATATCATGGTGAGAGTTTGTACCTGGGATGAGTTTGCATGAGGTTGCACATATGCGTAGTGGAATTTGAAAACTCAGCTTCATCTAGTATAAGAAGCAAAGTGAAGAGAAGAGATAGTACACTTTGAGAAGAAAAAATCTCAGTACCTCTCGCTCAGCTTGTAAACATCATCTCTTAGTTTGTAATCTCAGTTTGTAACCTTTCCAGTATCGATAAAACTTTCTCAGTTCACAACAACTCTCTGTTTCAATTTCCTCAAGCATATGTTCATATCTCCTCTCATATCTCTTCAACCATAAACAAATTCCCTCGACTATATATGCATATATCCTCAACTATATACATATCTACTCGAGCATATGTTTATGTAATCTCCATCCACTTTTCTGTTTGAATCTCCTCGAGCAAGAAGATACATAAGCAGCAGTAGATGTTCAAGCAATCTCCTCGAACAAAAAACCAGTAGTAGTTGTTCAAGCTTTATGCATGTTCATATTCTGGTGAAGGTAACAGTTCTAGTAGCAACTCGTGTTTGCATGTTCCTGATCTTTTGAAGAACTTGAAGAGAAGACTGTAGTGAATAGTACCACTAGCACATATAAGCAGATTCCTCACCTCTTTATTTTCTGGTTTTCTTAGTTGGCTTCTAGTCCAAAAACAAGGAAACATTGAAATGATTATATTATTATTCTGTTAAACTAACGATCTTGTATTATCTTTAAAGACTGACCGATGCATCAAAATTAGGTTGGGCATGAATTTTATATCATAAAAAGCATAAAGAAATACCAAAATATGTTGAGCAAATTTATAGATATGCATCAGGTAAATTCAATGAGATACAAATCTCGATTACCAACAACATATTTGGAAATTTTAGGCATAATTAATTCCCTCGAAGCATTTTCTTTATTCTTACATAATGAAATATTTACAATTAGAAATGGTTGTCAAAATGTTGTTTCTCATTACAATAAAATTACAATTAATAAGCAAGTAGCCCGTAGATGAGTAAATTTTGTAGATTTTATTACATGAAATGGGTTTAAACCCTAATTTGAGCATATTAAAGGAATTGATAATACATTAACAGATATCTTATCAAGACTTGTTCTTTGATACAAATATGCAATTCTCAAGAGCATCAGCATCAGCATCAGCATCTTCGAGCAATAGGAAAACATCTAACTATGTATCATTCAATGCAACACCTCAGCAAGTTTTTCAATCAATGAGCGTAGCAGTAAGGCCTCAATTAAGAGCAGCAATTCACACTCACATCTATGGTAATATCCATATTCAGGAAGTAATTAATCCTGAATATAGGTATAATACCCTTGAGCAGCTACTAATTAAGCAAAAAGTTTTATTAGATAATTTTTGGAGTCTTAGTAACCAGCCACCAAATATGGTTATAGGACTTGAGAAGTTAGTCACAGCACTTGAGCAAGAGTTTATAGACTAGAAAAAGACCATAAATCTCCTTAATTTTCAAATCGGTAGTCTTGGAGCTGATAAAGATTGTCTGTCTACAGAGCATAATTCCTTGTTATGGACACACAATAAATCAGTAGAAAAGCATGAAAATTTAGTTAATCTCTATGGAATAACTAATGTTGAAAAAAACAACTTACAAGAGCAATTGAACTTTGAGCAAAGAAAAGTGTTGATGCAAGAACCCGTAGGCTATACATAAGAGAGCATGGGCAAGAGACAAAGGCTTATAGTGGTTCACCATGCCTCGGAGGACATGACTACGTCCACTTACGAATCCACTATCATGGCCAATAGGCCTTTAGTGTTACAAGAGCATCCATCCATCCCGCCCGGGAGAGGGAGATGGGGAAGTCAGAAGACTAAAAGTCCTTTCTACATGGGGGGAGCCTTCCTTTTATAGATAAGGAAGATTCCCTTTTGTTATACATTTCCGATGTGGGACTGATTACACATATATTCTTCTGGTGTCTTCTTGTGGAGCGCCGAGAAGCATCTTCCCGTTGCTGCATTGATGATCCTTCACCACCGCGAGGTAGCCTGGATGTTGGTCTACAAGTTTCATGACTGGTCTATGGGCAGAGAAGGTAGTTTACTGACTACCGACTACAAGTCCCCCCAAGTTCCCGTTCAAGACACGTCTTGAGTGGGGACTTAATATACAAAATGCCCATAGACCAGTTATTTATCAACGGGACCCGTCCCAGTCCCCCCAAGTCCGTACTCAAGATGTGTGTTGCACGGGTCCGCCTGGCACAGAAAGGCTGACACTAACAGGCGAGTTGAGGAGTTCGCTCCGCATTGAAGGGTTGACTCTCGGGCGAGCTGAAGAGTCTGCCTCGCGCCATAAAGACTGAAATTGTTACGCGAGCTGCCAAGTGTGCTCCGCGTGCCTTGACCATGATGCGAGCTGTTGAGTTCGTTCCGTGTGCCCCGACTACCACGCGAGCTGAGGAGTTCGCTCCGCACAGAAGGGTTGACTCTCGGGCGAGCTGAAGAGTCTGCCTCGCGCCATAAAGACCGAAATTGTTACGCGAGCTGCCAAGTGTGCTCCGCGTGCCATTACCATGACGCGAGCTGTTGAGTTCGCTCTGCGTTCCTTGACAACTACGCGAGATGAGGATCTCGCGTGCTCATGGACTACTCGCGAGCTGAGGTGTCTGCTCCGCGTACAAAACTTCACGCGAGCTATGTTCGCTATCCGTGCAATACTTTCACGCGGACTGGAGAGTTTGCTCCGCATACAATGCCTATCTCGCTGAGATGGATCTTGTTCCCCGTGAGTTGAGTCTCGCTGACGCACGCGAGCTGTTGAGTTCGCTCCGCGCACAGTGACCATGCGAACTGAGTCTGTTCCGCGCATATTGATGACCGCGCGAGGTGAGTTTTGCGTGCGAGCTTTGTAGGGATTCGCTTCGCATAAGACTATATTACCCTGGCCTCAAAACTAACTCGGCGGGGCGAGGATTGTCGTACCTCTCGAGTCTTATTTCCGATGGATGAAGGTAGCGAACCTTTACACATGTGTTTCTGCTCGAGCGCGGGGTATTATCCCCGCGTGGGTTATCAGGCCACTATTCTCCGTGTGAAGGAAATGATATGAACTGCCCAACCACAACCCTCTCAAGGGTTGTACAAGGGACTTACAGTTGTCATGGCGTTAGTTGTTTCGCGCATGCTTCTCAGTGGTACACTGTCGGGGTATGTTCACGCAGTTTAGTTCGTATATGCTTCCCGCTGGTTCTTGCTCGGGTATAAGAATTTCATGAAACGGGTGTTGTATGTTTCTTCCCGTTAGTTCTTATCCGGGAATCGAGATTTTCCTAAGCAGTTGGTGCATGCTTCCTCCCGGTGACACTTAGGAATCCGCCTCGCATAGAAAGGCCACTCGGGCGAGTTGAGTACTGTATGCTCTGCGAACAATACTTACATGTGAGCTGTTGAGTCCGCTCCGTGCACAAGTATTAGCTCGGTCACACACGAGAATTTCATCTTGGTCCCGCGAGATGGATCTTGGTGACACATGCGAGATATTCTCGGTGTTATACTTTCATGGACAAGGGTAGCATGCCCCTTTCCATATCCTGTGTTACTACTCGAGTGACGGGGTGTTACCCACCCCCCCTTGGTGTTTCTGGGGATTTCAGTGTCATGCCTCACGGTGGATTACCCATCCCCCCTGATGTTACTGGGGATTTCAATGACATGCCTCTCGGGGGATTAACCATCCCCCCTGGTGTTACTGGGGATTTCAATGACATGCCTCGGTGGATTACCCATCCCCCTCGGTGTTTCTGTGTCATGCCTCACGGTCGAATTCCTATCCCGCCTGGTCTTACTGGGGGAAGATTTTGCCTCTCGGTCGAATGCCAAAATCTGCTACACGCGAGATGAGGAGTTCGCCTCAAGCATAGAGATTAAATAGGTCACACGGGCTGACAAGTGTGCTCCGCGTGCCAAGACCACCAGGCGAGCTGTTTACTTCACTCCGCATGCCCAGACTATCACGCGAGCTTTTGAGTTCGCTCCGCGTTCCATGACTACCCCGCGAGATTTGGATCTCACTCCGCGTACAAGGACTTCGCGCGAACTGAGGGGTCCCCTCCGCGCGAGGTGAGGAGTTCGCCTCGCGCAAAACGACTAAACAAGTCACGCGAGCTGAGTACGTCGCTCCGCGTTCAATACTTACACGCGAGTTCGCTCCGTGTGCCAGGACTGCCCCGCGAGCTGCTGAGTTCGCCCCGCGCACCACGACTTCCCCGCGAGCTGCGCGCCATGACTGGCACGCGAGCCGTGGGGTTTGTTCCGCGTACATAGCTTTACACGCGAGCTGTGGTCGCTCCACGCGGACTGAAGAGTTCGCTCCGCTTGCGTAAACTACGCGCAAGTTGAGTTCTCGACGGGGTGAGGATTGTTGTACCTTCACAATAAACAAATCATCGACATAATTATGGGGCTAGCCAAGTATGGTTATGGCATAATAATTATCGAAAAGCAAAATGGTTCATGCAATTGTGTAATACTCTCTCGGTGGAGTGCCAATCTTGGTCGAATGCCCATCTCTCGGTGGAATACCTCTCTCTCGGTGGAATGCCAAAACATGCAGGTTGACTTGCAAGTAGAATATTATGAATTTTCACAAACCAATGAGGTTATAACAATCATAAGCTGGACGAGACTTATCTGTGAAAATAGCTGCCGAATGGGTGCACACAGGAGGTGCAGATTCATGCCCGTACTACTCCCGGACGATGAATCCTTGTTGCCAGTATGGTCGGGCTTCCTTGTTCAATTTATTTTCTGCTCCCGGATGGCTAACTCTTTAAACCTGGGTCATTGGGGTAAGTTGATCGAAACCCGGAGAGATGATGCTACTGCCGAGCCGGGTGTCCATAGCAAGTTTCTTCTGCATTTGAATGATGCCAACAGATCGAGTGACCCAAGTTCCAAGTCGATCGAGGCCGATCGGGTCTGATCCCAACTATGAACGGGTTGAACCCATGTGCTATGTTGATTTTCAGGTGAAACCAGACGAGCCTTGACCGAGTTGCTCGTGCGGTTCCCATCCCGGCCGGGCAACTGACCGACGCTGCCGGTGGATCCCGGGCGCTAGCTGCCGGTGGATCAGTCCTTGGACTAAGTGAACAAGGGTCCGGGATGGGCCTTACGGTGCCGGCAGAGAGAGCAACCCTTGGGCCTTGTTGAATCAGCTTCGGGAGGCTGGAGGCGTCGGTCGCAGGCCAGTTGGCCTCTTGGTGATGACCCGGTTATAAATGGAACCCAGGGCGGGTAATCTCGCTTCGCCTCCGTGCGAATTCATCTCGCTTTGCTCTCCTGCGAGGTCAAAGCTAACCTCTCGGTGGAATGCCTCTGAATGCCAATTTCACTTCACTTCCACGCGAGGTCATCTCGCTTTGCTTCCACGCGAGGTGTCTCGCCTCGCTTCCACCCGAGGTGTCTCGCCTCTTTCTATTGCTCATGGATTTGAATGAAATGCCTCTCGGGCGGTAGAGTAACATGACTTTTAGTAATGATTCCCACAGACGGCGCCAATTGTTGATGCAAGAACCCGTAGGCTATACATAAGAGAGCATGGGCAAGAGACAAAGGCTTATAGTGGTTCACCATGCCTCGGAGGACATGGCTACGTCCACTTACGAATCCACTATCATGGCCAATAGGCCTTTAGTGTTACAAGAGCATCCACCCATCCCGCCCGGGAGAGGGAGATGGGGAAGTCAGAAGACTAAAAGTCCTTTCTACATGGGGGGAGCCTTCCTTTTATAGATAAGGAAGATTCCCTTTTGTTATACATTTCCGATGTGGGACTGATTACACATATATTCTTCTGGTGTCTTCTTGTGGAGCGCCGAGAAGCATCTTCCCGTTGCTGCATTGATGATCGTTCACCACCGCGAGGTAGCCTGGATGTCGGTCTACAAGTTTCATGACTGGTCTATGGACAGAGAAGGTAGTTTACTGACTACCGACTACAAAAAGTAATGAAAGATACTAAATCTCCTCCAACATTATTCTCTAGTAGCATTTATCTAGATCAAGAAAAGCACAACATCACCATCATGAAAGGAGATTATATTATACCAGAAGTTGGGCCAATACTAGAGAGCAACTCTACAATAGAAGACATCCAGAAATACAAAGGAGCCCAAATAGTGCACCATGAGATTTGTGATGATAGCCATCTCAATCTGCTTTATCAAAACAAGTATGTCAAGCTCTATAGCAAGCACCGGTTAAGCCGCCCTAAACTAGAATCAAATATCAGGAAATGCAAGACTACCAAAAAGGTTTATGAGCAACTTCATAGAGAAGACTTGGAGATGTTGGAAGCCATGAAAGCAGATGAAGCAGACAATGACTATTAGGAAAATCTGAATGAGGAAGAGGCTCACAACATTCTGAACATGATGGAAGAATGAGAAGATAAAAATCGGCGAGTGAATAAACAAAGACCAGAGCAGATGAGCATCTTGAGAAGATTACTATCACATAGTGGAGCCGAAAGAGCTGGAGCAGTACTAAAGTCTTCATTTTAAGTTATTTATTTGTAATAGGTAGGAAAAAAAAACATAAAAACATTACTGTCCACTTAAATTAAAAATAAAATTACTTTACTTGAATAAATAATAGATGAGTAATGAGATCAGATTTGTGAGGCATGTTATACAGTGCTGCACAGCAGCCACACTCTTATCCCAAAAGATATATCATTAAAGATTCAATATAGTGTGCAATGCAGAATATCTTTGGGATCATACCATTACGTACAATGTCAAATCAATATTCATAATGAGTATGTAGCTAGGTTAACACCATATTGAGCGAATACTAGTTTATGTACTCCATTAGTGAGCTAGTCATAGTACATGATCTACCTGGCTAAAAAGAAAAGAAATAAGACGTGATATTACACTGAATATATCTAGGTAGCTAAATCAGCACCAAAAGTGAGAATGTGATACACTGAAATGCAGAACCATAGGCCCCGGCTAGAGGGTAATTAACTTATCCACGAGATGTAAGTAGCAAAACTACCAATGAAAATGATGATGATGCTAGACACTCATATGCATGCAAGACCCTAAATCCCGAATAGTATTGAGCAAATTAAGCCACTATTTTCCTAAAAAAAAAAAAAAAAAAATCTTTTCCTAAATATGCAAAGGAAGAAGGGCCTCCTCTTCACCATTTTGGACGACCCCAGTCAGACCATAAACCCACCTCATCACTTTTACTCTGTGAAACTCAACCCATTAGAAGGAGAGAAGGATATTATTGATCCAACATTGCACCTCTTTAGCCTTCCGGCAATTCCGTATTCCTTTCTGTCCGGTGTATATAGTATCAACGGCTTGACGATTTTAGCCTATGGTGTTAATGCCAATCCTTCTCATGTTTTCAATCCTTGCACTGAAGAGATTACAACTCTTCCCCATACCAGCCTCGTAGCCGATTGGTCTACACAGCATTTCGGATTCAGTGCTGTACAAACTTGAATTGTATGAGGTTTCTCCAAGTGCATTGGTCTGGAGCTTGGGATAATGACGATGATCAGGATTATGTGTGGTCTTTGAGGTTCAAAATTTCACTCTAGGTGGACGCACATAAAATTGGACTTATCTACGAAAAGTGTGAGACGTTGGAGGCATAAATTGGATGCAGATATGAGTCAGAAAATTGGACGTTGGAGCCGAGAGATTCAGAGCCAACGTCCCACTTCCGGCGGTTGTAATTTGTCTCATACTGTGTTTCCAAGTTGTGTACTGTTTTGTATTCATCTTTCAACAAATAGTCACGAGAATAATCAACTGTAAGCAAATTTGGAAAAAAAAAAAACTGTAAGCATCGATCTGTATTCAACTGGCATAGTCATGCTTTTTATGGTCAGTGTCAACATTTCAAAGCCGTTAGATACGGTATGCTGTTTTCTATTTGGGTAGCTAATGAAAGGAGCCAGATAAGTCAGATATATTCTATTAATCTATAAACTGGAAAAGTCCTAATCTGATTAATATATCTAGATGATCTTTGAATATTATGTAATCAAACATAGATCTTATTCTAGTCTCGTGCTTGACTTCCGAGCCGTGATGTACCTTATATATAGCAGCATTGTAAACCATATTGTATCAATGAAAAACAGATTCTAACATTAAGATCTAGTACTTTCAATTCACCAATCTTTCATTTTTTGTGTGTTTTGAATCGACAAGAGGACGTTAATGTGTGTTCTGTAATGCACTTCGCATCTTCTTCAACTTAATTTCTTCTGTAAATACCTACTTTTCGTCCTCGTACGTCAAGTCATCATCCCATCCCAAGTCCCAGGATCCACCCCCGTCTCATTCTTATTTTATTCCTTCTTCTTCTACGAACAATGTGGAAGTTCATAGTTCAAACTGCTACCCAGTTGAGCTGGTTGTTCAACTACTTGCTTTTCTGTTCTTTTGCCAGACCCAGCTACGAGTATGAATTACCCGCAGAAGCTACAGAGACTACTCGTATTAGCACAGTCCACTACGAAAGCCCCGACAGTGCTGTGAGTTCTGAAGTTGAATGTGCTGTGTGTCTATGCAAAATTAAGGAAGGAGCAGAGATAAGAGAACTAAAATGTGCTCATCTCTTTCATAAAGCTTGCTTGGACCGCTGGACAGGTCTTAATCATGTTACGTGTCCCCTTTGCCGGAATTTACTAGCTCCCCCAGTAAGTAAAGAATCCCAGTTTCAGAGCGAAGTTCTTCGTTTCAGGTTCTGCTCTTTTCGGTCGGATAAAGATCGGGATACATGGTGGTTGCGCTAAACCAGAATCCAGGGACGGAAGCAGCTAGAGACGCCATTTTAGATTTAGTTGCCAAGTATATGCCATTCTACACTATGCTAGCTTTCGAGTTAGAATATATATAATAACAGATTTTTTTTTTGTGCGTCTATTGTCATCCCCACAAACCATTTTGTTCACTTCACGTTTTTTTCACACCTCACTTATATATTTTTAATTGTAAGTCTATTTTGTTCACCAATTTACAATACCTAAAAATATCATTTTTGTTCTAGGATATTCTATATCTTTCTAGATATTCTTTATGTGTGTCTTGACCTTATGTCAATATGATATGTAGTTTGACTATATCTATGTATTATTTATCCTTACTATATTGATATTGTGTAATTCCCTATATAAATGGCTCATATCAATGAATAAGATATCTATCTTTCATGATTCTCTATTCTCTTACTATCTCTCTCATTCTCTACACTTTACCCTTCATCACGTTATCATGCACTTTGTTCTAACCGTAGAACTAATAACCCACCATTTGTTTTCTGAAACCCTAAAAAAAAGTGTTTTTCGGCTCCTCTGTCCGACTGCCGCCGCCGCCTGTTTTCCCGGCCGCTGTCCGACACCACCGGCTGCCAATCCCTTGGCCGCCGCCTGCCGACGATTCTTGGTTTCCTCCGATTACAATTTTCGACTTCTTCAAGTGTTTGAAGTTTCGAAATGTATGTTTTGAAACCCTAAACTTTTCCAAGTTCAATAACTCGGGGAGGATAAAATCTTTTCCTCCCTTCTCCATCTCCATTCTATGCTTGAGATTTTGTGTGTGCAAGTACCAAAATCCCGAAATTTTATTCGCAGGTCAAGAGTGTGATTGATCACTCTTGTTTCCTTGTCAGGGTTGTGTATGATCAACCCGACCTTTCTCCGATTGTGTTTAATCAATCCGAGGCATTTTTCCGAATTGTGTTTGATCAATTCGCTATGGTGACCTAACTAGGCAGACAAGCTAGTAGGTGCACCCGTCCCACATCGTCCGGGGGAGACAAGTTGTTATGCTTATATGTGCAGAGCTAACACCTTACATTGAGACGCGTTTTGAGGTGAAACCTCAAGAGCAAAACCGTGAAAGCCGGTGGGCCCAAAGCGGATAATATCTCAATGGACTGGGCTGAGCTGTTACAGATATGGTATCAGAGCCTGTCCCGGGTCGAAAGTGTGCCGACACGGACGTCGGGCCCTAAGGGGGGTGGATTGTGGTGACCTAACTAGGCAAGCAAGCTAGTAGGTGCACCTGTCGCCCGGGGGAGACAAGTTGCTATGCTTATATGTGCAGAGCTAGCACCTTACATTGAGACGCGTTTTGGGGTGAAACCTCGAAAGCAAAACCGTGAGGGCCGGTGGGCCCAAAGCGGACAATATCTCAATGGACTGGGCCGGGCTGTTACAGATGGTATCAGAGCCTGTCCCGGCAAGAAGTATGCCGACGCGGACGTCGGGCCCTAAGGGAGGTGGATTGTGGTAACATAACTAGGCAGGCAAGCTAATAGGTGCACCCGTCCCACATCGCCCGGGGGAGATAAGTTGATATGATGTGCAGAGCTAGCACCTTACATTAAGACGCATTTTGAGGTGAAACCTCAAGAACAAAACCGTGAGGGCCGGTGAGCCCAAAGCGAACAATATCTCAATGGTAGGGATTGGGCTGTTACAATTGGTATCAGAGCCTGTCCCCGGCCGGAAGTGTGCCGACGCGGACGTCAGGCCCTAAGGGGGGTGGATTGTGGTGACCTAACTAGGCAGGCAAGCTAGTAGGTGCACCCGTCCCACATCGCCCAGGGGAGACAAGTTGCTATGCTTATATGTGCAGAACTAGCACCTTACATTGAGACACGTTTTGGGGTGAAACCTCGAAAGCAAAACCGTGAGGGCCGGTGGGCCCAAAGCGGACAATATCTCAATGGACTTGGCCGGGCTGTTACATTCGCGGCTTTTCCGGATTGTGTGTGATCAATCCGAAGGACAAACCATTAAAATCATCGTTTATGACCTCTATCGAGTCTCATAACAACTTGGTTTTGTATGCAAGGGCAATGTAACATTCTGCTCTTTTGAGTTTTGACGTACTCGATGCTTAAGACATCTTCGCTTGGTATCTGTGGAACATTTCATTAGAAAAGATTAAACCACATGTTTTGACCCCCAGACTAACAAGCCTAGATGCAGAGATTTCACATCTCATGCGCTCAAAGTCTTTGACGCGCCACATCGAAAAAAGCCTTCAATGACAATCTGTGCAAAAAGTAATGACCACAAAGTACAGTGGAATGCACTCATGGAGCGTTTCTTGAAACATCCATATAACTCTACTTGTTGAGTTATTAGTTTAGTGGATTGTTTACTACCTTAATTGACTACATATTATCAATAATCTTTTGTGGCATCTATGATCTATGATCTATAATCTTTAGCTTTCAAAACTACTCATGTCAGCTCATGACAATGCAACCGTTGTGGATATCTGGATCATTGGTTCAAGATTGTCAAGTTCATCCTCAAATAGTGAACATACAAAAGAAAAAGGGTACGGAAAATCAATAGGAGGGCAATAACGTCATCCCTATGATTGCGGATTTCAAAGATTCGGATCCTGCTCTAGCTACCCATAACTTTGACGTCATTGGCTAGACATTGATTTTCGTTCCAAGCTATATGACATGTAAGGCAATACTGCTCTTTTCGTTCCATGACTTTAACACTTATCTTACATGAATTTGAAAGACAGAATGAATTTGACACTAATCCTTTCGCCCAAAAGTGCAGTATTGCCTTACATGTCATCTTTGCTTAACACTGTAAATGTTTATGGTGCACTGCTTCGTCTGTGGTCAAGATTGCATGACAACTATATCAATTGGTGTTCATCAAAAATAGGCCCTACTCAACCAAATTACAATATCCAGCCCACTGATCATAAGCTGGGGAAAAATTTGATCAAATTCCAGCCCACTGACCAAATTCCAGCTACAACAGATGAAAGCCAAAATTTGATCATTCCTAAGTATGCTGACCCTTAATTTCATCACAGCCTGATCCTAACCTGCCGATCTCCTCACGTTGAGGATTCGGTCCTTGAGATTCCAATCGAAGGCTAGAGCCATATCTTCGTCTTCCGGAATCGAAACACAACGAGCCGTCTTCTGAACTCTAAGCACGACGAGATAAGGGGTTGCGATGTGGCTCTGTCTCTTTCATAGAAGAAGACGATCGCTTCCGTCGTCGATGATAGGCGAAACCATAAAGTTGAGTTTCTGAGTGAGAGAATCCACATCCACTTACTTACCCTATCCCCATCACTCGCCTACCTAACAGACCGCAAACGCCCAACTAACGGCATGTTTCTGCATAATCCCGTAAGCTATGCAGAATCACGGTAGAACAGAATTAATGATCATGGGCAAGAGACAAACATATAGTGGTTCACCGTGCCATCAGAGGACATGGCTACGTCCACTTACGAATCAACTATCATGGCCAATAGGCCTTTGGTGTTATAAGAGCTCTCCGAGATGGAGTGAGTAGGGATCGGGAGGGAGAGATTCAGTTAGCCAGACAGAGAGTTTCTATATATGGGAAGCCTTCCTTTTATAGCTAAGGAAAGTTCCCTCACATATTATGTTTCCGATGTGGGACAAACTATACATAACTATTATCATGGTGTCTTCTCGTGGAACTTGGAGGAACACCTTCCTAATGTGGTACCGATGATCTTTCACCATGGCAAGGTAGCCCGGATGTCGGTCTACCGGAAGTATGTTGGGGACGGGACCCTTCGTGGCCGGAGAACGGTCTACTCGGTCGTTGCTTATGCTTGCGGTATATATACCAACAACACGGCCCAAGTTTACGTGCTCAAACGGACGGTGGAGATTCCGGGTACGCTGAATAGACTCTTTTTTCAAGTCTAGTGATCATCACTTGATAAGTTACTTTGACTGAAACTGTCAAATTTTAATACAGTACTTGTTTGATTATTACTTAGATCGACCATGACAATTACATGTTTTTGGCTATAAAAGATTATGATGAGAGAGAGAAGAAGAGAGAGAAGAATAAGAAGCAAGCACTGACGAACTGATGAAGGTGAGTTGTGAAGGTGACCGATGAACTAATTAAATTGAGAAAACGAGGTTTTGGGGTGTTTTTTTTGTTTTGTTTTGTTTTAATGTTGAGAGAATGAGGTTTTGGTGATTTCAATTTCAGCTGCGAGCTGCATTACCTTAAAATATACACAACATATATGTAAAATTGGATGGTTGAGACGAGTGAACAAGTGAATACAGGACGAGACATGCCTTTACGCACGAGTTCAAAACCATTAGTCCCACGGCCCGTCTTACTTCAGTCCCACAAATGGGATAGGTTTAGTTTTTTTAGATGCCCCTACTTGGTAATATAATGAAAGTTTTCAGATTTTTATCGGGTTCCATCTCGTTAAATATCAGAACATGATCAGGATAGGTTCAAGATTACGCGCGGTTTCAGATGTCGAGCCCTACTTGGTAATATGCAATGGAAGTTTTCAGATTTTTTTTCCATCCCGCTAAATATCAGAACATGATTTGGACGAGTTCGAGATTACGGTGTCAGATGCCGAGCCCTACTTGGTAATATGTAATGAAAGTTTTCAGATTTATATCCTGTCCCGCGTAATATCAAGACGAGATCATGACTGATTCGGGATTACTTGGTAATGTATAATGAAAGTTTGTGTTTGTTAGTAAAAAACCCAAAAACAAATCTTATAAGATCTCTTTTAATTAAACGCATATCCAACTTCAATTCGGTTTCATAATTTGTACTAGCTTAGAAATGAATTCTATATAAATTACTAACTATATCGGAAAATTCTGCTATGCAGATCCTTATTCTCAGGCAAACCCTGCTAACACATGTTCCATCTTCTTAATTGTATGTATCACATACCCATCTGCATAGCAGACAAACCTAGCTAACTATATCTTCATTTCATTGAGGATTGGTTGATAATTGTAGCAGAAGAGCGCTCATCTAATTTTATATGAACCTTTATTTGTTATATAACAAAAAGAAGTTACTAGTCCAAGACCTTACGTTCCAGTTGCTAATCGATGAAATCCAAGTCAGAGACCCCAGAGCTGCCAACCGAACTCATATGCTTCCAGATACTCTCAAGGCTACCTACCAAGTTAGTGGTCCGTTGCAGATGCGTCTGCAAATCATGGTCCGATCTTACCCGCCACCCTTCTTTTCTCGCCTTCCACCGCAGCTTCCGGTGCACCTCTTTCACTCACCTCCTCTTCACCACGTCGTCCGAGACCACAACCGCACCTCAACACTTTTACTCTTGCAAACTCAACCAAGAAGAAGGAGGGAATAATAACATTATCAATCCAACAAAACACCTCCTTAGCCTTCCAGCACCTGCCTTTTCCTTTCTCGCCGGCACACATAGTCTCAATGGCTTGACGATTTTAGCCGATGAGTATATTAATGAAAAACCTGTTTATGTTTTCAATCCCTGCACTGAAGAGACTATAACTCTTACAGATACCAACTTCGTAGCCGATTTATCTACACACCATCTCGGATTCAATGCTGTTACAAACGAGTATAAGGTTCTCCAAGTACATTGGTCTGGATCTTCTGATGGCGAGTATCAGGATAATCATGTGACTTCTTTGATGTTCAAAATTTTCACTCCAGGTACAACTTCACGGAGGCACATAGAGTTGGACTTTCCTTTAATTTGATCCTCGTAGGCTAGGGTTTGCTAAGAAAAGTGTGTGCATGCCTTCATGGAGGCATACATTGGATGCATATGAATCAGAAGATTATAGTTGTATTTGACGTTGCAGCCGAGAGATTCAGAGCCAACGTCCCACTTCCCGGAGATTCTGACTCCGGTGATATAGTTGAAGTGGGTGGATGTGTGGCTGTGTATACGTTCGGTTAACCGGTTCGAATACTCGTGCGGTTTATTCGGTTTTTAGGCCAAATCCGGTTTTTTGCCCAGCCCACTGTTATACTGAACCTTTTAAACTCAGTACAGTAGTTGTTTAATTATTACCTGATCGACTACAACAGTTACAGGATTTTGGATTTTACAACAGTTACAGGAATACGATGGCCATTATTTATAGACAAAACAACACGAGCACAGAACTATAGCTAGTCCCGTCGCCGCCTTCGGGATGGGACTAGCTCTACCTGAAAAGTACACGTATGAATCTTTTGTTGAGATAGTCAATTAGTCATACTTGGATTTCTTTTCCTTCTAGGATTCTACTTGTTTTCTTGCTCCCCAAACTCTAATAAACCTTGGTACAAGGGCAAGTTAGGTTTTGTATCACTCATTCGATCGTTTTGGCTAGTGTCTGAGCTTCATGTCTGAATGTCGTCTGGGATCCAGTCCTTACGTTGCTCACTATGCCCCAGTGCTAACTCCATCTTTCTCCTTCAAAGGTTCAGTGGAGACCGTAGGCAATAGATTCAGGACATGGGGAAAGTCCGTCGCAGAAGCTACAAAGAAGGCTGTGGATATCGCCGGAAACACTTGGCACCACTTGAAAACAAGCCCTAGTCTTTCTGATGCTGCCATGGGAAGAATCACACGAGCAACAAAAGTACTAGCACAAGGTGGTCCCGAAAGTATATTCCGATCGACCTTTGAGATAGTTCCTGAGGAACAACTTCAAAATTCATATGCCTGTTACTTATCTACGTCGTCTGGTCCAGTAATGGGAGTGCTATATGTATCTACTGCCAATATTGCTTATTGCAGTGACAATCTCGTTTTACACAAATTTGAAAACCAAGCTGAATGTAGCTGTTTGAAGGTGGTTATCCCATTGCATCAGCTTAAAGCAGTCAATCCTTCGGTAAGCAGATCCAATCCTGGTGAGAAGTACATACAGATCATCTCAATTGATGACCATGAATTTTGGTTTATGGGGTTCCTGAATTATAATGGTGCTGTTCAATGCCTACAAGGAGCTCTACATGCCGGGAGCATATCTCTGGGATGGTGGCAGACCTCTTCGTTGAGCTCGTCGTAAGATGTAACAGTTTTGAGTATGATCACAGATTCATGTTCAATATTTTCACTCTGGGTACAACTAGAACTAGTGCATCGAGGGGACGTAGAGCAAGAGATCGACGACTTTGATGATCCAGCTCCAAGTTTTCTTCCTTTGTGCTTGGGAGTGGTGAACTAACGGTCATGGTCCAGGACTCTTGGCAGATTTTGAAGGATTTACCAGAATCAGGTGTTGGTTAAGGAGAGCAACTTCTGTTCCGATCCATGGAACGAGTTGGGGAAAGCCTCATCCTCAACCCACACAGGTGAACTCCTGCTCCAGCAGAGCACCAACCTAGCTCCTTAGCAATCCTTGCGTCTTTACGATATGAAACTTATAAAGTTACAAGAGAGTTGAAATTACGGTACCAGTTATAATTGGAGTGCCTCATTTATCAGGCTTCAAATGGCAGTACTTTCTTTTTTGCCTGCTAATATTTTAAGAAGTAAAGAAAGTTCATAAAAGAATGATAAGCAATTCAGCCAGAAAGACATTGCCTACCAAGATATCTCAGAAATCCATGACTAAACACAAACAATATGCACAACAAATTAACGAATTACATGGCTCGACTTTCTGCATTTTGGCTACTGACTACCTGCATTTCCAAAATTTTGGTCCTGTCGGTATAGACAATACACTGGGCTCTTCAAAACTAATGACATTGTTAGGGAAAACCTTGTTTTCCATTTTTTCGGGGGGTCTTTCTTTTTGGACAATTCAACAATAATCAATTAGCAAGCGCACAATCCAAGCTTAACGGATACAATAAAACCCTCACACAGTTTTGATCTTTTGAATAGCATTCCTTTGATTCTTTGTCAGACTCTGCAGTTGATGCAAGTAAAAGATATCACATAAATATAGCCATAACAAGAATTAAGATTAACTGTCACTCTTTGTTCAATAATCAGGATGAACTGCGGAAGCTGACCTGGAAAAGATGATCAAACAGTTGTCTTTCCCTCTGAGAAAAATTCACAAAAAAATTGGCAAGATAGTTTGCCAAACTAATCTGTAAAGTGAGATCAAAGAATAAATGTACAGAACATATTTCATAATACTAGGCAGATATAAACAAGTTTCATAAAAATTTGAAAAAGAGAAGGCAAGTTTCACAGGATACCTGGTTAAGGGGATCCGCTACACTTAAATGATCATCTTCATACCCATCCTCTTCTTCATCCTTTAAGAAAATGTCAAGTTTCATGACTGATCTACTCATATACAGTATACACCTATAGATAAAACAATATCTACTCCAAGGTTTACAGTTTTCATAATGTATAAATAACCAACAAGAAAATACCTTATTATATATTTTTGCAATTGCTTCAAGATGTTCATGTGTGGGTTGGCCAAAAGAAGTTACTCCTGCTGCATGCATCAAGTCCTTATCAGCTTCCGCACCATCTGCCTCAATTTCTTCCCAGTCACTATCCTGCAGCAGAAAGATCATTATATAATAAGTAAAGCGGAAAGATGCATCAAGTCCTTAAAGCTCATTATTGATGTGTTTTTCACCAAACAAGTAAAGAAAGATTGACTACCTCATTATCACTAGCTAAAACCTGTTCTTGGATTTCAACCAATGCATCCGCCAATAAAGCCATTATCTGCAAAACCGAGAAATGGTGAAATAATTTTTTTTTTTTCTAAAACCGGTATTTCCAACAATACAGCACAGAGCACAGGCACTAATCAATAACTTTCCATGTACACATGGCTAATATACAATCTTGCCGTAGCCACTACATATCCACTGAAATAACTGCAGAATTTCCAAGCGTAACAACTTCACCATGCTAAAGTTATGTGCATTCACAAGCTTGTCAGCTCAAAATAAATTTCCTGCTTGATAAAAGAATAAAATGATAATAAACAAGGGCCCCCACCCCCCAAGTAGTACCTTTGCAGGAAGTGGCACCACTGTCCACTGATCAGGAGCTAATTTAGCTTTTGAACGAGTCGTGATCCCAGTAGCACCCTTCAGAAGGGAAGCAGATCAAGTTTTTAGTCAGCAAAGCATATATAAGAAAATGAATAGGAACACAAGTTTCAGCAAGACCTGAATCAAATGTCCTTGCACATTGATTTTTGCTAATTCAGGATGCCTAGATGAGAGCAATAAGGCCAAAGCAGTAGTAGTGACTTTAATTTGGTAGGCCCCCTGAATCTCACCTGCATTCAATTAATACATCTTAAGATCTGAATTCTGCAGGCCTCTAATAAGTCTCAGCCTCTTTAGTAAACAGAGGGTATGTGCAAATGCAGAATGATTGCACACTTATGCTCAAATGCCCTTCTGCTAAGTGCTAAACATAAACTAAAGAGGAAACAGCTCCAATAGGGAAATAGACTTATCACAGGGAACAATCTTAGGTGAGAGCTGAATTTGACCCTTCAAATGTTAGCTGAAATCATATTGGCGTGTAAGCAAAGAACTGAAACATACATAACATTGTTGCTACAAGTCCGCCAGTTTGTCAAAGGACAATAGGACACTACAGATGCAAAATTGTACTAAAGATATGTTGCATCTTTTAGCAGGGACAATGATTGGGTTTCATCAACTGGATTTAATAAATCAAACATTGCACCAATCAGAAACTTCTACTCCAGATTTGTATTTTGATCTAGCTAAGATTATATGAGAAGTAAACAAGCATATAAAAATTACCTTGCTGTTTGGTCCATTCTGACATCAAATATACAAAAGAGTTATCATAGCTGTCGGTTGGAGTGGAGACGAGCATATCAATAAATTGTTCAACGTTTGGAGCACTAAATTGTACCTATGAAATTCAACATGAAAAAATTAAACCATCTAAGACATGGACAGCATATGCTAGAGACACACCAAACTAGGCTGCTAAGTAAAAGTTCACTGGAAAGGTAAGATTTTTAGGACAATGACGAAAACATACAAGGTAGAATATGAACCAACTAGACAACATACATATTTTCATTGAGAGTTAGTATATATATGCTAGTCATAAACGTTCATGGATTAGGGTAAAAATACCCTGATTACTTTCAGGAAAAAACTGAAAAAAAATAATAATAAATCTTTGCATAGGGTTTCAGTATAACCCGTAAAAGGTGGTCACTGGGGGAACTTACAAACATAGAGTGTTACGGTGCATACCAGTCGAGCAAATATGAGTAGCAGTGAGCTTCTCAGTCCAACTATTTGAGCAGATTGCATGCGCCTAAGAAGAGCAACAACCAGGTCTCGAATATGGGGTGCCATTTGTGATGGCAGATGCAAAATAAGTTGCAGAATGTAGCTCCCAACAAATAGAGAACCAGAGCTTTCCAAATCAGGGTTCAGAAGCCTGCACTCAGCATAAAGCTTACAGTAACCGAATCTAACAATATTAAAGAAATTTCTTTTTCATTTTTCTGTTCATAGGCCTACAAAAATAATGATGAACTTTCATATTCAAAAAAATATATTTAAATAAACGCTCAATCCAGTTGAAAAAATGGAATTAAAAGGCATATAAGGTTATAAGGCATATCATCACAACCTGGCGGACACTTCGAGCATGAAAGGAGAACATGCAATTCTCATATGAAGCATAAGTGCATAACAAAGAAAAAGGAAAGAGGAAACAGTCACTTGAATCCATCAAAATGATAAATATAACTTTCCAGCCAATTCTGATGGACTGTCACAATTCAAGGATCATAAAAATCAAAGCGTCCTTCATGATTGAGAAAAAAATGAAACAACCAAAAACATTGAAAGAACAAGGCATCTAGAAAACAAACATGACACTGCAAGCAAAGGACATAGGCACTGGGTCCATTGGAATACACACACTAGACTCCCATAGTCCCATTAGGAGAGACTTAAAGGGACAGAAAGCCAGGAAAGGAGTGCTCATCAGTACTCCTTTTTCAGGTGAGGCCACTAGTATGTGGAAAAATTTAAACCAGAAGACCAAATAAGAGTTTGCAAGAAATTAGGGAAGGCAAATAAAGTAGTTTTTTCCTTCTTTCTTTTATTTCTTTCTGCCTTTTCCTTAATTGTATTTATTTTATTCAAGATCTGATTACCTTGAAGCTGCATCAAGCAACCTTCTCATTGTATTTCCAGAATCACCACCCCAAGTAAGCACATCTTGTCTTCCACCAGCTATAAAAGCAGCTAAACATTCTGTTGCATTCTGGTATAGTTGTTGCAACAACCTTGTGTCACTTAACTATGTAATAGTATGAACAATTTCTGATTGAGAGAGAGAGAGAGAGAGAGAGAGTGTGTGTGTGTGTGTGTGTGTGTGTGTGTGTGTGTGTGTGTGTACCTGCATTTCACTATGATCATCACTTTGTAGGACAATTCGGATAACACCATCAAAACAAGCCTCATATACTGCTTTCACCACATCGCTGGGAGCATTCTGTACCAACGCTATCAAAAAGTTTGATTAGCAATCCACCAAGATGCAGACTGAAGTTAAACTGGAAATTTGAGGGGAGAAGATTGTGATAAACTAGAAGAAAAAGGAAAAAATGAAGCAAATAAGAGATGAATCTTCAGTGAAGCATATCTTACTTTCAATAGCATTGTCACCAGATCCACTGATCCAGCCACTAATCCATCAGGCTGCTGTTGGGGCTGACAATTACCATCAATTTGCATCAGAAGCAAATAATTTTTCCTCTCAAAATGTTAAACTATAACACAATAATAATGCAATTTAGTTACAAGCACTGACATACTTTATTCAATACTGGTGAAACATACGGTAATACTCGGGAAACCAGTGGATGTATACAGCCAGGTGCATTTTTTAGTGCCTGATAAATATCATAAACAAAAGCTGGTCAATCAAACAAGTAAAAGCTTTATACACATGTAAATATGTTATTACATCTACCAACAATGCTCCATAAAATTACCTCTAGAACTTCAATTGAATCCATACTGACAAAAGGGTCAGATATATGTGAAGCCCACATGTTAAGGATCACAGGGGAAATGATAGGCTCTATCGATGCCGATAATTCGTAACCTACAATTGAATAGAAAACATGTAGCCATGCAACCTCTTCAATGTCCAAATAATTTAATGATTTCACACCAAAAACACACAAAAAAGAGAGGAAGAAAAACAGAAGGATAAGAAGTGTATAACAGAGTTACAAATCCATCTAATTCTAAAAAGAAACTGCTTCAACTGTATTCCCTTTAAAACTCACCTGCCTCAATCGCAGCTAGCAGTGTTTCAAGTACCAGGTTCAACGTTTCATCAGACGCCTAAAACCAGAATTATAATAGATGCTTAATGCAAATACAAGAGAAACACTAAGCCAAGGTAATAATCAGTACCTGATTAAGAAGATCCGAAAGTGATGAAAACAAACTCGTTATATGTGGTTGAATTAATCCTTTGTTTGCTTTAGGTAGGAGCTGGGAAAGTGCCCTGCAGGCACCAACTTTGACAGGCGGGGGCCTAACAGTGATGACAATGGATGAATTCAGTTCTTGATCAGATACAAATTCCTCATGAACAGAAATGAGAGAGAGAGAGAGAGAGAGACGTACACGTCCATGGCAATTGCTTTAGCAGCAGCATAAAGAAAGTGCTCAAGAACTCCATCACTGATCTACACAACATTAGAAATGTTTCAAAGATACGTCCAATACTCCGATCATATAAGAAAACAAGAATTTTAAATAGATAAGTAAAGAATAATTACCACAGAGGAGAACTTGGCAACCGATGAAAACATGCGAGAATACAGAAAGGGATATTCATGAACATCTGAAACACAATAGCAGAAAATGTTTAATCATAAATGAATGAATGCTTCTTCCTCTCCCTTTCTTTTTTCTTCTTCTTTTTATTTCGAGTGTGTGTGTGTGTGTGTGTGTGTGGGGGGGGGGGGGGGGGGGGGGGTTGTTGCTATTGCAGGGAAAAGAGAACCAAACCTAATCCAATGTCTTCACTAATTATCTGATCCAGAAGGTTTCCTAAGCCAACTCTCATCAATCCTGAATCCTGTGAACTAACATTAATCAGAGTCTACCAAGGTGAATTCACTTGAAATTGGAAGTGAGTGACATGCACAAAGAAAAGAAGACACACCAAGCAGAAGCATAAAAACCAACCCTTGGAAATAAATGGCATCATATATACAAGAAAGCACAAACCTCTGCTTCAAGCAATAGTTCTGATATAGAAGTCAAAGCATACAAAGTCGCCTCTCTCATCTGAAGCATAAATCAGCCATAACGAGTTAACAAAGAAAAATTAAATGAAATGCATAGGAAAAACGATGTTTACTTACTCTCCACCATATAGCAGAACCAGCATGCTTCTCTCTTTGAGACTCACTTAAACGTGTTTTTGCAGCATCAATGATAGCATTGATTCCTTCTGTACCACAAGTATTCACCACTTCTTCAAGTAGAAGTGAACCTGGAAAGGAAAAGTGGTATTAAAGCTCAAGTAGGTCAGAAGAAAGAAAATTGAACTTTAACTCAGGATTACAAATTTAAAATAATAGGTCTAACCCCAAAGACAAGATTGATATACTTCAATAAAACAGAATCATGAAGTAGCCTCAAGGATGGAAATGAGTTTTTCTACAAAACTGATCTTGAATGATCGAATGTTCCATAAATCAGCAATAATATACTACAGTAAAAGAAAAAGGAAGATCTATATATATGACATGAAAACCATATATATATAGAGGCCGGATATGAAGCGGACGTCCGCTACTATGTTAAAGTGCGGACGCCGACTCAAATCAACTCCGGCAGCTGCATATGGCAGCTCTTCTTCCTCCTCAGACGCCATTACCATCAAGTTGAATGCCAAGGTGATCGTAGAAGAAGGTCTGGCGCCAGAAAAACTGCAGAAACTTGAAGAAGCTCAATCCCGGATTCAAAACTCATCACTGGCGAGAGGAAGCTTCAGATGGAGCTCTTGTTTGGAACCAGCAAGAACAACGAAGCAATCGGTGCCGCCGGAATTGATTTGAGCCGGTGTCCGCACTTTTTGCGAACGTCCACTTCATATCGTTTCCGTATATATATACACAGAGCTTCTCAGCTGCGGACGTCCGCATTTATTCTTACGGTGCGGATTTCCACTTTACACTCACTTTTCAATCGAATTTGCACATCTCCACCGTCTAGTATTTAGATACTAATGTATAGATCATCTCTGCAAAATTTCAGCCAATTTGGTTATCATTAAGGCACTCAAAACTGCGTTTTTCTGTTATAAACATGAACGGTTCAAGTTCAACAGAATTATGTTCATCCATTGGTTTAATCGAGTTTGAGTGCCTTAATGATAACCAAATTGGCTGAAATTTTGCAGAGATGATCTATACATGAGTATCTAAAGACTAGACGGTGGAGATGTGAAAATTCGATTGAAAAGTGAGTGTAAAGTGAAAATCCGTACCGTAAGAATAAATGCGGACATCCGCACCTGAGAAAATCTGTATATATATATATATATATATATATATATATATATATATATATATATATATATATATTGATTGTCAAGGAGAGTTTCCAGAAGAAACATTAACTTGCATAGAGATGCTACACATACCAGAAACACGACAGCTATAAGTAGAATCATCCTCATCAGCTACAAATTGGTTAGCATCCATCGACCAAGTATGAACCTAGAGCAATGAAAACAGAGGAACAACCATTAAAATGATGGTTTTAATACAATGAAAGCACATGAAATTAAGAACGCTTGGTAATACTAGAGGTGATTTACTTTCCCAATCAGGAAAACTCGATCAGATGAAATCAATCTAGAGGAACATAATGAGTATAATGATTATAATTATGTAGGTTCCAGTATACTGTTAATTAGTCTCAAGTGGTCAAAGAGAGAGCCATATTTATGAGATACCAGTATCACATTAAGGTGCATGAGGACATGATGGTTAGAATATGATAGTTGGGACTAGAAAACAAGTGTAAAGATATCCAAAAGCACAAGACAACCTGCTGTTCCGTTATTTGCAGAAAAGCAATGGTGTAATACACCAACTCCTTGACATTATTCGTGATGACCTATAGGATTAAGGAGAAAACCGTCGTACATCAAAAAGTATGCAATAAAAACAGAAGCAACAAGTAGAGACGGGTAACATACCTTAATCAATTCTGAATTACCCACGATAGTCAACAGAAACTCAAATAGCTGCAAAAAAATAGAGATGTTTTAACAACTACAGTGACAAAATCTGTAAACAACATGTGTAAAGAAAGTTGCCACATGTGATAAAGCAATAAAGTTATGTTTTTGATCCAGAAAGACATCAAGACGCTTTTATGAGGACAATGGGGGTTGCCATACTCTATAAGAAGTCGATAAATATATTTTCAAATGTCATGTGGATTTAACTACCTGGATGACAAAGGAATCTAGGCTCTTATCACCACCATCTGAATCATATCTTCCATCATATGAATCTTCTGTACCTTCAATTGACGATCTTGCATATACTTCAAGAGAGGTCGTAAAAGTTTGCCACAATGGCCCCACAATAACTGCCAAAGCAGAAACAGTTCAGAGCAAGATATGAATAATACTGTATGCACATTATCCGCGAGCAGCACATAGATACAAACGGTACATGTCACATGCCACATGACTCACATTGATAGATAGGAATGACTTACTCATGAATTCACTCTCAATAAGGCCTGGGAAATTTTGAACAAACTGATTCAAGCACTTCAATACCTAATGATGAAGAACACAAACCATATATAAAATGCCCAGTCTAATAGAAGATATACATGTATCACAACAAATTTGTAACAAATCAATAACCAACCTCCATTCTTATACTCCAATCATCAGGATCTTCGGATTGCACTGGATGACTCAGGATTGCCGAAAATTGATTCATCCATGGTTTTAGCATAGGTGCTATTAATGCAGTGGTCTCCGTCTGGACATAAACATCTTAATCTGTTAATTCATAATAGAAGAAGCTTAATTTACTGCACTTCAGATTGTGTGAAGTTCATTAAAATTGATAACAAATCAAATACCTTATATACACCACTCATCACTCCCAAGACGGCAATACATGAATAAACAATTGAATAGGCTTTTGTGCATAAATATTTGTCATACACCTGCACATACAAATCCCACAATAGACCACATGATTAACTGAAGGAAACATAAATTTTCAAACTGATAACTGACATGACAGAAAAGTATGCATTAAGAGCCTCAAATGTCATAAAAAGTTTTCCCTCTCAAAATAACCACAGTTCATAAGCAGATGAACATGAGACTCAAATAGGCCACATAACAGGCATTTTACAAAGGAGCTTTACTTGCCTTTTAAATAGAAAAGAGCTGAAAGACAATTAATTGGAAAAGAAGACAGAGGGTACTAACCTGAGGAGACGATACAATTGTAAGTAAGCATGGGAACAAAGCGGGCATTAGGGTCGGGACCACTGTATCATCTAAGTCCACTGAGAGGAGAGCCAAGCATCTAAGAGCTCCATGCACTGCAAAATTTAAGAAACTCCTTAATCTTTAGCAGAAAAGTTTGTCATAACAAATATGAAAAAGCACAAGATAGAGTTGGCAGATCCCGAATCAGACAGGCTTACCTCCACTCATATTAGTTTGGTTGTTAACCAACTTCATTAGATGTGGTAATAAGTCCGGCCAATCTTCTGGCCAATCATAACCTGCTATTGATGCTACCGCCATACTAATTGCAGTACAAATTTTCCTATGAGGATCATCCAATGAATACAAAAGAAGTTTGCGCACAAGCACCTGAAAATGTAACCATTACTTAATTAGATATAGTAGGAGTTTAAGTTATATTAATTTTGATCAAAAAGTTACTCTTAATTAAAGGTCAAATGTTATGACAAGATCAACTACAAATTATAAAGTACTCAATTTTCACCAGCAAGTACACACCCACTGTTACATATACAAATATCAACTGCCAGAAATACCTTCTCATCACTTGAAACAGCAGGATGTTCAAATGCTTCATCGCTCTCGTTCCAGTGTTTTTTAATAAACTGCTTAAGAAGAACAGCAGCTAGGTAACACTATGTTAAGGCTCACAAGAAAAGAAAACAAGGGGAAAAGAAAAAATATAAGCTCCTGATGCTAGATAAGGAAGCTTGATAACAAAAGGATATCTGGCGCAACCCCAACGAGAGCTCCCTATTTGCGGCAACCTTAGATAAAGCACTTCCAAAACCTGGAGACATTTATAAACCCGTCAATCTAAGTTTCCATGGGCCGCAGCAATCCATAAGCAGAACAAGGAAAGCAAATAAAGAGTGCAATCAAATCATCAACCACTCATTTCAAATAAAAGAACACAAATTCATAACTCCATTTTTCAAAATCTCATTTCAGCTAGAATTCCAAACTAGCAATCAAGCTCGAAAATCGGCACGATTTGCTGCAGTTAGGATCGTTGGATTCGTTTCACGAGGAAATCAAGACAATCAAACAGAGCGCATCATTTCCAGTTGGAATTTCAAACTCATCAATGAAATCGAAATTAAATCCACATTATTCAGCGAAAAACGGAACAACTGAAAAGAGAAGAAATCAAAGATCAAAATCAAATCGAAAAGCGAGAGTGGAGACCTGGTTGGAGAGAAGCCTGATTAAGCGAGGCTTCGGCGAAAGAGCGGACCTCGTGGTTAGGGTCGAGAGTAGCAGACAAGCAATTGAGCAGCCATTGCTGATCCTCATCGAGAACGATGTTCAAGTTCGCCATAGCAAACTCCGAACCCTAATCGCCGATGGTGAAATTTGTTTTAATTTCTCTGAGGATTTTAGTTTTTAAATACTGATGGGCTTTGCTTCCCGCCTCCAAGTGAATCGGAGAGAGAGCAGAGTCGAGGCGGCTTTGGTTTATATAGTCGATACTAGACTAGTAGCAGCGCAGAGATAATAGGGTTGCTAAAAAAATCCACCTGCCTATTTGGGCCGGAATTCAAAATGATCATGCTATTGTGGCCCATGATCATGCTACGTTTTTTTCGCGACCTAGCATTCTTCATTGTTACGTAATGTTGTGTTTTGATTGAGGGTTTCCATTTAGTAAATATGTGATCAACTTATTGAGATGTTGCGCGTAACTTTAAACAAACTCAAAACAACTCGTCTTATTTCATTTGATTCAACATCATCATCTTGATCCTAATTTGGTATAGAAATCCCTAAGTTTCTCATTTCCATTTGCTCCTAATTTGGTGAGTGTGCTTGAAATCATACGCCAAAAGTGCTGACCGATCATGCAGTCTCTTCAATACAAACCTCTCTACCAACACATAACAAGCAAATTTCTTCCACTCTCCAGTCCCTCCAAACTCTTCTACTCTTTCAACCCTAACTTGTCTTTCATCCCCACTAACCCATCCAACTCTTTCCTGCTCCCATTTCATTCTCTCAACAATTTTCATACTCAATCCTACACTCCTTTCTCCTCCCACACCATCAGAGCTCTTAAACCACATGAAACCGCCATCGACAATATTACCTCTTGCATGGTTATAATCAGAAGAAACTTCATTTCCTGCAACAAAAACTGCCTCTCTTTGGACAAATGCATCCACAAACACAGCATTAGCATTGTTGCTCTTCCCTTCATTGGACTTGCCGAAAATTTTCTCCCATCTTTGCTCGAGTCTCATTTCATAGAACATGCATTGCTTTACTTGGTGCTTCAACTTCAGTCCCCCTTCCTTGATGAACAAGAAAGGACAGTGCCACTTTCCAACTACCACAGCCTCAGAACAATCTTTGGACAGTGGAAAATCGAAACCAGGAAGGTCTGATCGCTTCGAAGAGTTGAGTCCTGGAGCTTCACCTAGTTGGTAATATCGGGGTCTGGCCATGGTGACTGGCCAACCTTTTCTCCTCAAAAAATAAGGAGGAACGCCATCTGAAGCAACAGACTTGGTAGTAAAGGAACCGCGGTGCCTCCTTGGAATTATCTCAATTTGTTGATATATGTCTGATGGATCCAATGGCTTTGGGATTACATCAATCACAGTTTTGCCAAACCACCCATCTACCATGTTCTCTTTCTTTGAATTTGTACACACTTTCCTGCAAATCAGTTTGTTTACCAAAATTATATATACATATGTATCTATAATTCTATATGTATAGAAATTAATAGGGAAAGTATATATTATGCGTATGTACCCTATGTGTCTCCCCCTCCGGCGTACCACATGGTATGCATTGGCAGATAACGGCTTATCAAGAACTGGAATGAAGACAACCTCATCACTATCTGAGGAATATCCAACTGAGAGATCCTTGTTCTGAGGGAAAGGCAAATCTTTCACCTGAGTTTCATCGCAACACCCGAAACATGTAGTCTCATCTGATTCTGCATCATGGAGTACAAGATATCCGGAATTTGGCCCTTCCGGGGTTGGCGCTGACAGTGATTCAGGAGACCTTCTATACATAGACAGAGGCCTTGTCACATACATTTTTGTTTCCTGAGGTAGTTTTTCCTCAATGGACTGAGGAAGAAGAGCAGAAGAGGCTAGGTGAATGGAAATGGAGGAGTACTCACTCTATATTGGGTTGATCATTTACTTGATCAATAACATAATAGCATATAGTACTAATTTTATAAATTAGTAATTTATACTATTTGCTTGTTATAGATAGAATTCATGAACCCATCAAACTCTTATGAGGTTCATAATTAGTTTTTATGCATTTTCCTCTAAGCATATCCTCTATGCTGACAGCTATTATTTGTACTAGTTGTATATCAATAATGTTTGCTAGCTTATCCTTTGGGATTGAGGTGACCCAAGGGCCAAATACAGACCCAGTCTCAGTCACTTGAATTATGAACTATATTCAACTGATATTTCAAGAATCAAGCCAAGTCAGAATTTGTAGCAAATGCCAGAAAGGTTCATATTCTCAATCAATCTATGATGGAAAAAGTCTTCAAGTTAATGTATGTAGATACAGAATTTAACCATGAAACAATGTAGCTTGGTACAATACTATGGCTTTATTCCTTATTGCAAGTAGACAAGTTTTTTCATTCCCATTTGCACCTAATCTGGTGAGTGTGCTTGAAATCATGTGTCAGTAGTGCTAAGCTTCCATCCATTCTCTTCAACACAAACCTCTCCACCAACACATAACAACCAAATCTATTCCAACCTCCAGTTCCTCCAAACTTTTCACTTCTCTCCACTCTCACTTTTCTCTTCTCCCCATCAACCCATCCAACTCTTCCTTGCTCCCATTTCATTCTCTCCACAATTTTCATGCTCAACCCTACACTCCTTTCTCCTCCCGCACCATCAGAACTCTTAAACCACATAAAACCATCATCGGCGTTATTAAATCTGTCAAGATTATCCGGAAAAGCTTCACTTCCAGCTATAAAAACCGCCTCTCTTTGAACAAATGTATCCACAAACACAGCATTAGCATTGCTACTTGTTCCCTCATTGTACTTGTCAAAAATTCTCTCCCATCTTTGCTCCAGTCTCATTTCATAGAACATGCATTGCTTCATCTGGTGCTTCAACTTCAGTCCACCTTCCTTGATGAACAAGAAAGGACAGTGCCACTTCCCAACTACCATAGCATCAGAACAATCTTTGGACAATGGAAAGTCGAAGCTTGGAAAGCCTGATCGCTTTGAAGAGTCGAGTCCTGGAGCTTCGCCTAGTTGGTAATGACGGGGTGTGTCCATAGTCACTCTCCAATCCTTTCTCCTCAAAAAATAAGGAGGAAAGCCATCTGAAGCAACAGCCTTGGCAGTGTAGTAACCGCGGTGTCTCCTTGGAATTATCTCAATTTGTTGGTAAATGTCTGATGGATCCAGTGGTTTTGGTTTTGCATCTTGAGGAGATTTACCAAAACAGCAATCTACCATTTCTTCTTCCTTTGAATTTGTGTACACTTCCCTGCAAATTCATAAATATGCGACCATTATCAGACTGTACAGAGATTTGATTTTCTTAGGTACCTACATGTTTGACATACACTTACAGATATGACAACAAATTTTGATACGTTCATATGCTAAAATAAATATACAATTTTTTTTTTGTACCCTCTGCGTTTCCCATGCCGGCGATTTATCACATGGTATGTATTGGCAGATAAAGGCTTATCAAGAACTGGAATGAAGGCAACATCATCAGTATCTGAGGAATAATGAACTGTGAGATCCTTGTTCTGAGGGAAAGGCAAGTCTTTCACCTCAGTATCTTCGCAACCGCAACATGTAATCTCAACCGATTCTTCATCGTGGAGTACAAGATAACCGGAATTTGGCCCTTCCGGCGTTGGTACAGATAGTGACTCAGGTGACCTTCTATACATAGACAGAGGCCTTGTTACATACATGTTGACTTTTTCTTTTTCTTTTTTTGCTAAATAATTGAGGAAGAAGATGATGGATAGAAAGGAGAGACTAACATATATATAGTATTCATTGTGATAGAATTCATGAACTCATTCAAATTCTAGGAAGCAAGCTAAGTCGGAATTTGTGGAATATGCCAGGAAGGTTCATATCTCTCAATCACTCTATGCTGGAAAAGTCTTCAAGTTTAACGTCTATATCTGTATGTATTATCATCAATGACAGAGGCTTAATGAGGAGACATTATCATAAGGACAGTTTAACATCACATCTAGAGTTCTTCCATGGGGTCATTGACAAAGGAAAACATAACAAGTGGAACCAATTCTTCCTTGTAATTCCAACGTATCGAGTCAACTTTACAAGTTTCTTTTGGTTGTATATACCGTCCCCATATATCATTTCTTTTTTGTAATCATGCTTGGTTAGGTCTCCCTAATTTCCTATATTGTTAATGTTGTGGTCTAACTAACATGTAGAGATGATGTCTTGTACCGATGGAAGAAAATTTCGGTGATTACGGAAATTTCGACCTTCTAAAATATAGAAATTTCGACGGAAATTTTAGGGAAATATCGATTGCAGTAAAAAAAATTAGAAAATTGACGGAAATTTTAAACCAAACTTTAAGAGACGTTTGTTTTCTATATTATGTATTATATTTGAAATGAAAACCTTGAATAAGCATTGATTTATAATGAGTTGTAGTAAGTTAAGGTGTAAAGGTTAATGTTGAAGCTGAACCGTTAATAATTCTTAAAAGTTGACTTTAAACATTTTTTTTTTTATGGCTGGAAACCCAAAGGGAGGCTAGGTCATCACGCCTTATATACATATGATACATTTCACATGGAATTACATGAGTACTTCAAAACCACGTAGAAAACCTATGAGGTACAAAATTTTCACTATCTTTATCGTCTCTCTGTGTAGAGCCTTCAGTGTATTGTGAAGAATAGTCATTAAATGATACCTCATTTTTGTAGTTTTGCATGTATTGACTTACATGCCAACCATATGGGTCAAGGGGGGCTGACTGTGGGTTTCCATATTGGAAGTTATAGTAGGGATTGGACATTGCTTGACCTTGGCCATAACCATAATCATTGGAAGATTGTCCTTCTGACTGTGACCATGAGTTATCACTTGATTGTACCTCATAAGGCATGGTATATACTGGATAAGGCATTGCCAGATTTTGGCCGTAAGGGTATGGTCCATTATTGCTTCCTCCCACACCAAATGAGTCAATAGTGGGAGATAAAGAATCATCTTCATGACTTGACATGCTTCCTTTGCCTCTTTCTCTTGGTGTAAATTTTTTTCCTATAACACCGATGCTTGGGAGATATCGGAAATTTCGGGAAATATCGAGAGTTTCGGACGAGAAATGCTTGAGAGAAGAAAAATATATCGTTGGGTGAGAGAAACGAAAATTTATTTTCGATTTTTTTTTTTTCCTTGCTTGTACCTCATTTTCATGTTTTCCGTTTCTCTTACAGTATATACTATAAAACCATAAAACTAAGACCGTCTACATTATTAAAAGAGACTTCAAAACTACAGTAACTACTAGGCTCCCGGATTCGAGTGCCCAAGTAAAGCCCAAAACAAAAGCCCACAGCCCATGGAAAACCCTAGCCATCATAGAAACAAGCTGAGATCAGCCAGGTTCTGTGTTGTGGTATACATTATAAATAAGCTTGAGATTCTTGTTCTGAGGGAAAGGCAGGTGTTGAGTTCGTGGTTCTTGAACAATCCAAAGCAAACTGTAGTCTCAGCTTCTTCTTCTTCTTCTTCTTGTATGACCAAAATACCAGAATTTGGTACCTCTGGAGGTACCAAAGAGAGCATGGAAGGTACTTACTGGTACATAGAATGATAGAAAGAGGCCTTGTGCCCTTGTCACATACATCTTCTCTGTAAGTGCCTTAATCCTTGTTGCAGTCTATTAATCACATCAGCAAATCAACTTTCATGGATTTGCAAAGGTACACAGGTAAATCACCTTTCTCCAATCACTCTATGCTGGAAAATTATTCAATTTTAATGTCTGTTCATGTATGCTATTCATCAAAGCCAAGAACCAACAATTGGAAGCATTATAACGAGGACAGTTTAGTTCTTTACATTGGAAAGCTTCAATTGATTTAAAACCCTTACAATTTCAATCAAACTAAACACACCCTTGAAAAGACAATGTTCATAATATGAAAGAATATACTTCAATACATGAACTACAACTAGGCTATCCTCCAAGCATGGATTAATACATAATTGATTGTGCAAACAAAAGAATCTATATAATATCTCACTCCCATTTGCTCCTAATGTGATTAGTGTGTCTGAAACCCAAAGTTAGAACCAAGCTTCCATCCATTCTTTTCAACACAAACCTCTCCCTCAACACATAGCAACCAAATTTCTTCCACCTTCCCATTCCCCCAAAATCCTCTACTTTCTTCACTCTCACTTTCCTCTCATTTCCTCCATTCCATCCAAATCTTTGTTGCTCCCACTTCATCCTCTCTAAAATAGCAAAGCTCACCCCTACAGTGCTCTCTCCTCCAACTTTGTTAAAACCCCTATACCACATTACCCCATTAGCCACATCCTTCTCCTCGTGCACTGCTTCCACATTATTTCCAGCAATGGTGACAAATTCATTTTCGACAGAAACATCGACAACCACAGCATTATTTTCCTCACTTGCATCACTGTCACATGCAAATATTTGCTCCCATCTTTGCTCGAGTGTCATCTCATAATACCTTGTGCAGCTCATTTGATCTTTCAGTGTTAATGATCCTTCCTTAACAAACATGAAGGGACAATACCACTTCCCCACAACCACAGGCTTTGAGCCTGCATTCGATACTTCAAAGTTGAAATCTGGTAGGCGGGCACGTAGTGCAGAGTCTAGACCTGGTGCTTCATCTAACTGGAAGTCACGTGGAGTTGAGGTATGTATCCCCCACCCTTTTCTTCCAAGAAACTTTGGAGGAAACTCATCCGAAGCTATGGCTTTGGCAACAAAACCACCAATTTGGTTAAATCTCCCTTTGCGTTGGACCTGAAATTGCTGCCGTATGTTATTATGATTTAAGGGTTGTGGTGCTACATCTCGAGCATAAGTGCGGAAGCAGCAGGTTCCCATGTCCTCCTCTGTCGAACAGGTGTATGCTTGCCTAGGAAGCCAATTCAGGAATAAGAAGTCAGCTCATTAGAAAAATTTATGGTTAACTATAAGAGTAACGCTAGAATGACCACATTTTAAGACCATATTAGTGACCAATTGATAATTTACACACAGAAAAATGCGATATTTTGAGCCTTAACTGTTTATAAACCAAAAAAATAAGTTCAGTTTGATCATCCATACCCCATATTATTCCCGCGAGATGAAATTGCATAATAGCAATTGGATGACAGAGGCTGGTTAAGGACTGGAATGAGGGCAGTGTAGAAATATGAAACGGATTTGTTCTCTCCTACGCCTGATGAATGACGAAGCTTCAGATTCTTATTCTGAGGGAAAGGGAGGTCCTTGAGCTCATGGCCTTTAAACAATCCACAGCAAATTGTAGGCTCTGATTCTTCATCTTGTATAACCAAAATACCAGAATTTGGACCCTCTGGAGGTGGCAAAGAGAGCACGGAAGGGTTCTTCTGGTACACAGAGAGAGGCCTTGTCACATACATTTTCTCTCTAAATCTCTTTGCTCAGCTATTTTTGTGTTGGAGTTTTGGGTACGAGGATCATATGAACTTTGAGCTACTTATATATGACAGAAGTTCTCAACTTAACGTAGTCAATTTGGACAAGTAATGGGGATTCATTGGATGCTAGTCATGCTACAAATCAAACTTTTCACTATTATTACTATGAATAGTCTTCTTTTGACAAAGACTAATGTTAAGAATCTGGAGAGCATAGATTGGTTTCGAGTTGAGATATTTTATTTAACTTATCTACAAGTAGTATAGGGATGAAGGTGACATATTACATGCTCTATAAGCTAAGAATAAATTGAGAAGAATTTGACTCAGTTTTGATTGAGTTTTTATCATGTTTCTTTGGGATCACCAATAGGTTGATTAATGATTAACCAATTCAACTAAGAATCAGTCCACTTTTATGTTACTTCAGGCCACCAGGAAATTCAATCCAGTGAAATGGTCAAAGCCTTGGTATGTAAGCCTTCTACATATGAAGGAGGATGTAAACAAATTGGTCAAGTCTCAGAAATTCAGAATATCCTTATTCTGGTGTTTCTTGATTCAAAAGTTAACACCTTACATGAATCAGAGAGCAACTTAGAAAGGTCTGTAAACAACAAGATTTTTCAGAAAAGTCGGATTTGCAAACCTTATCATTGATTCAAGTTTTTGGAATAACCCCCACATATAACAAAAAACTGAACAAAATCAACAAAGCTGAATAAGAAAATGATTTGTGAAAGATTGGTGGTCACAAACTACATAGATGTACTATAGTAGACTACGGGTATATATTTCGAACCATGTCATATATACAGATTTTTCCCACACTAAATATTAAAAGTCTGTCATTCCCATTTGCACCTGATCGATCTGGTGAGTCTGCTTGAAATCATATGTCAATAGTGCTAAGCTTCCATCCATTCTCTTCAACACAAACCTCTCCACCAACACATAGCAAGCAAATCTATTCCAACCACCAATTCCTCCAAACTTTTCACTTCTCTCCACTCTCACTTTTCTTTTATCCCCATCAACCCATCCAACACTTTCTTGCTCCCATTTCATTCTCTCCACAGTTTTCATGCTCAACCTGTCACACCTCGGATTTTTTTTTTTTTTTGAGGTGTAACTCATATTCCAAATATGGAATAAATTTTCTATAAATAGAATATGAAATAAATTGGAAAAAAACACATGGATTAATGAAACTTACAAGGAATAGATCACTCTTTATTTCCAAGTAGTTCATAAAGTAACTTACAAAGATAGATTAATGAAAGTCTATATCTTATTTTAAGAAAAGCAAACAGCAAACATATTTCACATGAAACTAAAACATTCTTACAAAGAATCAACTTCAGACAACTTGTTCCTCACCTGCAAAACATTTAGAAATGTGAGCTTAAATAGTCCAATAGGAGGCAGAACCTCTTCAAACAATACAAATCAGAATACAATATATATATATACACACACAGCCCTTCTCAGCTGCGGACGTCCGCACCAATGGTTTTGGTGCGGATTTTCATTTTTGCACCACTTTTCGATCGAATTTCCTCATCTCCACCGTCTAGTATCTAGATAATATTGTGTAGATCATCTCTGCAAAATTTCAGCCAATTTGGTAATCGTTAAGGCCCTCAAAATGGCGTCTTTCTGTTACAAACATGAACGGTTCATGTTTGACAGAATTCAGTCCGTCCATTGGTTTTTCGAGTTTGAGGGCCTTAACGATTACCAAATTGGCTGAAATTTTGCAGAGATAATCTACACAATATTATATAGATACTAGACGGTGGAGATGAGGAAATTCGATCGAAAAGTGGTGCAAAAATGAAAATCCGCACCAAAACCATTGGTGCGGACGTCTGCAGCTGAGAAAAATCATATATATATATATATATATAGATACACACACACACAGTCTTTCTCAGGTGCAGAGGTCCGCACCAATGGTTTTGGTGCGGATTTCCATTTTTGCACCACTTTTTGATCGAATTTCCTCATCTCTACCGTGTAGTATCTAGATAACATTGTGTAGATCATCTCTGCAAAATTTCAGCCAATTTGGTAATCGTTAAGGCCCTCAAACTCGAAAAACAAATTGACGGACTGAATTTTGTCAAACATGAACCGTTCATGTTTAAAACAGAAAAACGCAATTTTGAGGGCCTTAACGATTACAAAATTGGCTGAAATTTGCAAAGATGGTCTACACAATATTATCTAGATACTAGACGGTGGAGATGGAGAAATTCGATCGAAAAGTGGTGCAAAAATGGAAATCCACACCAAAACCATTGGTGCGGACCTCCGCAGCTGAGAAGGACTGTGTGTGTGTGTGTGTGTGTGTGTGTGTGTGTGTGTGTGTGATCTGCTCCATATAGTTCATATTGAAAAATACACCAAATCTACATGTCTCATACCATGTATTTTACCACAAGGGTGACTTGGAGTATCTATTTACATAAACTATCTCCCTCTAACCCTTTTTGCTAGTTATCTTGTCCATTCCCCTTTCACCAATCTTGAATTACCCTTTTCATAACCTATACTACTTGCGCATCAACATGGGCCTTTTTCATAACCTATACTACTTGCGCATCAACATGGGCATACCTGGGATATGGTTCATGCTGAAGATATGGACTCAACTACACAAAAGTTTATTACTCACTTCTTTATCCCAAATGCTTTATGCATAGTACTAACACTTCTCTTATGCTTTATATAGAAACAACACCTTTATGCATTTAAACAAACGATATCAGTAAATTGATAGCAAGAAAACAAACAAATCATACAAACAAACAATCCATATAACCACATATAAGACAAGCATAGAGGTTCCCCAAGTTTCCTCCTACCTTTGCCGGATTTCATTTCAAGTATCAAGCTCCTAATAAAAGATACAATCATTAGTTTAAACATTCTTATAAGGCTAAGCTAAAATGCTGAAACAATATATAAAGTACCAAAACAGTTTTTAACACAACAAGCTTTTTCCGAACCAGTTACAAACAAACTGAAAACTGTACAAAACCGTTCATATTTTGACTTCAAGGTCTTCTAGTGACTTGTAGCAGACAAACCAAAAAACTCTAAGAGTTAGAAACACCTTAAAACGATTTTTATTGAATTAGTTATGAATTTTCAAAGTTCAGCTACACTTTTAAGATTTTCTGAAAATTTTCTGCCAACAACCTATTTAAAGTATTTGAAAGCAAAAACAGACAAACTATATGGTACAAAGCTTCTAGCAACTAAACATAAACACTCCAATATTTTCAAAAAGAAGGAAACACACAAAACTTACAACTTAACTAGTGTAATTAGATTACCACAAAGATCAGCTAATAAAAGACATGTAAAATTAGTTATAACCTTCTAGCTTTAAGCAAACCAAAATCATAGTTTCTACCTTCAATATCAGAAAATAATGACACATATAGGAACTTTATGATATAATCTCAATATCTATACAATTTCGCATCAGAACAAACAAAGATTCAAAACCAAAAGTGCAACTAAAAACAAAGATCCAAAATCATAAAATGTCTGCCTAACTTTCTGACTAGCAGACCTTTTTGGCTAAAAACAGTATAGCTCGGCTAAGAATTTCGGGTTGGTCTCTTCATAACAATTATATAACAATTGTAATAGACATCCTAAAGATCAATCAGAAACTGGAATCGCACAAAAAGGATTTTCTCACATTTACTTATGATTTTTCGAAATTCAGATACAGTAGAGAAAAACTGCTGATGTAAATCTATATCTCAAGTTCTACGTAAAAGGTTTAAGACTAAGATTTTAACAACAATAACAATAACAACAACATCATAAACTTGATTTTCTACCTGCTAATAACATAAAAGAACTGATTTGGCTAATAAAGAAATCAAATCAAAGATAACCAAAACCAAAAGATTAATAATCCTACTTGCCACAGAATTCAACAACAACAAAACCAATTCTTAATAGGAACTATTCCAATCAAATAAACAATCATACAAGAATTCCAACATGAATTATAAATCTAGTTTCACAAACTAAGAACATATAAACAAACCAATTGTTCAGAATGTAAAAAGAATCACACCTGACACCAAAGTCTCTCTCTAAGTATGAATAGCTACTGAAAACCTATCTCAAAATGCAGAATGCTCTACCTAGTTATAGGGGGATAAAACTTAGCGTCCAAGAGAAGAACACAAAAAGCAAAATTGGATTGTTCAATCGAAATCTTACCCGTTTAGGTACTAGGCTAGACCCCTAGGGTTCTAGCTCCTACTGCATAGCTTCAAGGAGTCATCAACTGGTCTCCAGGCAACTGACACGTCCTGCTTAAAGAGGTCGGCTATCCTTGTTTAAGCTTTTCTAGGTCGTTTTCTGGGTTTCAAGGTGGTTCAGCAAGATTTCGGATGGGATTGATCATGGTTCCGGATTGAGAAGCATCTGGTGAAGGAGAAAGTCAGTGAAGAAGAAGCACAAGCTTCTGAGTTTAAGTCTCGTGTTTTTTGTCTATCCATCTGCAACAACATTTTCTAAACAATGTTTTAGTTTGGGTTCAGGTTTTGGGTTAATTGATATTGGGCCAGGTTTTGGTTTATGGGCTAAGAACTCTCCTCGAAAAATAAATTAAATAAAAATAATCTAAACAACTAGAACAGTTTTTAACATGTATAAATTCAAGGAGTCATCAACTGGTCTCCAGGCAACTGACACGTCCTGCTTAAAGAGGTCGGCTACCCTTGTTTAAGCTTTTCTAGGTCGGTTTCTGGGTTTCAAGGTGGTTCAGCAAGATTTCAGATGGGACTGATCATGGTTCCAGATTGAGAAGCATCTGGTGAAGGAGAAAGTCAGTTAAGAAGAAGCACAAGCTTCTGAGTTTAAGTCTCGTGTTTTTTGTCTATCCATCTGCGACAACATTTTCTAAACAATGTTTTAGTTTGGGTTCAGGTTTTGGGTTAATTGATATTGGGCCAGGTTTTGGTTTATGGGTTAAGAACTCTCCTAGAAAAATAAATTAAATAAAAATAATCTAAACAACTAGAACAGTTTTTAACATGTATAAATATATAAATATACACTCAAAAGATTAAAACCAACAATGCAGAAAATTAGTTTAGATATTAATATTATTTATTTAAAATTCTGAGTCGTCACACAACCCTACACTCCTTTCTCTTCCCGCCCCATCAGAACTCTTAAACCACATGAAACCATCATCGGCGACATTAAATCTGTCAAGATTATCTGAAAGTGCTTCACTTCCGGCAATAAAAACCGCCTATCTTTGCACAAATGTATCCACAAACACAGCATTAGGATTGCTGCTTGTTCCCTCATTGTACTTGTCTAAAACTACCTCTCCCATCTTTGCTCCAGTCTCATTTCATAGAATATGCATTGCTTCATTTGGTGCTTCAACTTCATTCCCCCTTCCTTGAAAAACAAGAAAGGACAGTACCACTTGCCAACTACCATAGCCTCAGAACAATCTTTGGACAATGGAAAGTCGAATCCAGGGAGGGCTGATCGCTTAGAAGCGTCGAGTCCTAGAGCTTCACCTAGTTGGTAATGATGGGATGTGCTCCTAGTGGCTGGCCATCCTTTTCTCCTCAAAAAATAAGGAGGAACGTCATCTGAAGCAACAGCTTTGGCAGTAAAGTAACAGCGGTGCTTCATTGGAATTATCTCAATTTGTTGATATATGTCTGATGGATCCAATGGCTTTGGTTTCACATCTTGAACAGTTTTGCCACAACAGCAAGCTGATATGTCCTCTTCCTTTGAATTTGTGTACACTTTCCTGCAAATAAATTTGTGAACATTATTATAAAAGAATATTATGTTCTTATGGACATTAATATGAAAAGAATTTATACCCTTTGTGTCTCCCATGCCGGGGTATCACATAGTATGTACTGGCAGACAAAGGCTTATCAAGAAGGCAACATAAATATGAATATCTTTGGAATGTGAAATTATGATATCCTTGTTCTGAGGGAAAGGCAAGGCTTTCACCTCAGGATCTTTGCAGCATCCAAAACACAGTCGCATCTGAAACTTTGGAGGAAACTCATCCGAAGCTATGGCTTTGGCAACAAAACCACCACATTGGTTAAATATCCCTTTGCGTTGGACCTGAAATTGCTGCGGTATGTTATTATGATTTAAGGGTTGTGGTGCTACATCTCGAGCATAAGTGCAGAAGCAGCAGGTTCCCATGTCCTCCTCTGTCGAACTGGTGTATGCTTGTCTAGGAAGCCAATTCAGGAATAAAAAGTCGGCTCATTAGAAAAATTTATGGTTAACTATAAGAGTAACGTTAGGAGGACCACATTTTAAGACCATATAGTGACCCATTGATAATTTTACACAGAAAAATGAGATATTTTGACCCTTATCTGTTTATAAATCAAAAAAATAAGTTCAGTTTGATCATCTATACCCCATATGATTCCCGCGAGATGAAATTGCATAATAGCATTTGGATGCCAGAGGTGTTAAGGACTGGAATGAAGGCAATGTAGAAATATGAAACGTATGTGCTCTGTCCTGTGCTTATGGAATAACAAAGCTTCATATTCTTGTTCTGAGGGAAAGGGAGGTCCTTGAGCTCGTGGCCTTTAAACAATCCATAGCACATTGTAGGCTTTGATTCTTCATCTTGTATAACCAAAATACCGGAGCTTGGACCTTCCGGAGGTGGCAAAGAGAGCATGGAAGGGTTCTTCTGGTACACAGAGAGAGGCCTTGTCACATACATTTTCTCTCTAAATCTCTTTGCTCAGCTATTTTTGTGTTATATATTTGGGTACGAGGATCATATCAACTTGGTGCTACTTATATATGATGAAGTTCTCAACTTAAGGTAGACAATTTGGACAAGTAATGGTGATTCATTGGAAGCTACAAATCAAACTTTTTACTATTATTATTAAGAATCGTTTTCTTTTGATAAAGACTATTGTTAAGAATCTGGAGAACATAGATTGGTTTAGAGTTGAGATAATTTATTTAACTTATAGACAAGTAGTATAGAGATGAAGGTGGATGCATCTGTTGACATGTGACACGAGAATTTACCTCAGTTTTGATTGAGTTTTATGTTACTTCAGGCCATCTGGAAAGTCAATCCACTGAAATGGTCAAAGCCTTGATATGTAAGCCTTCAGGTACATATGAAAGAAGATCTGGTGTAGACAAGTTGGTCAAGTCTCAGAAATTCAGAATATCCTTATTCTGGTGTTTCTTGATTCAAAAGTTTACAAGCAAAGAGCAACTTAGAAAGATCTGTAAACAAAAAGAATTTTCGGAAAAGTCTGATTTGCAGAACTTATCATTGATTCAGGTTTGTGGAATAAGTCCACATATAACAGAACACTGAACAAATCAACAAAGCTGGATTAGAAAATGGTTTGTGAAATATTGATGGTCGAAAACTACATAGATGTGTACTATACTAGACTACAGATATTTCGAATCATATCCTATATACAGATTTTAACCAAGAATCCGGATACAATATTATGACTATTCCACACTAAAATATTGAAATATTATGATTTTAATCATATCCTATATATCTGAGCTGATATAAGAGCAGAAAATTTGGGATTATTTAGATGACAAATCGGCCATACTTATAATTTTCATGGGATTCAAATATTGACGTCGGAAATACCAAGGTCAAAATATGTTCATACATTTTATTTTTTGAGATTTTAGATACCGACATTGTAACTAACCAAGGACTGAGAAGTAAATAACACAAATGAGCGAACCTAGAATTTCAGTCTTCTATCAAAAAAAAAAAAAACCTAGAATGCTTTCCACAGAAGAGTGCATCTCCGTTCCTTGTCCTCGAAATCAAGCCTGCAGAAAATAAGAAACTTTTCTCCTCAGTCAAGCACGTTGAGGTAACACTTTCAGTAAGAGTAGGATAAATAGCGGAACAACTCGGACTTACATCATATATCAACATTGGGTACTCATAATAAAAAGGAAGTTGGATCCTCAGATCCAAGTAGAGGCATATACTCTGATCCTCTGACATGAACACGAAGCAAGCTACAGAAACATCTTAAGGGATTAAAAAGAATCAAACAAGGAGAACAATAGTTGTCTGATGTATAATGCAAACTGTAAGAAACTTCTCATTGTGCTTGCTCGTCCTGCTCAAATCCGAAAACATCATTAATTCTAGTCATGATAAAGAGAACAATCCAAAAGGCTAAAATGAACGATTAGGTCACCTCTGAACTTGGAAGATGACCTTTTTGCTGTTCATGGTGATGTCACGGATCGCTTTGACGATTCTTTCGTTCCACAAATCAAACACAAGCAGAGCAATTGAAGCTGTTAACTAAATATTGATAGAGATAAAATTAAAGAAGTGAAATTTAGGGGATTACTTGGTTGTTGAGGTAATCGGCGGCGTCTTTCATGGAGAAGGAGGAGGATTTGGTGGCCATTGTTCTTGGCCTCTTTGCTACGCCGTGAGGGAGTAGAGAGTGATAAAGTAGTCCGGGTTCACATCCAAAACCAAATTGGCAATGAGTAGAGTGGCCAAACTCTTATAAACCCACAGTCAAAGTCTCATATTCTGATATCTCAACAGAGAGTGAACTTCAATCAGTGTATCTGGGTTTAGAGAGAGAGAGAGAGAGAGTTTAGGATCGCACACAGTATCAATCCTAAATCTACATAATGCATGAACTTTTACAAGAACACATAAACTATATAAATCACATAAATAAGTTGAGTGATCCATCTTGATCTATGTCCGTCTTGGCGTTCCTCTTATCTTCTGTTAGCGCACTTGGAGTACCTTTTATCTGCTTGTTGACGCACTTGACCCTTTTCATCTTGTTGCAAGAACTGAAGTCATCAAGATGATCTTCTCTTGATTCCACCATTATTATTCTCTAAGTTAATGAGACTTTTTATGAGAATACGATTGTGTATCAGCAAGGACCAAATCTGACTATATAGACCAGTTATACAATGACAGTTTCTTCCATCAAGAAACTGTCATATCCTTCTAACTGCTCTTTAATTCAAAAACTAAAATCAGATAAAACTTTATAACTATATTAAAATTGATTTCAAAATCCTAACAGATTATTGAGAATGACCAATATGATTATTTTCAGTATTTAAACTCATCTTCAATACTTGAATACAAATACCAGTCATATTATGTCTACATTCTTCTTAATACAATGTCTAGTTCTTCAAGATATCTAACACATTTTTGACATGTTGATGCAGTTAGCCTTCTTAACATTCAAGAATGCTTTCAAAGCTAGGATTTCTATCATCAGGTAACTTCTTCTCAATAATCAATATAATCATATAATGAGATAAGAAACATGCTCAATTTCATTTGGTTGAATAGCATCCGCTGATAAACTATTTACCTTAAAAATATTGCAGTAACATTTTCGAAACCAGCGATGATATTGAAGCAGATAATCTTGAGAAAGGAGTACGGGACTCCATACTAGAGATGGTCAATAAAAGAGAACAGAAAGCAATGACTATGAGTAAGGAAGAAAAAAGTTTTGGTAGTGATTTTCTTGGATTACTTGTGAAGGCTCATCACGATGTCGATGTCAACCAGAGGATCACAGTGGATGATCTAGTTGATGAATGCAAAACGTTTTACTTCGCTGGACAAGAAACCACCAATGGTTTGCTAGCATGGACTCTGTTTCTTCTGGGACTCAACACAGATTGGCAAGAGCAAGCAAGGAAAGAAGTACTTGAATTATCCGGCAAACAAACTCCAAACCCTGATGGCATTTCTAAATTAAAAACAGTAAGGAAGCTAAAAACTTAATCATTTCCTTGTCACACTACGAGAAATGTTGTTACCTGATGAGGGGTTCTATTCAATTGTGAACTATTTTTGTTGCAGATTATTGAGAGAGTTAGAGATTAGTTCTAATTGAACTAATCTAGTTGACTTTAGAAGCGTTGGGCTACGCGCTGTGCTATCTCTCCTGCTGGTGTGCTACCATGTACTTCTGGTCTCCTTCCTTTTTCTGCTGTTCCTTGTTGCAGCGACTTGTCTCTCTGTTGCTGCAACAAGTGGGAGACCTTGGTCTTGGTGCCATAGCTGTGGCTGTGGCTGTGGCTGAGCTCCTTGTATACATTTCTCATGTACTTTTATATATACTTGTCATTAAAACCCTTGTAAAGATTCTATCAAGAAATATTGAAGAAAAGCTTCCGCAATCATTGTGTTAAGATTTCTTCACAGATGGGTATGATCATTAATGAGTCTCTAATGCTATATCCTCCTGTTGTGTCCGTTGTAAGTTTCTGCATTTCATAAACATTCAATATACTAACCTATGACAGATTCTAGATCAAATGTAAATATGTTTGAAATACTAACTTGGTAGATTCGAGTTCATATCCATTTCTGTTCTTCTAGATTCACTCTTAATACTATATTGCTTGATGGGACAATATATAGGAGTGTGTCTGTGCTCTAGAAGGGATCAGAATGGCAGCAGTTATATTATAACTGCTTTTGACAGTTCCATGACAGTTTCTTCCATCAAGAAACTGTCAAGATAACTTCTTGTCTTAATCCAATTCTTGTCTTAACAACCTATATTTTGAATTTGAATTCTTAACAGATGTCATTACACATAAACTTATTCGATAATAAACTTTATATCTATGTGTAACTACTGTATAATACATGCTTATATAGTACATGCTTATATAGTTCATGAGTTTGTTTATAAATAGGCTGTATATAATGCTAGTTCTAAATGCAGCAGAGCTGCTAGGTTAATTTTACATCCCTTGAAAGGAAAGTGGCACGAGAAGTTAGACTCGGAAAACTCCTTGTTCCAGCTGATCTTGAAATCTTCATTCCAGCTTTGGCCCTTCAGCATGATCCTCAATTCTGGGGACAAGATGCGGAACTGTTCAAACCAGAGAGATTCTCAGAAGGTGTTGCTAAAGCTACCAACAATAACATGGTCACATTCTTACCCTTTGGAATGGGGCCTAGAAATTGTGTGGGATACAACTTTGCAATCACTGAAGCCAAGATTGCTCTGGCAATGATTCTACAACGCCACACCTTCACACTTTCCCCGAGTTATGTTCACTCACCCTTTCGGTTTCTTACAGTTCGGCCACAACATGGTGTTCAAGTAATGCTTCACTCACTATGAGCTCTGAAGTACTCATCAGCGCCGGCGAAGTAGGATTTGTGCCTAGGTCATACAATGGGAGGTGCAGCTGGGGGTTGGGCCTTATGTTCTGACTTTGTTTGGGTATTTGAGCTGTTGCTTGAGTCCTGTAGTAAAATGAGTCGTAAAGGGTTAAAATTTGTTACTTGACAGAGAACCTTTTGGATTGGCTATAGAATCCGTCACTCGAACAAAACTAGAATGTAAGGCTGATGATTAACAATATGATGATCACCATCTCAAGCTTTGTTTATATGTTGCCTCATGCTGCATTTGTTGATGCACATGTTTGGTAATTTGATTCAAGTTTCAAAACCAAGAAACGGTTTCAGATATAATTACAGCTACCACCGCTGAAGCTACAACCCCTGCATATATGTTTTATTGGAGGAATATTGAAGGTATGGCTGTGGTATGGAAGTATGGTTGTATCCGAAGGATACATGGGTGCTATGGTCTCCCAGATCAGAGGATGCATGGCTAATGTCGTCTCCTTCCAGGCTTACCTTTACTGTTTATATCTTACATGTATATTTTACATACATTACTTGTATAATTGTATAACAGCGTTGTTTTGTAAGAGATTAGTTCAGTTTGAACTAATCTAGTTTAAGTTGACTTTAGAGGTGTGAGATTGTGTAAGTGTGTGACAGCTACTTATGGGCTGTATACAGCTGCTAATCTCTTCTTCTGCAGCAGCATAGTGGCTGATGCTGGTCTTCTAAAGCAGCATGATGTTTTTGGTCTTAGTGCCACAGCTGTGCTGCCTTGTTACTTTAGGTTAGTCTTGTGTGTGTAAAAGATGTATGAGTGATGAAGTGTGTTTCTCACCCAACTTCCTCTATATATAATTTAGGTTTTATAACCTTGTTCATTACCAAGAAGAAATATCAGAAAAGCTTCCACAATGTTGTGTTTGGTTTTTCCACATGTTTTGGTTTTCTCCAAGAAATTTGTAAGAAGATTACAAACAGTTAGGTGCCAAATGTTTGGATATAGTAAAAGCCAAGACAGAGACAAAACTGGCATCTTCTTATGTCATAGTCATATACCTTAATAATCAGTATTCATTAAGAGCAAGAAACTTAAATATATAGTGTACTCTGTCACAATCTCAGTTGTCAATAAACAACAAGAATAATGTTGAGTTGGTTTGCAGAACGCCAGAACCATTTCTCAGTATATCAAGCTTTCTCTTTGTGTTCCTTCATGTACTAAGCTTTCTTTTAGATGGGGATCACCAACAGCTTAGCTATGAATATTTATATTCATCAAACAAATATTGATGGAATTTCAATCCAGTGAAATGGTCAGAGCCTTGACTTATAAGATTTTAGGAACATACCAGGAAGAAAGTAGACAGACTGGTCAAATATCAGAATTTCCCTAAACTGGTGTTGCTTGTGTCAAAAGTTTACAGTTTCATGAATCTGATAATTGCTCAGAAGTTACATGAGCCAGATAAAGTTTCCTGGAAAAATAAAAAATGATCACAAATTTGCAAAATTATTATCGATCTCTCGATTCAAATCGGTTAATTAAACAAATACAGAAGCAACTTTCCCAGATAGGAATTGTACCAAATGACAAGCTACATGATGTTCATTCCCATTTACACTTAATCTGATGAGTATGCTTGAACTCATGGCTAATTAACAAGCTCCCATTCATTCTTTTCAACCCAAACTTCTCAACCAATACAAAACAACCAAACTTCTTCCACTGACCAATCCCTCCATATTCCTCAACTCTCTTCACTCTCACTTTGCCTTCATCATCTCCCCCAACCCACCCAACTCTTTCTTGCTCCCACTTCATCCTCTCAACAATTGCAAAGCTCAACCCAACTCTTGTTTCTTCACCCACATTGTTGACACTCTTAAACCACACTACCCCATCATCTTCCACATGTCTCTCATCACACACACCTTCCCTCCCTCCTACCACAACCACAACCACCTCACTTTGCACAACAGCATCCACATTCACAGCATTGCCTGTATCATGTTCCTCAATACTCTCCTTCACAAATATTTGTTCCCATCTCTGCTCAAGTGTCATCTCATAATACATTGTCTTCAAAGGTGTGACTTCCTTGACAAACATGAATGGACAATACCACTTCCCTACAACCACATTCTTCAATGGGAAATCAAAACCAGGAAGTTGGGCACGGAGAGTCGTGTCAAGGCCTGGTGCATCACCTAGTTCGAACTCGTTAGCCGTTGAGCAAGTGAGTTTCCACCCTCTTCTCCACAATGCATCTGGGGGACAACCATCTTTAGCCATACAAGTAGCCACAAAGCCACCAGAAATGTTCACAATTTTTCTGTGAAGATCAATCTGATATTGCTGGTACAGATTTTTGGGATCAAAACGTTGCGGCTTTACATCATTAGGACAGCTGCTGAAGCAACATGTGTCCATGTCTGTTTCATCTTCTTTTGAGCTTGTGTACCCTTCCCTGCAAAGAGACACGAAAGCCTCGTGGTTCAAATTCACAATCTAATAATAAAATTTAAGTATCAATTGATAATATGCATGCATACCCTCTATCCTTCCCAAATGGATATATTGCATAGTACTGATTAGAAGACAGTGGCTGATCGAGAACTGGAATGAATAGAACTTTGAAAAAATGAAGTTCTCTTCCTGGATAAAACCCTTGTGCATAGTAAAGGTCTAGACTTTTGTTCTGAGGAAGAGGCAGGTCTTGAATCATATCACTCTTGAACAAATTACAGCATTTGGGTTCTTCATCTTGGAGAACAAGAATACCAGAATTTGGACCTTCAGGAGGTGGCAATGAAAGATCAGCAGGATACTTTTTGTACCATGAGAGAGGCCTTGTCACATACATTATGCCACAGATTCCTATCCAAAGAATGAAAAAATCTAATGCTTTCTGGTCTTGGAGGATCTCAAGCTCTTAATGCTCATGATCAATATAGTCTTACATTTTCAGGAAGTTGATATTGGGGATAAGATTTGCATTTTCGGTAGGTGATCAATAAATTTGCATTTGCCCTACAGCTGATATTGGGGATAAGATTTGCCAAATATGTGATTGTGACTTGTGAAGTGATGGCTTGTTCAATGTTCACTATAGGCCAAGTCTCTTATGGATTGGATTGTATATGATGTTCAAGTGGTTTTAAGTTCAAAAGAAATATCAACAACCTGAGTAATGGACTGATGGCTAGGGTCCAGGGAAGAGGATAAACCCAAAAGTTGTAGCACGTATCAAAGTCGACAATAATATCACATGTAAGGAATAAAGTTCAAGGTCTACAAGACTTGCTTGCAAAGCAAAAACACTACATTCCTACAAAACCCTCTTGAAGTGAAAATGAAGCATCACCTAAAGTCCTGTACTCAAAATTTGTAGCTAGCAGAAAAAGATGAAACCCTCTCCTGTCTTAAGCCTCCCTCCTATAGAGTAGAAAGTCTATTAGATCTTATTTTCTTTTCTGAAAGATCTTATCTTTGGCTCCTACCCTTTAATTTTATTGATATTGGGGAAAAAGAAAAGGAGGGTTTTGCTCTTTTCTAACTTTAAAACTTCAGACATATATGCATAGGCTAATTGCATTCAAATAATGCTAATGTGATTCAGTCCTTTTGGCCCTTACAGGTTTAGCCCTGTATGCATTTTGAACAGCACCTTCATGTAAGTAGTGAGTGACATACATAAGAATCATACAGTTTAAACTCTATCTGCAAAAGAAAATGACATCATTTTCTGAGCAAAATTATTATGATCCTCATTCCTCAGTACAATGCTGTTTGCACAATCATACCCTAAGCAAAACACTTGAACTCTATGCAAACATCCCAGTTAGTATGAGCTATTTTCTTTAACATTTACTAACAGCAACATAAATACAAAGAGGAGAGAAACTAGAGATGCAGTGATGTGAATGTGGTAACTAGTGACTAACTACGAATGCGAATTAAGACAGGAAACAACAGACAGAAGATTTCTGTAAAGCTGAAGAACAGAGAAATTTGGTCATCTTGGCCCAGCATTTTTCTCAGGTTTTGAACATCATATCTTCTTCATCTTTCTTCCTCCTAGTACTTGATCCCCAGCTTGGATGATGCCTAAAAATCCATTTCCAACCACCCTTCAAGCTTTTCCTTCCCCTCTTTATCCCTCTCTCATTCACTGTAATTCTACAAGAACCACTATGACTGAAAATACCATCCCCAAATTGAGCTGGACCATATTCATGTGCCACAAAGTCACTACCCCTCATGCTTCCAAACAAGGATTCCGAACCTGTCAAGCTTCCCATCTTCAAATCTGGCTTGGATTCTGTTGAGTAATCAAGCTGCAAGTCAATAAACCTTGACTCATCCAACCTACTAAAATCACTCTCTTTGAGTGAGAAAACTCTCTTGGTTGCTCCACTAAACTCACTCTTCTTCACATTACCACCACCAAATTCAGAAACCAAGACTTCATCTTTCTTTTCACCATCAAAACCACTCTTCCTTCCTTCACTAAAACCACTCTTTCTCCCTTCGCTAAAACCACTCTTCCTCCCTTCACTAAAACCACTCTTTCTTCCTTCACTAAACCCACTCTTTCTTCCAGAATCCAAAACCATACCAGCAGTGACACTAGAACTCCTTGCAGCTGAGATTGAACTCCTAGCCCCAGACACCATCAAATGATCACCACCATCCTCTGACTCAAACAAACTACCACCTCTAAAACTACAAAGAGACCTAGACCTTGACACACCCACATGATCAACCAACCACATCTCACTTTTCTCATCAAACCCACCAACACTTTTGTTCCCACAATCCTTCTCTGTCCTCTTCTTCCTAAACAACCTCCCAAATCTCCAAAACCCACTTCTCTTGATCTCAGCACAGCTGCTGCTGCTCCTCCTCAGCACCACAGCCTCCTCTTTCTCTTGTGGTTTAGTCTTCTGCTTCACTAAAGCCTCATTCTTCTCATTCTCAATCAGAAAGGAGACTCTCCCAACACTCCCTACCTCCCCAGTGCATGAGTTTCGATTCGATGAGGATGAGATCTCAGAACAAGAACAAGAAGAGAGACGCTGCTCACCGCAATCTGAACACACTAGTAAAGCTAGGCGCTCTTTCAGACAATAAGCACATATTCCAATGGAGGAAGAATTGGGGTGTTTGTTGCATGGCATTTCAGATGAAGAACAATAGTACTCCATGTCAAAGTTGTGAGATGACTCCACAGCTTTGCCTCTATCTCTCATGGCTTGAAAGAACGAATGAAAGCTTGAATCTTGAAGATCAAGTTTCAAGTAAAAAAGGGTCTAAGAGAATGAAAATGGATCAAAGCTTTGAGATGTTTTAAGATCAAATGCCAGCTCCTAAAAAGCCTTGTGGGCTATAAAATGAAAGGCACAACACAATGTGATCACTTTGGAGAACCTTGAAAGAATTGGGTTAGATGATTGAGTAAAGTAAAGAGATTTTCTTTGGGAATGAATTCAAGTATTGAGATTTAGAGGGTGATTGAAGGATGGCCGAATTGATAGATGAAAGGAAGGCGTCAACTTTACGTTTGCTTTACAGCCAACAGTATAAGCAAGGAAGAGAAAAAAGAGCGAGTGATGCAAGAAAAGCACTAATTCCTGCAGGCATTATTGTGTAGGCAAGTGAATGTCACAGCAAGTTTGAGTAAAATCAATGAACAGAACCAAAGAGAAACCTCCATAAATCTATTACACTGGTTCTGTGTGCATTTGTACACCATAACAAAGCAATATCAGACCCAGTGACCCACCAAACCAAACCAAACCAAACCCACATAGTTCCCTACTCCCCACACAAGAAGAAAAGTCATTACATCATCTGGTCTATATCCCATCAGTCTTTCATCTGTTTTGTCAACTTCATTTCTGCCGTCCAAGATTTCCTTACTTCCCTCTCCTTTTTCTTTTTCTTTTTCCTCATGTCATTGCTTTTGATGCCAAGTTCACTTTAACTTGAAAAACATTTGCCACTTCTTTCCTTCTTATTCCTCAAACAAGAAATTAATATAGGACACATTACCGCAAATATTACAAACTCGGACACTGGATGTATCTTTTTTTGGTGGATTGAAATGAGTTTCAAAAAGTTATTTATAGTAAATTTTTGTGACAATTCATCGAGCACTTCTTTTATTTCGACATGCTACATCAAAAAGTGCATACGAAAAGGTAATGAAACTCACATGGTGTTATCGTTAAGCTAAGGGGTGGCAAGAGTGAAGCAGACATTGCGTTTGTCCATTTCCCTTTGACATTCTACCATCATAATCATTCATGCAGACACAATCTAATACCATGTCGTTTTCTTGTTCTATATAGAGGCACGTGTCCCACCGACAGTTAAAATTTCATGTTGTTTGACCCTTCCCGACTGGGAAATGGACGATGCTAATGTGTTTCAGGCTGCCACTGACCCAGTAACCACCATTTGATGTGTCTGCATCGTCATTTCTAGGAAGATCTGGAGTGAGCATTTGAATCGAGCTCGAAACTCATGGTTAGGCTGCTATCAGTGGCTCTCAAAGTCGCAAAGCTGGCTTAGGACAACAATGATGAATGATGATGGTTTTTGCATCTGTCGCAGTGTAGTAGGGGGGTTTCATCAAATAAAAAGTTTCGATAAATCAGATCGGAGCTTTCGACGTACCGTGAAGACTTTGAGTTTGTAGTGATTCTCGTGGTTTCTCTATATTCCATAACATGAATGAAGTTATCAACCTGATGTAAACTCACCCACATTATTATTCATCATCACAAATCTTACACTTGGTATCACACCATTTGATCACATTGTGGTGATGTTTCTGGAATGAGTCTGTCTCGTCTCTATCTCAATTCTCAAGTTACCAATAACTAGCTAGAAAGAGCTTTCGTTCAATACATAGGTCGGACTGCTAAATTACAAGAGCAAGGTATACAACTGTTACAAGAAACAAAGATGCATTTGTTTATTTTCATGAAAACAACACTATGTATATCGATGCCTCTCACATTATGATCGCGAAGCTATAACTAGAACAATAATGCTGCTGAGTGGTTTGCATCCGTCACAGTGTGTGTGACATGTATGCTTCATCAAACAAACAAACATTCAAAAGAAGCAAAAATCACATCGGAGCTTTTGACCTGCCGTGTAGGCTTGGCTCAGTTTGTACTGTTTCTATGTAAGTTTGCAGTGATTCTCATTCCAGTCCCTTCATAACTTGCATGAATTAAGGGACCCCTTCTTTTCTGTTGATGAAAACTCACATTCATTACTGATGATCACAACTCTTCAGCACTTGTCATCACACCAATGGATCACCAAGTGCCATCCATGCAGATTCACTCGTCTGGTCATATTCTCCCACTTTCAACTTCATGAACTTGATTTTCATATTCTGTTCGGGTTCTTGTTCGAGAGGTTTCGGTGTTTGTTCCCCTGTCGACCTCTTGTTATGTTTTCGTTTTCATTTTGAGTATGAAATAAGAAAGAAAATGGTACGCAGCAGTACAGTACCAGAAGGCACGTCTCGATAGAGACCATAATAGCAAGGTTGGCACGCCCAACGCATGCGGATCCTGCTGGTGTGTATAGTTGAGGCACACAATTATTTGGTGAAAGAATGCTTTGTTTAATGTAATGTGGGATTAAACAATGGTGGGAAGTGTGGTGATCATTGTGTTTCCATTGCTATGAGCTCGTTAATTATTTTGTTGCTTTGCAATTCATTGGGTTTAAAAACGTTATTGGGATCGAAAGGTTAACACTAATTATATGGCTGTATCACATTGAGTGATCTGAGAAAGGAGGAGAAGAAGAAGAGGGTAGGGCACTGTGGCCTAGGGGATTTAAATTTGATTTGAAAGTGCACAGTGCTGATGATTGAGTGCAAGTTTAGCCGAAGAGATGATATTATTATGAAGTGAACACGCTTGCTGTCTGACATGCACTTTCTTTGGGCTGTCAGCGACTCTGTTCCATGTGCCTCCACCTAAGGCTTTCTAATCATTCACATCATTTGTTAGGTTCAAGTTTTGGTGACCTCATTGAATAATAATAAATAAATAAAAAGGCTCGATCAAAAAATAAAAAGGATGAAGCACTGGAGTATCTCGAAGACTTTTTATGTCCGGTAGTTAATCTCTCGGGGTATCTAAAATGCTCCGGCTAGGTACTATAGGCTAGGTACTATAGTACAATGTTTAGTCACTTTAAAATCTTCGAGAATCGAATTTAAGTTATAAAATGCACGCTACACTAAGTTTATACAAAATCATAAGTGTTAACGAGAATCACTCATAATCACTCTTCTCCTCAGATCAAAAGTGATTATGATTCTCTTTCCTAATTATATGATTACTGTAGATTATTACCATAGTTGTATAACAATTATATCTATATATATGTATCAATCACACAAAATGAAATTAAGCAGAAATTCATTCTTTTACAATAAGAATCGTTACTAATTGTGATTAATGAAGATTCATCATATAGTTTCTATAATATGTGTCGTTCGTTTGTTAACTCACCCGTAGTGAAACTATTGTATCGCATAGCTATACCACCCTATGATGATGGGCGGATAATGTAGTTTCCTACCTTGTAGGTTGTTCTCGTTTATCGTTTCTCCATTGCAGGTAAGAAAAATGTGTATAAACCAAACGCAACAAAGAAGAAAAGAGAGCAAGAAATATGTCGCAACTTCTCAAGCAAAGAACATCAGACCCAAGACCAAGCAAGGCCCAACAACCCCATAGCCTATTAGCCCAATCCACCACAGTCCTCTCCCATTCCCACTTCCCCTGACCTCTCTCTCACTTCCCTGAGAGAGCTCCAATGATTCCACTGCAAATTCACCACCTCACTCCACCCTACTTGCCAATTTCCCAAACTACCCCTCACCTCCTCTCTCCCTTCTCCCAAAGACACCACCTTTCCTCCAAACCAAACCTCCTCACCTTCCCCCCAATTCCACTCCCAAAACCCACCTCCAAGCTTTTAAGGGCTTCACAAAGTCAGTCTCTTTTCTTCGGAAATGAGGAGGACACCGCCGGAATTTCATCTGGTCTCGACGACTTGTCCCCAAACGGCGTCGTTTACCGGAAAACACTTGCATTGGTTGAGTGCTCCATGTTTGCTGCTCTTACTGGGTTGGTCTATTTCCTCAGCAATTCTCTCGGAATTGAGGTTTGTTGGGTCCTATTCAATTCTGGGTTCTTCTTAGTTTTTCCAATTAACCCAAATTAACTAACAAGTTATAGTCTTTATATGGATGAAGTTGGTTTCAGTATTTCATTGAAGTTTATGAGAGTTCTTTGTTTTAAGCTTTACTTGGTTAACCCAAACTAACTAACAAGCTCTCGTTCAGTTATATATCTTGTTAGGCACATCAGTTAAGTTTTTGTTGTCCCATTTGAACGTTGATATGTTCATGAAATATTCAACTGGATTCGATCCACTCGATGTTTGCTGTAAAGTTATTCACTCGTTTTTCTTACAATCCCAGCAATAGAGAAAAGTTCAGCTCTCTTGCAGCTATTGATAATCAGTAGTGAGGATGTGTATTCTTTGCTATTTTTCCCTCGCTGATGATGTAACACCGTTTTAGGCTGATAGTGCCAATTCCAAAGGCACCTCCATTTGATGCTTGGACTTTGGAGTAGAAAACAGGTTTATGTATGATTTTCTAAGTGTAGGTATAATCATTTTCTCAGTTTGGAATTAGAAAAGAGGTTTCTAAACTTTTTCATGTCTTTGTTGCATTAAGATTATCCTCAAGAATGAGATACTCATTTCAGACAATCTTGAAGTGTTGAACTTTAAATATGTCTGTTTCAGAACAAAAGACTGGCTATTTATCAACAGTCTAATAATATGGATTATATGGTGTGGAATTTTGTCATGGTTAGTTTGATATGTGCATTTGGTTCAATGGGAGTTGATTTTTTGGTGCAGAATTACTTTGGTTGCTTCTTTTCGCTGCCGATAGTGATAACCTCCATGAGATGGGGCGTCGCAGCTGGAAGAAAAACTATGGTTTGTGATCATACCTTCGAGATTGATATAATGTTTGCTTTGTAAATTTTGCAGTAATGTCGATGAACATTTGTCTTTGTAGGTGGCAACGACTATGCTATTACTTGTCTTGTCGGGTCCGCTGAAAGCCTTAACCTATCTGGTGAGCGTGCTATGTAATTCATTTTTTGCTTGTTTCATTGAATTTGAACTAGCATGTAAAGCAATTGTTTGATTCATCATGTCCAAACTCATTGTCTCTTTGTTCTTCAAATCTTCACTTTGCTTAGATATAGTTGTTCGTTGATATCATACTCGTGAAAACTAAATTGGACTCGTATGCCCATTGTGGTTGACCAGTAACCCAAAGTTGGCCATATTTAACCCAAAAACCGGAACTAATGTCAACTGGCCAACTCATGGTTATTAGCCGGTGCTGATCCTTTACTTCAGAACATCTTTCGATTTCAAATTATTTAGTATAATTTATGAAAGCTTTACACTTCAACATGTTGATTGATTATTGACTTGCTTAGTAGATGTCTCTCTTGTGTGCAGCTTAAGCATGGACTAGTTGGCTTCACAATGGGAAGTTTGTGGAGGTATGAAGTTGTTCACATTATTTTAAAACTGTGGTTATGGATTACTTTTTAAAAATCTAAAGTTTATAATAAATTTAAGTCATGCTGCTTAGTGGTTTTAACTTTTATTTTTGCATCTTCTCAGGTCAGGGGCAAATTGGACTGTTTCTGTTTTGTTATGTACAATTGTAATGTTTTCTCCTTACTACTAATGATATTTAAACAATATTTCTTGTCTCTAATTCTATAATTAAAATGTTTTAAATGGCAAAATTATTTTATATGCAGGTTCGAGCATTGGGTTCTGTAGGCTATGTTTTGATCACTTCTTTCTTAATAAGAGAAAACATATTTGCTCTGGTAATACTTTCTCCTATTATTTGCTTGATACTGTAAATCAAGATTCAAGTTACATTTCTGATGTACCCATTTTGCTTGCAGATCACCATAAACATTCATGCTTCTCTAACATTCATCTTCACAGCAGCGGGCATCTATACTGTTCCATCGATGGAGGCGATATATGCCTTATTTAGTATTCTGGTATCATCAACTACCCTTGACTCTCTATCCCCCCGTCTTTAATATTGAATTACTGAAGCTATGCCTTTCTTAACAGGTTTTTATAAATAGCGGGTCCTTCACATTCTTGCTGCACCTATTGTATGCTGCCTTCCTTTCGAGGCTCGGGATGAAGGCATCTTTGAGATTGCCAAGATGGCTGGAGAAGGCGATATAACGGCATTTGATGGACTGAATAATTATGTTGTGTGCCATATTCGATACAATGTAAGTGAAAAAAGCTTCTTAGTGTTGATAATTGGATGGGTTGGGCTAGGGCTACAAGGATGTGTAAGCATTGCTACTGTGGTATCATGTATCATCATCAGTCATCATTGTTAATGACTATATTCTTTACCTGTATAACTCGATATCATTTGAGTAAAGATTTCCGTTGGTCTTGTATTCCCTGCTGGAACAATTTTGTTTTAAATCTTGTCTAACCCTTTTACCCTTATAACATACCAAACTCACAACACGCGAGGACTTGACTCCCGTTTCCAGAATCCAGATTACGTTAAAGGGTTAAAACAGACATTCCTCCAGCATCACACAAAAGATATGCTTTCTGTTCAAACTTCAAATATTTATTTTATAAATTTCAAATGATGCAACAAGTGAACAAGAACGATACCTCTATATGCTACTCTATTCTGAAAGTCAACAAAACAATCTAGTACAACAGTGCAATGAAAATAAATTGGATCTTGATCAATGCATCCTTTACTAAACTTCTTACAAAATATATACTAAACTTCTTACAAAATATATATAAATATATATATTGATGAAATCCTTCAGTTGACCTGCATCATTCTTGTCTTGCTGGCAGAAGTGAAAGATGTTTACAACATCAGAGAACGAATGCAACGTATGCACTTCTAACACAAAGCACAGCAATCTCCCGCAATGAATCATACTACACTTACATATAAAAGGATGAAATGAATGGGAAGACAATGCCCAGAAGTCAAACACAACCACAACTCAAGCTTCTTTCCTAGTTATCCTGTAATTCAACAATGAACTGATAGTTAGGATCATACGTAGAGTTGGTCCTCTACATGAAGGATGAAGATAAGGCGGAATGGCAAGTATTAGTCTGATTATTTGAACCTGGTAGGTGCGTCAGATTAAAAAAAAAAAAAAAAAGGCAAAATCCATAAAAGTGGAGAATAATGTGCTCTAATACAATACCATACTCACCTGAAGCAATAGATTCCCAAGGCTGTCGTGATTTCATGAATGACTGATGTTGCAAAATGAAGATAGAGTGCCACTGTGTTTGGAAGAAAAGAAATATCTTACAGATAGTCATGATAACACTATAACATGATACAAGATTAATAAGCCTCTAAATTCATATCAAAGCAGCAGCTGCAAATGCATATCTATATCTGAAAAAGATTCTAAAAGGACAATAATTAAGAATGAAAATTTATATTGTAGTCAGGAAAATGGACATTGTATTATCATACTTGTAAATGCACAGAAACCCAGGAGAACCAAACTGTCATCAACCAATGGGACACTGCAATAGAAGGTGACAGAGGAAGTTCAAGAGATGAGATATCAAGAGTCAGGACCATCAAGAACAGAAGAATAACATTTCTACTAAGACAGAAGAGATGGTAATATCAAATAAAACATACCCGTCATTCAGCCTAGCTGTGAGTGCATTTGCAATGGCAAATGGGAGGTACAACAATGACTGTACGGTTAATAAATATTGAAATCAGTAATCCAATCAGGTCTTCAATAAAATTATTTCATACAGAACGAATAAAACTCTGCCACAAACATCAAAATTTATCCCTCATGAAAAAGTATTAATAAAAGTAAATCAACCCCTCTTTCCATGGAGATCAGCATGATACTTGAATACAAAAGGTAGAATCTTAACATAAACCCACATACCATGCACATTCCAGTTTTCAAGCCCTTTGGCTCATCACACAAGTGAGCAAGAATCATTCTTCCCTGCAAAAACAAGCTTTTCTTCAATAACAATTGTATATAAAGAACTTGATTGTTCACATGCTGCTCAAAATCACGTTATTAGAAATATAGGACTTCCATAGCAGCAAATGTAGCAATCCCATTTGAGATGAATAAAATGAGAGACTCCAAAAGGGTTATAAAGAGACATATATCTTACCACAAGGTACCCAAAAGCAAGCCCAGTTCCCATTATGACTAAATGTGGATAGTTCTTCATGATGCCTGCTGGTGACAAATAATCCCTGACGATAGATATATACAGCATCAATATGCCACTAATTTGATCTTTCTCTTTCTTAAAAGGAAAAGAAAAGGTAGGCAAGGCGATAAAAGGAGTGGGACATACCATGCCAAAACTACTCCCAATAGAACAGCAAAAGGATAAAGCTGGGAGGAAACAACCGGAATCACATTTTGCTTATAGAGTATGGAGACTCAATATACAAGAAACACAAAAGATAATAGCATTACCATTGCCAGTGCCAATAGCATGCTGCCTTTCCTTGCCTGGACGACCTTGTAAACATTCATAACACTGCACACAAGCATGACACCACATAAGGTCTAACTGGCCTTCATAGTGTTTTCAGCTCTGACAGTTCATATGAATTTAACAGAGAGAAAACACTATAAAAGCACTTCAGAAGCATATTTCGCATAGATTCACAGCAGGTTGGTGTTATATATATATACAAAATTTTGTTATTAATTTGACCATGATATCAGTAGGTAGGCAAAATATGAGGATGAAAATGGTAATGCAGTAACTATGAGTTCACATCAACAACGTGGGCTCATCTGTACCAACCCTGCCTCTAAGACTTTAGCATATGCAACTACATTCATAGAAGCATGGGTATCAAATTACAGGCTCCACACAAAATAGACAACCAGAAACAAATCAACCAGAGATAAATAAGTCAGGATGTATGCATCAAGAGTTCAGGAATATATTGTAAGAGAAACAAAGGAACAAGAATCTGTTATAAATAAATTTGACAAAACATTCAAATGTTGGAGAGTGATAGCTACGTACTTGAATGTTAGTGTTGGAAGAACAGCGAAAGCTATCATAAGTAACAACACAGCGTTGGACATCGTAATTTCTGAAGTAAGAAACAGCAAAAGGATAAACTTTAGACCAACTGCTGTGAAATATTTGGACAACGAGAGCATAGACCAAACCCCTCTGACTTGATGATAGCTCATTCGGATAAGTAAAATATTAAAAAGTACTCTTATCAACTAGGTAATGAAAGATGACCAAGTTATCTTTAAAGGAAGTTCAATGAATTACATGGTAGTTCAAGCCTCATGAAATGTGGATTCACATACATATGTTTGATGACAGATATTAAATTATGGGTTATCAACTAAATCATAGCCTTACCACTTAGAAAAGGGATCCAACTCAGAATAGGCAAAGACTTGCCAAATGGTTGAGCCCACCACTCAGAACCTGAAAAGTGAAATAGTATAACCACATTTATGACACAACATTATAGGGAAAACTAATCACTATGGTGTCAATTTCAAAGGAAACTTTCAATTTTATACACATGTAAGTAAACAATAGCAAAACAAGAGTAGAATTTTACCAACAAATGCTGTGAAACAATGACTCAAATATATCAGCATGAGACCCTCTGTGGGCCCATTCAAGGCAGGAAGTATTAGGGTATTGGTAAAGTAACTGGATCAATAAAGCCAAATATCAGTACTAGTAAGAGATCATCAATTTTCATATTAGAATCCTTTTAGCAGTAACAAATTACAAAACATTCTATCAGAACAATTTGAATCAACTGACTTCCCTATTCTTTCCGCACAGAAAAAAAGGTGGAGTATAACTTTTTGATGAGAAAAGAAACCATTATAACTTGAGAATCAAGGTACACATCAACCATAATATTGGATTTTACTCACAGAGGGACGAGAATGTGTAAACTAAATATAAAGTGAACTGAGTTAGGCAACTCACTGCTCCCAAGTTGCAAAGTAAAATGGAACAGCTGAAATCACCCAGAACCAGAAAGTGTTTGTTCCACACATTGCAGTGCTCCCAAAAGCCAATGCTTCAAGCTAAACAAAACCATAGGCAAAACAAGTTGCATCAGATATAACAATAAGAAATGCATTAACAAGGTTGCAAAATATTAAGATAGATGAAGAAACATACCGCACATGCAAGTGCATCACATCCTGCAATACAAGTTGAGAATGTCCAAAATATAAGTCGTCAATCTCTACCTCTAACGTAAATAGTGGGTAGCGAAAAATATGATGAAGTAAATTACCATGGTCAAACAGTTCCCCAAGTGGACTTGAGGAATTTGTTCGTCTGGCTTGCTTCCCATCAACAGCATCAAAGGTCTAACATATTTGACATATGCCAAATCAGCAGGCAATAATGGAAAATCCCGATGCACACAAAAATGCATATACATTGTGCCTCTTGTACAGAAAACACATAAATTCAACATGATTTAGGACTAACCTGGTATAGGAAAAGTAGCAATCCATGAGCAAGATTGACCCATCTAGGAGGAGCTGAATCCAATCTTGGTGAATATATCTGGGCAGAAAACAATACAACATAGTTCATGGGAGTTCAGTAAACAATAGCATTTCTATTCTACAGATCATGCACACTGCAACAAGAGGAATTGCATTTAACACCATTAACAATAGTTAAAGTAAACATACAAAAGCGTGGGTGTTTAAGTTTACAATTAACATTATGGACTAGGAAACCTAACATACATGTAAAATAAAGAAAATAAATAAACATGAATACTTGACAAGAAAAGTTTTACTTACATAGCCAAGCAGTGCAGATGTGAGTAAGAACATGAACCCTGTAAGTGTAATCTGGCGGAAATTAAAACATCACAAATATTAGAAATGAAGAGTGATGATTACCAAATCTCATATGGAAGCAACATAATCAGATGGAAGTAAGAACTCCTACCATGTTGGGCCTGAAAATGAACTCAGAATCGTGAATATGCAAGGCGACCAAAGGAAGAGAAAAGGTTAACAAACTCAGCAAAAAGATAAACAAGTGATAAAGTTCTTTACGCAAATGAACAGGCAATGCGAAATTTCATACCCAAATGATCATATGCAGACATACACAAAGACTGCCAAAAAAGCACCCTTTAACAAATGACACTCGTAACTACTGTAACTCCTAACCTAATAGCTGCAACTGCAACACAAATATATATGCGCACGCAATGCAAATGCTCACGTCTATAAATAAAACACACAGTGGTCAGTTTGTAATACCACCAAAAATCTAGAACTATGCATGCTAACTGAAGTCCTTGCCTATTTGGAATTATTTTTTAAATAAATGCATGAGATGTAAACTAACAAAAAAAGGAATAACTGTATCCAAGACTTACCTAACACAAGCTTATCAAACAGGATACTTACGCCTCTTAAGTTTCAGAAAAGATATGTTGATTCTCAGGTACACAAACAATCTCATAGATTTAGCAGCCGATCAAACCCAATAAACGACAAGATATTTTATCTGAACCACACTCATGCACAACACTCATAACTAAAACAGAAAGCGGGTTTTAACTTACGGCATCCATAGGGGAAAGAAATTCACGAAGCGAGTCCAGAAGGGATTCAAGACATATTTGGATACCAAGGAGTGATCCACACCACTATACTTGTATTTATGCAAGGCATTCACACCATGTGCCCCAATATACCCCATTTCTTCCAAATCAAGCTCTTCCTTTTTCGTTTCACAGAACAACCTGCACAGGAAATTAAACTAAAACAACTCAATACAAGCATCCCCACACATATCCATCACTGCAGAACCGCTCAAAAAAAAAAAAAAACAAATCCAATTTCTGCAACAATAACACATTTAAGCATCTGGGTAATGCTAGAAGTGCACAGAAATCACAACCCAATAGGCATTTAACCAGAAAACCGAATAAAGATTCAAACTTTGAGAGCTTTAAAGCATGGAAAGGCACCCAAAAGATTAATCTTTTCTCTTCCGATAAAATGGGTGTGGGGAATCTAAAATCTTACAGAAAGTATAGGAAAGAAGTGGGAAACAGATCAGAGAAGGGTAGAGGAAACAAACAGAGTAGAATCGATGAGATAAACAGAGAAAAGGATGTAGATTTAACCTTGTTGGAGTGGGTAGAGATCGCGCAAGACAGGAACACAGAGTGTTATTCGATCGACCCCAAACGAAACTAAATATAAAGTCATAAACGGCACAAAAGGAAAGGCGATATAACTTTTTTTATATTCCCGCCCTAATATATGTAGGGTATGGAATTATTAAGGTAAATTTATGGGCTTTTGGTATTTTACAAAAACGTCCCAAATAATGTTGATGGAAAAACGTAGGGATAAGAGAGTTAAGAAATTTTTTAGAGGATTACAATGTACTATAAAGGTAGTAAAAAGGAATCCTGATTCTATAATACATATGCTTTCTCTCTTTCACTAAACCAACCTCAACGAGTTTTTTTTTTTTTTTTTCCGTTTACACCTTATTTTTTTTTTCTCAATCTTTATACTTACACGATTAATATTCACAAAATGCGTCTCTTTTGATCTAAACTCTAATGTGAAGGTGTGGGTGTTTCAAAATGAAGATTTTGATGGAGGGTTTTCACTAAATTTGATGAAGTAGAATATGTGTAATGTGTGAAGTCTCACAAAAATATTGCATCGTAGAAATACCGATTACAATTTCAAAAGTTAAAAAAGTTATATAACGTTCACTAAATTAAGAACATCATAGTTTCAAACAATACAATATACCCCAAACACTCAGAGAGGGCCGGTGCAAACGTAAAATTGTAATTTTTTTTTCAAACAAAATAACAGTAAAATCATAATAGAATCTCTGGTGAAATATCAAAACTCACTCGTGGGTCTTATGGATGTCAAGCAACTTTGAAGCCGGTCAACATCTTGAAGCAAGGAATATTGTTTCTTTAAACTAAGATTCCGAAGGTTTTTTTATCTGTCTCAACTAAAAAGTGCATATTAAACTATTATGGTCCGGTTCAAATGATATCATTTTTTACACAATTTTTGACACTTCTTAATAGTCGTTAAATTTTAAAACATTTAAGAGTCTAGATTCATTATAAATTTGATGTGGCAAGTGACATGGAATCAACCATTTTTATAATAAATTAAATCTAAATTTCATGTATCTCCAAAAAAAATTCCTTTATCGAAAGAACAAAACCAATCCAATTGAAATTTGAAAATCAGATTCGAGTCTGCACAATAAATAAAAAAAACAAGAAAGAGAGAAGAAGAACACTATGGCCTCTCGTCAAAGTCCAGCAAAGGTTCATACATGATTACATATATAAGTTCAGCAAAGGTTCATACATGATCAGGCCTTCTCAGCTGCGGAGGTCCGCACCAATGGTTTTGGTGCGGATTTCCATTTTTGCACCACTTTTCGATCGAATTTTTCCATCTCCACCGTCTAGTATCTAGATAATATTGTGTAGATCATCTCTGCAAAATTTCAGCCAATTTGGTAATCGTTAAGGCCCTCAAACTCGAAAAACAAATTGACGGACTGAATTTTGTCAAACATGAACCGTTCATGTTTAAAACAGAAAAACGCAATTTTGAGGGCCTTAACGATTACCAAATTGGCTGAAATTTTGCAGAGATGATCTACACAATATTATTTAGATACTACACGGTGGAGATGAGGAAATTCGATCAAAAAGTGGTGCAAAAATGGAAATCCGCACCAAAACCATTGGTGCGGACCTCCGCACCTGAGAAAGACTGCATACATGATTATATATATATATATATATATATATTATCAGGTCTAAATATCCTTATTTATTCAAAAGGTACAGATTTTCTTAATTGACCCACTTTTAAATCATATTTTCTCATCTTAACCATTCACATTATAGGTATATATGAGTAGACCATCTCTACAAATTTTTAGCCAAATTGATAATTGTTAAGGTATCGAAACTATATGATTACAATGAACGAACCAAATATGTTCAACATAAACCGTTCGTGTAATTCACAATTTTAAATACCTTAATGATTATCAATTTGGTTAAAATTTTGTAGAGATGATCTACTCATATATACCTAAAAGATGAATAGTTTAGATGAGAAAATATGATCGAAAGTATGTCAATTAAGGAAATCCGTACCTTTTGAATAAATAAGGAGGTCTATATCTGAAAATGCCTATATATATATATATTCATGGTCTTGTACATATACAGATTCATAGAAACAAAAGTCATGGCGTTATTTATGTCTTCAATAAATTTTTTAGCTTTAAATGGGTTGTAAATTAATCGATGACAAGCTTCCTGAAGAGATGGATATGAATCTAAAAACAACAGCTATACTGAGAGATTATGCTAGCCCCAACCCTAAAACCCTAGAGTGGGGAGATTGAGCAAGTGTTGGAGCAAATTACAAAGAAGTGATCGTCGATGAAGAAATACCGTACTCAATAAAGAGAAAAAAGAGAAGCAGAACGTCAAACTTTGATTTTGATTGTGCACAGTTGGATATGATTTTCCATATTTTAGTTGGATTTGGGTTTTTACTTTGATAAAATGAAAATTTAATATAATTTATTATGAAAATGGTTAATGTCATGTCATTTGTCACATCGGATTCACAATGAATCAGGACCATCCTTAAATGTTTTAAAATCTAACGGCTACTAAAAAGTGTTAAAAATTATGTAAGAAATGACGTCTGTTGAACGGGACCAAACTACTATATGTCTATAGAAGTATAATATGGCATCACTAGGCAATGCTTTGGAATGAAATGAGGCCACACCTCCTCTGTATTTGCGTTTGACCATAATTGAGCAACGAATACGTATGTGACTCGTATATATACATGGTAGCACCAGTGGCTGCCTTGCAAGTTGCAAGTAGGGGGAAGTAGAAAAATAGAGTTGTGAAATCACTGAAATGTGAGTAGATCGAGTTGTGAAATGTGAGCCTGTGAGGTACTAGTAGAGTTGTAGGAGTTGAGACGCGCATCAATGTGTACAGTGTTCCTGAGATTTTTCTCCTCCACTTGCTTAGATATTCTCAGATCGATGAGTCCGGCCGACATATAGAATTCCCTTTCATCAAAAGGTCGTTCTTTTTGTATGAATGGACCAGAATTCATACTTCAATTTCAAGCTGAAAGCTACTGTTTTTGCTAGTTAGCTTCAGCAACACTCCCTACTAAAAGGGAAAGACGACCACACAGCAACAAGTTAACTCGCACAACAGTCGTGCAATGCTAGCTAGAAGTTCATTTGCTGAGGTTGGTTTCATTATCCTAAAAGGCAGAGAGCCTGAGACGATCTAAAGAAGTCGAAATCAAAGCCGAAAGATCATTTAGAGCTAGCAACAGGGAAGATTATCCAATATTGCTGTCTGCCGTGAAGACGATCTCTTCTGTCTTCACAGAAATTAGCCAACTGATGAATAAGCTTAGGTGTTAATCATGATTCATTCCTCAATGGATAAGGGAAGCATGTCACTAATCTGGTGAAGCAGTTAGATCAGAGTTTCATTTTTAGTGTAAATCTTCGTATACAATTGAGACAGATGAACAAGCATTGTACAATAATTACCAGCCAGTTTCATAGATTAACCAGTAAAAAAATTCATCTTTGTCTTATTCCTTGGTTTCTTCTTCTAGCTTCTTCCTCTGTTCTTTAGCTTTTAGGGCTCATTTTTTTCACCGTGATCTTCTAGCATGCAGTTAATAGCAATTGTTGGACACGAATATGTAACATGTAGATATTTTCATACAACTCATTAGTACAAGTGAGGTTCCGTACATTGACAGTAAAAATATCTATATATTACTCTTTTATTATTTGAATCGAAACCCTAACTTTTACAATGTTGGAATTAGAATTTACTAACAGGTCGCAACTCACAAACATAGGGCTTTACTACTGATCCAATCCACAACTTTCCATTGTGTTCTTCAACCTCGCTCACAGATTCAAGCGTCGGACCACCCTCTCCATCCAACACTTTCACAATGTTTCCTTGTTCGTCAAACTTGACTCCCACCGGATCTTTTGTCAACCAAAATGCTGAAGAAGTCTGGTTACCCTGTAATGCTCTTCGACTATTTAGTGCAACCCAAAATTCACCATTGTCGGTTCTCTTAATGTTATCGGCTGGCCTTTTCAGTTGAGTAAAGAGTACTACATCACCGGCATTGGGTCCTCGAAGCCAAAGCTTGAAGATTTTGGATGTCGCAGATTCGGCTACTAGGAGGAAAGAACTGTCCTTGCTTAGAGCCACACCATTTGCAAAGGCCAACTTATCGAGCAACACAGTCACCTTCTTTGTACAAGGGTCATATTGCAATAACCTCCCGGTTTTGTCACCGGTGGCAATTGACATAGGCCAAAACCTTAATTTGGCATTGGTCATGTCGTGAAGACAAACAAAAAAAATGTAAGAAAGTTAAAGAGAAAACAAAAGAACTTTCAACTACATCGAAGTGAAGTACCTTCTTTGGAAAATTGCGCTGGTGTCTGTAAAATAGACAATTCCAGTGTGACTATCAATGTCCAGAGCATTCGTAAAACGGAAAGGGACTCCGTTTAGGGATGTGGCAAGTGGTTGAGGATGACCACCATTGCGACCTATCTTCAAGAGCCCGAAGTAGGCATCTGCAATATAGAGTTCACAAGTTTTTGGGTTGAACTTCAAACCTAGTGGCCTTCCACATGTTGGTTCAGTCGTATTATCGGTTGAACCATCACATATTTTCCTTTGCCTGATTGATTAATACAAGTTGTAAACTAATGTCAATCATTCAGTTTTTCCTAACCCAAATATTTTTGTAAACTAATGTCAATCATTCAGTTTTTCCTAACCCAAATTCTTTTAAAAAGAAAACTAACTAGTTACTCGGAGACCGACCATTTACAACGCAAGTATGTATCACGCTCAACTCGAAGATAAATGTTCTACATTTGACACATCATTTATTTTGTTCTTGCTCTCAAGTCTAAAACATCATTTTATAACTTTGTCATGCATTATAGAGACTTCAATTGACAGTTTAGAATTTTTCATACATGTTATAATCTCAATTGTTATCTCAACCCTAATATCTGCAACTGACCAACAACCAACCAGCTAGTGGATTTTCATACATAGAGTAGTCATATACGCAAAATAAATATCTTAAAGAAAAAAAGGTCAACTAGATGATAACTAGTAGCTAGCTTGCCTGGTTGGGGAGGTGAAGGCAAACTCCGTCCAGCCCCGGTGAGGCCCTTGCCATTTGAGAATTCTTCCATCTGAAACTCCAACATAAGGCCCTTTTCCGGCACAATCGAATGCAACGCTCTCCGGACCAACGATGCTACTTGGGAGCTCGATTTGATGGTAATTTGTCAGGTCGACAACAGAGAAAGTTGCGGCTGGTGTGGATGATGCTAGGATCAACGAAAACAATAACAAGGAGAGTGAAAGAAAATGTGGCTTCATGGCTAGCTATGAAGATTTTCTTGAATGATGAAACGTACAGAATGTGGATCTCTCAGATCTGATTGAAGATCGCTTCAGGGTCTGGTTTTCTCTAGCTTATATACAGATCGTAAAGATGGTGTTGTGTTGTAGATGCCAAGTCGTCGGTAATATTGAATGGTTCAATCAAAACTTAGATATATAGAGGCTAACCATTCAAATAGCCACTTAATCTTTAAGGGCTAAAGAATTATGACAGGATGACAATGCTAACATGCTTTGTCCATGCCAGAAGGCTGCAAATCACTAAACAATTAAACAAGCAAACTTTTAATTGAACTTCTATATATCAAACCACTCTAGGATTTCAACATGAAAATGTTTGAGCTAACGTAGTTACGTGCGTATGACTTCACAGAAATTACAACTCTATCTTCAGTTATATACAAGTATATACAATAATTACTGGCAAGTTTCATTAGGATTTCATAATACAAGAACTTTCTCTTCTTCGTCTTCATGACTTTATCCACTATTTCTTTCTTTAGCTTAGGGCTTATCTTTTTCACCATGATCAGATTTCTCACAGTTAATAGCTTGATGGACGCCAACAAGTAATGCGTCGATGTTTTTTCATTGAACTCATCTTAGTATAAATGAGGTTCCATATATACGTAGAATGGGATTGCTTGAAGATTTTGAACGTGGGAGTTTCGGCTACCAGGAGGAAAGAACTGTCCTTGCTTAGAGCCACACCATTTGCAAATGCCAAGTTATCGAGCAACAGAGTCACCTTCTTTGTACAAGGGTCGTATTGCAATAACCTCCCGGTTTTGTCACTGGTGGAAATTGACAAAGGCCACAACCTTAATGTGGCATTGATCATGATGAGAAGACAAGGAAAAATGTAAGCAAGCTATACAGAAAAGAAAATAACTTTCAACTGCGTCAGATGTGGATGCTTAATTAATATCAATAATTTGATGTAAATATATGTAGGACCTTCTTTGGGAAACTGTGCTGGTGTCTGTAAAATAAACGATTCCAGTTTCACTATCAATGTCCAGAGCATTCGTAAAACGGAAAGGGACTCCATCTAAGGAAGTAGCAAGTTGTTGAGGATGACCACCATTGCGAGCTATCTTTAAGAGCCCCAAGTAGGCATCTGCAATATAGAGTTCACATGTTTTTGGGTTGAACTTCAAACCTAGTGGCCTTCCAGTCTTCCACATGTTGGTTCAGTCGTATTATCGGTTGAACCATCACATATTTCCCTTTGCCTGGTTGATTTATACAAAGTTTATAAATTAATGTCAATCATTCAGTTTTCCCTAGACCAAGTATTGTAAAGAAAAAAAAGAAAGAAAAAAAGAATAATAGATGAGGTAATATTAGTTCTTCAATTGAGAAGATAATTTAAGGAGCAGTCTCACCCTCAAACTCAAAGATAAATGATATTTCCTGAGAGCTCCACAGCTCGTCCCCATTTTCTAGACCAATCTTTTGAATGCCCCTTATTTTTATTTCTTGCTCTCAAACAATGTTTTGGACCTTGGGAGTGGATTTAGACTTCAACATGTTTATCCCTCAAATTCTATATATCTCAACGCCCATCAAACAATTAACCAGCTAAGTAGTAGTGGACTTAAATAAATCCCAATTGCTTGTATGAAGTATTCATTTATGCAAAAGTCTTATATATTGTGAATATGTGATAAAACAAGAATAATACAAAAGAAGCTGGGCTTATAACTTAAAAGAAAGAAAAATAGAGTCAAATAGATGAGACCTAGTAGCTTGCCTGGTTGGGGAGGTGAAGGCGAACTCCGTCCAGCCCCAGAGAGGCCCTTGCCATTTGAGAATTCTTCCATCTGAAACTCCAACATAAGGCCCTTTTCCAGAGCAGTCGAATACAACGCTTTCGGGTCCAACTGCGCCTTTTGGGAGCTCGATTTTATGGTAATTTCTGAGGCCGACAACAGAGAAAGTTGCTGGTGTGGACGATGCTAGGATCAACGAAACTAAGAACAAGTTGGGTGAAAGAAAATGTGGATTCATGGCTTTCTCAGATCTGATTTGTATATGCTGTATTTCCACTTAACTACAGATCGAGTTGCCAAGGTGTGTACCTATATAGTAGAAAATAATGATTCAATATGGTTTGGTATGCTTCAATGTATTATTCTTCTTCATATAAGAGGTTTATATAGAGATACAATTGTAGTGCTAATAGGAAAATATTTCATACACCTATATATAATATTTAACCTACACATACAAGGAAAATAAATATATTCAAAATATTCTACACTCCCCCTCAAGTTGGTGCATAGATATCGATCATGACCAACTTGCCAACCGAGTTGTCAAACACTTTTCTTGACACTCCTTTTGTGAGACCATCTGCTAATTGATCTTCCGTATACACGAAAAGGAAACGAATAATTTTTCTGTCCAAGTTTTCCTTAATGAAATCTCGATCTACCTCCGCATATTTTGTCCGGTCATGCTAAACAGGATTATGAGCAATTTCAATAGCAGACATGCTATCACAATGCAAGTCCATGAGTTTCTTAAGTTTGAAACCCAATTCTTTTAATACATTACTAATCCATAGCATCTCACAAACTTCATGTGTCATACCTCGAAACTCTGTTTCAGCACTTGATCATGCAACGACTTTTTGTTTCTTACTACGCCAAGTCACAAGGTTTCCTCCAACAAATGTAAAATACCCAGATGTAGATCGTCTGTCAGTCTTATCACCAGCCCAATCAACATCTGTGTACCCTACAACTTCCAATTCACCCTTTTTTTCAAACAACAAGCCTTTTCCTAGTGTCATCTTAAGATACTTCAGAATACAATACACTGCATCCATATGCTCTTCGTTGGGACAATGCATAAATTGACTAACCACACTCACATCATAAGCAATATCAGGTAGGGGTGGGCATAAAGCCCGTTCGAGAGATAAAGCTCGATCCGGACCGACAGGCCCGACCAGGTCAGGCCGGGCTTTTTACCGGTCCTAACTATGTTTAATGCCAATTCGGGTCGGGCCCTGTTATAACTGGTCAGAGCCCGGGCCTTGTTTATGGAAATGAAAAAAAGCCCGAAAGCTCCAGTAATATATATGTCATACTTGTATTGGGTATTTCTAAGGATCTACGATAATAGAATGAGCTCAACCACACAGGATTTGTGGTCAAAGACCTGATTGACACTTGAGAGAGTCAGAGTCTTAGTCTCGCACACTAGCTCGCACTCTCAGGCTCTCAGCTCAGTCTCTCACGCACTCTCAGCCACATCTCATCTTCACTGGAAAGCAGCTCGATCGAGGACGGCCTGGGCTCGCACTCTTAGGCTCGCACTCGTTGTCTCACATTCTCGCACACTAGCTCTAGTAGCTTGCACTCTCAACATCTCCGAGCTCGCTTCTTCTCTTCTCCCCGACAACAAGTGGCCGGACCTCTTGCCGTTCACCATCGACTTCACCTTGATCCGATTGTCGATCGTCGCAAGTATGTCATACACATCAGCCATCTCGTCGAGCTCGGACTCGTTCAACCGGATCAGACTTTGAATCAGAAGCTCGAGGATGTTGTTGTCGATGAGAGTGTTTTGGCCACGATCCTCCGCACGCGGAGCAGAGGTTTCTAGCAGACAAAGAGAGGGGAGTGTTGCGAGCGTGCCACCTCGCGGACGAGGAAAAGGTTGATGGGGGGTGCGCTTGACTTCTTGATCAGGCAAAAGGGGGGTCACAGGTGCCACCTCAGAGGAGGATTTACGAGCACAAGCGAGTCGATACTCACGGCGGCGCGAGCAGAGCAATCACAGGGAGTTCAGAGAGAAACGGGGATGCAGAGTCCGGAGAGCTCTGGAGAAAGACCTAAGCGGCGGCGCTTAGGGTTAGGGTTTCGAGGGGCTCGAAGGGAACTGGGTTTCAGTTGTGTTTGTTTGTTTGTATTGATTTGAGAGTTGTCGTTGTAAAAGTTGTGTGTCCTTTGATTGTTGTTTAAGAGGGTATATATAGTGGTTCGCTCCCCAGCGGAAGGGGGTTAACTTCGAATCCAAGTAGGGCTCTGAAACCCTATTTGACAAGGACAAGGTTTACTCCATGCAGACCAACCGATTGGTGACATTTGTCCAGTTCGCATGCTTCATTCCGCGCATAGGGCATTGCTTCCGTGCTGCCAACTGTAGACTCCTATGCGAACTGGAATTAGGAGTATCCTCATCTCGCGGGCTGCTACAGGGTGCTATCTCGCGTGCTTCTGTAGCTCGCGTCCATTTCGCGGGCTATTGCAGCTCGCGAGCCTTAGAAGGGCTTTTTATATTTAATGGGCCACAGGGGTTGGCCCGAAGCATGTCAAAGACTTGTAAAAGTCTTCAACGTTTGTCGTGGTGCGCGCGGACTCCGCATGTCGCTTCCTCGCGAAGTCTTCTACGCGAGCTAGTTCGCCAGCTCGCCTCGCTTCGCCTACGCGGAGAGTCCATCTCGCCAAGTACCTTTCTGCCTTGCCTCGCGAAGAGTCCATCTCGCCTCGCCTACGCGGACTGGCAAATAGTAATTCCGCGCGAAGGCATTCCGCGTGCGAGCTAAGTGTTCCACGCGAACTTCGTAGTCCGCCTATGTCCATTCCGCGCGAAGGCTAAGTGAAGTCAAGTTCTTATGCAGTTCGTTCCGCGCGAAGTCTAACTTGGCTCGCGTGGTCTCACTGGCGAGCTATCACTTGTAACCTTGGAGAAACTCCATCTCGCCGGTATGACATGGTCCAAGAAATAATTAATATTTACATAGACATTTACTGTCCAGTAAAATATTAATTCAGGCGTAAACAGAGAGCATCCATCTCGTCGAGGCTTGTCGGGCTCGTTGTTCCCATCGACGGCATCCTCATCCGTCAAGTCCTCGTCAGTTGAGTCGGGAGCAATGGCAAGAGCTTGTTGTGGAGTTCGATTCAGATTCGGCGAATAATCCGGCAAGTCTGGGTTGTTTCAGATTTTCAGGTATAGTGTTTAGGTTTGATGAAATTGTTGTCGAGAACTCGAGATGTTGGCTTTGAATGGCATATTGAATACTGAAAGAAACAGAATATCCCAAAGCCCGGAAAGCCCGAGAAACCGGCCCGTTCAGGCACGGTCCGGGTTTTGACCGGTCCTTGTTTCCGGCATGTTAAAGCCCGGCTCGGACTTACTTCGCCGGTCTCGGTCCCGGTCCTTGTCAAAATACGGCCGGTCTGGGACCGTGCCCAGCCGTAATATCAGGTCTAGTATGAGAAAGATAAATAAGTCTCCCTACTAAACGTTGATACATTCCTTTATCAGTTGGAACTTGATTCGGATAGATAGCAAGGTTGTGATTCATCTCAATTGGTGTCTCAACAGGCTTGCAGTCAGGCATTTCGGTCTCAGCTAACAAGTCAAGTACATACTTTCGCTAGGATAAAGAAATCCCCGTCTTTGACCTTGCAACTTCAATTCCGAGAAAATACTTCAACTGTCCAAGGTTCTTCATCTCAAACTCCTTTGAAAGGTAATTCTGTAGAGCCTCCATCTCCTTTGGGTCATCTCCTATAACAATCATATCACCAACATACACAATCAGAGCGGTGATCTTACCCTGATTACGTTTGATGAACAAAGTGTGATCTGAGTTGCTTTATCTATAACCAAATATCTTCATTGATTTGGAGAATCTTCCAAACTAAGCTCTAAGAGACTGCTTCAAACCATACAAAGACTTCTTTAACTTACAAACATTTCCAACATCGTAATGTCTACATTTGACTCTTGGGGGCATGTCCATATACATCTCTTCTTCCAAGTTTCCATTGAGGAAAGCATTCTTCACATCAAACTATTGTAGAAGCCAATCTTTAGTTGCCGCAAATGTAATCAAGATTCGAACAGTGTTGATTTTTGCTACAGGCGCAAATGTTTCTTCATAATCAATGTCATACCGCTGGGTGTATCCCTTGGCAACCAACCGTGTTTTATACCTATCAATGCTCCCATCTGCTTTCAATTTTACGGTGAATACCCAACGACATACAACGGTCTTCTTCCCAGCTGGTTTAGGAACAATATCCTAAGTCGAGTTTTTCTGTAATGCCTCTAGTTCTTCATTCATCGCCTGAGTCCACTTGGGATCCGTCATTGCATCTTGTACAGTACTAGGAATAGAAACATTGGATAATTGATTAATGACAAAAGCATGTGACACAACCAACCTATGGTTAGACATGTAATTAGCTATAGGATATTTAGTTTTGGCTTCGATGTCTGGTTCATATTGTTTCTTTGGAATATCCTTGGTAACACTCTGTGATTTCCTAGTTACAATATTATCTACCCCATATAATTGGTTTGAATTTAAAGGTACCTGAGCATGGACATTCGTAGTAGACTCTTGGGTTGATGTTCTAGAGAAAGGGAAACTATTTGACCCAGAAGAATTTGGAATTACAGGGGCGACATCTGAAGGCTCAGCAGTTAAATTGATGGGTTTGTCGTGTGGGTCCCCCTGTAAAGACGATGTTTTGTTTCTACCGACACCATTTGCAGCACAAGGCGTATCAACTAGTGGTTGCACGACATGTGGCGAGTTCAGAGTGTCTTCCAGCTGTGGTCCAACACATGTGCCGCCATCTTCCTCAAGCTGCACGACACATAGCGCTTGTGTCTCTCCTCTGACGCGGCTCATCTGGCTCGGCTGGGCATCATGTAAGCCTGCGCTTGCGTCAGCAGCTTCTATCTCTTTGTCCTTCTCTTGCGTCTCTTTATTATTTGTGGTTTCTCCGACTCTAAATCTCGACTCCAATGCTTCTAATTCTTCAAATTCTTCGAATTCAAATAAATTTTGGGAATTCCCTTCATATGCTCTCTCCCCCTGAAGGGAAGACTCTGATACTCCCTCCTGAGTAGTAATATTCAGATTCATGAAAAGAAACATCAAGGGATACATGCATGGTGTCTGTAAGAGGATCGTAACATCTATATCCCTTCTAAAAATCTTCATAACCCACAAAAATACACTTCCTTGCACAGGGATCAAGCTTACTTTGTTGTGGCTTTGGAATATGAACATACACTGTACATCCAAATAGATGAGGCTCCAAGTTAGGCAACGAAGGAATCGAGATAAGTTTCTGAAGTTGTTGTAGAGGGTTTTGACATTCAATAACCCGAGAAGGGGTACAATTAATGAGGTAGGCAACATATGTCACAGCTTCTTCCCAATATTCTACAGGTACATTCATGCCAAACAAAGACACACGGACAACTTCAAGCAACCGCCAATTTTTCCTCTCTACCAATCCATTTTGCCGAGGAGTATAAGTATTTGAAGTCTGATGTCGAATTCCATGTAACTGCATAAACTCTTGCATAGGACCTTTAATATATTCTCCTCCATTATCAGACTGGAAAACTCGAACCACCTGTTGATACTGTGTGGACACCATCTTGTGAAATTCTTTGAATCTAGAATAAACATCGCTCTTATTCTTCAATAAAGACACCCAAGTCGTACGGGTACAATCATCAATAAATGTCACAAAATACCAAGCGCAAGAGAGAGAAGGAATTTCTGCAGGACCCCACATGTCAGAGTGAATCTTCATAAATGGAACATGACTTTTATTTAGGCTTGGTGAATATGAAATACGGTGGCTCTTGGCCAGTTCACATATGTCGCAATGAAAATCTAAATAGTCGACACCCGAAAATAATTGCGGTTGCAGCTTCTTAAGATAACCGAAGTTTAGATGACCCAACCTGTGGTGCCAAATCCACACATCTTTCTTAGCACTCTCAACTTTATTGACCTGATTAGCTTGACCCAAAGACTGCATATGTTTCTCTCCTATCTCTATCAAGTCTAGGTAGTACAATTTCTCTTTTCTCACTCCATAACTCAAAATCCGCCGAGTCAGAATGTCCTGAAATACACATAAAGACGGATAAAATGTGACAATACATGATAATTCTTGAATGATTTGGCCAACTAAGAGAAGATTGTATGACAATGAATGGACGACTAATACAAGATCAAGGGTAATATTTTGAGGGGAGAGTTTTAATTTTTTCAAGAGACTAGGATCATTACACATGTGATCTGATGCTCCTGTATCAATAATCCAGAATCTATTCATAGATACCTTACCACTCATACCTGATTGTGCGACATTGGAGGCATTGGATGGTTGGTCTTCTTCTGTAGTGGTTATGACAGCTTTTGCTTGATTCTTTCAGGGTTTCAGGATGAAATCTCACCAATCCGGGTACTCAATTGTTTCAAAGCAACGTTGCTTGCTATGACCTAATACTCCACATAGCGGACATTTTGAGTTCGCATATGAATTTGGTTTGCATGGAGACCGGCATGGTGTGGTAGTATGATAGTTGATTTGGTGTGCCATTTTAGAGGTTTGGTTTTTGAGATTCAAGGATTCGGAAATTATGATTTTGATGTATGCAACGATTTGTTTGTGGTGTGATTTGGGATTCAGGTTTGGTTTTGGGATTTGGGAATTTGTGTGTAATTTGTGGGGTTTTTGGTACGCAGCGATTTGCGGTGTTTTGGGTGTAAATTCAAATGATCGAACCTGACAAGCTCTGATACCAAGTAGAAAATAATGATTCAATATGGTTTGGTATGCTTCAATGTATTATTCTTCTCCATATACGAGGTTTATATAGAGATACAATTATAGTGCTAATAGAAAAATATTTCATACATCTATACATAATATTTAACCTACACATACAAGGAAATTAAATATATTCAAAATATTCTACATATATGTATCGTTAGAGCATCTCCAACAAGGTAGTCAAAATTTATTGTCAAATTTAAATTTTGACATGTGACATGGCAAATTTAAATTTTGCATATCTTGGCTAATCCCATCTCCAATGAAAATGTCAAACTTGAATTTAATTTAACATTTATCAAAATCAATAATGAAGAGTAGTGATGAGAATTTGAGGATGTTTGCTGCTGAGGAGTAGTACTACTGCAAACTCACAACTCACATATTGCCTCAATTTAATAGAATAAGTACATTCACTTCCAGTTCAATAGAAGATCAATTCAATGTGAGACAACAACTTTCAAAATACCAACTGTGAGAAATAACAACATTCCTTAAATAAAAGATAACAAGGCCAGTACATAATGAATAAACCAAAAGGAACACACAGTGCTCTAAACATTACATTGGCTAACAAAGAAACACCAAAAGGAAAAACATCAAACAAAAGATAAGATAGTCTTCGTACTTCTAGTTGTCACCCTGCAAAATCTTCATTTGTAGTTTGGAATAGTATGCCCTTTCCTCATGGTTCATCTTAGAAGTATCCATAGACATGATTCTCATCTCTGCTTCAAACTTCCTATTATCAACCTCAAGTTTTCTAACCCTCAATTTCTCTTTATCAACTTCAACTTTCTCCTTCATAATAGCTAGTTTCTTTTCATCTCTTTCTTTTTTCTCTAGATGCAGTTTTTCAATTAGAACCAACTGATCACTTGTTTCTTTCAGCTTTCTTTTCTCAGTTTTCTTACCTGGTGGTCTAGCTACTGGATTGCAAATGTTAGTTTCTTCCTCAATGTCTATATCACTGCCTATAGCTAAAGATGTTGAGATATGAGGTTTAGATTTTTTCTTACTGTTTTTGTTGTTCAGCTCTTGATTTAGTTGTATCCACTTTGGTTGGTGCCTCAGCAAAATCCAAGCATGATCAAGGTTCCACTTACACTCTTCTTGTGCTTCAAACATTTTTTTTGTATCTGCAATCTGAATATAATAGAATGTGAGTAATATCAGTAATGATATTGAATAGCTGAAAACTAAGTAATGGCTGCAAAAATAGTTTACCTTGTCTTGTTCAGTCTTGCCGCTTTCATTTAATGAATTTATAGCAGCTACACATCCTGAATACTTGTTCACCAGCCTTTGTATTTTTCTCCATCGTTGGCTCAGCATTAGTTGTGAACGATCACTATCAAAACTTTTGTACTCATGATAGTAATCGTGTATCTTTCCCCAAAAAGTTTGAAGTTTCTGCTCGTTACCTTGAATAGGATCCAAACCAATGTTCAACCAAGCATTGACAAGGAGTCGATCCTCGTCTGTGTTAAAGCTTGGACCTCTTGCAGGTTTTTTGGAAGCTATTTGAGAGGATTCTTCAACAAATTCATGCTCTGAGTTTTGTGTAGAAAAACTGAAATAGTGAGAATCCATTACTATGCACCAATAAGAAGAAGAGATAGTATGCAGAGAATGCAACTAAGATAATGAGATATATATATATGGAAGACAAAAGAAGAGTTAGATGGGAAACTGATGAAAATTCAATACATAGATACTTATTGCAGGTACAATTACCAATGAAGTTTGTTAAGAGACAACTACACATTTTAATTTAGTTGCTAGTAGAAAGACAATTGAATAGCAAGTACAATTGCAGCTGCACCATCACTATGCATCATTACTCAGACTATTACATTGACAACATACTCAAATTACAACATTGGCAAAGTACAATTGCAGCTGCTCCATAACTATGCACCAATACTTAAAGCAACATTGCATTAAATTGTCTTTGTTGTACTCCATGTTTACATAGAACTACTAAATTGGATTCTGAGTTGAATTACAACATTAGACTACAAAGCATTGACCATAAAGCATTCAGTCCTAAGCTCATGTCCTCTGCCAAATGTTTTGTAATATTTAGTTGTGTACGTATCAGGGGAATGACAATGTAAATATCTGAAATAGAAATTGTAATTAAGTTGTACTTTTTTTGCTTCTGTTTCTCATTGTATTTTTTTTTAATGTACTCCGTTTTAGACAACAAACAAATCTGGATTTTGCTCAAGTTTTACTGTTGCAATTCTATCATCACACATGAACAATGGTAATATAAGACAATAATGGGAAATCAGAACTGCATTGTATAGATGAAAAGTTAAAGAAATTAAAGAAAAAAGAATAAACGTAGAAACCAATCTAAACAGCATACATGTCAAACCAAAAACATAATCCAAAAGAACATAGTCAACAGTATAAGTCATCTGCCACAGAATCAGAAGAAAAACATTTGTAACATTCAGTACCTTTTTCAAGGGTCACTCGCAAGACTTCTAGTCTTCACATCTTTTGATTCCTCATATACAACTGCATGTATACCAAGTGCAGCATGACCAGTTGGATCAGTGTTCTTGGACCATTTGGCATCCATGATTACAAAGAAAATATATACTTGGACTACCGAGAACTAATTGATCTAGCAACATTCTGAAAGATGGTCTTATATCCTTCTTTTATGGTCGAAGTGTTTGCAGGGTAGACTCAGCTTGCATTCATCAGTAAAAAATATGTTAAACAATCGTCATCTACATGTACATATGAAAAATCATAAACTAGAGAGATATTAAGTTGATAACAAAGGTGCTACTAATCAGCTACATGTATGTCACGCAGTTAAAGAAGCTAGCATCATATTGGATTATATATAAGTGAGCAGTTGAGGACTCAAGCAGAGGCATATCTCTAAGAAGGGTTTATGTTAAATTCAACACTACATGCAAGGTTCGACTGGCACACTCAGACTACTACATGGCAAAATACTCAGATTTTGTAACCAATTACATTGGCAAAGCTCAACACAATTCACACATATCAGACTGCATAGCTCGAAAACTGCAAATATATGAAAAAACAAGAGTTAATAAACATGGATCCTATTTTGAGATGTACTAAATGTTGCTAATTAAACAAACACTTGTATACTTACCAATAAAGTAGTCTTCATACATACCAACCAACATCCTATGTATTGGTTCTAGCCACATGGAGTTGCCACAGATGCTCAACAAGGTCAGCTTGGAGCATAGAATGTGTTCCTCAGTCCCTAATAGCCAAATGATTGCTAATAAATTCTTCAAACTCAATTGTGTGATTACGTGAAACTAGAAGATCTTCAAATTGCTCATCCGGTTCAACATATTGCCTTGCAAGAATTTCATGATCATTGGCTGCAATGCGTTCGGCACGTTCATCTTCAATGATCATATTATGCATTATAACACATGCTTTCATGATCTTTTGAAGAGTTTCACGATCCCAAAAACGAGCAGGTCCCTTTACAATTGCAAAACGTGCTTGAAGCACACCAAAAGCTCTTTCTACATCTTTTCGGCATCCTTCTTGAGCTTTAGCAAAATTCTTTGCTTTCTCTCCTTGTGGACATGGAATGGTTTTGACAAAAGTGGACCACGATGGATATATGCCATCAGCCAAATAATATCCCATTTTATAGTCATGATCATTCACCCTAAAATTGACCGGAGGAGCTCGGCCTTCACGGAGGTCGGCGAATAAAGGTGAATGCTCCAACACATTGATATCATTGTGGGAACCAGGTAAACCAAAAAATGAATGCCATATCCAAAGATCCTTTGATGCAACAGCTTCAAGAATTAAAGAAGGTTCGCAATGATCTCCACGAGAAAACATACCTTTCCAAGCAACCGGACAATTCTTCCACTTCCAATGCATACAATCGATACTACCAAGCATTCCTCGAAACCCACGGCTCTCACCAATTGATAACAATCTGCAAATATCTTCAGCAGTGGGTCTTCTCAAGTATTGAGCGCCAAAAACATCAATAACCGCTTGGACAAACCTTCTCAAAGCTTCAATTGCAGTGCTTTCACCGATTCTAATATAGTCATCAACAGCGTCTGCCCCAACTCCATAAGCAAGCATTCTCATCGCAGCTGTACACTTTTGTAGAGAAGACAATCCAAGGCGGCTTGCCCTATCTCTTTTTTGGACAAAGTAGGAGTCATGATCTGTTACCCCATCTACAATTCGAAGAAACAAAGCTCGATGCATCCGAAACCTCCTCCGAAATATATCTTCTCCATGAATTGGATTTTCAGAAAAGTAATCTTTGAATAGTCTTTGGTGACCTTGAAGACGTTCCCTATCTTTATACAGCCGACCCGTAATAGAGCCTCGACGTCTTCTCCTTCCCTTCTCTTCTTGTAGAGCCCTGATTTGTAAATTGAGCAATTCTTCGTCTGATGATGAATTTGCAAGATCCCAAAATTCTTCGTCTGATGAAAAGTTGGATAATTGATAATCCATACTCATGAAGAAAACCCAAAGAAAGAAGCAGAAAGATGAAAGAAAAGATGAAGGAGAGACGAGAACTGGGTTATGGTGATAGATGAAGAACTGAGTTTCTGAAGGAGAAGAGAGAACGAACGATGAAGGAGATGGATAGAAATTAGTTTTTTAATGAATAACTCTTCTCCCGGCCTGAGTCAAATTTGACAACATTTTGCTCATAGCCAAATCTATGTAGGATTTGACTGTTTCATTGGAGAGTCCATTGGGCTGTCAAAAATAGCTGTTGGGCTGCCACCAAGGATTTGACAACCTTGTTGGAGATGCTCTTAGACTTGTGAGTAGTCATATTCGTGTAGAAAAAGTGTACTTGTAGAAGAGCCAAATTTGTAAGACGAGCCTAGCTACTTGGAGGAGAAGATGGCTTGTGACCTTGTGTTGTACAATATTGGTGATTGCAGCAAATATAGGAAACGAAAAACAAATAAGTTTGAAACTGATTTCATACACAAGATGCCTCAAGGGTTAACTTTTAGTTTATTACGGCATATAAGTAGCTGGGCAAAAGGTCAAAAACGTGGCCAAGGATCACGTACCCTGCTTAATTATCTCTAGGCCTGAGTGAGGTGCGGATGAATTATCAGACTTGATAAACCTAAAGAACGGACTTAAAAACAACAATTATGTCCCCAACAATATATGAACACAAGCTAACTAAAAAAATAACAACCTAACAAAGACGTTACATGATTCCTAATTTAGATGACATGACATGCCACATAAGATTAAGACCATAAATATGAGGTCTTATTAAGTCCCTCTAACACTACTCTTTTCAGAAATAATATCTTATGAATCAATTTAGCTAATATCTTATATGTACACACTCGTTTTTCCTATTGATCGTTAAAAAAAATAATAAAAAAAAAAACTCAATCAATTGAGCTTATTGATCATCGTTTTGTCTTTCGGAGCCAGTGTTCACTCTGTGCATACATTGTTTTTTTATAAGGGCCTTAGGCATATGTATCCGGCCATATTTGTATAGGTTAGGCAATTGATTTTCCCAGCTGAAGGTTTGAAACTTATTGGAGATGATGGTTGCCTAACCTAGCTACATGGATACATAGAAGGTTTGAAACTTACTGGAGATATGCAGATTAAGGTTGCCTAACCTATACATGGATACATATGCCTGAGGCCATTTCCAGGCTCCAGCGGAAGGCTGCAAAAAGTTTAGGTTTGAGCTTACATTAAACTTGGAGTTACGTTTTATTCTGCTTGCTGGAGATGAGTTTTGACAAAATATAGAACCTTGGAGAAGGTCTTAGTCAAACCAGATCGTTTAGTGGTCGTCCATGAGTGTGTTACAGTAATATGAAGCAAAACGTACACTCTAAGAAATACCGAAGCCATAATCATATCAAGTACATAAATGTAATAGGAAAATCGCCTATAGCGCTTCCTAATTTGTTGGAGATTGTTGTTAAACAAGAATCTTCCACACTGCTTGTGCTTGCTTAACTGTATGATGAGCTGGTTTATGTAACAACCAACATGGCAACATGCACGCTGGTACACATTGGCAGAGCTATATTGAGGCTAAAGGGTGCCATGGCATGGCACCCCTGTAATTTTTTTTAAACCTGTGTATTAGGCTTTACTTATCAAGGAGTTTGATATAATTAGATGTGAAAACTTTATAGTTTAGAGGTTTGGCCCCCATTCCTTTCCTATTAAGCTATAAACACCATTTGTTGTTACTAAGTTTAATTTATCCAATTTATTTCTCCTACCTTAATTAACTTTTGCCATATACTCTACTCATATTTAATTAATCAACTCACCATAATGAATAATTTCTTTTTTATCATTCTATTATGTACAAATACTTTGTAAATGATGAACTTATTTCAGTTATTTCTCTATGTATTTAATGAATTCCAAATTTCTTTTTTTTTTCTTCAGTTTAGTAACTTTTTTTTAAGAGTAATTTTAAATACACACCCCTAATATCTTAATACACACTTTTTACTTAATACACTACTCATCTAGTTTTAATTTCAATATTATACTAAACACACATCCCAAACTGCCTAAAATACTCTCAATATCTAAAACTAATAATAATATGTTATTTAATATAATTATTATATATTTACTATTTCACAACTCTCTTTGCGTATTCTCTTTTATTTTTTGTTAGATTTTTTTTTATCGGGTTAGAAATTTTTTCTTGATATTTTTCAATTAATCAAAGAAGTAATATTATATTCGAACTCCAAATCTCCAATATGACATCAATCTGCTAGAATTCGAAGGAAAAAAAAATTAAACATACATAATTTTTTCAAAGTTAAGAAACTAGTAGAAGTACAATAGTATAAAAACTAGTTTTTAGTCTGCAAAATAAAAACTAAAGTTGATAAAAAAAAAACCAAATAAATCGGTAAATAGTACATGTGATTATGACAGTAGTCAAAATTCAGGTGATGAATTTTGGAGAAGATGTTTTTATTTCTTTTCTTTTGATGTGTAATAATAGTGGAGAAGAGTTAGGTTAGGGAAGAGGAAAATTCTTTTTTTTTCTTTTTTTTTCCCCTAATTTTTTATGGATGTTTTTGTAATTAAACATACCTATAAAATCTAATGTGAAATATATAATAATAGGGGTGTGTATTAAGAGATTAGAGGTGTGTATTAAAATTGGGAAAAAAATGCGAACGGTAGTATCTCACATTTGCTCTATTAATCACTTTGGTATCTCACTTTACAAAAATATCAGTTTAGTATCTCATATTCACACCCGTACCCAATACAAGTACCCGAAACGAATTTGACCGTTAACTCGACTAACCCTAGTTAAACTTTAAGGAGTGTGTATTAAGAAATTAGAGGTGTGTATTTCTTTTTTTGAACTGTCTAATACATAAAAGTTAATTACCTTTTGATATTGTATTCATATACATTTATTCAATTTTCGAATACTATGTGTTTTCACTTTGATATATAAATCTGGCTAGTACATATCTAGTTCATTAAAACAAGCCCACACCAACATATGAATTCTGCGCCGATCCCATCCACAGCCTTCCGTTGTGGTCTTCAACTTCACTAACAGACTGAAGCAAGGCTGCAGCACTATCTTTTCCATCCAACACCTCCAAAACGTTTCCATCCTCATCAAACTTTGCTCCTACAGGATCTCCTAGCAGAGTCGTAGATATTGATCCTCCTACCCCGTTGTTGATCGCAACCCAGAATTCTCCATTGTCATTTCTCTTGATGTTATCTGGGAACCCGACTAGCTGAGCAAAGAGTTCCAAGGTATTAGCTTTGGGTCCTCGAAGCCACAACCTGAGGATCTTCAGCGTCCCGGTTTCGGTTAAGAGGAGGAAAGATTTGTCCTTACTTAAAGCCACACCATTTGGAAATGCTAATCCCCTGAGCAACACAGTCACCTTCTTTGTTCTAGGGTCGTATTGCATCAACCTTCCAGTTCTGTCAGCGGAGATGATGGACAATATCCAAACACTATGCCACGATAAAAGAAAATTAAGAAGAAGTTATATTAGATTCCTACAACTGATATGGCGAGTTATGAAATAAACACAAAGATGAAAAGAAACAAAGAGTTAAGCATGCATATATACAATACCTTCTTTGGAAAATAAGGCTAGTATCTGTAAAGTAAACCATTCCAGATTCGTTATCAACGTCCAAAGCATTTAAGAAATGGAAGGGGACTCCTCCTGCAGAACTTGCAAGTTGATGAGGACGGCCACCATTTGGCCCCGTCTTCAGGAGCCCAAAATAGGCGTCTGCAATATAGAGCTCACACGTTGTGGGGTTAAACTTCAGACCTAGAGGCCTTCCGCAGATCGGTTCATTAAACTTGTTGGTTGAGCCATCGCATAGTTTCCTCTGCCTGATTGAATCAACAAAACGATCACTCTCCGTTCTCCAATAGATGCAAGTAATAACCAAGCAATGTATGTAATATCATAAAAAATTAATTACAAAATACCACCCTAAAGAATTAATTACAAAATACCACCCGAACAATGATGATATTTTCATTTTCATACCTAGCTATAAAAAACTTGCATTTTCATACCCTAAGTTTCATTCCGTTAACATTTTAATACCCTCACCATTAAATTTTGAGGGCATTTTCATCATTTCAATAAATATATCATTTTTTACATTTACTTTAACAAAATAATTTATTTTTTAGGTTATCAAATACAAATAAAACAATTTACTTTAGCAAAAATATTTATTCGATATTCAATAATTTATTTTTTGTAATACATACTTCCACTTTCTATTTTTAGTCATCATTTTCATAAGAATATAAAAGTTAAGTCACTAAAAACAAAATTTAAGTTACCACAAATAGAAATTGAGAGTGTGGATTACAATTTAAGGAGTGCGAATCTCACTTCCCATTTTAATTTCAATTACAAAGATATCATGAATTGACATAAATGCCCTAAAATATTATCAAAATTTAACGATGTTAGTGGTCAGGGTATCATAATGCTAACAAAATGAAACTTAGGGTATGAAAATAGAAGTTTTTGATAGTTAGGTATGAAAATAAAAATAACATCATAGTTCGGGTAGTGTTTTGTAATTAATCCTATCATAAACTCATGAGATCCATTTAGTGAGATCCATTTAGCTAGCTAGCTTGCCTGTTCGGGGAAGTGTAGGAAAACTCTGTCCATCCCTTGAGAGGTTCTTCCCATTTGAGAATTCTACCATCTGAAACCCCAACATAAGGTCCTTGTCCACGGCAGTCGAACGCAACGCTTTCAGGGCCGACTGTGTTATACGGGAGGTCGAGCTGGTGGTAGTTCCCGAGGCTAGCAATGGAGAAAGCTAATGCTGGCTTGGATGTCGAGGTTGATACTAGGATGATGATCAGCAAACAAGACTGCAAGCAGAATGAAGCAAAATGAGGGTTCATGGCTGAATATTAATTAAAGCTGCCGAAATGTTATGATCGAATACTATAGCCAGCTCAGGCGGCTATTTATAAACAGCTTAACAGCGTTTTGCGTATCATTTCCCAACTACTTATTTACTTAACATATATCTTAATTAGCCACCCCACAAGAACATTATCAAGATGTGATCAAATCCCCATATCAAAAAGACGTTTGAATGTTGGGTTGGTTAACTCAGTGTAATTGCTAAACCATAAAAGAGGCTGCAATTTGTTGGGTCCTCGACGGATTAGTCTTTAGACCTATATAACCTTTAGAATACTGCGATCAATATATCTGTAAAGAATATATATGTCAAATAGAGCATACATGTCTTGTAAATTCAACTTTTAATCAAGTTATTAGTCGAAACTTAAGCACTTATAGCTATATTTCAGACCAATATATTGGACCAAAATCGATAATTTCAGACACATTGATGCACACAAAATAAAACTTCAGTACCATTAATCATCAAAAGGGAGCGACAGCCTTCAATTCATTCGGTTCCGGATATCTATAATGAACCACCCGTCCCTTAGTTCTTCGACAGGGTCCCTTGATTAGGTAGGAGCTAGATAGCAAGGTGCGTGCATGTAGTCAACTGCAGATACAACAAATAGGGCAACAACTTCATTTCATAAATTTCGCATGCATGAATGTCTACCTTTGTGTGCGTACGTAGGAGTACTCATACTATAATCTTTCATCCTATCATATTGAATTCCATTGTTAGACAAAAGCATGTGCTAGACTCAAATTACAACACGTCCAATTGAATATGACAACGATGTCGATCATTCATTTTATTGAAAATGTTAGGTTGTTAGTTAGTACGTATCACAAGAACTAAGTAGTACTCGATTGATTCATCTGCCGGAATTTACCATATAATGAATGAATTAACCAAGTACTAGTCCCTGCGCGCTGTGAAGCACTGAAGCTAGCACACAATCGATCACTAGCTAGCTAAATTTTGTTTAGTGAAAACCAACCTGCATTTGGGAAGATAGACTTTCATTTGTGATCATCAGCAGCTGCACGCATGCCTAGCTAATATTCTTATCCAGGTTTTGCTTCTTCTTCTTCTTCTTTTTGAACTTGAATCAGTTGACTTGGTATTAATTTCCACGACATGAATACATGAATCGATCTGTCAATTATATGAATCTGCAAAAATCGGATATATATTTTGCAAGTTGCATTCAAGTTTTGACGAGTGATCGAGTCCAGTAGTTGAACATATATGCAGAACTGTTCTATTTATTATTCTCGACCAACTCGGAGTTGCCTGATCGCAATCGATTTGGCATGTTGAAGGGTCTTGCGCTTAATAATGGCGTTCAAAAATGGTGAGATTTTACACTTAAATATACTCCTATCTTTCTCTCTCTCTCTTTCTTGTTTAAAAAAAAATACTCCTATCTTTCTTGTTGAATGGAATTAGGGTTCTAATATATAATCTGAAGTCTTGATCGAGCTTAATTAGCGTCGACTTCGCCTCCCATGATCCCATCCTTAGACATCAGGCCAAGCCCATAGGCAACTAGATGTCAAGGACAAGATCGATCTCACAGCAGCCAACAAATTAGAAGAAACAACGACGTCGAAGCTAGAAGATCGGTCAGGTCCAAAAGAAATACAATCAAGGGAGGCCCGAAGTAGACCCAGATAATACTAGATATATCGAAGTCATCGAACATCAACCTATATGTAAAGACGATTGAGTGCTTTCATATCATATTATCATCTGTGTAAATTAACATGACCTAACATGTACATATGACACCAAATTATCACCATCAATCCTCAATTTTCTTCGCTCTCCACGCCAAGGAAGAGAGGGAGGAGGGAAGCAAGTTGTCAATACCATCATGTACTCTATTCGTTGTTCCCTGCCTTGGAGATGTTAAACATATGCCTTTGCTATACATGTATTACTGTACTGAAAACAAACATGGTGTGTATACGTATTGTAACTAGTTTAGCTAGAAGTTCCTTTTCTTTATAAGTTGCTTATAATAGAGAAATTTGTAAGTCGTTCGCTGGCCAAAATGTCTTTACTGCTCCACGAACATCTTACTCGGGTGTTTTGCAAATTTTCATCATGGCATCGATCGATCCCTCCTCGTTCTACCAAAAACATTATGCCATGCATATGCGACATTGCAACACAAAGGGAGACAATGACTTCTAGGTCGTGCTCCGTCCGATGGTCACACTTCTCGGCTGAGCATCTCAGCCGTAGCTGGATGAGAAGTGTGACTTTCGGAGCTGACCATGCCGTCTCCGGATCCTTATAGCAGTAGATCGACTAGCTTGCTCTACGAGCGAGCCTCGATCCACAAATCGGTGCTCGTGTTCTTCATGCTTGGAATTTGGGACCTTGATGTCTCTAGGAAAGCCATTATCGTATAGTGTTGTCGGACCTCGCCTTTTCCATCGCGCGCACTACTGAAGGGAAAGGAAGATAAAGATGACGATTGTAAACCACTGACGTCAATTATAGTCGACAGATATTTAGGAGATTAAGACTATACTTAGAGTGGACTCATTACGACACTACCACATTCCAAGTCTAAATATAGAGAGACTGAGGAAATAGACAAGCTTGGATCTGATTAAGGAGATAAGGCCCGTATGTCAAAGTGCTTAACAGCTCATGAACATACATACAGATCTTATCATTTCTTCTTTGTTTATACATAATGATTCTCAAAAGAAAAGTATTTTATACATAATCCTGGATTACTGATGCATTTTACTTAAAATACAGAAAGCCGTCGTATATATAAAACACCTTTTCATATTAAGAAATCTCAGGCCAACTTCCACCGCACTCCTTCAAACTTGGTTTAACTATAGACAGAAGAAGCTAATTAAGCACTATCGCTGTTGTTTAGTGAGATAAGAAGGCCAGGATCAGAACCAAAGAGAGCGACTAGCCAAGGAGAGAATCGAATAATCCATCATTTTAATGCTTACTAATACTACATTATTGTCCAAGAACACTTGTTAAATACCCCATTTGATTTTGCTGATGAAACCCATAAACCCTAATGCCAATAATCTTCGAACTACATGCATTGCCGGCTAGTATTTTTAACCAATAAGATTAAGGATGACTCGTCTCAGTCATCAAGGGTAGACAAAGGGCATTTCTAGTGCCAGATAAGAGATAATGTTATCAAATCTTCTCGAGTCTTGACTTGATTTCTATCGCTTGCTTTTGGAAAAAGAAAACTATTTGGTTGCATATATGTTCTTCACATTACAATATCTTCCGGAATCTATGCCAAGTTTATCTGACTTGAGATTGATGCCTAATTGGTCTCTGCCTGTAATCTTTTGACATATGAGAAAAGGAATCCATTTGCTTGGGAATTTCGTCTTATTCCGTTTCTACAATTGTTCTTTGCCCTTTTTTAGCTTAGCATTGATTCATTCACACGTTGATGATAGACAAAGTGTGGTGCATAATTCGATGGAACAGGTTTATCTAGGACCGCAATATGTAACGGCTTCAAGACCTTAAGCTCTAAAATATCAGAAAATGGAAAGTTTGGAGGTTGTGATGGATCAAACCAATTTTCGATATTCGATTCTACTTCTAATCTTCGATAACCAATCAATCAATATAATGTTAATCTTGTAATTGTCGAGTCTCGTCCCCATGGTTGAGAACAAAATATGAATGAATATGGCACGACTTCTTTTCTTTTTCTAAGCTAATCCCATAAAATGGTCTAGAATCCTCCGTGTGTCTAGAAAAAAGCCTGGATCATATAAACTTTGGGATAATTAACGAAAAATAAAACAAGTTATGTATATCAAGTAGTAAAACAAATAACGTATCTACAGAGTAAACGTTTATTCGATCAGATATTTACCGAAATAAGACTTCTCAATCTTCAACGTAAATCCTAGTTAGTAATTACATAAACTCATGATCAATTACCTAGTACCAAGTAATTTATAGGTGATATGAGCTATCAAATTAACCCTAACAAGATGAAGAGAAAACGCATGCATGTTGGACTCTGTGTGACCGTTGAGTCATGAGGATGAACTTTTAACCTACCTGGCTTCCATGGAGTAATGATTGAAGCAAAATAGGGAAAGGGGTTGAGCACCACGCGCGACGAGAAAAGCGGAAGCATGTGGTGGGACGAGTAAAAGTACCAATTAAGTAGAGAACATACCAGAAAAAGAAATTTACAGCCACACAGGTTGCACACGTGGCAGAACATGTGGCTGGTTGGGGTCCGCTTTTCAAGACGATATTGACCACAGAAACCAATCCTATCATAAAAAAGTGAGTAAGTGACTCTGCCCCCACTCAAATCTAAATCTCCGGCCTCCCGAAACGAATCTGATTCGGGCTCGTGTCATTATTCCATTATTATTTTATTGTCTATTCTATATTTCAAATTAATTTCACGATTTTAATCAATTTAAATTCAAACGTTGCTGTACATTCGATAAGCTAAAAAAATAATTTCGATTTCAAAATAAGACAATTCAAATTTGTGTTGAGACTCTCGCTAATAGTTACATGTTAGAATTTATACTTCGTGTTGAGACTTTCGTTAGTATCTCGAGATGTTCTGATGCCACTGATCGCAAATAAAAAGTTATCCTCAATATATTTTGAAGTTTTATTAATGACTTAATTTAAATTTGTTGTTTGTTGAATTTATCTAACATTACTAAAATTTTCACCATTTTGTTGAATTCAATGTTAAGATGATTATGTCATTTTTTATTTTTTAGTTTGAACTCTGTGAAAATTTAAGCACGTTCGAGTTAACGATCACTAGACACGTTGGTCTTGTGCTCATTCCAATCAATACTCGATGTTTTTCTTTCATATATGTAATTTTTATGAAAAAAATTGTATTACCGAAATCACAGTCGAAATCATTTTTATATAGGATTAATTTATAATTGCGATATTCTTTAATTTTGAAAATATTAAGTCATTATTATTAGAAACAGAAAATTTTATAAGCGTTTACGTTGAGGTATTTATTATTTCTTCACATGTCTAAAAATAATTTTCAAGTTACAATTTTTAATAAAAAAATTAAATTGGGAAAAAGTGATATAGAGGAGGAATCAGGGCCTCACATTTGAGTTCAAATTTCCAAGGCCAGCTACTTTCTCTGAAGCTCCAGCTGCTTCCCGGAACCAACGTGGCAGACGCATGGCCGTTGTCTCCATTCGCCCAGGGGCAAAGTCGGAAATCCATACCCTTCACCCTCCCTCGTCCCCTATAAATAAGCCCCCTTATCCCTCATTTTAACAAAACCTAAACACAACAGCCTCCTCCTCTCTTTGATCGGAAGATTTCTAGGGTTTGCGAAATTGCAATTTCGAATCGAAATCTAAAGAGTTTCGTTCTCAATTTCCAATCTAAGAGTTTCTCCGGAGGTCCAACCCCATCGTTTTCTGGCCGTCAAAACCAAATTTCATATCAGTAAGCACCATCATTCTTGTTTCCCCTAAATTGTTAAATTTGATGCAAGCTTTACTGTTTAATTGTGTGTATTAGGTTGAGAATAATATGTTATATTGATCTTGTTAGCGATTTGAGTATTATTGATCCATGTGTGGAATTTTGGGGATCAGATTGTGTTGAATTTGAGATTAGGGGTTTGAATTTCGATAAAGGTTGTGTCTTTCGCATATATTGATTAGAATGTGTCTTGATTCTGTTGAAGATTGATTTCTGATTATTGTGTTTTGTGTGCGATCAAGCAGAACTGAATGTTCTAATGGAGTCTAAAGGTGGGAAAAAGTCTAGCAGTAGTAAATCCTTATTTTACGAAGCACCTCTCGGATACAGCATCGAAGACATTCGACCTAACGGTGGCATTAAGAAGTTCAGATCTGCTGCTTACTCCAACGTAAGTCTTGGCTTTAACTTTATGCTTTCAATGCTATTGTATGTTCTATATGTCAATTGGTTTCGGATGTGAATTGTTGGATTGGATCGGTGTACATACAGATTTCAAGTATTGTTCTTTCGTTTTGTGCAGTGCGCTCGCAAGCCATCCTGATATTCCCCAATTTGCAACCTGACCACTTGACGTGGTTTCATTGATAGCTTTAGTTTGTTTTCTTTTGTTTATGTTTGCTTCGACCGGCGTCTTCCTCTTTTTCTCTCTTCGCGACTGCAATCTCTTCTCAACTGTGTTCTGTTTGCATCTGTGATCTTCTTTGGACTATAATCATTCCTTTTAGCCACAATGTCGATGGCGGGTTCTGCAATCGGATTTGAAGGATACGAAAAGAGGCTGGAAATTGCATTCTTTGAACCAAGTGTGTTTCGTGATCCTGAAGGAAGGGGTCTTCGTTCCCTGTCCAAATCCCAGCTGGATGAGTTTCTTGGACAAGCCGAGTGCACTATTGTCTCTTCCCTGTCAAACGATGATGTTGACTCGTATGTTCTTTCGGAGTCGAGCCTCTTCATCTACTCGTACAAGCTCATCATCAAAACTTGTGGGACGACGAAGTTGCTCCTGGCAATCCCACCTATCCTGAAGTTAGCTGAAAGCATTGGTCTCACCGTGAGATCTGTGAGGTACACTCGTGGGAGTTTCATTTTCCCTGGAGCACAATCATTCCCTCATCGAAACTTCTCCGAAGAAGTTTCTACTCTTGACACATACTTTGGGAAGCTCGGGGGAGGCAGCAGAGCTTATATGATGGGTGGGTCTGCCGGACCTCAGAAATGGCATGTGTATTCCGCATCTGCTGAACCAGCGCACTTGGTTGATCCTGTATACACCCTGGAAATGTGCATGACTGGTTTGGACAGGGCCAAGGCTTCTGTTTTCTACAAAACCGAGACAAGCTCAGCAGCTGCAATGACTAACGATTCTGGCATCCGAAAGATCCTCCCAGATTCTGATATTTGTGATTTCGAGTTTGACCCCTGTGGTTATTCGATGAATGCCATTGAAGGAGCGGCGATTTCAACCATTCACGTTACACCAGAAGATGGTTTTAGCTATGCTAGTTTTGAATCCGCAGGATATGACTTGAATGAGTTGAACCTTAACCAGTTGGCTGAGAGGGTTTTGGCTTGTTTCAAACCGAGTGAGTTCTCCATTGCTGTCCATGCTGATGTTGCAGTCAAGTCACTCCAGCAAATTTGTTCATTGGATTTGAAGGGATACTGTCGCGAAGAGAGCAGCCACGAGGAGCTTGGAATGGGTGGTTCCATTGTTCAGTACAGGTTCCTCAAGACTGAGGCCTGTGGTTCTCCCAGATCAACTCTTAAAGGCTGTTGGAAAGAGGAAGATGAGGACTACGAATCCTCTTGAAAGTCAATAACTTAATTGGTCGCCATTTACTATTTCTAAGTATAAATAATTACCTGTCGGACATGATTTGATATTGGTAATGTGTAGAATTTTTCAGTTGTATGTTCTTTTGCTGAAGTGTTTCTATTCTGGATGAGTTGTATTATCTTCTCATCCATGGACCTTTGTATCCAAGACCAAAAGATCTTTATATCTTCAGTTAATACATTCATGGTTATGTTAATTTTGGTTCTGTTCTATATCCTTGGTTTTTTGTGAGTAGATATCCTTGGTTATGAATCATAGAAACTCATGTTTATGTGATTTGTATGTGGCTTATCTATGAGCTTTAACCCCTATTTCTGTCGTATCCACATGGATAACTATAGCCTGTTGTATCTACATGGACGTTAACTTACATGACCAGATATTTGATAGTTTGAGGCTTTCTGGGCCATAAATGATCTGTGATATATTCTATGCTCATGTGTGGTATTGACAATCAAATGGAGCTTGGAGGAGGATTTGTGAAAATAATCGAGAGCATGTCATGCTGTCTAACTTTTGACCAATAGCGGTAAGCGACATGAAATATCCCGTCTATGGTGTAGAATGATTGTGTGAAACTACAACGAAATGGCTTGGGCAGCCTCAACTTTTGACATTGACTACAATATCTGCCTTCAAAATTTGGGAGCCTTGAAAACGAAAGGGAGTTTTGAAAGCTCATTTGTCCAGAGGCCCATAATGCTGTGGACATGGAAGTGGAAGAACACCATTCATTTCCCCTCACATTGCTTGCTTATAAAACCACTTCAACTGCATGTCTGCATACATTCTTCATCAATTTCCCCCTTATTCTAACTGTGATGAACAATATATGCAGATTAAGAAGAAATACAGTAATCTATAAGAACTTTCGCTTTAAGGTTCAGTGATTGCCGTCTAACATGTTATCAATATCATAACTTCACTAAATTGAAATTTTCATCCTCCATTTTGTCCAATTATACGAACCACACTTATTGGCTTTTGATTCTCCAATACGTATAATGATTTGACACTAAAAACTAATCTAAATATTCTTCATGGCTACAAAGATGTCATATAAGGTGAAAGAGTATTGTTGGTTTTCGTCAATTCCTTAGCATGTTGGTTAGTTATTCTTGAACCACAAAAAGGGTTGGGAACATGTAACTCGCTTCCCCAATCCCATTGCTACATATTCTGAAAGAAAAACATAATCCCTCCTTAATCTCCAGAATGAAACCTAATAGCATACATCATATGAGAGTACAATACTAAGTCCTGTATATGGCAATTGCACATTTATCATAACATTGCATCTTCCTGCTCCTAGTCCCCTGAAAGAGGGAGAAGGGGGCCAGCCAACCAGGCAAATCAAGCAACTGCTTTACTCATGTCCATACATGGATCAAATATAAAGATCTAGTTCAGCTGTTTTTCTGGCTTTTGAAAACATTTGATTTACCTCTGGGGCTAGTAATCTTACAGGCTTTAATCAGGACCAGCTGTCTGCTTCAAAAGGCAATTGAAACATTGCAATGAGATATATATATATATATATATATATATATATATATATATATATATATATATATAGGAGGGACCAAAGGGAGAAGAATAATTCAACATTATTCTGCAAGGAAAATGTTAAAAACTAGAGGCATGTCTGTAAATGGTTAAATGTCTTCCCCAATTATTGTATGAGAAAGATAGCTATTGCACAAGGAGATATGGCTTGGCCTATATGGAATTGTTGTAGAAGTCACCAGTCTCTCTGGAACTTCAGGATTGTTGAAGGCCTCAGTTACCTGTTTCATCTGTCATTTCATCATGATGCCTTTGAAGCTTTTGGCTTGTGAGGTCAGGTAAGTTTGTATTTATCCCCCTTTAACTTTACAGAAAGATGATTTACTTTTGGCTTAACATTTTCTTAGGGGAGAAAATCTTAGTTGGGATTGTTTTTAGTGGTCTAATTTTCACTTTTTGTAATGCCCATTGTCTTTATTGTAGATGCTCTTCCATCTATCTCTGTGATCTTTGTTCTAAGCTAAAACCTGTTAAATCAAAATTATTGAGTTTTATGCACTAGCTTTGGACACACAACCAAAGGGAACCAGACAACCTTGCTCAGTTTCTGATGGCCAAACAAAGAGACCCTGATTCCCTGAACTTTGCATTGTTCATTTTTAGACTTAAGAGGCAAAGATTCTCATTCGATCACCCCACTAAAGAAAATCAAAATTGTTTAGAGGACCAACTATATATGGATTCTTAGCATCTTCATTTGAACGAGTGAGAATGCATGAAAGGGGACTTTGATAGTTATATCTTTTCTTCTAATTTCCACCCTTTTCTGGGTGCTATAAGGAATGTAGGACGAGAGTTTTATTTTGGTAGATGGAATATGAGAGAATTGTAAAGTTATGTGCACTACAAAAGGAAAGAAGAGAGAGTTACATGCGTGTGAGGTGCTCCAAGCTTTTGATATATGCATGGCACCATTTGTAACTGAATTTGTTCCATGCATGTTGGCCATTCACAGAAAGTGGGTCGACTCATACTACAACTAGACTGACAATCAACTTCCTCTAAGCAGTTCTTAATCTTCAATTTTGTATGTGGTTCTGTAAGTCAGGCAAGCGAGATCTTACATGTACGTCGTTATGTATGACATAGATTTTCTAATGTAGATTCTACTGACCCACAATATTATCGGGTGCAAATACCCGCTATGCTCTACAACATGAAAAACATTTCATGTCCTTTTGAAATTTGAAATATGATCAAGGGGGTCAAGGCAGGGCATTGATTCATGCATTGAAGGTGCATTACATATATACATGCATGAATGATGAAGAAACAGCCCTATACCCTATGAGAGAATCATCGTACATGGTGGAACTGGAACAGAATAGACTGATCGATATATAAATACATATTCAGAAAATGAGAAAATGAAAAGAGGAAGAAGGTAGGGTACTTATGCGGCTGATCTGAACAGAAATAGACCCAAAACAAAATGATGAATGTGGGGTGATACAGTTTGCTCAAAGCAGTGTCCTCTGAACTCTCTCAAGTCTCAAACCAACCCAACCCAAGTGGTATAACAGAAGAATAATTCCTTACTCATTTTTGGCTCCTTTTAGTGCATAGTGCATATACATCTTGATTAGGGTTTATGGTCAACTTCCTTTAAAACCCACTAGTTTGACTCCCTTTTGAAATTTCCTTGATTACAAATTGGGCAAAGATTCCGCTAAGTATTTTATCAAGGGCATGCAGGGAAGGAAAACAAATTTGAGTGGTTATGGAGCAAGATGACATTGTCAGGAACAGCTAGAGTTGCAGAGAGCCAGAATTTCGATCTTTGTCGATTAAGGTTCACCACCAGCAACTGATCGATCAAACCAATTGATCGAGCTGCTTGCTTCCTGGTTATGGTTGCTGCATGCCTCGGCTTTCTCCATAGTTACTGAAACTTGGTTTGAGATAGAGGACGTACGATTTAGCTGCAGAAGGGCACAGTGTGGTAGTGGATCTGCATGTTCCAATCACGAGGGAGATTAGAGTAGCTAGAAGACATGAAAGGGCCACAGACTAAAGTCAGTGCTTGGGATCCTATTTGAGATGAACAGTTGGATTCATGATTGAGAATTACGTGCAGTTTTTCTTTGAACATTAAAGAAATTTGAGCCATGATCAGCTCCTATATAAACACAAAACAGTTCAGCCTTCATGATCGAAACCCTGTTTTGTGCACAGAACTGGAATTTTTTTTTTTTTGAAGAGGAAAATGGACAGCAGGCCTAAATATTTCATTGATAAACTCAGGTCAGCATGACATCAGAACACCATTACATTAGACAATTACCTCTCACTTATTTAAGTGAGCTTAATAGATGATTAAACTAGATACAAAACAAGATACCAAAGAAACATAAAAACTGGAGCCAAAGCGCTCAATTACGGTACTCCAAGTCTCATGAATCCATCTAGTTGCAGCTAGCTAGCTTCCTCAGTCTGCCAAGCTATCCAAACATGCGACTTAAGCCTCAATCAGTTTGAAATCAGGCCTAATAATCCAATTCCAAATCTGACTTTTGATGGGCTTGAGGCCAGACCCAGGCCCAAACACCCGAGTCCATTTCCAAACCCTAGCAGATTTGCATCATCCCTTGCCGACAATCTCCGATCGCACTAATGGCAACCAAGATGGCTTCGTCACCGGCGTCCCTGCCCTTGCCGACATCATCATCAGATCTTCTAGTTATAGAAGCGTAGCTCTCTTGGATTCAAGTTCAGACTCATTCTCACTAATCGGAGTCCAAACCCATAACCAAATTGGGAGATTCCAATCCTTACTCGCAGCCATGTCTGGCGGCTGCCAAATCTCTTCCTTCGATACAGTGATCGCCGACGTTAGCAGGTAACCCTTCACCTCACATCCATGCTCGGCGGCATTTCGCCCTCCACCTCTATGGTTGTTTGACCACAAAAGGTTAATAAGGTTTGCCTTCACAAGAGGGCTTGATGCCGAGAAGGAACGGCTTAGAGTCGGCGTCAAGCGCCGTTGGAGACCCAGGCCAAGGCGGCGAGGGTTTAGGAAGGATCGGGTGTGGCGACTTGGTACCGGCGTCAATCGCTGTGATTGAGAAACCAAGCCATGACGGCTAGGTTTTGAGAAGAGGAGCACATAGGGTTTTTTTTTATCTGCACATAACTGGATTGAATATGCTTCTCACATATATATATATATATATATATATATATATATATGAAAAAATGGGGACTGTAAGTTGCTGATTGATTGCATTTACAAAACTGCTTGAAATACTCTTCAAAGAAAAAAAAACTGCTTGAAGTATTAATACTTTGACCAGAAAAAGAAGAAGATTAGTTTTGTTATTAATGATTGATCGAAAAGCCTCCTTATTATAGAGCAAAGAAAGAGATTAAATAGGTTTTCATGAGTCGAACTCTTCACTTACAACAATTAGTATGTCGTGAGTAGGACTCACATGAATAGAACTTGGGTGACAAGCCTTTGTCACCTCTAGGTGACCAACATCAATAAGAAGATGCCACTTGACATATTTTTTAGACTTGCCTAGAAAAAAGGAAGCTTGCAATTGTTAACGGAGAATTAAACGGATGTTTTTTGTCAAAGAGAATTTGGGTGAACTTAGGTGATCAGCCCAATGGATTTCCTTGGGATAGAATTTGGGTAAACTTGCAAATATGAGAATTGAGAAAGACATGAGGAGGAGGACGAGAAGCAGATCGGTGAACGCAAGGGTTTGATGACGAATTTGGGAAATGAGAGTTTGTCTCCACAAAAGTGAGGATTTGACTGTGAGAAATTTGGGGAAAGAGAGTTAGATTCCGCTTAATCTCTCCGTTAGCGAAATCAAGCTTTATTTTTTTAAGATAAGTCTAAAAAATGACAAGTGTCCTCTTTTTATTGGTGTTGGTCACCTAGAGGTGATAAGAGATTGTCACCCAAGTTCTATTCGACTCACATAATCCTTCTTATCTGAAGAGACTAATGCCACGATGACTAAATGATATGTATGGGTTCTAATATGTTTGGTAATGTATCATTTTTTTTTATATACGATCTGTATGTGTTCTCTAACCTTATCAAGAAGCTCAAATCCAGCTATAATTGGTCACGTTTTAGCTTGATTTCTTTATTTTCTTGCATTATTTGTCTTTTAATTTTAACCATATATGATTCAATCATCCCAGAATGTTTGTTGTTATGATGAATCTCTTCATCAGTTGATCAAATATGAGATTTACAGCATCTTAAGATTGATCATGATGAAAGCAACAGAGCAATTCCTCCCGGTCCAAAGCAACGTTTGAACATGAATCAAGTCAGCGGCACTATAGGACCAGACTGCACGTGCATCTATGTGCCCCTCGTATCATTACTGTTCGCAGCATATTTTCTTCTCTAGTAGCTAGCATCATCGTGACCCCATAATTATTCCAGTTTCATATAGTTTACTAGCTGCACACGTAAATCACTGTTTGCTCTTAGTGGGTTTTTCTCGGTGAGGAGGTAAGTCTTTCTCTTTTACCATCAAGAAGCTCGGTTTTTCCGTTACTGTTTACCTCATATGAAAAGAGAGAAATAATTAATAATCGTATATTTAAGAATGAAAGATGTACTCATTCTGTGGTTCTCAAGAATATTATTTCCATGATTAGATGCAGGCTCATTTCTATCAAGTTTAAGTCATCCATTATTAATAGATATATTGCTGGAAAGTGGAGCTTAGATGCCTCTTAATTCTTTCATACTTCGTTCATTTTTAGGTTTTGTTTTGCTTTCCTTTGGTTAGCTTATTTTCAGTTGTTCTGAAGCTTCATTGCATTTGACTTCGATTGTACTGGGCTTGCTCTCCCCTTTTTAGTTTAATATACTCGTTTATTTACCCCAAAAAAAAAATCCTATGGTTCTTCTTGTATCAAAATTCTTCAGAATCTGAAGTCATTAGATTAGTGTTTTTTTTTTTTTTTTTTTTTTTTTTAGAGTATTAACGACGGTATCTTCAAAGGCTGTCCAGGCCCAGAGACTAATCCGCGTCGAGAGATATTGTCAGAACACTTTCTCCTTTCTGGTCATCAAGAATAAATTAGGATTTAACTTCAATTAACGTCGGCTGAGATTCGAACCTAGGTATGGGGGTTCCACACCTAGGCTCTTATCATGCATTACCTCATCCGCTCTTATTTCTTGAGTTCGAACTTAAAATCTAAAAATTCCATACTACTAATTTACCTATTAATTCTAACAAAGCAAGAGAGAAAGAGAAAGGGAGCAGCTTTTGCTTTTAAAAGTTGCTGCTTTTCATTGTTTATTTCATGGACTGTCTCTTGATTTATGAGACAGTGATCGAGTGTGTTATCACTTTCTTTTTTCTTTGCTTGAATTCGAAATTCTTTCGCCATTAGCTAAATATATGCTCTTAATCTTCTCTTAATTTCGTGTGAATGTTGAAGTGTTGGACGATCACACAAGTTTTACGTGTTTCAATTACTGTTGGAATCTTTCGTGCATATATAAAACTTATGTCGTGCATATATAAAACTTATGAGTAGCAGGTCGAAGTTTGTGAGTTACGACTCGGTACATCCGGTAAGATCTAAATTCGAACATTCATTTCTTGTTTAAACATTAAACAAAAAATTGACTTCATCTGCGGTTGTAGTGACTCGAATCTATATGGTGGAATTCGAGAATCAAATAAAATGGCCAAACTTAATGGAATGTTAGATTCCCAGGAGCCACTATGGAAGGTTTAGCCTACTGTACAGATTACTCTCTCTCTCACTGACAGCAAAATGATGCTATTTGACTGCACAGTATATTTTGATTAACAGGCTAAGTTGCCCTAATCATAGCTTTTACAGTGCTTAACAGGTAATCCTTCACTTGCTTTACATTTTATAATGAGGGAATAACAGTACATGAAAATAATTTTCCAAAAGCACGTACCTTTTGTTTAACCCGATACATGATTGAAGGAATTTTCTTTTGCAGTTATCCAGACATGGTTAGTAGTGTTGCTCCTCAGCTTTTATATATTCATTTGCTGCTTTTTCTTTGCTGAAACCAGTAGTACTGGCAGAGCATGCTTACTTCTCTTTAGTCTTTTACTATCTCTATACAATACAACCATCTGCTTCTTTGGCTCTTGCCTCTGACACTAGGCCTTGACTTGGTGAGTCAGTGCATTTCTGGTTTTGGAGCTTTCCCGGTTGCAGATTTCTTGTGTTGAAGCTTTCAAACTACTCAAACCAGCTCCATAAGCTTTATCTCACATCTGGGTGCCTGTTCTTTAAGACCTTAAACTCAATGGAAATCAGGAAGCAAGGTGAAGCTTTGTGCTTTGCGACTCTTTTGTGCTTGTGGACTTGTGCAAGTGGCTCCCTTACAGCCAAAGGTGTCAACATGGAAGGTAATTGATCAAGTTCTGCAAATTCTTTGTGTTTTTGAGTAATTGAGTAGTGTATGATAGTTTTGAGTGATTTTTTCAGTGATAGCATTGGGGAGCATTAAGGATTCACTAGTTGATCCTCGCGGCGTTCTTCACAATTGGGATGAAACTTCTGTGGATCCCTGCAGCTGGAATATGGTCACTTGCTCTGATGGTTTAGTCACTGCCCTGTAAGTGGTACTGTGTTTGTATTTTCAAATGACTTGGTGAGAAATTCCAAAATGCAGCATGCATGAAAAACTAGTATTTAAGTAGCTGCAATGGTTTCTATGCAGAGGAACTCCAAGTCAAAATTTATCAGGCACTTTGTCACCAAGCATAGCCAACTTGACAAACCTCCTGTTTGTGTGAGTAAATATGGTACTTCAATATCAAAGTTTACTAAAAAGAGTGTGTTCTTGTTCTTGGTTTTTTATTCTTTTTATCTTTTATACCTTTGGCAGGACATTTCAGGATAACAGTATAACAGGATCAATCCCAACTGAGCTTGGGAGGCTTCAGAAGCTTAAAACACTTGATCTGTCTAACAATTTATTCAGTGGTCAAATTCCCACAGCTCTATCCCACCTGAAAGGCCTCCAATATTTGTGAGTTCATTTTTCAGAAACTGCTGAACTCAATTATTTACTGTCCAAGTAAAGAAACATGGTCATGAATCTTAATTCTGTTGCAAGCAGGAGGCTAAACAATAACAGTCTCACTGGAGCAATTCCTTCTTCGTTTGCCAACATGACCCAGCTGGCCTTTCTGTAATTATCTTCAAACTTCTTGTTTTTAATTTCAGTTTGTGTTAGTTCTTGTTGGGAAATATCTTAATAAGGTTGGATTTACATAATGGTGCAGGGACATGTCTTACAATAATTTAAGTGGTCCAGTACCCAGGTTTCCTGCTAGAGCATTCAAGTGAGCCATTTTAAAGTTGCTTTTGCCTCCAAAAGTGTTTCCCTCCTTAATTCAGAAGATGAAAACTTGTCACTCATTTATCTAGTTTTTGAATTGACACAGTATAGTGGGAAACCATCAGATTTGCGCCGCTGGAATGGAGCAAGACTGCTTTGGAACAACGCCTATGCCGCTATCTTTTCCCTTGAATAGTTCACAAAGTACTGATGGTTCCTTCTTGTTTGATTCAAATTTTGAAGTTCTGTTCTTAAAGTTGTATTCTGTTTCTTTCTTAAAATAGTAGAAACTTGCTTTACTTTAGCTTCATGTTAATGATCATTTTTCTGAAATTTCAAAATCCACCTTTTCAAGTTGTTCTCTTGAAAAATGTTATTTTCCTAAGGAAAAAAATTCTTGCAAACACCGTAAATTGCTTTTCTTAATGTTTCTGAAGGTTCTCAACCTGCTGGGAGACCTAAGAACCACAAGATTGCCTTAGCCTTTGCATCAAGCCTGGGCTGCATCTGTCTTCTAATTATTGGTTTTGGTTTCCTTCTTTGGTGGAGGCAAAAGCACAACCAGCAGATATTCTTAGACGTTAACGGTTAGTATTTAAAGTAAATTGAATTCATTCAGATGTAGTCAAGTAGTCTGGCGAAAGCTGTCTTCACTAATACCAATTGAAATTTCAGAATCACACCATGAACAAGTTTGCCTCGGAAACTTGAAGTCATTTCACTTCAGAGAACTTCAGTCTGCAACACACAACTTCAGCAGCAAAAACTTGGTTGGCAAGGGTGGTTTTGGAAATGTCTACAAAGGATATCTCCATGATGGAACTGTGATAGCTGTCAAAAGGCTCAAGGACGCTAATGCCATAGGAGGCGAAATCCAATTTCAGACAGAAGTTGAGATGATCAGCCTAGCAGTGCATCGCAACCTCCTCCGCCTTTATGGATTTTGCATGACAGCCAAAGAGAGGCTCCTGGTTTACCCCTACATGTCTAATGGAAGTGTGGCTTCACGTCTTAAATGTAAAGTATCATTTCTCCATCCAATTGCAAATTTTACATTAGTCACGGGTCACTACTTTGTTATAATCTGTTTGTCTTTAGAATGAACACAAACTTTGGTAAACTTGCAGCCAAACCAGCCTTGGATTGGGGTACAAGGAAGAGGATTGCAATTGGAGCAGCAAGGGGACTTCTGTACTTGCATGAGCAGTGTGATCCCAAGATCATTCATAGGGATGTGAAGGCTGCAAATATACTGCTTGATGATTACTATGAGGCTGTGGTGGGAGATTTTGGGCTAGCAAAGCTTTTGGATCACCATGAATCACACATTACAACAGCGGTGAGGGGCACCGTGGGGCACATAGCACCGGAGTATCTCTCAACTGGCCAGTCCTCGGAGAAAACTGATGTTTTTGGATTTGGGATCCTGATACTTGAACTGATATCTGGCCAAAGAGCTTTGGAATTTGGCAAAGCAGCAAACCAGAAAGGAGCTATACTTGACTGGGTGTGCTAATGAGTTCTTCAGCTGATTATTAAGCTATTATGCTTTAGTTGATGCACTTGGCTAATGCATATATTTTTACTGCAGGTGAAGAAAATTCAACAGGAAAAGAAGTTTGATATGCTGGTGGACAAGGAACTGAAGAATGACTATGATACCATTGAGCTTGAAGAAATGATTCAAGTGGCTCTCTTATGCACTCAAAATCTTCCTGGTCAGAGACCAAAGATGTCTGAAGTGGTACGAATGCTCGAAGGAGATGGACTCGCAGAGAAATGGGAAGCTTCTCAAAGAGCTGAATCAAACAGGTGCAGAACCAACAATGATTTTTCGTCTTCTGAGCGCTACTCTGATCTCACTGATGACTCTTCATTACTTGCACAAGCAATGGAGCTGTCTGGACCAAGGTAATAAAACAAGCCTCAAAGTAGAGGAACTTCGGAAATGCAAAGGCAAAGGACATGATACAAGTAGATACCATGAACATGAGTCGATCAACATTGAGTTTGTTGTATTGTTGTATATTAGCATCATCATCATCATCATCATCATCATATTGAAGCTCAAAAGAGTTGTGTTAAATTTCGACTGTACAGAATCTGATATGAGAAATCTGACATGTAGATTTGAGTGTGTTACATGCGCTTTCGATTATTCTCGAGTGAAAAAGTATATCCTGAGACTTTCCGGTTTGAGGTCTTCAGATTGTAAGAATAATGTTCTGGGATTGAATTTTGTCTGTCTTGATAAATTTCAATGGCAGTATAGAATTTTTGGATCAGGGACCTGCTTCATAATTGGATTAGGAATGTACTATCTTTTCAAATTAATGGTCATATTTCTGCAAAAAGATGAATAATCAAATAAAAATTCAATGGCATTTGTTGGATTCCTCAAGAGGTTCATTCTTCAGATATCAAAGGCACAACAGAAATAACTTTCATGTATTCTTTTGTTCCTGCGTATATACTGGTCACATTGAAACCAGTAGAACAAAACGAAACTGTCTGCCATGGTCCTAAATCTCAACTATCATGGAACATGTGATTGTCTAAAGTCTAAACCTCATCAACACATTGTCATTTCTCAGAAGATACAACAGATACCAGCTCTGTCGAACAATATCAGACACAGTACTTAATCTTGGATGAATACAATTCCAGCTTTAGGAGATGCCCTTGTAAAACTCAGCAACTCAGTGACTATTATCAAACGTGCCTCCATAGTAACAAACACACAAGGCATGATACTCATGACCTCAAGCACAGGTGATTTTCTCAACAGAAATTTGATGAATTCCATCTCATGTGGCAATCCAGATATATCTGTCATCTTCACGACTTTAAGTTTGTGGAATGTGCAGTCCGAAGGGCCTTCTTTCTCCCAGAAGTCCAAATCGGGTGATTCCATTGATGTTAAAGAGGATCCCTATGTTTGGCAGTAATCTTAACTATTAACTGAAGGGTAAAGCTGAAAACTAGAATAACTATGAGTAAGGAAATGTTAAAACGAAGGATAACATATTAGCAATAACTTACCGAGAGTTGAAGTTCCTTTAAATTAGGAGAGCTTGTAATCAAGCGAAGAACAACTAGTATCTCTTTCATATCTTCAAAACTCACTTGATATAATTCAATAATCTTTAGGTGGTTATATGTAATTGGAAGAACTCCTGGGTCTTTACCTATACTCAAATACTTGAAACAAAGAAAGTAAACGCAGAAATAAGAAGAGTATCGCTCTTGTGAAACATAAATACAGCTATGGTACCTACGCTTAAATATGAAATGCAAGTATGAACAAAGAAACAAAAGCATCTAGTGCTTTTACCTTAGTAAAGTAGATATGCCCAACAAGCCTCTCAAGGCGTGGTATGCCACCAAGAAACTTGATAAACTTGCAATTTGAACTATGCTCAGGGTTCTCTCCGTTTTCATCAGTCATGTACAAAGCAACAGATAGATCAACCAAAAGCGGAGTATTTTCAAGAGATATGTCCTTAAACTCACCTTCAAGACATAAGTACTTGAGATTTGGAGCACAGATATTTAAAGCTAGGCTATCAAAGTATGATAACGACAGAGTCTCAAGTAGCGGGCAACTAGAAATAAGACTTTCAATTGCCTCAGGAGCAACCAAAACTTGATGAAGATTGAGGCTCTTCAAACATGGAAATCCTTTAAAACAAGGAGGTGGATCCAACTCACAGCGAAATAGGTCCAGACGGGTCAGCTTTTCACAATGAAAAAGACACCAGGGCACCCGAAACCACTCGCCATCTTCTCCCAACTCAAGAACCACTTCTTTGATGCCATTCCTCGAAAGGAAAAGTATCCATTGATCTATATCCGGGCAGCTCTGCAAGATCGAAGTACACACCTGGAATTTGTGAATAGGGCCTTGGTGAAGAAAGAGAGCTCGAGTTATAAAATTGACAAGGCTTTTTTCAACAGCTACTTGGTCACCGGATTGAGCAACACATTTCTCGTCGAATACAAGATGAGTCAGTGTAGTCCATTTGTATCTCCATTTCCTTGACAAGCAGCTAGTTCTTACAGCATCTCCTATCGGCAAATACGTGAGAATGCTCTCTATAATGCTCTGAGGCAGATTGCTTATCAAATCAAGATCCGGTTTATCCCCCATTTGCATACTCCAACTAAACTGCTACAAAGAAAACGAGCACCTTTAGAATTTCTTTCAGTAAACTAAAATACAATTATACATTCATCAACTCCAAAAAAATCACAAATTCTGGGGAGAAAACATAATTTTCACCATCAGGGTCTGAAACAAAAACAATTCTGACATCAAGTTATAGTCTCTGTTCCAATTTTTAGTGAATGCAATACACAAAAGCCTTCAAACTTGTTTCCTTTACATTTCTGTATATAACACACTTCAAATGTTCACTGACATTTATCTTTCTCTTAATCAAACCATGTTCCTCAATCAAAACCCTTATAAAATTCCATTATATCAAAGCAAACCCAAATGATCAAATAATACCAGATCTTTGAGAAATGAAAGAATGGAAGCAAAATATAAGACTGAAACCCTTACCTTAACGAGATTCCGGGTTTTCTGTCTTCTCCAGAATGTAAAATCTACCTTAATACTTCCTCTGTGTCAGGACTGAACAGGTGTTCGCGGCGGTCGGTCAAGTTCGGTGCGGCGGTTGGAGACAAAACTCAGTTTAACACCTTCTGGTCGGGACATTATACAAATACATAAAAAAATATTAAAAGTTTATAGCCAAAGTGGGCCTAAGCGGGCTAGGCGGAATGGGCCTAGGTAGGCTGGACGGGTCCATCTTTAATTTTAATTCTTTAAAGTGAAATGACTTTCATACCCCTCAACATCACTGTTATGTTCTGAAAGTCTAGGAAGCTCTAGAACCCAGAACCCACTTTGATTGCTTTAAAAAGTGACACTGTTTATGAATCAAATGGTGATACAATTCGATGACAGATTGATTTCATGGAGTTGGCAACGTTGACTGAAAAAGAGATGAGATTGCTTGGGAGAGAAGTCTTCTTAACTCTGGAATTGATCCTCCTTTTGTTAAAACTAGCAATTGAATGGAAAAACCATGAACTAATGCAAGTATCCCACAAAATTTCAAAATTGCTACGTCACCCTTCGTTCATAAACTCTCAAAGAAGCTCTCTAGCTCATATTTGCTTCCGCTATCTCTATCTGTTAACTGTGTTTTCCCGGGCAAGAAGGGTAAGGGTAGTACTGCATTAAAACTCAGGTGGGAGAAGTCTATCAGTCTGTTAAGTTTTCAAGTCAAATCAGCTTCGGTTTGAGACGCCCTTGTATATGATGACTCCTAAAATGCCAACAGCAAGCGTTACTGCAAGAGGAACTGTCAAGGGTTCAAAACGACCATCTGTGCCTTTACTGCTGTTTGTTCTTGGCAGTCGATTTCTCTCTCCCATGCTTTCCCGGAGGAGATTGTTGAGATTGTCTAACTGATGCATGATCTGACGTTGTCCCCTTGTAATATTTGATATCTGACAAAACAGAAGATTAGCAAACCAGTCGAGAGCAACAAAGTCATTACTTGACGTTTGTGTTACTTGTATGTATGGTGATAATATTCCTCACAAGCATTCCCTTGCAAATTTTAATAGAGTAACTGAGGTAGGTCAAATTATAATACCTCTTCCAGTACTGGAGACTCCTTAGCCAGCTGGGCAAAAGACGAGGAATTAGGCATTATAGATCCATTGCCTAAGCCAGAGATGAAATAAGAAGTGGGAGCGGAGCCATTGCAGGTTTCAGCTTGAAGAGCCAGGTTTTGTTGGCTAGAACTTTTCTTCACAGTCAACTTGGAATTCAGCTCTTCAATTCGGTTCGTAAACTCATCCATTCTATCATTCAGCGAGGAAATATGTTCTGATAGCTGAGTAATGACTCCCTGCCACAATAGGGGGAAACGGAGAAATAGGACAAATTGGTAAGTGATCACATTAACAAGAGGTGGCTCCAATGCCGAAAGCACAAATAATGACCATTAAGGCCCACTCTAGTACCTGGCTTGCTAGTGTTGCTTGTGATTCTGAATTTCTGTCATCAAACCTTTGACCATTAGAATATCCAGTGAGCCGGGATGTACTTTTGTCTCTTTGGTTTGTATATGACCGTGACATTCCACTGTCCATAACAGACTCAGGTCTCAGTTTTGGGCAGAAATTAAAATAAGCAGAAACAGAAAAACTTGCATGTTATAAACAAGAATGATGTCTTTCTGAATATAGAGACCCAATGCTTTGCTATAGAAGTGGAGATTTTTTTCAACGAAGTACTGGAATCTATTTCATGACAGGAAGATTGCTGATTGTTTAGTTAAGTTAAGGGGAGAAAGAACCAAAAAATCTGTATTGACATGCCAAAGCATCCATCTCCTGTGAAGCAAATAAAACCTGAAATTCCATTTAACACATTGATACACTATCACTTTCAAGATGCTGGACTGACGCTTATGTTGCCTACTCAAACAATGTCTTCTGACCATAAAGTAGTAAAAACACAATGCAGTTCTAACCAGATAGATAGATAAATTTCAGAAACACCCCAAACGTCCCAACCCACCCCTAAATTTCAATATACAAAAAAGTATAGGTGGATTGAAAATCAAACCTCTTGAGATGCCTATTTCTCATGACAGCTGCAGATACTCTAGAAAGTGCGTCTCTGGGGCTCAAAACAAGATCTTCATCTAGGCTAAGCTTTGTTTTCAAATCATCTGGCAAGGCCTGAGAGATGATCGGAAGAGGGAAAAGAAAGAGAAATAAGGCAAGCTATGCTTTGGACCACCATCATATCATCCCAGATAGTAAAAAAAAGATGTAGAATTCCTACCATGACCTCATTCACGAGCTTTTCCAGTTGAATTTGTTCAATGTAGGTACGAGGGATGTATGAACCTTCCAAGCCAAGCTGCTCTGCAACACATCTTACAACTACTCGATCCTTTCCTTGCACCTTTTACCGAAAACGCATAAAATTCAATTCATAATAGATATAAGAAACAACAAATGAAATTAGAAAATATGAACCAGAAGGTTTATGATTTATCAAAGCCATCAGATAAGGGGCCTATCCATAGAGGCAACATCTTATTCCAGTCTCACTAGAATAATAATCCATAGACCCACTCTAACACTAAAATTTAATCAAGCAAAAATTGAGCATACTGAATGTTACAGAATACCTGTTAGATATCCTATTAACATGCATTCATGTTAGAACTTTTTCATTCTTCTTTATTTACTTTTTATACAGATGTTACTATGCAGAAGTATTATCAGCATGACCAGCAAAAGAAAATTGGAATATATCACAAGGCATGACCATCTAGTAAGCCCCTCATTAGGAACAACATCAGTTTTGGTTTTCGATTCTCATATCTCTCCCTCCTTTCTCCCATATGCTTCTTCTCTCTGATTAAGATTAACCGGCCCTAATTATGTATTAGTGCAATTAAGAGAAATATTACGAGCAAGTATAGAGCATCCAATCATAAAGTGGTATCCAGATATTAGAACATAAAAAAGAAACAGCAAACCTGAATATATCGACGATTTAGTTGCTCTAGCCAATCAATTTTTACGCAGACACCATCATTGGAGAATACATGACTGCTTCTCTTAAGAATAGTTGCAATTGTGTATCCCAGAGCCATTAGTCCACCAAGAAGACGCACACTGACTTCAAAAGTTATTCTTGGTGATATAACAAATGGATTATCCGTCACCCACTCCTGAAATATGCAGTACACTGTCTAATCACGTATATGAAAATAAATCACTTTTGGCTATGTAACTCTCTTATAATTGAAACTAGATATAATTTTGACCTCAGTAAGTCCTTCACAACCTTTCTCATCTCACACAAAACACAAAAATTGAGCTTTGAAAAGCAAACCTCAAACATGAGACTATATTTCCCATCTTTATCCCGCATCCTCAAATATGATTGGCAAGATTCTGGATCTTCACCAGGTGGTAGAAGGTATATATCATAGGTCTCTTCCTTGGCTTCTGTATGCTCTTCAGTAAAGACTGCCTTTATTTGATCCACCGACAAGGGCTTTGCTGACTACAACATACAGTGCACTCAATTTTTAGTGAAGACGCAGGTATAAGAACTTCAGGTTAGCAATCAACACCAACACCAGTAAATTTACTAGAAGGAATGGAGATCAACCTTTAAAATGTAAGTGGGACTTTGAAATCCAGTAAATGGATTGAACTTGTTGATAATTTTTATATGAGCAGTTTCAAGATCTGGCTCGATAAAGGCCTTGTACATTGGGTATACCTGTACATGTGAAAGAAATTCAGAGCTTCTGGAAAAGCAACAATTTGTCAAGTGCTTAATCGTAAAGGAGGGAAGAAGAAAAGTACGGTTTCAGATATTTGATGAATTATTTCTTCTGGTTGTTGGCCAGCTCGCTGTATGTCCCGTAAAACCCTTTTGACAAGGTCAAAGTGAACACCCCCTGTGACAGATACTCGTAGATCCAGTAAAGGTCGCAACTTTTCACTCAAAGCATAGATGCCCTCAATGATCACAATACGGGAACTTGGGACTTCAACTGTCCTGTCACCGGTACATTCTTTAACATAAGATTTCAGCCAGATCAAATAATAGGAAAAGTTGTAGAAAACACAATCTCTATCAATAAATAGTTTCGTAAGGCACTGTTCCACCCAGGAAGCATTCTCTTAAGTATCAAAAATAACAATCAGAGAGAGAGAGGGGTGGTTGGAATGATTTTGAGAGGAAAGGTCAACATTATTGTTCATTATGGTGCTTAATCCTTCAATGACAAAAGACAATTATGATTTCAATAAAATCAAGCTCAGATGTATTCACTATTCACTACACTCAAATTTTTTCAGAAGTAAAAATCCATATTCAAGATGCCTAGGATATGATAAGCTTTCTCAACCTGTAACCTGTGCGGGAACTGGACTTGAAGTCATAAACTGGCACCTCAACCGCTTTCCCTGCTCTCAAGTCACTGACATTCTGGAGCAATGTGTCGTAGTCTGTCAAACGTGGATCTGCACAGAAAAACATAAAATGAATGGAAAAGAATTATTGTATTGTCTCACTACTTGAAAATGCCTACTCTCATGGATGGCACATAAACCTGAACCATATATATAAGTTCTGCTGCAAATTACATATGGAAGGATCTAAAAAGAATTTCATGTCATTTTCAATTTCAAAGTACATGAACAACAATCTAAAAATAATTGTCATCTTCAATTACAAGGTACATGAACAATGATCCGAGAGAGTTGATTAATGTTTAGAGCAATATATACTGTAATCATGCATCCAGGCATGCAAATGCAATTCCTACATAGTTCTAATATGATTGTATGAAAAATAATCCCTAGGAAACTTTATGCAAGAACAACTCTTTTATTTTTCTTCCTGATAAGAAAGAATCTACAAAGCTTCATAACCTGAGAGAAGTAGCTGAGCAACTGACTTACCATCAAAGTTTCCATCAACAATTCGACTAGCGTCATTGTAGTTGTCCATGGATATGACTGCAACACTGGGCATGAAGTTGAGTATCTTTTCAGTAAACACAGATTTTCCAGCCCCAGAAGGACCCGCCACTCCTACCAATATTATTCCATCATTTTTTTGGGCTAGTAACTGACATGCACGGATTACAATAAAGAAACCCTTCTCGAATGACAAAGGATTTTGGATTGGTGCAATCTCATAATGATTGGAATCCTTCCTCTTAACCAATCGGACTTGATCTTTTAAAAGGCCTGACCGTTTTTGATGTGAATCAGCACCAGACATATCTTGAGCCATTAATATACTGACTCCCTCTGAGGAGAACAAAACAGCAAAAACATGGAGTGAGACAACTAAAGAGTACATATGAAAGCTCACAATTGAAGGCAGGGGAAGGACTAAATACTGCTTGCAATAAATGCAATGGCGCAATTCTAGCTACTTAAAGATAAAGACATACAACATTCATGTATGCATGCACACCCCTGACCAGACACATCAAGGATGCTGCTTGTCTTGCAATTGATGAAAGTTTAAGAAATTAAATTACGGCATCCAAACGTTAAGGAACTGCCATTTAAGTAATACCGAAATACGACTGCAAAATCAACGGACATTTTTCCACAACTAGACGATTTACAGCACTGCTGATAACTACTCGAGATAATAGCTTTACAAAATAACGAAAATTCGCAATCACCTTCTGAAAGGACTCCAAATATATGGAATGCCTCGGATGCTTAAAGCATCGAATGGTACAGGCAAACCTCTACCTCTACCTCATACTTTCTGACGCTACCAATTTTCTTTTCACTAAATACACAACAAAATCATCAATAGGCTATGATCATAGTTAACACTACTTCAGTTAGTGTCAGCATCAACTACGATAATTCTTATTGCAGAAGAATTGCAGCGTATAACTAAAACCCACGATGTAAAAAGAAAAGAAGAAAAAATCTCACCATACCAAAGACTGTTCATTTGTAAGATAGAACCCATATGATAACTAGTCTCCCATTAGTCCCCTAATACTCAGATACACCCACATGCTAGAACTAAGTTGTGCTAAACAAAACTGACACATTCTTGACCAAAAGCTTCCCAAAGAAGCTGTACACCCTGATGAAAAAAGTTCTTGTTTTTAATCTTTAGCACCCCAAACACAAACTAAGACCATAAACATCAAAGCAAACACCTTTCTACACTCCCCTTACAAATTCTTGATCCAAACATTGTTCTTTATCACAAAAGCTTGAATTAATCACCACCCAGATATCAAAACCACAAACAAAACACACCCAGAAACCAAAATCAACACAAGAACACACCAACACAATCCAAATTCCACACACCAGGCTCAAAAGCTCTGTTCTTGAGCCCAGTTTGGATCTAAAAACGAGTGCTTTCCAGAAAAACAGGAATCACATAGAGAAAAAGTAAAGATTACCTAGAAATCAAAATGCCAAAACAACCAATACCCAAGTGTGCAGAGTACAAATTCTAAATATGAAAACCGAACCAATGTGTGAGGTTGTGTAAACTCACCAGTTTATGCGGCAATGAGTCGAAGTGAGAGTTTAGCAAACACAATGATGACTCACAAGCTTGACATCATATTAAGGTTTTGGTTTTCCCAATACAACACTATTAAATGTTTTCCCTTCCTGCAAAGAAACAGGCTCTCAGCTTTTTCTTTTTTTTTGGGGAAGATTTTTTGGGAAGTGGGAATTCTAGAGAATCTGCAAACTATCGAAAGAGAGAAGTGAGCAGTCTGAGAAGAGAGAGATAGTAGAAGAAGAGAGGGTATTAAATAGTATATTTTTTTCGTTTTGAGTATTTGCAATTAATTACAATTTAATTCTGAGACCTTCTTCCCCTTTAATTGTTGTTAAGAATTAAATTTCTCCAAACGTCAGAGGTGAAAAGTTTAGTGTTTTAGATGAAGGGAACCACACTGGTGGTCAGAGTCAAAAACTTGTGTGGTACTCTAGGAGATTTTAGTTTTAGTTTTATTTCTCTAATGAATGTATTAGTTGAGTGGGTGGAGCACAAATCACCCGTCAAGTTACGCAGAAATTCGTTATGTAAATTTTTTCTTGATTAATCAAACCAATAAGAATGAAAAAGTGTCGATGTGTATATCATTTCGTAACTATTAATATTCATGAACTAAAAGAGATAGAAAACACGCAATGATACATAATGAGAACTTGATTTTTGAGTATTTAAAGTTCATGTGTTACTGAATTGTGGCATGTATGGAACCACAAAAAAAACTCATATCCATAGTTGGCTAGCTACTTCCCAAAGCTAGAAGCGAAATCCCCAAACAAGTTGTATTTGTCAGATTTATACATATCCCGGAAGGAATGAGTGCCAGTCTAATAATAGCACATTCTCATATAATGTGGACATTGCATTATATATGGTCGTTCAAGTTTTTGCCAACTTTGGTGTATTTGCCTCGCAAGTTCCATGAAAGAAGTATGAATGGGAACAAGAACATGTTAAACAAAGAGCATGTGTGTCGTACTAGTGAAGCAACCTTATAGTAGATATTACTAAAATCAGTTACACGTATATTGATTTTAGCTTAATATCACAAGATGATCACTCAATTTTCATGAAACTGACAGATAAAAAAAACCATTTATTCAAAGAAAATTCGATGAAAATGACTGATAAAGCGGCTTGGTCGAATCCAAAAGACTTCCCTCAGTCGTTTTAATTTATTTTGTTCTGGGTACCAATCACTCAAATCACCATCCTCTCTTTCTCCATCCCTTTTGTTTTCTTTTCTTTTGTTTTGTTTTCTTTTCACTCACTACCCTACACACACAGAGATATCAATTTCATTTATACAAGGAAAACCAATAAGATCACAAAGAACCAGCAAGTCATCTGTGATTGAACTATTATAGATTTGGTAAGAATCTTAGTCAGCTACAGCATGACTCCAGAAAAGTGCCTATAGATGTTCATTCTCGTTTCTATCTTCAATTGAAGATTGACCCATTCCAAAGGGTTATGTCTATTCACTTTTTATGAGATGAACCAGCCACTATTGGTGACTTGAAACACTCTAAAGATCATGATCAACAAAGATGGAATATTTTTTGTTCTTTGGCGTGAAATAATGATGGAGTAATATTCATTACAAATTATTGAATTGCCTTTCCGGGATCAACTGGACCAATAAGTAGATTTGATCCGATATAAAAGTTTTCAAATGAATCACTACTAATAGGAAAATCTATGTGTTCAACTATTCACCAAGCATGGTAGGGTGGGATATGAATGATTGTGAATTTGTGATCACTATGATCCCAAATTTATAGTGAAAACCTTATTTTTATTTGACCAATTGACTTGTGGAGGTCAATGATAATATCCACACAAGCTAAATATTTTCTATTTTTTTTACCTAAGTATTTTTATTTGCACGTCTCTAAATACTACATGCACGTCTTTAAATTTTGACATTCAAAATCGTACTTTATGTACAAATGAAAAGTCCAGAGAGTACATCATCAATATTAGTTTATGTGCGAGTTTTCACTTCTATTGTGCATAACCATTTTCTTCTCTCTAACCACAGCTCAGTAAAAGTTCATATGCAAGTTTACATTCATGATTAATGGAATCAAACGTTTAAAAGAAAAGAAATAAGCATTTCTTAATTATATATATGAATACAAAAATAAAAAATTCAAATATAATTGGCAACAGATGTTATAACCTACCGCTCATAATCTTTTTATTGCCAGCAAAACATTGAGAATTTTGATTACAAGCAAATTTGATTGAATGGGTAAACACATGCAACTTGTCAATTAGATTTTACGAACAGTATCAAATTGGAGGGGAGTGTGCGAATCTGCAATTTTTGAGATTCGATTTGGTTTCTCTTCCGGTTTGATATAAAAGTTAGATGAACGAGGGTAGTGTAGGGAGTTCAAAGATGTGATTTTAGTAAGATGATGATATAAAAAAGTTATAAGATCATGCATTAAGTATGAAATGTGTATCAAGTGTTTAGCAATGTGTGAATAAAATTTCTCTTTTTATCCTAAGATAAAATGAGATATGTGAGGTTGTTTTGTGACCCCTATTCTATATACATCAAGCAAAAAACAAAAAAACACTCATTGGGATAATTTGATTCAGTGACTTGAACGTGTTAAATGAGTAATATGTATCATATTACATATACAATCAAGTCATATGTGGATTGAAATGGTAATGCCGAGCGTAATCAACTTATGTCCATTCTCGTGTCAAGTGAGTGTAACATGTATTGAGCCACGCAATATTCGTTATTAATTATGTCTTTTATTTTGTCATTATCGATCGAGCAACAAACACATAAGACTGAAAACGTGTTTTCGATTCAATGCTATTGAGGTAAACGTGTTGTGATAGTGTGTCATGCATAGCGAAACATAATAAGTAAAATCACATTTTTCTCTATTTTGGGCTATTCTGATGATACCGATGTCTATTATTAATCCAATCATTGATCATGGCAAGAGATTTTAGGTTCATACTACCTAGTTTCCATGGTTGGCAACCAAAACTTTTGACCATTGAACATGAAATACTGGAGGATTAGGGAACTGAGTCACATGCTGAATACAAGACTTTGAAGTAAGAGTAATTTCTAAAAGCCTTCATAAGATACTTCTATTCGGTACGTGTACCACAATTACGTGCCTAAGAGAGCGAGATTACTCTTGCTTAGTTTTAGGCTTGCTGCTCAGCGAGCGACCATACTTTGATGGTTTATTTTGTAGTTTAGATATGTTCTACCAGTTAAACCCGGAATTCCTATATAAGCTATGTCAGACGTACTCAGGCATGTTATGGCTTTAGTTTGGTAGGAATTTCTTGAGTTTACACGGAGTTGGGAGTTGTTAGAGATAACAAAGTTATGAATGCCGAGCTCATATAAAACGGAAATATGCCTCATAAGTTGAATGTGAAAACTGAAAACTAAAAAGTATGGTATCACGCATAACAATTTCTGATCACTTCTTGGTATAAGTTGCACAACTAATATGGTTTTTGTAAAATGAACTGTTTTCTTGGGGACTAATTGCAGAAGCTCATGTGTTCACAAATCTGCAATTTTTCCTAACCTCTCCGGTGGTAAAGCTGTCCTCGTTAGTAATGTTCCCCAGTTTGACCATTGAATCTGAGAATTGCTGGAAGAAAGCAACGGCGTCTTCTGCATATTTATGAACAAGTTTCTTGGTTTCTATCCCCAACAAGCTAGAATACAGTTCCTGGTCTGAGTTGAGTAGTCCCTGTCCTTTCAATAGTATATGATAGAAAGAATTGTCAAATAGTTCAGGAGTAACATAGTCCATTGCTGTTATGTTATTTTCATCTCCACCTATAGGGCAAGTTAACTTCAAGCTGCTGAGGTATGACTCTGAAAGAGGGTCGATTCCTGAAGTTGATTCATAATCACCATAGATCCTTGATCGAACATTCGCGCACCGCGCCATGCCAATTGTGTGAGCTCCTGAATGAGATTATCGTACAAAAAATGAACATTATCAAATCAGGAATGCCTCACTTGGAAAAAAATCTTGCATAAAATGGTTTCACAAGAAGCTTTATCGTTGGAGGGACGTTGTATGCACATGTTACATGTAAGAAGATTTGCTTTACTTAGCTTAGGAAGCCTTGAATGATGTTATGAATATGAATTCCACTATAATCAAGTACCTGAAAGAGCTACCACGTCTGTGACTGAAAGGCCTTGGTAAAGGAACTTGGAGATGATAGACAGAAGGCCTTCATCTGCAGTAGGAAGGTTGGTTTCTGCAAGTTCAGGACTAGCAGTTATAGAGTCCTTTCTTCCCAGAGGAACATCCCAATAAGGTCCGCCAACCTGCAAAGTCAGATCAGTTAAAAACTCTTGCATGAAAAGAGACTTCAATATGGTACTGATTAAGATACTATTCTTAGTACCAGAATCACAGCATCTCTTGCTGCAATAGTGAGGATATCGGCGCAAGAGACAATTCCGGGACACTCTGATTCAAGCTTGTTCTTTATCCTGTCAATAATCCTGAAACCATTCAACGAGTTTATGTTGGTGGAAGCCTTCTTCTCTCCTTTTAGTGAGATCGTATCGTCTAGCAGAACTGAACCATCACATCCCTGCTTTCAAAAAGTTCATGAATTTCTACACCAGTAAGTTACCAGAAGACAACAGCAGCTAATGCATATATAGTACTATAGCTAAGTAATAACTTAATGAATCCAGACCTGAACAAAACAGTCATGGAAGTGTAACCGGACTATCAGGGCGGCATTACGAGGATCTGAGAGAACTTCACACTCCATTTCTTTCTTTACAATCCCGAACAAGGTGGGACATTTGGATGCATAGTAGTCCAACGTTAAAGGATGGTCACTTGCAAGTAACATGGTGTTGAAGATGGCGAAAAGCAAAAGCATGAGATGGAGTCTGAAGGGTCCAAAACAAAGGGAAGCTGCCATTTTTGTTGTTATGGTTTTCTTGAACAATCAAAAATACAGAGTGGGAAGTGATGGTTGGGACTTGGGACTGTGAGAGATATATAAGTGAAGAAGTGAGATGGGGTTTTACTTGGTACTTTGAGTACTGGAAATAAAGAAGTCTGTAGTCAATAGAAGATGCAACTACTACTGCCCTGGTGGGTAGGTTTTCCCAAACCAGGTGCTCCCAATAGCACAACAGAGATGAAAAAAAGACGTGTGCTTTGCCAATTTCAGTTGTATAGAACTAATTAGAAGACTAAGCCAGCCACCAAACAAAGCTAATAACAACTAATGTTAACCCTTTAACCTTTAGAAGCGTCACTTTCTCCTCTGATCTTTAACAGTAAATCGAAACCAGTTCCGGGAAGATGCTATGACGGAGCAAAGGGTGTCTATATCAATCTAACGTTGTATGAAAAGTTAAATTGTGATGCTTAATCATTTGTCCCATTGTCATTTGGCTTGAGACTTGATTAGTTGGATGGCCATCCCATCTGATTTGAAAGGTAAACTTGATTATAGATTTCTTGTGCTGAAGTTTCTGGTTGAGAAAATTGAATCCTACTTCGTCTGCCGCAGAATGCATGTCATCAGCATCATCACTTTTTCTTGACAAACAAGAATGCTGCATTCTTGATTGCTTTTCTATGCGAAAAAACCTAGAAATAGCATCAGACTATCACGGCTTATCATTCTTGCACTCAAATATCAATATGCTGGTTTCAACAAGCATAATGCTGCTCCATCTAACCACCTGCAAGCTAAGATGGCATTAACCCAACCTAGCTACACCGGATTGCGCTACATGAAAGAAGCCCTATCGGCTTGTAGCCGGCACAAACACGAAAGGCGTCCATGGCTACGCACCTGCACTCCCTTACATACATTACATTTCTCTGCTAACCAGCTGGTTTCTTGTTTCATACTAATCATAACATAGTGCAGCAGCTTAAACATAATCGAGTCGCACAAGCAACAGCAGACTAGAAATGTAACTTGGATTAAAATTTGAACACACAAATCAGTATCAAGACGAACAAAGTCACAAAATCTCCAAGCATTACAATGAAATTAAGCTCGAAAAAGCTTGCCTTTTACATCACGAATACAAATCCGAATCGAAAGGATCCTTATCTTGCCTCAGACCTCCGTAATCATCACCATCAGCCCTGAAGAAGCTCAGCCCCAAATCCAGAGCAGGCAAAACCCTAGACTTGATCAGCTCCACCACACCAGCACCAAACTCCGGCCACGCCACACAAAGCACCGCCTTGATGTTTTTGATTTCACACTTGGCCAACAGAGCAGCACCCAACCCATCCACCACACTCGCCGACGGCAAATACTCCAAGCTCAAATCCTTGAGCACCGACTTCGATTTCCTCTCCGACGTCGTTTCGAGCTTGAAAACCAGCGCCTCGTCCCTGGAAATCTTCCCCCGGAAGTTCCGGTTCTGAACCGAATCCAGAATCAGAACCCTCTCCGGAACGATCTGATCGGAAACCAGCAGCTTCGCGACGGCGTGGCACCGATCGGCGGCGACCGGGCACTGGACGGAGACGAGGAGAGTCTGGTTGCTGCCGTCGAGGGAGTAGAGGTTGCAGGAGTTGTCCTTGGGAGAGGGGAGGACGGAGTTTCCGGCGAAGGAGGTTTCCGGGAGGATTAGGGTTCCGACAAGGGTTTTGGAGGCGGCGGTGTGGAAGAGGTGGAGGGAGGGGGAGGAGATGGCGATGATGAGGAAAGAGGGGCGGAGGGGAAGGTTGAGGTCTGCGGCGGCGGTGGTTGGGAAAACGAGGAAAGGAGCGGGAATCGGCGGTGACGGAGGCGTGAAGTTGTTCAGATCTTCCTGGAAGAATCGAGACGGCGGCGGATTCTCCGTTAAAACGTCTTCCATTTTTAGTCGATTTAAGAATCTGCAGAGAAACCCTAAGATTTGAGGAAGAAGACGAAGAGCACTAGTAATGAAGCGAGAATAGAAACGACGTCGTTTTGAATGCTTTCTTTTCGGAGAAGAAAAGATCCAACGGCCTCATACTCCTCCGGAGCATTAAGAACCGTCCGATTAGCGACACACATCATAAACAGTGACTAATACTTCAGAGTTTGACGTAGATTCCAAGCTAGTTTGGGATTGCTGTGCAAAACTTGAAGAGGCAGTTAAAAATCTTTTCACTATCAATGTAATACATCGAAGTGTACAATGAAAGATGTTCCTCATCTGCAGGATTCACAGCTTTTTCTTAGTCTAACTAGCATAGGGAAACGGTGAAAAGAACATCATTTGAGGTGGCGGCGTTTACTTAATCCTTAAACAGCGGCCTCAAATGTTTATGGTACAAGAATAATAGGATATTTGTGACTCCAGCTGAACCCACAACGCGGCAGCTGTGATCACAAGTGAGATCGTGGTTTCTCTCTTGGGGAAACCCAACAAATGCTCCAATGTTGGAGAGAGGGTGATACTGTGGCTCTATAGTTCTATTTCCTGGTCAATCTTGGTGGTCATCTTCTTCAGCTTCAGAATCTGCGTAGGAAATTGATAGAGGAAACATCAGGCTAAAAATAAGAGAATGCATAACTGAAGACACCAGATCCACAAATGAAAATTATGGATTATAGGCACCATGTTCCGTTCCCTCGTTAACAAAAATGATTAGACCATCATTACTACTTATCCATCCATCAATGCCATTGATATCCATGATCATTTCTTAAATCCCATACGGTTTTGCCACTCAACTGTCATTTCAAATTTTATTGATGATACAAGTGTGTGCGTCTGTAAATTAAAAACGGTCTGGGCGAGACATGTCCCTTACCTGATCGAACATCATCACTAAGCTGGCCTCTTGCTTGAATTTGTTTAACAAGCATACGGTAAATTAACACCCACCAGAAAATGTGAAGAACAAGCAAGCAGTATAGAAGAGTATTGAATACATAGTAATATATTGGTCCCTCTACGGCGTGCTTTTCCTTGTCCAATGTCAGGATAACTTCATAGCTGCCAGAAAGAGAAACAATAGAATATACTTCAATACATATGTCTTTCTTATATGAAGGATGTGTGACCCTTTTAAAAAGAAGAAGTGATGTGTAACAATATACATGAGTATGTCATCTAAAGGAATATGTAACTGCTTATGACATTTCGCAAACTACTTCAGAACATACAAAATTCGGAGGATTTAAATCTACCATCACTAAGCATGCATCGGAAATTTGTAATGCAACATTTCTAAAGTTTGATACCTCTATTCAAAACAACATAAATTTGAAACAAAGACCACAGAGACCAGTCCTTCATTGTAATACTACTATGGTGAGTTTTCCTAATAAGAACGTAAAAGATGAATGTGCCTTTTTTATCACATTCGCCAGCTGATATATATCACTGATGAAAAGTAAACAAGTTCAATGTAAGTGACGAAATAACTTAGACAAACCTTGTGCTCCAAAGGATCCAGAATGGATAGTATATGAGACGCAGTATGATCCAAGACAATACAAAAAGAATAAATGAAAAGCTAGCAATCCTTTCAGCACCACCATATTTGGACATCTTCCCTACTTCCAGAAACACGTCACTCGCATCATGAAGAGCTAAAACCACTGAACCTACACGGGCAAACCTGCAAGACACAAAGACTAAACTTAATTAAACCACATCTCAAGCTTAAGATAATAGATGCAGTGAGGACTTAACGACTTCAAAGTAAGCCCTCCAGCATACCTTTGGTACATACATTCTTGCTGGCTTGGTTTTGTGACAAAAAGAACATGAGAAAGCTACAAACTCACTCCATCAGAACATACCTGAAAATGTAAGACAGCACAATGAGAATGACAGTTGCTACATGATGGCCCATTGAAACTCCAAAGTCGGAACGCCTTGTTTCCCAGAAAATCAAAGCAAATATGGAGTATGTGTAAAATCCAGCACAATACATATATACCCACTTCAATTTCAACCTGAAATTCATAAGGAGTCATTTATAGACTTTGACAAACCTCAGCTTCTGAAATATAATTCAAACTATGATTTAATAAAATAGTGTCAATTGCATCATATGTGAATGCCTGATAAACAAACAAAGATGTAAATCCATTCGTTATATAAAATATAAATCTTACTTTGTCTTCTGGTCAGGCCAAATCTGATCTCCTGGCCCGACCCAAAAGGACTTTGTATTAGTAAACCAAGGCTCATCATAAGTTACAGAAAGAGCTAGCAACTCTGCTGAAAGAAAGTAGATGCACTTCCATGCTGATTCCTTGAATTTTCTAATCTTCCTCTTTTGGTCATCAGTCTGAACATCCGGTAGCCGATGCCCCTTTCCAAATATTATCCGTTTCCCCAGTTTCTGCAATATGCACTTCAATTTAGACCAAACTAACAAATATTACAAGAAAGAGAAAAGCATTCACAGTCAGATTTCTGGATTGAGAATACACATCCTAGCAGGTGATAAGAGATGAACAGAAACAGAAACAAATAAAGATTTCAAATGAAAATAAATGGATAATGAGGCTAGCTGTCCCAAATTTTTTAACATTTCCTTTGAACAAACCACTCCACTCTTCCCCCTCATCTTTACTAACAAGCAGCTCTGTACTTTCAGACATGCAAGTATCTATACTAACTGAAACTGATGTAACATTCAAGAGCTGTGTGAGAAGACAGGTAACATTTCATCACAACCAAGCTAACTTTCCAATCTTTTGAGATTCATAATGCTAACTTGCTAAATATCCATCTCAAAACGAAACAAGTTGCCTGCATAGCTAAAACCAAAATTCAGTTTCGACATTGCAGCCTAGCTTATTAATAAAAACTCCTCAGGTAAAACAGGTCCTTCATCAAGAAACTTGAGGATAAAAGATCTAACAATCAATGCATCTGAAAGTCTACAAAGCTCAACAAAACTTCCTTTTAGTAAGAGAGAAGTTACTCTCAAAAAGCTTTTACCTTTTTCTTCTTTCTGGTAAACAATAAAAATAAAAATAAAGCTTTTACTTCTGTACCAGTCTAAGCTCTTCATTTATTGATCTCATACCAGTCAAGCTACTACCCACCATATAAAGTTGACTACTTTGATCTAGACATATCAGCAAGAACACTCCCAACAGAAACCCATCAAATACTTCGCATTACATCAATGAACACTAACCCACAACTGATCTAACTATCTCAAGTAACCCCATCCCCAAAACATATATATTTATATATATAACTAGTACAGATGCAGAGATAGAGTACCTCAAACACGAACCGGTCAAGAAGAAATCTGACGATGGGGAAGAACAAAACGAAGATAGGAAGAACAGCGAAGTCTTGGTATTGTGGGTAAGCTTCTTGCTCCCAATCGACTGAGCTCAAGTACTGACTCAAACCCATCTCCGATTTTCACTTGAAACCAAACAAAGTCTTAAGCTTTGGATCAGATTCAGAGACCACCCAAGACATTCAGCTCGATTTCGTTTCTGTTCATCAGCTCAAAGACACAGAGACGAAAGACCACCCCTTCGATTTTGAGGAATCATTTTTTTTTTCTTTATAATAACAATGCAGAAAGTTTGTGTGTGGATTGACGAGACTGCCCCTTCTGGACTGGGGCAGTGGACTAGGATGGTTCCCTATGTGAGTCGAAGATTTACTTGGAGGGTGACACGTGGCGGTGGGGAAGGTTTGCTGGAATTTTTGTATGAACGGGGGCATTTTGTGATTGTGAAAGCTTTAGATTTTGTGATATACAATCTGCGGAAGGAAAAGGGAAGCCAATAATACAAGTTCAGTGCCTGAATTTATTGTGGTCTTGGCAATCTCAGTGTTACTGGTTTGAGGGCAGAACATCCAATTTCAGTGTTTCACATAAAATTTTTCGAACTCCTTTAACTTGTGACGAGGAAGCGAAAATCTAAACTAGGAAAGTAGAGAGAAAATGTGTAACATTTACATATGTCGGGTTGTATGCAAGAAACATTGATGAGTTGATAATTGATAGCTAGTCATAGAGAATGTGTGAATGAATCTATTTAAGCCAGCAAATCAAAACCATGTTTTTCCCTCCTCCGACTCATTCCTTTTCAATGCACAGCAAATCAAAGCCATTGCTTGTGCAAGGTAATAAGTTGCTAGAAAAGACAAATGTAAGACTTGGTTGTTGGGCAAAATTAAAATCAGCAAATTGCAAGAACAAAACAGAAGCAGAATTTATGACATTTTCACCCACTTCATCCTGTCCTTGCTGTTGGAATTCAACCCAAGGGAAACACAAATGTAGCGAGAAATGCTGCTCTTTCTTGATGAACTATGCAGAGAAGTAAAGGCCCCTTCCATCTGTGTTATAACTATACAGAGAGGTAAAACTTGTATTTTTTCTGGTGAATTGGGACAAAGATCAGAGGACAACATAGGTTTACACTCCAACCACTTATAAAGCTAGAATCATTTTTTACCACTAGAAGGTAAACTGTCCTGTTGTGATTCAAGTCACTCAATTGAACAGTGAAGATTATGGTGATAGGTTTGCCAGGTGGTGACTTTCATATAGGGCCTCCTGGCAAGTCAATTATGAAGGCTTTCAAACGCACTGCAACTCAGATGGCCTCCCTTGTCCTTTTTATGAAGAAACAGATATAAATGCATATCATCATAGTGTTTAATAGAATTTGCATTTACAGCATTAGAGCAAAAGCTTTGGACACATTTGGATATATAGTATGTTCTCACTTGAAGCTACAATAATGGAGTCTTCCCAAGTTGTTGGTGCTGAGGAGTGGAGTGGCAGTGGTGAGTCTGGGTGGACAATGTACATTGCCTCCTCCATTCATGGTGAAAGAGATGATGTTTATTCCAGTAGTCATAATACAACCAAAGGAAGTAAGGTGATTTTTGAGCACGAAGACGACGGTGAAGAGAGTGATGATTCCATGGCTTCAGATGCCTCTTCTGGCCCAAGTCACCCTGAGAGAAGTCGCGGCGCAACTCGCCTCAGGCATGCAGAAAAGGAAGGGGCCAAGAAACACAGCACAGAGAAGAAGAGCAAGAACAAGCATGAAACTGCAATGATCAAAAGAGAGAAAGCTGTAGAGGATATATTGCAGCACAAGGCAGATAGTGCTGCCAGTCACATTTGAACAAGTTCAAGTGCAGCCAAGGTAAGATCAGCGAGCTTGCTATGTTTCTGTCAAAATTTCTTGGCATTAAGCAAATCAAAATCCATGTAGATGGTATGCGATTGCATAGCTTTTGCAAATTGCAATTACCTGGGAATTAATGTGTGGTTATGTCAAATGTTATTACCTGGTTCAAGTGTGTAGTACTTCTGTAATTTGTTAATAGTAGTACAGTACTGTAATTTGTTTTCACTTGCCAGTTGCCAGCTTTGATCACAAGAGAAGGAGTACTATACCATGTATGTGTTTCTATATTTGCTACTCACAATTATCTTTAAAGGGCCATACAGACTCATCTGGCTCGTCCTTCTCAGTTAGAAAGAAAACGAAAAATTGTACTCAACGGAGCTGGAGTTTTCAAAAATAATGTAATATTCCAGTACCATCAATTCGCCTCTTTGCTCAATCTGGCCTAAAGATGACGGAGAGAGCTTTCAACTAGGACGTTAGTGAAATTCAGGAACAGAACTAGGAATGTGGATGCTGAGACTCAAACTCGAGTTAGTCTTTCTCCACCAAAAACGACGTCGTCATGTCAGCGCGCAAAAACGGTAAAACTATCGTTATCTTCCCAACGGTGCTTAACAACCACACCTCGCCGCTCTCCTCGCTCCTCACTCTCCTAATCGCTCTTCTCTCTCGAATCCCAACCATGCTGCTACGTGGCACAATCTCCGCCCCTCTCCCCTCCCTCCGCCGCCTCACCACCATCGCCGCCCCGCCTCCAAACTTCACCGTTTCCCGCCCAACCAGCAGCAAGTACTCCATCTCCGACCAGGACCTCGACTCCCGCGGCTTCCTCCTCCACCGCACCGCCGCCGACCTCAACCTCGACCACCTCAACAAGGTCTTCGTCGCCGTCGGGTTCCCCAAGCGCGACCCGGCCAAGATCCGGATCGCGCTCGACCACACCGACGCCCTGCTCTGGCTCGAGTACGCCAAGACCAACCGCCCCGTCGCCTTCGCCCGCGCCACCGGCGACGGCGTCTTCAACGCCATCATCTGGGACGTCGTGGTGGACCCCTCCTTCCAGGGCATCGGGCTCGGCCGTGCCGTCATGGAGCGGCTGGTGGAGGAGCTCGTGGAGAAAGGGATCGGGAATATCGCTCTGTATTCGGAGCAGCGGGTTCTCGGGTTTTATCGGCCGTTGGGCTTTGTGGCCGACCCGGATGGGATCCGAGGGATGGTGTATTCCAGAAAGCCGAAGAAATAAAATTGATACAACTAACAACCAACTCTTGATTAATTGTTGTTTTTGTATCATATTAAAGATTGGGATTTTGCACAATGAGATTTGGAATGTAAAAGATTTGTTGCTTGTTAACTCTGTGGTAAATGTATGGATTACATTGATACAACATGAACAAAACCCAGCTTCAAAAGTCCAAAACCAGTCCCAAACCATGTCAGTCCTGCAGTTTTGTATACACCAGATGAAATTGTGTCAAATTTTGCCTAAGAAGGATTAAATATTGTGAAAAGAACTGAATTATGTAAAAGGGTTGACCTTGAATTTCATGGATCAAACCTTCTTGATTTGTAAGACTACTGTAATTGAAGGAAAGAATCAAGATGGTTGAATCTGAGAAATTGGGGTAAATTACCTGGATTAAGATGCAGCCTTGGCGCTGTACAAGAAGGCAGCAGAGCAAAGAACAGAGGCAATGAAGGCAAAGACACTCAGGCCAATCATGAGAGAAACACCTGCCACAAACAAATCCAAGATGCCCTGGATGCTCAAACCCATCATCCACATCGGGTTGAACATTTAGTTCTGTGAAATCGTTTAATCTTTATTCAGGCAAAAGTGAAAATGGGTTCTCTGATCTAAGGTTGTAAAAGAAGGAGATGAAAATTCGGTGTGTGTATACATTTATACTTGGATGAAGATCATGAGAAGAGAACAAGCGAAAGAACAAACAAAAGGAAGAAATAAATTGGGGTCTGAGGAAGAGAGGCTTTCTCACTTTTTGGGAGTGGGTGCCTTATGGTTCTCTCGCCACGTGTCTTCCTAACTGCAAATATGGGGTGTGAGTCACACTGCTGCTTCTGTATTTCTGAGCTCTGGTGTGTATTTGTATTTGGGCAAAAGCTGGAAAATTTGTTATGAATGTGGGTGTGAATTGTGGTTGATGAAACCAAAAAAGAGGTGCACAGTTTGATGAGGATGACGAGGAACAATCATGAGTCGGTGAGGTCTTGATGAGACCACTTGGACTCCATCTTCTTGGGGCATGTATCAAAGGTTTGGACGTATATGATGTATTGATGATTGGGAGTCTTAAAACCTCTGAATGGGGATCATACGGGAAGAAAGAAATCGAGACATTTGATTATGGATAAGAAATAGTTTTATTACATGTCTGATTCAGGAACTTGGGAATTTTCACTAGTATGTGTTGGTTACATTGTGGACAAAAAGAATCCTATACCTATTAACAGTGGGCAAAGGCTTTCTCTTGCTGCATTCCCTTATCGGAGTAATAGCTTTGAGCTTTCTTTCCCCAAATGCATACTTCAGTTGATGTCGTTTTGAAAACAATGCATTTGATCTGAAGGAGCTGAACTATGAAGTGCTATGTGATTTCATGACTGCCCCCTTCAACTTTGGTTAACTAGAAGGAAGCAGGGCTTTGTAACATTTGTTGAATCAATCAGGGGTGAATCACTATAGTCAATGTGTTTCATCTGCCATACTTGGAACCGAATGCTCGAGCACCTGAATGATCAGGGATTTGGAATTCAACAACCACAATATAACAAAGAGCAGAAGGACTGGAGAAATAAAACTCTAATTACCTGAGGTTGGCATGGACATTGGTGGCATTGATGGCATGGATGACATTGGAGGCATTTGTGGCGTTTGTAGCGTTTGGGGCATGGGGGGAAGGGGTGGCTTTGGCCTTCGCCTCGGCATTCTTCTTGGGATGGGATTTGATTCCTTAATCTCGACGACAACAGCATCAGACAACAGAAAAGTTTTCGCGACTGATGCTGCATGCTCCAAGCAACATCTAACTACCTGTCCAAGTTTAGATAGCAGCTTTAACACGAGTATAACAATCCACATAAACATAACTAGCGCACTCGTCTTTTAAAACTATTAGTCAGAAAAAGAAAAAAAATGTACCTTTGATGGATCCATAATCCCAGCTTTCATTAGGTCTTCATAACAGTCTCTTGCAGCATTATATCCATACCCCATATTAGCATTTGATAGAACCTGCAAAACTCAACTAGTCTCAAAACAGGGCAGATAATTGGATTCTACGATATCTGATTCTAAAGCGTGAAATGCAATTAATGTACAATTACATTTTAAGAAGATCATTAACATGCAGAGACCTTCTCTACTACAACACTGCCATTTACACCTGCATTTTTAGCTATCAGTTTTGCAGGATAGCTTAGAGCTTTCTTGAAGATTTCTGCTCCAATCTGCGCAAGGGTAGATAAAATGTCACAATGGTTGTGAGAACTAGTGGAGATAAGTAGACCATGCTTATGCGAACTGAGGTGATATAAAATTAGAATTCTGCTAAGAAAAATGCACATGTATCTTCTAACTCTGAATCAAACATTTCCAAAATATGGGAGAGGAATGCTACCTTCTGTTCTTCATTATCCAAAAGTTCTTTGATGGCATCCACCTTTTTAGAGAGCCTCAAAAGGCAGCATCCACCACCAACTACAACACCTTCCTCAATTGCTGCCTTTATTATATTCCAAGTTAGGATCAACGTCAACCAGTAGCGATTCACATTTAAATTCTTATAAATTAAAGAACAGGAAGAACTACCTTGGATGCATTCAAAGCGTCTTCAATTCTAAGTTGTTTATCCTTCAACTCAACTTGTGTCTGTGCCCCTACCTATAATTTTATTAATAGAATCACATTGCATCAGCTTCAAAGGATGTCAGTCTCTTGACATTCAGTTTACAAAGATGCCAAGTGCAATAAGCTTACAGTTACCTGCAGAACAGCAATCCCCCCTGATAATCTTCCTATTCTTTCATTTAATATCTTCTTTTGAAATTCTTCTTTAGTGTTCTGAAAAACAAGAATATGTTATGTCACATACTCCTACTTATGAGAGAATTATCAATATGTACAATTCCTTCTACTCTTGATAAATAGAGAAGAGGAATAATGGATGTTAAAGTTACCTCAACAAGCCTTTGTATCTGAGAAACCCTCTTGTTAACAGCTTCTCGAGTGCTTCCATCGGTAACTATCAGTGTAGTGTCCTTAGTTATCACAACCTTAGTAGCAGTTCCCAATACCTCCGGGCCAGTCTTATGTAAGATCATTCCCATCTCTTCTCTTACTACTGTTGCTGCAAATAACATCAAACACGAAATAAGAAGATTGTAATAAATGTAATGAACATATATTAGGTCTAGAAAATAAATAAATAAATAAAATATGATTTTGTGTTTAACCTACTACCTCCCGTCAAAATGGCAATGTCGTCTAAGTAGTGGCTTTTGCGCTCACCGAAGGCAGGCGCCTTAATGACAACTGCCTTCAGTGCACCTCTGAGCTTGTTTCTTATTACTGGAGTTAAAGCTTCCTGTGCAATCCCCTCTGCAACTATCACTATTTCATACTTCTCTTTCACTGCATTGTCCAATATCTTAAACAGTTCCTCCGGGTGTGTAATTATTTTGTCAACCAAAAGCAACTGCAACCAAATAATTTCATGGCCTCTAGTTACTTCATAGGAAAACATGTCAGCCTATATATAACCTACAGTTATTACCTTACACTCTTGAAACTCCACTATCATTTTTTGTCGATCAGTGACAAAGTAAGGCGATAAGTATCCGCGAGCAAACTGCATTCCTTCTACAACTTGAAGAGTGTTCTCTGTAGACTTCCCTTTTTCAATAGAAACTACACCTTTCTTTCCTACTTGACAAAGAGCACTGTAAATCATGTTCCCCACTGTATAATCATTGCCTGCACTAACTGCAGCAACATCTGCAAGCTCGTGATCCTCAATCTGCATAATGAAACGTTCCTCTCAAAATAATGTGATCCGATGGCCTTAGCACTTTCGAAAGATTAGAAGGAGAACAATCAAGTGTACCTCTCTGGACATTAATTTGAGTTCAGATACAAGGGCCACTGCAGTCTTCTCGATCCCACGAGCAATTTGAATGGGATTCATGCCAGCTGCAGTAACCTAGAAGACAGTTCATGTGTGATACCAGAAGATATCCAAAGCATAGCAGAACAGTACTGATCAATTCACATTCAAGTATACATGTTGAATTACGAGGAAAACTAGTTATAGTGTTATGACATGAAACTAAATTTTTTGACAAAAAAAAGTGAGCCACTTTACAAAAACTACATGAAAAGTCTCTGTATGCTTATAGACTTGAATCTTATTAACTGATCAGGTGTGACAGGGTTCAAAAGCCAGTCAGCCTGCCTACATGTTACCTCATATACTAGTTTCTATTGAGTCAGGTAGACAAGCTATGGATGAAAATGTCACATTAGATTACTCATACCTTCACACCTTCAGTAATTAAACCATGAGCAAGAATTACAGCTGTAGTGGAACCATCTCCAGCCAGATCATTTGTTTTTGCACCAGCTTGCCTCACCAGTTTAACTCCGACATTCTCCACAGAGTCCTCCAATTCGATCTTATGTAGGACAAAAGAAGACATAAGTCAAGAAAAGAAACATGTTTCTTCTCTTACTACTATTGTTTACTGAAAAATTCTTAATGAATCACTTATACAAATTGATTAGTCATATTAAGCTACTGAGGAATAAACCAACTGCAGTATCTATTTAGACAATAGGAGCAAATTTAAAAGGCAATGAAGTTCTGGTGACCAACTAATAAAATCCTAGAAACTGTTAGCAAGTAATACAAAAGAACCAACTTTAGAAATTTGATGCATAGATTATAGGGACAGTCATAATGTATGTGAATGCTTAAATCCCAAGGCCGCAAATTGCTAATCAAACAAAAAACAAGGTGTATACAGCAATACCTATTCTGTATTACCTCTTTGAGAACAGTTTCACCATCATTGACAATCTTGGGAGGTCCATACTTATTCTGCAGCACCACATTTCTTCCCTTTGGACCCAATGTAACCCCAACCAGCTCTGCCACCATGCTCACCCCTGCCTGAACCACCAAATTAACCATCCCAATGAAATATAATGTCAAGCAAAACCCAGCTGTGAGCTTCATATTAACAACTTACCAGAAGCTTCTTTGTGGCTGAACCATCATGGTTAAAGTAGAGGTCTTTGGGGATGCCTTTTGGATTTGCAGTGGTGAAAGGTGAAGAAGGCCTCTTGGGCAGTGTTGGGTTGGTGGAAGATACTGCAGAGATAGGAGTTGGAGAATATGCCATGGTGATTCAGTTCAGTTGGTGAACATGAATTTGAATGCAGGATTTGCAAGTGTCATTGAAGCTTGGTCTGCTTGGAGTTGGAGATAACTTTGAAGATAGTTGTGAAGTTTTGGGCTTTTGGAGGATAAGAGTGCAAAAAATCTTGGAAGTTATATTGGTGCTATTACGTCCAAAGGCTGCATGATCAACTAACTGTACAGTTAGTTAGTTATTCTTTATTTTTTTATATTTTTTGGTGATAAACTGTACAGTTATTCAGCTAGCTAGATTGGCCCTATATGATTACATAACAAATTGCAGTTATTATTTTCAAACACCAACAGTGAATCTATACGATAACTTTGGGTGCCCATCAACTCTTGTTATAACGATGACATGCAGCCAAAACAAACATTCTAGCAGCAAAAACATCTGCTAGCTAGCCCATTGGGCATTTACATGATGATGTCTAGCCCAAAACCCCTTGATGAAGATATAAAATCCCAAAATCCCTCGTTCCAAACTTTTAAAATTTGATAGGTGTATCCGTAATTCATGTTTGCACATTTTGTAGTCGAGTACAAAACCGACTCATTTGAAGAATTATTATAACAAAATTGAAAAATAAAACTCATTTGAATGAAATCCAATTACTCATAGGCCCGGGTTTTTTTTATGTATACAATGCATCAACTAATTAACTTGGTTTTTACGATCACAGAATGATGGTTTTGTTTACTGTTATGGATACTCCAAGGCTCAAGTGTTTAACTTGGAAATGAACAAGTATATATGGAAGATTCATGTATTAAAAGTGGTCATGAAATAGTTTTTTTTTTTTTTCATTTTTTAGTGTGAATTTTATCAAATGTTATATTTTACGTTACAACAACATGAACACGATTTGAATCCACGATTTGATAACTGAGATCTAGACTGATGAAGAGGCAAAAGGAATCCTAAGTTCTAAGATGAAAGCCATGAGCATATAGTCAACGAGCATCGGTACCATAATCTCTGTAGTCTAACAAGTAAACAAAGGTGACGCACGAGTGCACGACCTCCTAATTCTGACTTGATTCTTAGTTTAATTAACATAGAAGAGGCTTCATGTTTCCTGCAAAAAGCTCTTTGATTCATGTAGTTTATATGCTGGATTTATCTATAGGTTTTCTTTTCTGGGGTTCCTCATCATGTTAGTGCTACCCTGCATGTCTTTATTGTTCTTGTTCATGGAGCGGCATCAACGAAATGGCTGAAAGACCCAGCTTGAATTCTTCAGAATTTTGTATTGTTTGTTTGCATTCAACGTGTATTACAAATTTACAATTACTCAATTAGTTTCGAGTTCAAGCAGTAATGTTGGACCGAAACAAAACCTAACTGCATCAGGTGAAAGATCAATTATGGAAAACAGAGCGGATTCAACGCACCTAGGTTCACTTCAGATTCCAACGCATGAATACGACTTCCTCATTGTTGCCAAATACAAGACTAGAAAGTTCATCTTTATGTTGATTTTTTGATAGGATGAACCAGATTTATGTTGTGGATTTGTGCAGTAATGCAGTATGATAGACTTGTGCATGTAATGAAATGAGCGAGAAGTCCAAACATGCATATATGTGACACTTGCTCTGCTTTGTTCCAGACTACCAGTACAGCTAGCTTCCTAGCACAGAGACAGCAACAACACTAAACAAAAGAAGATGATGCGAGGAAGAAAAACGCTTCTCAATGATGTCTTTAACTTGGTGATTCTTCCTAGAAGGAAAATTAAAGAAGATGAGCTAGCATTGACCCCTTAATGGGTAACGGCACCGTTTTGACTTTCTTCACAATAGTTTCAAAGCTCGTTCATGTACTCTCTCTTCTTCCCAAGTCCAATGGGATCAGAATCATTTACTTCATCACACTGACCCATGTCAGTAGTACTGGATCTATTTTAGTATATAAAGACAGACAAATCGAGCTATTCTGAAATGTTAAGCTTGTGATTCGACTCATTCGAGAGTGAGATTAAACCAATGGCAAATATTGGCCTTAGTTTCTTCGTTCTGGTTTTACTTCTACTTTCAAAGGTGGAAGCCAGACCAATGCCTGCAACCCCCATTTTGCCTCTATCTGATCCAATTCTGTCGTCTTCTTCAACTTCCATAACATCCTCATCACCTGCTGTAAGTCGTTTTTCCGTTCTTGAATTTTTAATTTCTCATAATTACTTTGCTTCACAATTATATATAGTTCGTTACAATTTTTGATCTTTGAATATGTAGAGTGGAGCAAGCTTGAGTGATATCTATGATGATGATGATGCTTGCAAGGGCTTAAAAAGCGAGGAATGTTTGATGAGAAGGTCGATGGTTGCTCACACAGATTATATATACACACAGGATATCAGCACTAGTACTGAGCCGTAAGATCACTAGCGGGCTAATATTTTCCTCTTTACCTTCTGTTGTGTAAATCTTGGGAAATCCCGTTGATAACCGAAAACGAAGGTTTGTGATGAATTTGATTCATGAAACCCTGGAATTGAGATGTTTGTTATCACATGAAGTTCAATGCATGCTGATTATCCAGTCTTATCCAGTCACTCTTCCCTCTTCATCGGCAACCAAGAACAAGAATTTCCTATAAATTTGTGATACTCAATCCCTCAGTGTTATATAAAACTTTGGTTCTACAATCTCTTAACACCATCAGGTTGTTTAACATAAAATAAAAGGATTCAGTCAGTTGTATGGTATATATAGAAGGTAAAGAGAATAGTCTTGTCTTTAGAACACAAGATGAACTTGATGAATACAAGTTAACAGAGAAGAGACCAGATTCTTGGCATTAAGATCGATCTTTATTTTCATTTGCTTTAGATCGATCTTTATTTTGAACATTGCAATAACACAATATACATTCAGAACACCCTTGGACATTGCAATATATTGGTGTTTGTTGAGGGTTACTACGGTTTATCAAGTTCCATGTGCATTTAGTAATTTACAGCATAAACAATAAGAATTTCGGAGCCAGATTAGCAGATGCTAGCATGCTTAATTATCTGCGTAAGGGACTGCTAGCTACCAGCGTGCGGTATCTTAATTAATTACATAGTACTATCACATTGGGTGGTTTTAGGTGAGGTAAAGGAGATGGGGATTACAGTGGTTGGCTGTGCTTCGCTTCGCAGGGATAATCGGCGGGGTGGTAGACGACCGCGGATCCGGAGGCGGGTTGATGGGGACAAGATCAGATTAGCTTGGAGTAGATCGAACAAGATCACCTTCATCTGGCTTGTTTCTTTTGACTGGCAGGCTTGGGAGGGGAGCGGTCCGGCTGTGGTGGTGCGGGGGTAGCGGCTTAATGGGAAGGCCTTTGACGGCGGCAGTAGGTTTGCTGCGATGGCGGTTGGTTGCGCGTGATTCCAATTCCCCTAGGTTTGTTGTCTGGGCTTGGGCTCTTATTCAGGGTCCAACCTAGAATGTTGTTTTCATTTTTTGGTGTGGTTTCAGTATAATAAATTGGAGTTAGTTAACTCTTTGCGGCTTCATGTCATCAATAAGCCCATCTAATATAGAGCGACGCAGGTTATGTCCTGATAAGCGCACGCAACGTGTTATGACTGAGGAAGCGAGTTCCTTGTTTAGTCAATTGGTCGCAGCAGCCTCTTTATGGCATAATGAAATCTTCATATAATGGGAAACCGGATATACATAGTCTTTTATGGCTCCATATGAGTTTTAGTTTTCCATTATGTCGTTATGTTTTATGCAAAACAAATAGAGTCGCCAATGATATGCAATATTTGTTAAATGGTTCTTGCCTGAATGCATAGGTTGTGTAGGGTCTCCTGATATTGTTGTTAGGTATTCTTACACTATAGAGTTTAGGTTTTATGTTCCTCTTTGTATTATGCGGTTTCATTAATAGTAATGGTGTGAGGGCTGTTTTCTAGCCTTTAGATTAAAAAAAATTATCAAGTTTACAGAAAAATGAAAGTTATAAATAGAAAGCCTTGGAGAAGATAATCACATATAATAATAAAAGGCTTTGACAGAAAGATATTAACAATGTCGAAATAGTAGTGATAGAGAGAACCCGCACCGTTATCACATATGGTTAAGTATTATAGAATTTTTTTGTAAGTATATACGTTGTATATCGCACAACCTCGATTTGTCGAGCACGGGTGTACGTATCTGACAACGTGCTGGACTTGGTACGTAGCGGACAGTTTTGGTCGATTTTGGAACCAAAGATACCTAGATTGATCCTAGAAAAGGATAAATTAAGATTAAGGGGCATGCAGCTGGCTAGCTTGAAAAGGCTAAACATTTACCATCCTTTTTGTGAAAAATTTCATAGCTATTGCTGATCAGTACGTATCAGTCATGGAAAATATAGTATTTGATAACTCATTTGTTTTGGCTATGACCCTGTTAGGATAAATTAATAGATTCATTCCTTGCATACGTTGCTGAGGCATGCACATAGCTGGCTAGCTTCATTTCATCAGGAAAGTTTAATCTTTGTTATAATAGGATATTCCTTATAATACTGTGGTTTCGTATATGCATCGGATGCATGTGTGTCATGATTGTGTTCTTCCACTAGAGTTTTCGGCTTGTCTCTCACTACTCTTATCTCAGTTGTCCAAGTTTTTCCTCCTCACCGTCATTGAGCAATGCCTCTTATCTTAATTTGTGGTATTCAGTTGGGATTAGAATACGGAAAAATTGTCAAAATGCTGGGCAGAGCTAATGTGAAGGAGACCAAAGGTATAGCTCTAGGTCAACAATATAATAAGGATGTCAAATATGCCTCATCCATTACCATTTTCCCGATGTTTTTATCTTTCTAGAAATTGCATATTCCACAATTGTGAAACCGCTTTAGAAACATGTCATGCATATTCCACAATTGTGAAACTGTGGCTCTAGAAATTGCTATCTGGTAATGGCACTAGCTGCATTATATGGCATATGTAAACAGTAGTGCTACATCAAAAGAATGTGTAGGCACTGTTCAAGCAACACCTGAAGCTAGCGTAGCCAATTTCTTGGTAGCTAGGTTTCCAAATTATGACAACAGTGGCTGGAACAATGTTAGACAAGGCGCATTGATGCCATCACAATTGTTTCAAAGGCATGAATCCACATATATTCCTGGGTGTTTTAGGCTAGTGGATCACCTTTTTCAATGTCTTGTTTCTCTTGTATAACATGATGAGTCACCATACAAGCTAGCACCAGCACATCCACCACATCTTGTCCTCTCCAAAACTGCACCTTTCAGTGTACCAAGCTTCCCACAAAGCCACCGACTCCACACAAAAACTGACCTGTTCTTGCTCTATATCTTCCCCAGAATTCAGTACGTTGCTCTATATCTTCCCCAGAATTCATATAACAGTTTTGATCTATACGTTGTAACCCTTTTCGGATTTTCGAAATTCGAAGCGCTGTTTCGTGTTCCTTATGTTAGTTTTCAAGTCGTTCGTAGGGTAATTAATCAAATGAGAAAGAAAAATAAGACAAGCTGTACGTGATTCAGTGTTTGGATAGCTGCATGACTTCTGCAAGTACATTATTTAGATATATACTTATGCGGCGAGAGGTGGTTATAAGCAGTACTTGGTTTTTAGTTTAAATTTGGAGTATCTGATTTTGTTTAAATTAAGATGATGTATTAGCCAAGTTGTGCAGATAAGATGGTGGCTTAGCTTGTTAAGTGCGATCCTGCACGGCCTTTTATTTTTTACTCCCGTACAATAAAGCGATCGATGAAGGAAAAAAACGTAGGATTAGCAATTATATATAGTAAACAAAAGGAACACTAGCTAGCTAGTAGCTGCTAGTGGTTATAATGGAGAGCTTAGCTAGAACAGTGATATCAATGATCTCATCTCAATGGAGCAAGTCGGTGCTTGAAGTTGTGCTGCAGGGCACATCTACTTCCAGCTCTGTCGATCTCAAGGCCGTGCTGATCTGGATCTCGGTGAGCATTTGTCGAAGATCCGATGCTTCTTCCTTGAGCTTTGCATTCTCCTCAAGAACCTTGTCATGGCTCTCGGACACATGGTTCAACCTGTCTATCAAGCTGTGGTTTTCGGTTCTAAGCCGAAGCACCTGCGACCAGAGCTCATCCAAGTGTTTCTGCTTCCGCATCCGTGATCTGCGAGCCGATTCTCTGTTTGATATCATTCTCCGCTGCTTCCTTTGATCAATGATGTTGCTCAGCTGCTGCACTTGTTCTTCGGCTTCATCGGAGGTACTGGAGTTGTTGCTGAGACTCGAGGACTGCATAGGAGTAGCGAACAATTGATCATGCCCCGGAGGAGGAATTTGAGTTTGGAATAAGTTGCTGTAGACTGATGCTTCATTGAAATGGAAGGAGTTTGGTAAGTTGTCCTGCATGATAATATTAATATTGCCAAAGTTTGCAGGATTTGGAAGCTGGAATTCAGGTGTAGTCAGGTAGTGAATTCCTGAAATCTCAGAAAGCATGGCTCTGAGTTTTTAAGGGTAGCTAGCTAGGCTTTATAACCAATTCGGTACTTGAAGGATATCTTGTACTGATAATGCAAAGGGTTTGGAGGGCATGGGATGACAGCATGAAGAAGTGAAAGGGTTTTTATAGGAGGAGATTGAGAAGAGATAGTGGGCCAAAATTAGCAACAATTAGAGTAACAGTTCAGGGGCTTACGTACATAAGCAAAAGCAATTATTGAAATGACAACTACAAGTGTGTGCAATGTAGCAATATGGAGGAAGATATTCATATATATTGCATATAACACATGGACCCTATATAACTATTTCATCATTTTGATTGTGGTGGTAATAGCTGGGAGTGAGACCATCTGATATTTGAGTTGGTTGGTGATGTTTATTATGACTGTGTGTTTGTATCTATGACTATATATATGTGACTGTGCATGCATTTATGAATACATGTAAGTTTTGGATAAATCATTTTGGGTCACATCGATGGCTTAGAGGAGAAAAAGGTTGGTGTTGTGTGAAAATTCTTGTACCCACTATGGCAAGCGAACCGAACACTTAATATGTAATTTCGGTCTTTTATTTGATCTAGTCATCATATGTGTGACACTATCATGTATATATGCAAACGCCGTTAACAAAATTAAAATTCAAAAAACTAGTTCAAATGTACGTTTCAAACACAAGAGGTAAAGATCTGAGATTGAAGCTATGAATGCTTAACCTAATCTGATCAAAAAATGAAAATGTCATATGTTGAGATATAAATCCCACATCAGGAAAAAAAGACATTGCTCGTGGTTTATAAGAGTTTGGGCCACTCCACCCATCGCCAATTGGTTTTGGATGTGAACCCTAGACTACTTTCCAAAACCAATTGGCGCCCCCGCACGTGTGGTGAATTTTCAAGCCTAACACGTAGACAACATTTGAGGTGACGTGAAGTTCGTGTGGACATGAGTAACCCGCTCTGATACCATAAAAGAGAGATAATTTGGCTAGGATAAAAATTCTATTGATACTCGACTAATTACATATACAATAAATGACTATAATAGGAAACAATCTTTACAACATCTACAATTAAGGACTACAATAGGAAATATGATCACAAAGAATTACATTCATAATATGAAAGATACATAAGATCAACTTTCTAATACCATAGGAAGAAATTGAGGTCCTTATTCTATCTTTGCATCTCCAATCGGGTGACTTGCATATTAATGGTGCAAATGTACCTTGCGTGTGAAATCCGCTCTTTACGAATTAAGAAACGGAGAAACGGAGTTGAAGGTCAACTTTAAGGATTCGAGCCAATTTCAGACGCAAATTACAAGTGCAGAGCTCACTTAAATCAGCTTGTGATGGATCATGTTGATGATTTTTATTAAGAAAAACAAAATTGATGACTCAATGAGCACTTCTAGACTTCAACCCTTGGACCCATCTAGGTAAATTATCTAAATTGTTATGTAACCAAAAAAAAATTTATCTACATTTTTAGCATCAAATACCTAAACCCCCGCCCAATATCCATTTCCCTTTTAAAATATCTAATCAGTTTAACTGAGCATGCAGATTCCTGAAGTATATATGATTATATGACCCTGATTGGCAACACGGTTCTTTGTTTCGTACGTAGCCTGATTCTCGTTGTTTAATTAGCTCATTATATGTGTAGACAAAATTGCAAAGGGGATTGCAAAGATAGAATTTCTTGTCATGCGGGAGAAAGATTCATGATCTAGAGGTTTTGATCATAATATTCGTCTATTAATTTGAGATATAAGCAACCAAATTAGTGGAAATTTCAGACCAGTTGTAGACCAAATTAGTGCAGACGTCCTAATCCAGTGAACAAAACCCAATCAGCAACTAATCGGATCATTTTTTAAAAGATTCATGTTAAAAGCTATATAAAATGGTATGGAAATTATGAGAATGAATTCAGAGCTAGCATCAACATGCAAGATTAATTTTTTCTCGTTAGCTTGTTTTCCTCGACATGAAAATAAACAGGACAACTAAATATATGTAAGTTGATGGTCGAATACCATTAAATGAATATTACAAATATGACTATAAATATCAAGATAGAATTGAGATCACGTAATAGGTGTTGGCCGGGACACATAATTTTTGATGAGATTGTTAGTGTTTAACATAATATTTAGTTTTTTTTTTTTTTTTTTAAATTAAGCATTGCAAAGTTTTTGTGATGATTGGAAGGGAACTAGATGGCACTATTCCAAAAAAGTCAGTGATACCATATAAACTACTATTGACTGTGATATGAGACCTTATGTGGATTCATAGGATATAAAAGCCATTAATCATTGTTAACTTGAGCTTCCACCACTATCTATTATGTGAATCGAAAGGTTAATTTAGTGCCTCTTCCAAGTGTATCATTATTCTTTCATGACGTAACAGGTTTTGGCTAAAACATAATGAAACAACTGTTCTAAATCTAACTATCTCTATATATATATGATCATTCCTACCAAATATAAGTGGTAGCGCTAGCCAGTCACTGATATGAAAATAGTGAAGTATTCTTGTTTATTTCCAATCTTTAGTTTTGTGGCCAACTTTTTTCTTGTTGAAACCTACTTGCAATTTTAAAAGAACAACGATGAATGCTTGAAGAAGATTAGATCGACTAAAAAAGTGTTGGCCAAATCTCAGAGCCAGACAGCTACTTCCAGACGCAAATCTTTCTTTCTGTATCTCATATTTTAAAACAGTTCTCATTCTATCCCTTAGCTCCCTTTATATGAACAATGCATGGTTTAGGACCTTAGGTGCTTCTCCACTGAAAATTAGTATTCTTTTTTTTTTTTTTTTAATTCTAAAGCAAACTCAGGATAAATATCAGTAAGGGCGCATGGTTGATCTATAAAGAGCATTCCCAAAAAAATTAATCATCTTTAGCAACGTCATGCAAGACATGTAACAAGCTTTCGTTCTTCTTTGTTTTTGCTTTGGTGGGTATCATATGTGAGTTCTTGCCACTATATATATATATAGTGAAAGTTTCGTATTTGTAGTTAATCAAGCTAGAAAACAAGTAAAAGTAAAACAAGTGCCTAAGATTTGCCAAACAACTTGTTAAAGTATTAAACAAAACAAAAAAAATCCATTGAGAGTGCGAAGTTGGAAATTTAGGGACCTACGCATTAATTAGAGGAAAACAACAAAGGAATAAAGAGGGAAGCAAAAGATAAGAACACGATCCAGCCATGGCTGCAATGGTTTGCATATGTGCCTAGTCTAAATTGTAGTTGTTTCAGGGTTGTAGCAATGAGGATAATATATGCAGACACATGAGAGAGGAAGGTGGTGCGTACGGAGGGGACTAGATTTAACAGCTGCCCATTTTGTTTACAAAATATACTTATATAATTACATCATTTAGGAATTTAGAGGGCAACCAACATGAAACATGAGAAATGATTATGCACATTTGCTTCTGCAAGCTCTCGCTCAGTCGCTGGCGTGGGGTGGCCGGTGGACCAACCCACTTAGGGAGCCGGCCGGCACTGCCCCATTTGCCATGGCTTGTCAACTCGATCAAACTCAGTCGCCATAACAAAGTAAGGAAACGACCCTTACCCACCTCTCTGCCTCGCAACTGTCTTCCGCTCTGTTATAACGAGTGCAAGAAAGAACACAGATTTACGTGGTTCACTAACAACGTGTTAGCTACGTCCACGGACAGAAGGAGAACAGTTTTATTATGTTGAGCAACAATACAGAATGACATGTACACAACACACAATAGGTTGTATATATACAGCCCTAAATCCGATATACTAGTCCTAATAGGTAACCATAACCTAGTATAACCCGAATAGGTAACCATAACCTAGTATAACCCGTCAGCACAGATTGGATGGTTCAAGGCATATATTAACAAATCTCCACCTTGACTTGAATCCTCTCACAAATAACAGATGTACCAGATGCACCATAGTGATGCCAGATGTACAGATAACTCCTTCTGCCTCAGATGTCGCCCCCAAAGGGCAACTAACAGCTTGTAACATTTAGCAAGTCCAAACAATGTTGGAACTTGCTGTGTGGAACCGACTTGGTGAACATATCAGCGGGATTGTCAGCAGTGCCCACCTTCTTCACCTTAATTCTGCTCTCATCTCTCAGAAAATGATACCTGACATCAATGTGCTTAGTCCTCTCATGATGAACTTGATCCTTAGCTAAACATATTGCACTCAAACTGTCGCAATATACTATAGCCTGATCATGATGCAAACCAAGACTACTGACCAGTCCCCTCAACCATATGCCTTCCTTTGCAGCGGCTGTCAGAGCCATGTACTCTGCTTCAGTAGTAGACAAAGTCACTGTAGGCTGCAAAGTAGCTTTCCAGCTAACAACAGAGCCACCAAGAGTAAAGACATAACCAGTCATAGATCTCCTAGTGTCAACATCTCCAGCATAATCGCTATCTGAATAGCCTGTTACCAAACAGTTTGTATCACCTCCATAAATGAGACCAACATCAGACGTACCTTTGAGATACCGAAAAATTCTCTTCACAGCCTGCCAATGCTCCTTTCCGGGATCACCCATAAATCTGCTGACAACACTAACAGCATGTGCAAGATCAGGCCTAGTGCAAACCATAGCATACATCAAGCTTCCTACTGCACTAGCATAAGGAACTCGAGACATGTATTCCTTCTCCTCAGCAGATTTAGGTGCAAACGCAGTAGACAGATGAATATTTGCAGCACTTGGAGTATCTAAAGATCTAGATGTAGACATACCAAACCTGGATAATATTTTCTGGATGTAGCCTTTCTGAGATAAGAAAAGCTTCTTCTGACTTCTATCCCTGTAAATCTCCATTCCCAAAATTTTCCGGGCTGCTCCCAAATCCTTCATCTCAAACTCTGCACTGAGAAGACCCTTCAACTTCTGAATATCAGACTTGTCTTTTGCAGCTATCAGCATATCATCTACATACAGGACCAGATAAATGAGGGAATCATTTGTTAACTTGTTGTAGTAGACACAACAATCATACGGACTCCTGATGTAGCCGATTTCTATCATATAGCTATCAAACCTCTTGTACCACTGTCTAGGAGACTGCTTTAGTCCATACAAGGACTTCTTCAACTTGCAAACATAGTCTTCCTTTCCAGGGACTTGAAAACCATCTGGCTGAGTCATGTAAATCTCTTCTTCCAATTCTCCATGTAAGAACGCTGTCTTCACATCTAGTTGCTCAAGCTCCAGATTATGATGTGCAACTATGGCTAGTAGCACCCTGATAGAAGTATGTCTGACCACAGGTGAGAAAATCTCATTGTAGTCAACTCCCTCTTTCTGATGGAACCCTCTTGCAACTACTCGAGCTTTATACTTGATGCCCTCAGCAGGTGACAACCCTTCTTTCTTCTTGAAAACCCATTTGCAAGTAATAACCTTTCTCCCCTGATCAGGTCGTTTGGTCAATTCCCAAGTCTGATTTTTCTGAAGTGATTCCATTTCATCTCCCATTGCAGCAAGCCATTGAGCTGACTCTGTACTTGTAACTGCTTCCTTGTAGGTGGACGGCTCATGAGGATCCACCTCTTCAGCAACCTGTAGTGCATAAGCCACCATGTCCTCAAAACCATACCTTGTAGGTGGTTTCCCAAAGTTTGATCTCCTAGATCGCTCATGAGTCAAACTATGCTGATTAGCAGCCATTTGTTCTGATTCTGAATGTAGGTATTGATCTTCTTGTTGTGGTTCACTCACATCTTCAGTGACTTGTTGCTCCACCTGTTTCTCAACACTACAATTTTCACAGAAACTAAAATCCTTGACCTTGTGACCACCAAGAAGATCATTCTTTGACAGAATTTGCATCCCTCTTTCACTTATATGACCAAGCCTCATGTGCCATAGCTTGGTCATATCATCCTTGTGAACCTCTGATGATGCAACAGCAGCCGAGCCTGACAGCGTTGAACCTTGCAGAATATATAAAGTACCTCGCTTGACACCTTTCAGAACCACATTGACACCTTTGTAGACATTTAAAATTCCACATGAGCCTTTGTACTTGAAACCTTTGCTATCTAGAAGACCCAAAGAAATCAGGTTTTTCGTCATGTGTGGAGCATGCCTAACATCATTCAATGTACAGAATTTACCATCATGTGTCCGTATTTTTATTGAGCCAATTCCAACCACCTTACTTGCAGAACTGTTTGCCATAGAAATATTGCCTCCATCTATCTGCTCATAGGTTGAAAACCACTCTCTGCGTGGACATATATGATAAGACGCCCCGGTATCCAAAATCCACACATCCCTGTGATGTATGTGTGCATCTGCAACCAAGGCCAGATCTTCTTCCGAAGTGGTGTCAACTTCTGCTACAACAGCAGTACCTGATGCTTTCTCAGACTGCTTCTTCTTCTTTGGACATTCGTTTTTCCAATGTCCCTTCTCTTTACAGTAGTTACAGACATCATTGGATTTGGAACCCTTTGAAACTGGATTCTTGTATTTCTTCTTCCCCGAGCCTTTTTGTCCCAAACTTCCACTGGCTACCAACCCTGCAGCCTGACTGTCTGAACTAGTACCGGTCACCTTATGGCGCATATCTCTAGTATGTAAAGATGATCTAACATCCTCCAGAGTCAGAGTATCTCTCCCACCAATAAAAGAATCCACAAAATTCTCATACGACGAAGGTAGAGATACCAACAGGATTAGAGCAGCATCCTCATCATCAATTTTAACATCGATATTACGCAACTCTAATAGAACAGTGTTTAACTGATCTAAGTGATCTCTTAGAGATGTACCTTCTTCCATACGCAGACCAAACAGACGTCGCTTTAGAAGCAACTTGTTGGTTAAAGACTTCGTCATGTATAGACTCTCAAGCTTCAACCACAGACCAGCCGCAGTTTCCTCCTCTGCGACCTCGGTGATTATATCATCTGCAAGGCACAACATAATTGTCGAGTGTGCCTTCTCCTCCAGACTGGCCATCTCAGCGATTTCTTGATCCCCTGACTTCTTAACCAGCGGCGCCCACATCCCTTGTTGTTTTAACAAGGCTCGCATCTTGATCTGCCATAAACTGAAACTGTTCCTCCCTGTGAATTTATCAATCTTCACATTCAAACCAGACATCTTTCTTGGCGGAAATCACAACCAGGCCAGATAAACCTTGCTCTTGATACCAATTTGTTATAACGAGTGCAAGAAAGAACACAGATTTACGTGGTTCACTAACAACGTGTTAGCTACGTCCACGGACAGAAGGAGAACAGTTTTATTATGTTGAGCAACAATACAGAATGACATGTACACAACACACAATAGGTTGTATATATACAGCCCTAAATCCGATATACTAGTCCTAATAGGTAACCATAACCTAGTATAACCCGAATAGGTAACCATAACCTAGTATAACCCGTCAGCACAGATTGGATGGTTCAAGGCATATATTAACACGCTCACTGCTCACCGATGCACAGTTATAGATAGACTGATGAATGTGATCATGGACCAAGATAGGAGTTAAACTACTGTGTTTATGGGATTCTATATGTCGGCTGAGCTCCAATGGTTCGCTACCAATCGACTACGAGTTGGAGATCTAGAGGAGAGATCCCACACGATCGGTTATACATAGATATGCAGATCGGTTTAGGGTTTGGAGAATTGCACATGAATATGCATTCTATGACTTGAATATTATGGAATTCCCTTTTAGTTTCATCTGAGCTGAAACTCTGGGGTATCGACGTACATGCACTGATGCACATTGTACTGTTATATGTGGTGGAGAGAACTTACAGTAGCAAAGTCACATCTGTTGTGAAGATAAGATCAACATGGGTTTCACTTTGATCATTGCATGTTGGTCAGTTGGTGCTTGTAGTACAAAGAACCTTATCGAGAATGGTAAAGATATATAACTGTGGTGATCAGCCATGTCTGGGAACTGTTTCGCTGATTAGGGTTTTGATTTTGGAGTCTGATACTCTGATGTCATGCATGAACTGAGTAACTGCTGGTGTTCGTTCCTCGTTTTGCCGCAACGTGCATGGTGCTTGCCGGCGATTCGATGTTGATGTCGCTGTGCTCTTTGTTCTTGTGGCATGTTCCTTGTTTCTTATTGTGGGTTCTGCATATTGAACCACCATTACAGTTTGTTTAATTTTCGTTAAATTGTGTCCGAATGCAGAAGCAGAACACAACAATATATTGTTCATGAAGATGAAAAACGAATACTTATTCTGCACCAGACTGTCAGTATATTGTTGATCGACATGCCCCTTTGGATTTTTTTCCAATTTGATTTTTAGTACCGACAAATTAACGTACCATATTGATGCCACTGTCTCCACTTCCCCCCCCCCCCCCCCCCCCACTCAATCAACTAGACCTTTCCCTTCAATTCCCTACCAGCTTCGCATCACACTTGGCACTTTCTACTGATTGGCCTCTATAGGATAAGCTCATCATCATCGATCCTCTTCTTCTTCATCACCTTTTTCTCTTCTGGTGAATTTTATATACGGTCCCATAGTTTTTATTCCAAACCCCATTTGAAATTCTAGTAGATTCGTTATTCTTCAAATCTTCTTGTGGCATTGTTGTTTATGGAGTGTAGTTTGTCCTGTATTATTTACGGTGGGATATTGACGCATTATGCTAGAATAAAAGTAAGCCATATATGCTTGTCGTGTGCTTACGCAACTTAATTGGGCTCATAGTCCACTAACAACGTGGATACTAAAGTTGTTTAGGTGTTTCAAAGCAATTAGGTTTTGTTTAATCAGTAGTTTAGTTCCTCTTTCAGTAGATCGAAAAGACATATCTTCAACATATATGGTAAGCCAGATAGCACTGAGCAGCTAGCCCTACGTGTCGAGCCGTTTCACAAGCTTAATGTGTCATCTTTTGGAGATTTTCGAACTCATGAGAAGCGAGAGAAGGTAACGGAGTTGCAAATATATTAGTAAATTGATGAATAATAAATTTATAGAGTTTGACGTGGTGAGAATTGACTCTGTTTTCTCTCTTTGTAAAGGACTGCTTGTTGAGGCTTCCCAACATTCATTTTTGTTGCGAGTTTATAGGTTTGTTGTTTGTTTTCGGTGAAGTACGTAGAGCTCCCTCATACTAAGAATCAACAAATTTATCACAACCTTCTCTAAGTGTTTTTTTTTTTTTTTGGACAAACCTTGCCCTTAGTGTTATGTCAATTTTCTTATGACGGGATATCAATATAAACATAGTACGTATTTCGCTAGTGTTGATATGCCAATCTAGAGAATTGATCACCAAGCAATCACCATAAAAACACTTCCTAGTACAATCCCAAAGGCTAAAGTCACACTGTTGCCAGGCTTGGAACAAAACAGAAGTGCCACAGTGATCAATCTCTATGACTCTATCATTTTTGAGTAGCTATAGCTAGTTAGTTATCAATGATGAACATCCACATCTTAATTTGGTACATACATCACCCTACCATAAAACTAAACCAAGAAATAGATCTATTGCTTGGATTTTATTCAAGGATTATGTATCGAGGGCCACAAACTTGCATTTGTTTGTCCTATACTCCCACCATAATAAGATTAGCTGCTAATTTGGTAATGACAGCAAATCTCGAGCATGATATACTCGACATTGACATTGTGTGGAAAAAAATGCCCAGTTAATAATTTGTGTGGCAAGAATCGTCATCACTTTAACCTAACTGAAGGTATAATTGCGTAACAGCTTGTCAACTTCAGGTCTTTTGGTGTCTCCGTTTAGATTAATTGTCCCACTTAAGTTTCATCCCACTTTTTCTTGTGAATAACAGCCACTGAATGGGGTTGGTTAAACTAATCGAACCATGGTTATTATAAGTGGCTTCAATTCTTCTTCTATTATACTGGTCAGTTGTATGTGCATGTGTATATATACTTAGTGTTAAACATCGACAAACGTGTATCGGTATAAAGATAATTCACGGATTATGTTTGTCACTGTTTAAAACATGACTCGTCTTCGTGCATGCTCGAAACAATATATTGAATTTTATTAAAAGTCTTCGGTACAATACGGTCTGAAATGTGCTTAATTATTTTATAGACTTCAAGACGTACATGCAATATTTACCATATGTTGGAGCAGGAGTCTATCTTTACATCTCTCTCACGTCTCTACCTTCGAATGTCTAATTACAGTTAATTGAAGATATATACCAGATGCTAGCTAGTATATAGTTATCTCTTATCTGTTAGAGTTTCACCGTAAGTATAATTGTTGTCGTTCACGTTAATTGAATACATAGAAAGTGGTATCAGATCAGCTTCTCTGATCCATTCCAATAACCACGTCTCTAATTGGTTCAATTTACGTGTTTTCCTGCTTGGTAGTGTCATTCAAATTTGCTTCATGAATTGCTTTAACCGAAATATAGTAAGGAGACTAACTCATGAGAGAGGTAATCGATCAACCAGTAACGGAGTACTCAAGGTAATAATGGAAACCCAAATTGTAATTCATCAAACTCAGCTTGAAAATGCAATGGAGACAAACTTGTAAACCTAGCTAGAGGTGCAAAAATTAGAGAACCATATCCTACTTTGTACGTGAAGAGCACAGTAGTTTCATGGATAAAACTACAACGTACGTAGGCAAAACGTTCTTCTCGTTTTGGCATAGTTCTGAATCATAAACTATGCCCAAATGGCCATCACTGACATGCCTCCTGCCCCTAACAGAACTGCAATATACGACCATACTTGGAGCTTCATATTTGCTTGCAGTTTAGAACCCATAAAATCAGCTGCTAGCAGATCCACCAATGCCATGTAGTTGAGTAGCCCTGCAGAACAAGCATTTAGCAGCCCTTCCACGATCAGAGACTTCGGACTGGTGTCACTGTATACAGTATTCAACGCAATCCCTAATGCTATCCCAAATGGTGTTGTGCATGAAAAGAAGAACACCATTATTAACTTCATCTTGCTCTTAAATTCAGCCTGCAAGTCACACCAAAAGAAAATTATAATCATATATTCATGCCACTTTATAAATTTCAGTCAGTTATATATGACCAAGACTAATCAATCACCTGTAGTATGCAGCCTCCTAGACCCATTCCTTCAAATAGTTGATGGAAACAAATTGCAGCAATGAGCGGTCTTATTGTGCAAGGATTTTGAGATGACCCCATTGATAATCCGATCACTACTGAGTGCACTACAATACCTGTTTCCAGTACCTGCATCAACACCAAGTAGAATATTCCATCCAACACTATTGATTAATCAATACAGAAAATAGCTAGGGTTTGATCCAAAAGCTAGCATAGATATTTGAGAAGTAGAGAATTTAGATATACCTTGGCCACAACACGATGCCTCATCAGTTGTTCCTCTTTAGCAATGAATCCCTCCTCAATTTTCATTTCTCGACTCACTTCGCCATCACTACGGGTAGCTCGAATAAAAGATTTTCTATAACGACTCATTGAAAATGAATCGATCATCATGCACATAACAGCAGATAGCATTGCCACAAAAGTAGTGAAGGGGAAGTTCCTCCACGGCTTTTGGGGCAAGCACTGGGATGTCAAGTCGTTAAACGAATCAGGTAAGACATGCATATACCCGGTGGCGAGTATGACACCGGATGCAAACGCCTTGACGATCACAAATAGGTTCGTATCGGGCTGAAGAGCCTTCACCTTGTTAGAATAGACTGGCAAGCAAACCCCGATCATGCTCATCACTAGTATGGAAGCTATGGCGATGTACTTCATCTTCAAGGCCTCCGCTTTGTTGTGGCATGATGAGGTCTCTTCCCCACAGGACGTCGACTCTGCCGAAACGTTGAGGGCCGTGAAGGTTAGGAGGAGGAGGAAGATGGCAATGAGCATGAAGTAGGGTTTGGTTGCCATGGTAGCTTAACTTAGTTTCAGATTGACGTGGGTTGGTGGACTCACGAGTCTGAAACTAAGTTTGTTGGGGTTGATAATCACTATAACGCCATATATATAATGGCCAAGGGATTCTGCCGGAGTCTAGGTCCGGTTTAAAAGGTTCAAAGCTCCCGTTGAGCGTCGACTCCGGGATGAAGAAACACTGTGGTGAGCGTGTGCCGAAATGAAGAAACACTGTGGTGGGCGTGTGCTCATGCATGAGGTGATAATATTTGCTTCAACTACAATCGCTGGTAACTACAGTAATTGGTAAAATTATAAATTAGAAAGTAATTTATAATATTTATAACAGAAAGCGAAAATTTAATTAGTTGAAACCAATCCCACTTTCAAATCTTGTGAATCACACTTATCATCAATATAGTAACCTAGTAGCTTATCTAATCAAGTATTTTCACAGTCCTCTTTTTACCTTATCATTTCTTTACAAACAGTAACTTGCGTGATTTTAGCTGCTCAAGTGCTCATAGTATACATGAATTGAATTGAATAAAGTGATTGGTGACCGAGTTGAATCCAACTTAAACCCTCCTCGGGTTTGCCGGTTTTATTACAAGTGCTGGGCCTGTACAGGCCCATCAAGCCCATCCAGGCCCACACCGTCATGGATAACGGTCACACCTGAAAAACGCGGGTCCTTAAATCCTTATCTCTTCTTCTTCTTCACTCTCACTCTCACTCTCACTCTTCTTCTTCTTCTTCTTCTTCTTCACTGTAAGTTACCTCCACAATGCTAATACTCTCAAACTCTATCTCTTTCCTACACACCAGAACGAGGTCTCTTCCTCACACAAAACCGCCGCGGCCTCCGCCGCCGTTCCTCCACCCAAACTCCCGCCATCTCCGCCTCCCTAACTCCAAGGTTTTTCACTTCCGCTTCAATATCGATTCTTTATCAAATCTCAGGCTGACGCTTCGATTTCAACTGTATCAGGTCGCTCGAGGAGTGAGATTCGACGGTCCGGCGATCGAAACCAGCCACGTGACGGACGCCGGCGACGGCGATCTGGTCATCGAGACTTGCCTCACGCGGAATTTGACTCCGGCGTTGACTCTTGAGCAAGGTCTTGAGAGGATCAAGGCGGCGGTTGAGGAGTTGAAGCTCAATCCTCCTTCAACTTGTAGCGGAGTTCTCAGGTTTCAGGTAATTAGGTTTTTTGTATTACAATTTGATACAATGTGGATTGAATTTTGTGAATTTGAGTTGAGTCGGATTGTACAGGTGGCTGTGCCGCCGAGTGCGAAAGCTTTGAACTGGTTTTGCTGTCAACCGGAGCCGTCTCCGGTCTATCCACTGTTCTTCATTTCCAAGGAAACTGAAAATCCGAGCTATAAGTCACTGTATGTGAATGAAACTCGAGGAGTTTTCGGAATCGGTGCTGCAGTTTACTTCACGCCTTCTTCTTGTTCTTCAATCAAAAGGTTAGTAAGTATAACGCTTGCTTACATTTTGAAATCTTACAGCAGACTAGGTCTTAAATGCTATGATAGTAACCGAACATCGCATATGAATGTATGAAAATAGCTAAAGGAGGTATGAATCATTTTTTTTTCTTTCTTTCTTTACAGAATTCTATCAAATGAATCGGCCGTGGTAATAGCTTATGGTTTTATGGATATTAAATACGACCAAGAGTCATCGTATATGAAGCATGAGGCAGGTTCATATTACTTTTTTATTCCTCAGGTAAGGTTGCATTTTCTTGCATCCTAGTTAATGTGATAATTCAGTGCATCATTTCCTTTTCCTTTCAAGTTTTGAAATTTAGATTCTTCAGATTGAGGATTATTCAGTAGAACTACTATTTAACATGGACAGTGTTGTAACAGATTGAGTTACATGAGCATGAGGGGGCTTCTATATTAGCAGCAACTATTGGTTGGAGTGAGTCTTCCCTTTGTACATTTGAGGAAGCCGTTTTTTCTTATGAGTCATGTTTCAACCAGGTATTGTGAGGTTGTAGTCTCTCCTTTTCCACTATTCTGGCATTGTTTGTTGGTTGGAATTAGTTTAGTGTTTGGTTGGTACTGAGAAAGATTAGGATCCATTAGTCTTGTACATTAAAAGATTTGATTAAATTTCCAGACTTAGTGTTTCAATTATTGCTGATAATGGCATTGTACCTGGACATTTTTGTATTCTTTGTCATTTATTCATTCCACACATAAGCTTTAATTTTTTTTTCATTTAAAGCACTCATGCATCACCATCACCATCTCTCTAACCGCTGAAAAGTTTTTTTTGTTCTTTTCTTACTGTTATCTGTTCCTCCAGAGAAATCATTTTGCTTGTTTTTATAGTTCATTTGTTGGTTACAGAGTTGTATGTTGCATAAGGCAATGAAGTATTACAAAAAATAAAGTTAAAGTCTGAAGAAGCAGTTCCAATTGTTTATAGCTGTACTGATTTCTTTACTCATGATTTCATTGTGATCTACGTTTTTCAGGTTATTTGTCACGTTTGTTCCACAACAAAGAAATTCCACGCCACATATATAAGATCTACTCTTAGAAAGCTCAGTCTTCTGGCGGATGGAATTGTTTCTAAGGTACCACTACCGCAATTTGAATTATATTTATACTTAAAACTAGAATCTGGGTTGAAATTTTGTTATTGATTCCCATATTCACTTATCTGTCTATTTGTTTCATATTCAATCTCTGATAAACAGGACTTTGTAGGTACACATGAACATGCTGTTAGCTGGTGGAAAGAACATTTTTGCTGACATCATGGTATCCTCCCTTTCCTGGTAATTGTTCATTTTCTTCTGTGGACGATTATTGTTTTTGTTGTTACCATTTTGAAGCCGAGACATACTTAGGCATCTACCTCTTTTGCAGAAAGAGGCTCCATCTTCCTCCCAGTTTTGTGCGAGGCTTTCACCTACCGTGGCTGTTGTTAATAACATGGTATGATACTGTCCTTTTGTAGATAAATATAGGAAAATCATGTTCTTAGATACATTGCATGCTTAGGAGCACTGTTAAATACAAAACAAGAGTGGCTGGGGAGAATGCAACATGTCAATATATATCATATGCATACTTCTACTCTTCCACTGTTTTATTTTGGAGCAACAAACTTTGTTGAATATTGGTCAGGATTTTTGTTTCTTTCTATTATCAGTTGGATCATGCCAGTAAAATGTGCTTCTCAGTGCAAGATTGTGGCAACATCAACACTGTGTGGGCATCACTTATAATCGAAGAATGTTCACGACTTGGTTTGACGGTGAGAATAAGCTTTGATATTCTAATTCATCTTTGATGTTCAAGTTTGTCGTATTCATTCTAAGTTCTTCGTTCTAGTATTTTTGTGTAGCTCCAGGATCAAGATCATCCCCTCTTGCTGTTGCTGCATCCACTCATCCACTTATTTCATGTATTGTATGTTATGATGAACGCTCACTTGCATTTCATGCTGTTGGGTATGCAAGAGGATATGGCAAACCAGCAGTAGTCATAACTTCATCTGGCACTGCCGTTTCAAACCTCCTTCCTGCGGTGAGTGTATTAGATGATTTATATCTATCTTCTATGAAATGACGTTGTAACCTACAAGGTCTCTGGAAATCTGTTTTTCTTATGCCTATCAGTTCTGCAATGTTATGGTATTCATACTTTAGTTAGCCACTTGGCCTGCTCGGGCCATTTCATTCCATATTTTTTTCCCTGTGGTTTTTATCATTGCTGTGATGAGAATCTTTCTCAATTCATTGTTATCTTTGCGAAGCCTCATTCTGCATGCGTTTATGATGCAATTGGTTCTTTAATCTTTGGTGTTTTGCTAACATTAGAGAAAAACGTCCAGGTGGTCGAGGCTAGTCAAGATTTTGTACCACTTTTATTGCTCACAGCTGATCGTCCTGCAGAATTGCAGGATACTGGAGCAAACCAAGCAATTAATCAGGTATAAAAGACTATTGAAATTTCCAGTTTTACCTTGAATGGAAATTCTGTCATGCTAGAATCTGTTGATTTTGAGGTATAAAGCTTCCATACTAGCTTAGTTTCATAAAAGCGTTGATAAGTTTCTTAACTGAGATAAATGAATATTTTCTTTAGTTTCGCGTTTGAGAATTTTTATTCCAGGTAAACCATTTTGGCTCTTTTGTGCGGTTTTTCTTCAGCCTTCCTGCACCCACAGATCAGATTTCAGCTCGCATGGTCCTTACAACTCTCGACTCTGCTGTACATTGGGCTACCTCTTCACCATGTGGGCCTGCTCATATTAATTGTGCTTTTAGGGAGCCACTAGAAAATAGCCCTAGAAATTGGATGCTGAGTTGTTTGAAGGGATTAAACCTTTGGATGTCTAATTCTGAACCATTTACCAAGTATATTCAAGTACAACATGCTCATATAAGTAATAATGGTTGTGGTGGTATGTCAGAGGTTCTCAATGCAATTAAAGGGACTAACAAGGGTCTTCTACTTATCGGTGCAATCCATTCAGAAGATGAGATGTGGGCAGTTCTTCTCTTGGCTAAACACCTTCAATGGCCTGTTATAGCTGACATCTTGTCAGGATTACGATTGAGAAAGCTTTTGACTACTTTTCCTGAAGTTGACAATGATTTGTTTTTCATTGATTATCTTGATCATGCCCTACTATCAGAATCTGTCAGTAACGGGATTAACATTGATGTGATTATTCAGGTATACCACTTCTTCCATCCTCCACTCACCTCTTCTAGTAGGCTTGTTTTATTGCCTTAAGGTGTGTTGACTCTTATTTATGGAAGTGAATCACCTTGTCTATATTTCCAGGTGGGGAACATGCAAATGTGGAATAGTTATTGCAGTATAAGAATCTTTGTAAATCGTAACTTAGTTATTCTTGAAAAATGGAATCATTTTCTTATCTCTAGTTCTAACTCATAGCCCAGTAAACTCTGATGTTGCAGTGCTTGGTTTTGGCTTTATAGTTTTTAGGAATTTGGGGTTGTTGGTATAATGGTGATTGTTGAAGAGACATCAGAAACACAAGTTGATATGCTGAATATATATCCATTGCATGGACTTTAAAAATCTCAAAACCTTGGTTGTGTACTTACAGTACAGATGCCTATTGCATGGGAAGCTATTTTCCTCTCGTTAATTGACTGCCTTTCTTTTTGTCATAAACAGATTGGGAGCAGGATTACAAGCAAGCGTATTGCTAAGATGCTAGAGGAATGCTTTCCCTGCTCGTATATCATGGTTGACAAGCATCCATTTCGTCATGATCCTTCTCATATTGTAACTCATAGAATCCAAAGTGACATTTTTGAATTTGCTGAATATGTCCTTAAAGCTGAATTTCCCCATCTCAGCAAGGAATGGAGCACTTATCTTCAAATGTTAAATGCAGCGGTAATGAATTTCAAAGAATTAGGCTCTTAATCTTAGATACTATTTGGTAGTTTTCATATTAAACTAAACTGTCTTGTTAAGCACTGGTTGGACTAAACATTAGAGAGCAGTTAGGCTAGGATATAACATACCTTGGTTTACTAAATTATGGTCATTGTTACTTATCTTCTTCGTTTGAATAATTTCTTCCAGAGTCAATATCTGTACTTTTAGTTAGATGTTCCCTCTCAACTTTCAGATATGAATTTTAAGTATACCACAATACTTTTCTTTTGTTGATCAAGTATACTTCTGGTACTTTTAACAGCTGCAAAATGGATTTTAAACTCGAGGCTATAGTCTTTCCAACTTCATTATTATCCAGCACAACCCACTTTCTTCCTTATTTTCCTTTTCTGGGGTTTCTTTTGTAAGTTCTCTACTTCTATTATAATAGGTTGAAAGGGAGTTGTCATTTCAAATTTGTGCTAGACACTCCTTAACAGAACCTCAAGTCGCATACCTAATTTCAGAAGCACTTTCAGCTGAGTCTGCTCTTTTCATTGGGAACAGTATGGCAATACGTGATGCAGATATGTATGGGCGTGGTTGGTCAGAGTGCACTAGTAGCACTGCTGTCACGAATTTAAAATCAAATCTACCCTGTCAAGTGGTTCGGGTGGCTGGGAATAGAGGTGCAAGTGGTATTGATGGGTTACTCAGCACAGCTGTTGGCTTTGCTGTAGGATGCAATAAACGAGTGAGTTTTGATACTTGTCTCCATTTCTAGGGGAAAGAAGAAAAGAAAAGAAAAAAAGAAAAGAAAAAAGAGTGCTAAGGTGCTTGCTGGTTTGTCTCAGGTACTTTGTGTGCTGGGAGATGTTTCCTTCCTCCATGATACAAATGGCTTAGCAATTGTGAACCAGAGGTAAGAACTTCTCTATTAGTTTTTCAGGATTCTGAGTTCTCTTCTGGTGTTTCACCCATACATATTTCTTTTTACCATTGCTTTGACATATTTACCATGTGGTGAAGGACATTGCGGAAACCAATGACGATCGTTGTGGTTAACAATCATGGTGGTGCAATATTCAGCCTACTTCCCCTAGCAGATAGAGTCAAACCAAGAATACTAGATCAATATTTCTACACCTCTCACAATGTTTCAATCCGTGAGCTGTGTGCGGCACATGGGTAAGCTTCTTTGTCTAGAATTCGTATGAATATGTTATTCATGTAAGTTCATGTAGGCATACATTTGCATTTTGGGAAAATTTTGAACTAAAAGTAAGAAAAGTTTCACGAAGTTGATTTTTTTTTTTTCCCCCATAGAGTGGAACTGGACAAGATTAAAGGTTTTACATGTCATGACAGGCAATTGAAAAGATATCTAAAATCAAATATCATAGGAGGATGTTGGCGTAGTGATCACCCACTTAGGTCATTACTCATTACCAATCCATGGGAAACCCTGTGAGACAAGAGACAACATATTAACAAGATACATATTAAATTTATTCTGCTTTCTGTAGTGGGGATAGCCACCTTAAATTCAGTAGTATGAATAGAGATCTAACGTTATCTTTCATATCACTAATTGTACAATTCCGATAGGTAAAGAGCTGACAATATGATATTTGGAATCTAGCTAGAGAGTGTGCCTAAATCTTTGATTTGAAACTGATCTGGTACTTGCTTATTTGATGTTTGATTTGGTGTCATGTATTGGCAAATACATTGTTTCTTTTAGACTTAATAAAGTTCTAATTTTGCAGTGTGATGCATCTGCATGCGAAGACAAAGTTGGAACTTGAAGATGCGTTATTCACATCTCAACATGGCGGGATAGATTATGTGATTGAAGTTGAGAGCTGTATAGATACCAATGCGAGCTTTCACAGGTTGGTTACACTTGATGAAAAAAAAGGAAAAGGTTGTCAACTTATGGCTGACATATTTTTCCGCTAATTTTACTACTTATCACGTGTCTGAAAAATGTTATTTTTCTATCTCAGTACTTTAAGAAAGTTCGCCTGCCAAGCAGCAGATCAAGTCTTAACGCCTTCTTGTCAAGACTCAATATTAGATGGCACTTCATTCTGCAGAGTCCAAAGAATGGAGTACTCACTATTTAGGTTATTTTCTTTTATGGAATAAATTTAAATCTATAATATGCTGAAAATAAAATAGTGGTCTAACTATATTTTATATATATATATATATATATATATATATTTTTTTTTTTTTTTTTTTTTTCTTATATAGAATGCCTCTGTGTGCTCCTCATACCATGGTCTCTGTTGATGGCGGTGCCACTAGCTTCTACAGGGAAGGGTTTATTTTGACTTTGTATTTTGAAGATGGCAGCTTTGGGCTTGGCGAGGTTTGTTTAATATTTTTGTACTTACTCCACTTCTGTACTTGTGATTATTATATGACCATTCATGACTTACATTGAACAGGTTTCACCTCTAGATATATGCAAAGAAAACCTTCTAGATGTAGAAGAGCAACTGAGGTTTCTCATCCATACAATGAAAGGAGCTCATATCAGTTGCTTCCTTCCCCTGCTAAAGGGCTCGTTCTCATCTTGGATACGGTCCAACCTTGGAATCCTGGTATATCCACTAATTTTCTTGTTCATAGAGTTTAAAAGTTTGTATAGAAAATTTCTTCTCAGAAAAGCTTGTATAGAAAAAAGATACATTGTCACTTATCAGAAGGAGAAAGAATGAAGCATTGTTTATAGCATATAATTATATCTTGTTTTGTTTATCTGGAATAAAGTTATGCTTGAGTGAACATCTTCTTTTGACTGTGATGAAGCCATGTACGCTCTTTCCTAGCGTCAGATGTGGTTTGGAAATGGCTATTCTCAATGCCATAGCAACTAGACAAGGTTCCAATTTACTAGGCATACTCCTTGGCCAGAAAGGTGGAGATGTATCACAATCCTCATCCACAGTTCAGATTTGTGCCCTTGTTGATTCCAATGGGACGCCCACAGAAGTAGCTGATTCTATTGCTACACTTGTTGAAGAAGGATTTACTGCAGTAAAGATTAAGGTACTATCTTGAAATTCAAAATATCAATATTACAGAGCATGATGTTAATTTGGCTAACTTATACATCAAATTAAACAAATGCTTTGGTTTGTTCCAATGATTTTGCAAAAGGTAGCTCGTTCTGGGAGTCCGTTACAGGATGCTGCAGTGATACAAGCTGTCAGAAATAAAGTTGGATACCATATTAAAATTCGTGCAGATGCCAATCGGAACTGGACCTATGAAGAAGCTATCCAGTTTGGTTCCTTGGTGAAGGATTGTGATCTGCAGTACATTGAGGTATTAACATTGGTTAAAATTGTATTCAAAACCTTCATCTGGATGGATAGTACGTTTTGACATTGTAGACAGACTCTGAAAATTTGATTATTCCAATTTGTGCCGCAATATCCTTCTGTTTGTATCATTTCAGGATTGATGGTACTTGTCCGTAGTAATTTTATTGCAACTATTAACCATAGGAATGCTTAATTTTTTCAGGAGCCTGTTCAAATTGAAGAAGATATTATCAAGTTTTGCAAAGAAAGTGGGTTGCCTGTGGCACTGGATGAAACTATTGACAGTATTGGAGAACATCCACTTATAAAGCTCTCAAAGTACACCCATCCAGGAATAGTAGCTGTTGTAAGTATTTATGTTCAGGCATATAATTTAGGGATGCACATAGTAGGACGTCATTGTTGGGAAATACTGAGGTTACGTATGTCATGGGCATAAACTACCCTGATATCACCTTTTTAAAGTCAAATCTGGATCTAGTAAAGCTCAGCTTGAAGATTACATTGTTAGAAACCATGCCGTACTGGTAAATGATCTATATAAGTTACTCAATGCCATATTCGAGCCACAGCTTAAATTGCTTGGACTGGTAAAATTGTCGACAAGGTTATAGTGCTCAGCTTCATGCCCTTCAAGAGCAGTGCTGGTACATAGGAATTTCTTCGGTTCATCACCATTGTGGTTTCCTCTTTTCCATAATAGTAGCATAGTGGGAAAGTGAACAGTAGACATGTAGTAGGCAGTGGTGGAATCACAGGAAACCATTTAAATACCAAAGAATGAACTTATTTTTCTGCAAATTGATTATTCTTGAAATTTATGAACACAATTGCAATAATCTAATGGTTCCCTATATTTGGTTCCATCAGGTAATCAAGCCAAGTGTTGTTGGCGGCTTTGAAAATGCAGCAATAATTGCGCAATGGGCCCAGCAGCACCAGAAAATGGCTGTTATTAGTGCTGCATTTGAAAGCAGCCTAGGTTTGTCAGCATATATTCAGTTCTCCTGTTATCTCAACCAGAAGAATTCTGAGATTTGTACGATGATGAACTATCCATTAGCCTCATCCATAGCCCATGGTTTAGGAACTTACCGCTGGCTAAAAGAAGATGTGACAACTAGGCCTCTCAAGATAAATCGTAATCCACGTAGTGGGTTTGTAGAAGCATCTGTTGCTGATGCTGATCGAGTTTCGCAGCAATTTCAAATCAATGGGAACACAAGTCGTAGAAATTTTACAGGAGAGCAAGTTTGTGTTTACCAGATGCCTTTAGATTCAAAGGGTTTGTCTTGCTCCATCAAAATTCAGGAGATTGGACAAAAATACGATGTTAGTAACTATTTCACTGACTTATCCACTTGCTCTTTCTCAATTCCTTTTTATATTTGTATTTCTCTAGCTGCAATCTGCATTCCCCAAGTCAATTTCTGCATTATGTTGCCTTTCATTCAGTAATTTTCAAGTTTAGAGTTTGATACCTTCCTTAAATGGCGCTTTCAGTTGACCAAAATTAAGCTGATGCAGGATAATGTACTTGTATTTCTTCATGGGTTTCTTGGAACTGGTGAAGATTGGATTGCTATCATGAAGGCCGTATCAGGATGTGGAAAATGCATTTCTATTGACCTTCCTGGTCATGGTGGAACAAAGATACAAAGTCATGGTGTTCGGGATGCTGTACAAGCTTCAGGTTTGTGTGTTGAGGTAGTTGCCGATCTTTTATGTAAAGTGATTGAGCATATCACTCCTGGGAAGGTTACCCTTGTAGGATATTCTATGGGAGCCAGGATTGCACTGTACATGGCTCTGAGGCTTCCTAATAAAGTAAGTCTGCAGTATGAAGGTTAAGGGAGCTATAAAGTAAGTCTGCAGTATGAAGTTTAATTCATGTTTATGTGGTGTTAACGAAAGTATTGATTTGATCATGAAGGTTAAGGGAGCTATCATCGTATCTGGCAGCCCAGGATTAAAAGATGAAGTGGCAAGAAAAGTTCGTAGAGCTGAAGATGATTCCAGAGCACGCTTCCTTGTTGCATATGGTTTAAAGCTCTTTCTAGACACCTGGTATGCTGGAGAGCTTTGGAACAGGTGATTCCAAGAATTATATATTTTATGTGACTTCCTTTGTCACTCTAAAAATAACTATTGTGTATACATCCTAAACTGTATGTCCAATTTTAACAGCTTAAGAGAACACCCGCACTTTCATCAGATAGTCGCCGACCGCCTGCACCATGGAAATGTGGACAGTCTTGCAGAAGTTCTGTCTGCTCTAAGTGTTGGGAGGCAGCTGTAAGTGCTCTGACTATACTGAATGTTTGTTTCGTAGAGAGTATTCTGATTCAAAGGTAAACCATTATTTTTTGCATGTTAGGCCATTGTGGGAAGACTTGAAGCACTGCAAAACGCCTCTTTTACTAATTGTCGGAGAGAAAGATGAAAAGTTCAAGACAATAGCTCAGGATATGTCACTTGTGATTGGTAATGGTGATGGCAAATTGACTGGAGATGATGGCGTACCTAGTGAACTTTGTGAGATAGTTGAGATCCCAGATTGTGGACATGCTGCTCATCTGGAAAATCCTCTTCCTGTAATCAGGGCATTAAGGCGATTTGTGTCGAAACTGAACTGAAGTTCTAAACCATGCTTCCAATTGAGGAATTCGTAGTCATCTGCCTCTCATTCACATTGCATATATGCATATAAGCAAAGTTTGATTTTATCGATTTTTCTCTCAACTAGTTTCAAAAACGAGTAGTTTCAAAAACAAGAGCACGTAACTACATACCGGAAGTCATAGATCTTTCTCAACTTTTAATAATCATAATTGTGGACACAATTTATCATCTAAGTTACACCAACTAAAATGAACCTGATAGAGAATCGTTGGATTCAGCTTCTGGTGGTCCAACGTGTACACATTTGCACATATCATTAACACACATCTCTTCAAATGGTTTAATTTTGTAACTAAAATGAACCTGATAGAGAATCGTTGGATTCAGCTTCTGGTGGTCCAACGTGTACACATTTGCACATATCATTAACACACATCTCTTCAAATGGTTTAATTTTATTCTTGATAATAAAATGGACATGTGTCAATAGACTAAGAGAGTAGATGTTTTGGTGTGCAAATTAAAGTAGTCGGCAAATTTATATGAGAGAACTAGTCAAACTATATTGTAAGACTAATCATATTAGTAGGAAGAAACTAATTAGGCGAGATACCAGTTACCAAATATCTGATTTTAGTAGGAATGTAAAACCAAACAAACTGGAACTAGGAACGTAACCCAATCTAACAAGCCTGATCAAACTACCTAGGCATATGAATGTAAACCAATCAATTCAAGTTTTTTTTTTTAAAAAAAAAGATATCATCAATTCTAGTTATAAGAAAACTGAAAGGCTATATTACCAGATTCAAGAATCGCTGTACGTTGTTATGTAACAAGCGGTAGCTTCATGAGTCTGTAAGAGAACCGATCACCCAAGAGTTTTTTTGTGTGTGTGGAGAAAAGTAGAAAACCCAAGAGCAAAGTTGGTAAAGTGCCAAAGAGGAGTCTAATTATTTTCACATTTTGTATCAAAGAAAATGGTAAAGAAGAGGCGAGGAGCTGCATTGAAAAACTATCCCACAATGCAATAGTCAAGAGCCAGCCCAAGCAACCCAAAGTCCAATATCTGAATCATTGATCATAAATTCCTTAAGAAATCCCTTAATAGCCAGGTGGTAGGTTTAGTCCACTATACAAGCCCATCCGTTTTGAATGGCATCTTTCCCGCCATTTTAACTTTCAAAATATATAATTTAGAATCAACCATTTAAGGCGCGCAAAAACCAAAAAAAAAAATACAAGTAGGTTCAGTTTTAGTCAAGTATAATATAAAAAACAAAAAAACCGAAAAAATCAATCTTAAGGGGGGAGATTGCCACCCCTGATTATAAAACCACTCAATTTTCATTTAGAAAGGAACCTATAAGGAAGCTTAATAATATAACAAGGCAAACTAGATGGTCGATAGATATGGATGTTCATCAAAATAGTATTAGCTATGAATAAAGTTCTGATACATTTTAAATGTACATGTGGTTGAAAGACACAATCATTCACAACTTCCTTACGAAGATAATCCATAATATGGTTGTATTGTAATATTTTTCTTTTTTTTTTACAGGTGCTTGACTTAGTCATACTCAAATTTGCCAATGAAGACAAATTGGAAGCAACTGCTACCGAGATAATGGAAGAATATAACAACATATGTGCAGCAAAAGAAATGGCGGCAAAAAACCTGAATCAAGTTAAAGCTATGTGTAGCAAACTCGGATCTAATGTAAGTATTGATCTTTAAGATGTCGTGTGATTGATCCGAGTCTGCTGCACATAGCTTTAACTTGATTCAGGTTTTTTACCGCCATTTCTTTTGCTGCACATATGTTGTTATATTCTTCCATTATCTCAGTAGCAGTTGCTTCCAATTTGTCTTCATTAGCAAATTTGAGTATGACTAAGTCAAGCACCTGTAAAAAAAAATGAAAAATATTACAATACGACCATATTATGGATTATCTTCATAAGGAAGTTGTGAATGATTGTGTCTTTGAAGTCGTACCAAATGTACATTTAAAATGTATCAAAACTTTCTTCGTAGCTAATACTATTTTGATGAACATCCGTATCTATCGACCATCTAGTTTGCCTTGTTATATTATTAAGCTCCCTTATAGGTTCCTTTCTAAATGAAAACTTTGGGTGGTTTTATAATCAGGGGTGGCAATCTCCCCCCCTTGAGATTGATTTTTTCGGTTTTTTTGATTTCATATTGTACTTGGCTAAAGCTGAACCTACTTGTAGTTTTTTTTTTTTTTTGGCTTTGGTGATGTTTGTATAGGTATTTCTGGTGTAGAGCTTTTGATCCTAAGAATCAAAGAGATTATAGGGAATTTTTTCTTGTAGATTTTACCCGGGAAGATCTTGCTTTTCGTTGGTGTATAGCTTTCTTTTCTTCCACATTGTTGAGAACTGACATCATCACTTGTACAGGTATTGAACCTGTAAATTTGAAAAATGATTTAGTTATGTAAAAAAGAAATTATAATAGGAAAATTGATGTTACCATGTTTTCGCCATGAACTAGTGGCTCTCCAAGTTGAATTTCATGTTGTTCAATTGCCATACTGATAAATAGAAGCGGAAACTATTAATTTTTCAAACATTTACAGAACATAATAGAATATGTGCACATGTGATTGAAAGATGTTGATAAGGCTTTTGTTGAGCATTTTAGGTACTAATCTTCTCTCTCCAGTCATTTTGAGAATTCTAGCTTGGAGTTCTAATAAGTCTCACTGGTTTATTGCAGGTATCAGAAGAGGAAATGGGTATACAGAAGTTAACAGAAAAAATGATGATTCAAAGGTCTTAAATCTGGTAGATTCAAAACTACATGCTAGGTATGAAATTGAAATTTCTATATATATATACTATTTGTGGGTTTGGGGTTGCACTGTTCATACAATGTTCATGTTTGTGGAAATTACCGTTCTTTTCGTCTTAATTACGGCTTTCACATTCGCCTTATCGTTAGGATTAAAACAGACCTTTGAATCCCAAAAATACTCTCTCAAACTAGTACTTCTTCCTTATCGTGGATTCTCTTCTGCCGCTCTCTTTCCTTTCCTCTTCTTGCCTCTATAGTTTCATTCTAACAGTCCTTATCTTTTTCCCATGTCATTCCCTTTTCTTTTCCCTCCTTTCGTTTCCTTTCCATTTATTTCTCTCTCGCTCTCTACCCCTATCTCTCTATCTCACTCCCTCCCGTTGTTGCTGTATTGTACTCCTTTCTGCGAGTAAATGAATAATGGCATAACTCCTATTTGTAGTAGTTAGGTTCTTGGTCACCAAGCAAAGAATTCTGGAAATTCTTGGTCATCAAGCAAACTTAAACGTCAAGCAAAACACTTACGATCTTATCTGCATATATTTATGCTCATGCCTATCACTTAATGACTTGATCTCCAAGCTCTAAACAGATATACTTGTGCTTTCCTATCTCTTAATGGAAGCCTTCAAAAGTAAGACTTGCAAAGATAGGTATCAAGGTTTCTATCCATATATGACTTAATCACCAAGTATGAAGAGATTGACATGAATGACCTTATCTAGATATAGCTTAATGACCGAGAAATATATAAGCAACACCCAGTGAATCTCCGCTATTTGAATATGGAACATCATATCACTAAGATAGATATTCTTTAAGTAGCCAGGAGCTGGTTTCAAGGACTAATCATGTACAGACTACGACCTCAAGCTTCTAGCTTACTTGTGTTCAAATAAGCTAAATTAACTGCTGGCATTCAAATAAGATTCCATATCTGCCCTATTTAATAAAGCATATTAACAAATAAATGTTTTTTATTCTTAGAGGGTGGAATAATGTGGAAGGATAATGCGATAACCATACCTCGTAATTCTTACATCCTAGACCTCAAGGCTATTGCCGTGGCGGAAGCTGAGTTGGAGGTCCTTGAGCCAGATGCTATCTGAAAATTATGTACAGTGCATGTATAAGGATCATGATATGGTATTTGACAGCACGAAAGATAAACTAAATGCAATCTATATATAGTATATGACAAACTTGCTCCAACAGAACATGTGCATGAAGAAGTGGAGGATGAAAAGTGAGGGAAAAAGATACTGATGTCTCTGATACAGGTATCAGTTGGTTCAAATACAAATGATCAATGGATTTTAAGATTGTAGATCTATCAGAATGGTCGCCAAAACTGACTAGGCAGAGTCTGTAGGACTCAAGTTTCCCTTCAAACTGCAACTATAACTTTAATAGCTAAAAAATGAAATGAATGCAGCACCCAATTTTCAAGTACACACCACTTTCAGCATAATGTTTTCTCACACATTCCCAATATTGTTTTCCTCCCCTCCCTTTATTCACAAAGAAGTTTTCGCAGGGGACTGTATTAACAAGAATTCCATGGAAAGGATATTATAACATATTTTCTCAGTACCATTCTCCAACTGTGAATAGAAGACATAACCAGGACTCAAAAAAGTACCTTCGCTAATTAAGTACTCCTCAAATGCTCTTAGAAAATCAAGGGTAATCCACCATATTATAAAACCACTCTAGCGCATACCAAATGTGATGACAACAAATTTAGTGAGAGAACAATATATTGGTTCTTAAGATAATATAGCTGAAAACTATTCATATAAATATATTGAGGAAGTCAGGAATCTACCTTTAAAAAGAGAACTCTGTCCCACACTGAGTTGGAGAGTTTATGAAGTTGAGTAATCACTATGTTCTCAGGTGATTTGGGAACTTCTTTGCTATGTGTACTTCTTTAGGAAATGAATTTGGAGAACATTTTGCAGTCGCTGCCACTAAATCACTCACTGTCTGCCCGAAATCACTCAAAAGAGCAGTCCACTATCTGACCGCTTTCCATTGTTTTGAAGGAGTGGAGATTTCTCCAGTACATTTCCCTTTAGCCAGTGGTCATTCTCTTCTTGACCAAAGGCCTACAAAGTATGGCAAGGAAAATGAAGTAAATATCCAAAAGTTCCACCAATAGATTCTCTTCAGAATAATTAGAATTCATGTTATATACTAAACAACCACTGTTTGAGACCATCTAGAATCCTAGTTGATTAAGGTCATACGCAAATAGACAACTTACCAGTTTGACCATCCGAAGTGACTGTATGAAACATTGTAGAAGTGAACACCTTAATCTAAGGACCATACTTAGAATATAATATATTTAGTTAATGACCATATCCTTATACTCTTTCAAGAATTTCCGTAATGCTTTATCAACGCCACATTTTGTCAATTTTACAAACAACAATGTTTGTTTTCCAGGCCACACCCATGGAGAGAGGGAATAGGGGTGGAAGTTGAAATTCTTCTTCAAAACATATGAATGTGAGGAGAGAGTAAGTGAGAGGAAAAAGGAGGAAGTGGGGAGAAAAATTAAGATTCAAATTATTAGAAAATTACTGCAATGGCTTTACATTTCTGTAAAACGTGTAAAGGGTATGGGATGAAGTGGCAAAATTTGGAAGACGAAGTCTCTTCTCTTATTACTAGTAAAAGACTAGCCTTGAAAAAGACCACATCCTTGTCATCAACGTATAAGATGATGAATAAATCATTCACCATATTGAACGAGATATAAACATGAGTAGAATGAATTATATATATACCTCAGGATTTGAAGGTTCAGTTACAGTATAATCAACATTTGTTTCGGCATTTAATATCTGCAACTTAACAAAAAAAAGTCGTTTATCATTAATAAACCTGAACATTGAAATCAGATTATATATGAGAGAGAGAGAGGGAATTCAATGGGTAATCAACCTTCATTCATGCGTTTACCTCAGATACTGATGGTTTCCACATCTTTTTCCACAATTTTCTGGTAGAGTGGAGCTGTTCTGATTCAGAGACTAACATTATTATCAACGTGGTGTCGAGACTCTGCAGATTTAAACTTTCGGCAATAGTACCCTCAGTTCAAGAATCTGCAAAGGGTTCTCTCTGTTTCAATGTGAAGAGTTACTTTTGTTTCTGAATTGAATGGTAGATGTGGATTCAAGTACATTGGAGTTTTCTCCCATTTCAACAGTTGTTATCTCATCCTTCAACTGCATTGAGCATCCTACATAAAACAAAAAAGATGAGAAGTGGTCATTTGACCATGCATGATAAAAGTATCATTTATCACGATGAAACTATTAAAGCACTGCATCATGAAAAGCAATTTTGTCACTAAAAAAACTTTTTCATGTAATCAATCAATCTAATTCAATTTCAGAAAAGTTTGAACCTATCAGAAGTTATTGTAGAAATAAAGATGAATGCTGTTCAGTACACAGTGTGAATGCTGTCCAATTCACTCTACATAGAGAGAGAGAGAGAGAGAGAGAGAGAGTTCGACTGCATTGCAATTAAGCACATAGTGAATAGAATAGAAGCACATAATTCTTGCCAGATTCCATTGTGGATGCTGTCGTCATCAGTAACAAATCACCAAAGTTTGCAGTGCATCCAGTTTTGCGCTATCATCTACACGAAGGACAACTGCAATTTCAATATATTGTAAAAGCCGTACAGACCAAAACCAGAATTCACATAGCTACAGATGCTGGAAGGCAGTTCTAGACCTAAAAAAAAAGATAAAGGACAAATTGACAAATAAAACATAATGCTGCCTAATATTGGTTCAATTGATGTTTAATCCAAAAAAGGGGAAAACAAAACTCCATCAAAAAAATACACTGCATCAAAAATCCATAAAAGTAACACATCACATACGGAACTCCACGACTGCAGATTGGCCAAACAAACTAAATAATCATATCTTCTTTACAGTTGAAATAGATTCAATCATATGGTCTAGCCCACTCAACACGCAGAACTTCTGGATAGCAGATTAACATAATCCAAAAAACAATTCTGAATTTTACAGAAGGTGAATCTTCAAGGTAAATATTGACACTGTAATTTATAATATTCGTCTCTACTGGTAAGATTTAAAGAAAGAAAATACCACTACTGGTTCTTTTTACAGTTCCTGTCTTTGACACTATGACCTAAGCAGTTAAGTTCAATAGTCTTCAGCAAGAGAATAAACAAAAAATCATAGTAAAATCACTTAACAAGAAAAGCATTAAAAAAGAACATCCTATCCAACCTTCAATTTTGCCAAGAGAAATAAGAATAAAGTTACAATCATATGTCAAACTTCATCTGTCCTAAAATGAGAAAAATGTGCAACATGCTTTTGTGCAGGACCAACATTTACCTCCAAAATATAGTTTCTTGTTTTTCTTCCTTCCTTGTGAGGAAAACCGATCTCCTTTTGAATCTGAAACTTCAATATCAACTTTTAACTTGGTACTGACATTAAGTCCTTCGGTGCCACTACATGCTTCACCACCAGTCCACCATCATCAAATTGAAGGTTTTCAATGTCTATAACTTTCACATCTTTCCATAAACTTTCTTCACCTCCCTATTAAAATCTACAGTACGTCTCCAGCATAACCTCCAGTTTCACCCCCTTCCACTTCTATACTCCCTTCCAAACATCTTTGTCCATTGAAGCATTAAGTGATTGGTTCGATCTTTCCTTGATGGTGGATACTACAGTACAATACAAAAAATGGCTTTTTGCAAGATGTAATGACAGAGGTAGTGACGCAATAAGTGAAGGCATATCTATCTACCATTCTTTGCGAGCTCTGAACAGAATATCTTATGTATGGTGTTCGCGAAAGTCCGGGAGAGCCTCTTCTATGACAAGCCACGGTTAATAATGCTGCAACCTGAGCTCTGAACAGAATATCTTATGTATGGTGTTTGTGAAAGTCCGGGAGAGCCTCTTCTATGACAAGCCTCGGTTAATAATGCTGCAACCTGGGTTACATCATAACCATCATCCTGCCTCTGCTTTTTCCACTTTCTAATTGGACAAGCACAATTTTTTCCATCATCTTTCTTTGATGAATTTTGAACATGGAAGTGAGGTGTCCTCTTCCCAACTTCCAGAGGCTGGTTACCTAAAAGAAATTTCGAATCGCACAAGCAGAACTCAAACTTCAGATAGAAACACTTTTTATAAGTAAAGCACATGCAGAAATAGTACCTCAAGTATCCATAATCGCAATAAGTGGTCACAGTTATTGTCAATTGCAATTCTAGTGATCACTCATGTCAAGCATACTGAACATTTCTATGCTAATATAAAATCTATACAGTTATGAATGTAAAAGTCACAGTAAAAAAGAAATCCTTTCCAAATATCACAGAAATCATTTGAATATCAGTTGAAGAGCAATAACATGTTTTTGTACACAATGTATACATGAATGCTCTTTTGATTTATGGACATTGCATAATATCAGAAATCCAAGTATCCAACTAACAGAAATATCACTACATTATAGAAAACAACGACTGATGTATTCATGTAAACTATCATACCATCAATTTTTCTCCGTTTTCAGTATGATAGCCATCCATCTACTGGAGCAATTAAATGAGACTGGAACACTTCTTTTGAGACCCTGTCTTTGCCAAGGTTACATTTCTGGGATTTAAGGGAATATTTTATGGCATCATTGCTCTCAGCGAACCTTTCATTGTCTACCCGTCAAATCATATCAAGTTACAAAGAGATTAGAACTCATGCTAATACAGCACTATACATCTATCATCATGCAATTTTAATTTTTTCAACTTGGCATAGACTCAGTCCGTCACACACAGAGCAAAAATACACACTTAACCAGATACACGACTCCTTTCAAACAAATTCTAAAAAAAAAACTCAGCTTTAGATACTAGAATACCATCTCCACGCACTAGCTCAAAACTAATTCTCGAGAGAAGCATTAAATTGTAGAAGTTCAGGGGATAACAAGAAATTCTACTCCAATCTGACCATAAGATTATGGTGGCAGGTCATCATCGCTGTAAGGCCAACAACAGAAGCAGTGCCCTCAAGTGCGGCCTAAAATCAAAATAAATCAATGATGGCTACCATGAGATGTAAAATGAGAATATGATTATTGTTTAATGGATTGGAGAAACTTCTGTCGAATTTGTAACACTGAGCTACAGTATCACATGCCGGACTTTGGCAATGAGGTAAAAACCCAAAAAGAATACAACTTTGGCAATAGAAGATCAACAGATCAAAATGAAAAGAAACAAACTTTGATCAGATCTGATAAAAAGAATGGAAATTTGGTCAAACAACAACCACATATCCCCAACCCATTTCAAATATCCGATGATTTAACAAACGCGAAGAGATTTGTTCAAAGAAACAAAACAACTTTGGCAATCAAGTAAAAGCTAAAAAGAATAAAACTGTGGCCATACCATGAACATGCCGGATTCATCCGCAGCAAGATCTGATAGATCCACTGGTTTCGGTGCCATTTCGTTTTGTTTGCTTCCTCGTACACAGACTACTTCCACCGCTCCTTCTGTTGCAGTTAGGTCTCCGCGCTGTCATGTTTTCTTTCCTTTTCTTTTTTCTCCCCCATAATCAACTTTTATTTCGATTTTATCATTTTTTTTTTTTAGGTCAAGGATGTCATATGTTAAACAAAATCCAAAAGACAGAAAAGTACAGCAGAAACAAAGTTAAAAAAACACAGATTAAACGTAAAAAAAACAGTCGAAAGGAAAAATTGAAACACTAATAGCTAGCTCGTACAGCTAGCTCCAAATTCATATTAAGGAGGGGCAGACAATCCATCGTTCCTTAAAACTGAAATCAAAGAGTTTGGAGGTCTGTTAGCCCATTCCTGAGAGCACAAACTCTAAATAGCAAGTTTGACCGCTGCATTTGCAGGGCGGTTAGCTTCTCGTGGAACCCAATTCCAATGAATACTTCTAAAAAACGGAACCAAGTGAGCAACCTTCTTTAGGATTGGGGAGATTCTCCAACTAGGAGATGAAGAAGAGTCACTTAACGCCTTGATCACTTCCTGACGATCCCCTTCAACAATTATCTTTTCCAGCTTCAACACCACAGCCATTCGGAGACCATATAAGAGAGCCTCAGCTTCAGCCTCAACCGCTGAGTTGTGGGAACGAAAAAGACTCGCTCCAACAATAGATAAACTCATATGGCTGCGAATTATTACTCCCACTCCACTATTAAGATTCGACTCCTTCCAAGCACCATCAAAGTTGATCTTTACTACATCAACAGGAGGTGGAGTCCACAAAGTAGGAGCTCTTGAAATTGACTGAGAAGACTGCAACACATACACTCTTGCTTCTTCCCAGTTTAACAAACCTCTCTTGATGTTTTCAATGACAAGTACTGGGATTTGGGGAGCCATTTTTCATGGCCACCGAACACCTGTGTTTCCAGATCTCTCACATGTGCAAACAGACAAAATTAAGAACATCCTCTTTTTCACACGGAAATATAACAACATTCTTATGGATCTCCAACAACCATTCCTCAAGATGAGAAATTTTCCCCCTATCAGGAGTGTAACCCAGAGAGCACCCAAACCACACAACTAGAGTCCAAGGGCAGTGTAACAGGCAATGTTCAATGCTCTCTGGCTGATCACCACAAATAGCACAAATTGGGGTTTTCACAATTTTCCTTCTGAAGAGGCTCCACAAGGAAGGCAGGGCGTTCGACAAAGCTCTCCACATGAAGTTTGCAACCTTAGGAGCCATATTTGGCCTCCAAATCAACTTCCAGATTCTGATATCAAAAGAATGGGAAGAGGAAGGCTTCCCTGTGCACGACTTCCCCTGGCTTGCAAACAGTTTATGGTAGCCACTTTTTACCGAGTAATTCCCAGACTTTGAATGAGGCCACACCAACAAATCATCATCAGTTGCACTTCCAATTGGAATAGCCTTGATTGTCAAAATATCACTTTCCTCCAAGAAAGACTCAATATGCGAAATATTCCAATTCCTATCTTCATCAATTACTTCCGACACAGACAAAGCAATGAAACGATTAGAAGTAATAATGGGTTTAATCAGACCCCGATTAGAGTTCGGAACCCATCTATCACTCCAAACATCCACATTTCTTCCACTATTAATCTGCCACAAAGCATGCTCACTAATAGTCTCACGCCCTGCTAGGAGGCTGTTCCAAACCCATGAAGGTCGAGACCCTTTCTTGGCTTTCAAGAAAGTGGTGTTAGGGAAATACCTGGCTTTCATAACTTTACCCCACAAAGAATTGGGTTTGTTAATCAACCTCCAACATTGCTTGGTCAGCAAGGCCTTGTTATAGGTACAGAGGTCTTTAAAACCAATACTACCTTCTAACTTACTTTTACACAGAGAGTCTCAAGCCTTCTAATGAAGCTTATCTTTTGAGTTCGAAAAACCCCACCAGAAATTTGAGATATCTGAGCTGAGAGCTTTACACATAGTAACTGGCAAGAGGAAAATGGACATGGGGTAGGAAGAGACTGCCATGGCCACTGCTTTGATGAGCACCTCCCTTCCAGCTTGAGAGAGCACATTCGCTTTCCATCCCTCCAATTTCTTCTTAATTCTTTCGCGAATGTAAGCCAAAGCACTCTTTTTTTGAATTTCCCCAGAGAGTAGGGAGCCCAAGATAAACTCCTGGCTTCTCTGAAATAGGGAACCTGGACAGCTACATACCAATATAAATTGGGGAGGAAGATGTAAGTGGCAACTTGGCTATATAGTGGATGAATTATGTGAATCCGTAAACCTAATCATACTAGGACTAGGAAACCAATATAATTACTTCACTAGGAAGGTAGTTATATTGGTCTGAAACATTGTTAAGGGCTCCTAGTTTATTTTCGTATATTTGTTTCATAGATGTATAGATAGCCACAAAAGAAATATTACGGAACCATTTGCACATTGTAGATAATTGATTTTATTAATTACTCTCAACTAAAAAAGAGCTGCCACAGATCCTTCTCAATATAGCTTAGCCACTCTTATTACTAGCAAAGTAACAATGATGAACTAGACTCTTCGTCTAGCACTCATTAAAATTGACAGTCGAACATGGTACGGGGGTTGGTGGCTCCTCGTCTACCGGCTCAGGCTCAGCTTCTAATACATCGTCTACCGGCACATTGGGTACACATTGGCATATCCCATTAACACATTCAGCATGCGAATTCACTGAGTCGCAACGGATGCCTTTGCAGTCTTGGACAGTTGAACATGCCGGCATATGGGGTTCACAATGGCATGTCCCCTTAACACATTCGACATGCCATACAACTGAGTCGACGTCGCAACTGATGCCTTTGCAGTCTTTGCCAGTTGAACATGTTCTGGGGGTTGGTGGCACATCGTCTACCTCTACCGGCGGAGCAGGTTCAGATGCTACTACATCGTCTACCGGCACATTGGGTATACAGTGGCATGAGCCATTTACACATTCAACATGCCATATCACTGAGTCGCAAGTGATGCCTTCGCAGTCTTTGAAAGTTGAACATGCTCTGAGGTTTGGCGACACATCGTCTACCGGAGCAGGTGCTCTTGCTGCTAATGAGAACGGGAGACCTGCATTAACACATCTGTTTGGTTAGTTAACAAGATCAATTTGTACACAATACAAACCATGCCAGTACATTCTAGATCAAACATATTCAATCCAATACCCTTTGATCTAAGAAGAGAAATATTAAGCGTAAGAAGTCGAAACTTACAAGCTGCAATGACGATTAACAAAGATAGCTGGCATGCCTTGGATACTATTATAGACTTCTCCATACGTAGAGAAAGATGTAACAGAATTAGATTAAGCTTTATTTTGCTGTTGAAATATAGAAAGCTGTATGTTTTGCAATATAGAAGCGAGCTCTTTGCGTTATATTTATAGATGAAGACTGGCTCTCTAAACGAGTCATATATCAAAGTAGTTTCTATATTTTGATATATGCATTTCTTATTGTTTTTGGTCAAACATATGCATTTAGAATAACAATTAAAAGTTTAAAACATTTCTACTATCAGATATATGCATTTCTTTCAGTTCGCTTAGGATATAATTAGGGTGTCACAAATCCGTCTCTACTAACTCTCACCATTATTCTCATCAATATATTCCTACCATAACGCTCAACATAATTCTAAACAGTTTACTAGCAAATGCATATATTTGTCCCAAAGCATATATCAAAGTATAGAAAGTATTTAATCACACGACCGTTTTGAAAGTCAGTCTTTTATAAATATGAAGTAAATAGTTCGCTTGTCATCGTGCAAAACCTTAATCAAATCCCATTACATATCTCTTTGCAGCTATGGAGAAATCTATAATATTATCAAAGACAGCCATTTTGGCCATGTTCTTAGTCGCGATTGCATCTTGTGAGTTTTAACTTCTTATTTGTGTTATCCGTTTATATCTACAAGTATTTGATCAATTGTATGTTTGGTCTGAACTAGACTGGTCTGCACTTTGTAAAATGAATTCGAAGTATACTAGTGTTAATTGTTGTGTTCATGCAGGTGTGTCATTCTCATCGGCAACGAGAGCACAAGCATTGGTTGAATTAGAATCTGAACCTGCTCCCATCGACAAGGTTAAGTTTTGTCATACAAAGGCAGACTGTAAAAATACTAGATGTTATCCAACCAGAAGCCCTGCTTTTTGTAATAATGGCGTATGCTCATGCGAATACGATGATGCTAAAGACTCTCCGGTGGTGATGAAAGACGAAACATGTTCCACTATTACGGACTGCAAAAGCACCAAATGCCTCCCCCAACCTGGATGGCATGTTGAATGTGTTGATGGCAAATGCAAATGTGTCTTCGATGTGCCACCACGTTCTAAAGTAGTAACCGACGAGAAATGTACCATTGTTAAGGACTGCAAAAGCACAATATGCATGGACGAAATTGGATGGCATGTCCAATGTGTTAATGGCATCTGCAAATGTGTACACGTCGGACCACCAGAAGCTGATTCCACCGTTTTTCCTCCGGCAGCCGGAACAAACGTCGACCAACAAGGTTGTCCTCCATCTGACTGCTATGAAATTTTATGTGTCGAAGGATGCCCTGAACGTGTTCATGGCCAGTGCCAATGCGTACAGCTAGGTTCATTTTAGTCGGTGTAAGTCAGATGATAAGTGATATTGAAAATGATCTATGACAAGTATTACGTGCTTTAAAAAATAAAAAATAGAGTTGTACGTACCATACTTGTTTTCGATATAAACAATAAAATTACAAAGAAGAACTTCTACAACGAGCTAGATGGCCTACATTATCCTCAAGTAAAATCAATTTTTGCTTAAGCTGAAGATCACACAATGTGAATAAGCGGCAGATGATTACGGTATCCATTACTCTATCCTCAAATGTATTGTAAATTCTAACTCTTGTCTACCTAAGTGAAAGATTAAAGAGACTGCTTGAGCGAGTGATCTTAGTCACATCATTTCAGGATTCATGTTTAACTACACAGATCTGCAACAGCCATCCCTCCCGAATCAACAAAAAGATCCTAAATTTCAATAGATATGTTTTGCACATAACCCAAACTAGACCCCTTACAAGTAAACTGATGAGAATAATGGTGAGAGTTAGTACGTGGGGACGGATTCGTGAAACCCTAATTATATCCAAAGCGAGCTGAAAACATTCCTGAAAGCATTACGATTCAGACCTATATATCCAAAGTGTAAAATGCTTCATGCCTTGTGCGACTTCCTATTGCTGTGGCCGTATGGACCTTATCGTTCGGAGAAATTAACTAAAGCAGTTAGACCAAGCGCACTCTGCACACAAAAGCTTGAATGAAGCTTCAATTGTCCTTGTTCATTATGTGTGATAGAAACTTATGCATTTGCGAGGTCGGTGATCTTTCTTCTTTTCAATTACAAAGGTCGGTGAACACTGACAAATTAGATGTGACATGCTTCATGCTTGTGGCTTTGTTTAGGGAAAATGCTGTGGCCGGCCATGGACCTTATCGTTCTGAAAATTAAAAGAGAAGTCGACCATGTAAATTAGAGTATTAGACCAAGCAAAGTCTTTGCATAGACTTGGAAGTTAGAAGCTTCAATGAAAATTCGACTTTCCAACACAAACGTTGGTTGCTCCATTATAAAGCGACTGACATTTAGCATCCATTGTTGTGTTCATGATACTTGTTCACTCATTTCAATGGCTTCCCTAACCTCTCTTATTATTCAAACTAGGAGCTACAGCTGCTGGGTAGATCAGAATCAGTGGAAGCCTCAAAGATCAAATTACTTGCCAGTTTTTATTAATGATTGTCATATCGAGTTAAACAGTTACCAACCAAAGACTCCACTCAAATTGGGCAAGACAATCATCAGTCTCACATTCCAAGCCATTGTCAGCTGCGCTCTTGCTTTTCAAAACAGCACTTCATCATACATTTCACCGGCTTGGCAGATTGTTGGAGTAGCCATGGCGATTGCTTTTGCAGGTTGTTTCTCTGCAATTTTCCTAAGTCATTCTTACCCAAATGCGGCAACTATCATAGAGAAAACCGGGTGTGCTTCCGCTGCAATCGGATTTTTCCTAATGACGAGTAATTTTCTCCCTAGCAACATCTCATGGATTTGCTGGTTGGCATTTTCCATTTCCTTGCTAGCCTTCTACCGTAGCCTTCAGCCTGTCTTAGGTAGATAAGATTTCCAGTTATACTATACAGTTTATGCAATCTCTAGAAACCAAAACCCAGAAACCGAAAAAAACAAAAAAAACAAAAAAAAAAACAAAAAACAAAAAAAGAGAGCCCAAAACATGTTGGCTCAACAAAAATCTTAACTTCGCCTGTGTAATGCTTGTTATGTTGTCATTTGCACAGCCGGTCCCAAGCCCGGAGAAAAGGAGGAGGGAGATTGATACACTTAACACAAGTGTTTGATTTATTTTTTCTTCATTCACATTTTGTGATGTAGAGTCAGTTGTTCTATTTCCAATTTATGATCTACAAGACTTTACCTGGTCCTCAAAAAGCACTCAACAAGTGTTTTATGTAGTGCAACACTAATATACATGTATATATATTATCAAATACTTTATGATAGTGTAACAATGATGGCTTTGATGGGTCATAAACCAAGTCTCGATCAATAACTAGTTACTACTCAACAAGAGCACTCTCATAAACCAAGCCAATAACACTCTCAGAGCACTAATTAAGTAATTGGCACAAAGGCAACATGTTCTCTCACTAGATCTGCCTCAATTGTAATGACAATACAAGGGAAGTAGCTATGAACAAGCAAAGAGATAACTTCAATATTGCACCATGCTCGTACAGTCTGCAACATAGAAACATTACAGACTATGAATTTTGGTGCCCACATCCTCAACTGCTTTCATTAGCAAGCTAAGATCAATAAAAAGAAAATAACACCCTAAATTTACAAGGAATCAAAACCACAACTCAATAAATTTTTGCCTTCATTCTTCCATCAAGATACAATCAATTGAATGATGTTGGACTCTGGAAAATCCCGCCAGTAGCACTAATAACGTAATACCGATTTGAAGAACAGTTCCCCATCAAAACCAGTACCTAAGAATCTCGATCATCCTTTTATTGAAGATTCAGTATATACACCAAACTAGGAGAAAGTGCGAAATAGGTTAACTAATGGTCGCTATAGAACTCTTCAAGATCATGCATTTATAAGCAAGAACATCAAACTACTAAATCAAATTGGATCTCACATTATAACAGATCTAGCAAAGCAATCAGAGAACTTTGAAGGCATAATACATGATTCAACATCTAATTCAGATTCAAAAAGCTTCATCATTTTGCTTTGCCAGCCTTAAAGACAACACCCCTTTTCAGGCAAATCATGGTTGCACAAGAGAAAACCTCTCAACCACTGCACAACTCAGGCCAAAGATTCAGTCTTGCACCTAAACCCTTTTGCTCGAAATTTCCTCACAACTATATTTCAAAGAAGCAAGGGGCTATCTTGTGCTTCAGAATTTGCAGAAAACAGAAAGAAACACGACCAAAATAAGCAAAGTCACAAGCAGCTTGGAGTCTGCTTGTTCTTCCACTTCGGTGAAAGAGAAGCTTTTATAGGGGGGGCTGGGTGTTAGGGTTTTGGAACAAATTGGGTAATATTTTGTACACGTGGCCCAGCAGTCCATGGGCGTTTGTTTGGCTCGTGGGCTCTTGGCGGGTTTAATTTTAGTTGGATTTGTTAGCACCAAGACTGAATGAGCATGAAATGAGTATGAAAGAAACCCAACAATATGAATATTGCTATCAAAGTATTCACTAGTATCTTGCTGTAGTATTAACAAAGGAGTCATTCTCGTGAAATCATTAATAAGGAGAATACCTTGAGGTCTCAAATCGCTTACACCTTCCATTAATTAACCACCTTTGGGTGTCATGTCACACACTCACACGCATCCTCCTCCTCCTATAAGATTGAGTGCGATCAAAGTGTTTTGCATACTGAAATTCCAGCGATACATAGCCATTAGAACACCGCCAGAACCTCTATGGAGAGAAAACCTTCTTTAAAGTTAGCTTCATTGCTCCTGCTGGCTGCAATGACTTGTTAGTCTCTCCCTCTCTCACACAGTTCTTTGTTTGTGCATGATTTTGATTAACGAGCTAGGTTGCACAAATCATGAACGAAATATTTTCAGGTATGGCATTTTGGAGGATGCCGGTGGTTGAAGCAAGGGGACCGTTACAGTGTCCTCGTATGATAGACTGCAGTCCTGTGTGTCAAGGGTATCCCTGGCGCTGCATCGATGGCAAATGCATATGCACCGGCGGCGACACTCCTCCCCAGCAAGGCCAAGGTATGAAGGCAACTAGGGACTAAATCAAGAACAGATAAAGGACATCATACATGTACCATGTATAAGTTGAATAAATTCAAATCAAATTACATTCAAGACTCTTCTGGCAATTTCCTTTGCTTCTAAGCAAGCAAGTATTAGTCCTGAACTCCTGATTGCCAAGTACCAACCACTGATATTCACTTTACTCCAAAGATGTAGTATCTGTCAGGGCACTTAGCTTTCTCTTTGGCTCTTAAGTCGCTCTTCGAAAGGTTAAAGTTGCTTGTTTCTTCTTCTTTACCATTCAAATCGGTGCCTACAGACCATGACATCGCAGTACTTAAAGAAGGCATGAAGAAAATGTGCTCTGATTTATGGAGGACCATATATCTGAACCTAAATGATCTATGGCTCAACAGGACATTTAGTGATTACTGGGTTCCTCAACAGAAAAGCCTTCTCCATAACATATATACAACAATGAATACATCACTCCCTTTGTACTTACATTTCATCCTGCAGAACCTATAGAACATTAAAACCCAGTAAGAAGACACCCTAGCTTCGAGAGTGCTTCAGAAAGAATTACCATTGCACAATACATCACCAACATAAATCCGTCATAGCTCGTCAAGGATAAAAGGTTTCTGTTCAAGTAAATATAGGGCTGAGATTAAACATAGTGAGACAAAAATTACTTTGAAAACACACTTTAGGTTCAAGCAGCGCCTGGCTTCTCCAGCAGTGTCAACATCTAAACCAATGACAGCAGCATCATCCAAAGAACTGGAAGCCCCTGCAGTACCACACTCAGGTTCCTGTTGTGACTGTTCATCCACCTGATCATAGGGAGAGGTTTTGAAAAGGGATCCAGCTATATCATTAATTTCTCTCGTATATGAAAATCAAAGGGGGTACCTGCCTGAGAACTTTTATCTAGGGACTCTGTCACTGCTTCCACTGTTGTTTTTATAGAAGTAGCATTGGAGACACCATTATTTAAAAATGGAAGCTCTTTGCTGTCACCGTCTTCATTGTTGCAACCAGTTACAAACATTATGTTTTTTGCATCCCATAACTTCTCTACCAGAAGTTTTTTCTCCATGGTTAGGCCATTTAACTGCAAAAACAATAATAAAGGAATTGATATCATATGCTTAAATAGAGATTACTACAGAGAAATGAATATGTACCTGTTTTTGGATGCGCTCCCTCTCTATGGCTAGTTGCATTGCCATATCCATAATGAACTTGATCCTGGTATTGATTTCCTTTGCACTTGCAAGTTTTGCATTGTTAGCTCGATCCAAAGAAGATTGCAAATATTCGACTCTAGCCCTTAGATCAATTATTTCTGCATTTAACTCTATGTTACTTTCAGATAACATTATGCATTGTTCCTCAGCAGCTTCTGTCTTATTTTCAGCTTTGGACACCTTTGATTTTAATTCTTCAATCAAAGTTTCCATATCCCAAATTGCAGAATACAACATATTCTGCTGCTCTTGACTTGCTTCAGAAGAGGCTTTTGCATTCTGTAATTGGATCTCTACGTCCCTTAACTGCTTCTCGAGAATCCCAACTTTCTTTTCCGTGTCACTAACACTTCCTTTGAGAAAACTCATCTCTTCTGTGAGTTCCACATTTGTCCCGGTTAATTCTGCAACCTTAAGTAGTGCACTCTCCGCTTTAACTTCTTCCCTGTAGATTTTTTCTCTCATAGACTCAATCAAAGTCTCCTTTTCTCTAAGTTTCTCTAGACTTGATTCATTTGTTGCATTTGCATTCTTCAGCTGGAGCTCCGATTCTTTCAGCCGTTTCTCAAGAAACATCACCTTTTCTCTCAAAGTTAATATCTCAGCATCTTTAGTAATGGTTTCTGCACTGATATGCTCGAGCTTCTGTAAAGCAGCATCTTTTGCTTGAAGCTCTACTAAACAATCTTGAAGTTTTGATTTTAACTCGCTTTCACGGTTAAATGAACCATTCAGATTGAAATTCAGAAGCTGCAGTCTTCCTAATAAATCCTTTGAAATCCCCTGGAGCACCTCAGCAGCATTTTCTGCCTCTAAAAATCTTCCCCAAATACCTTCTGCTGCTTCTTCCATGCCAAACGCTACCTGTTCTGTATAATGTAGCTTTAACTGAAGTTGTTCCTCATTTTGTCTTGATTGAGTTAATTTCTTCTCAAGATCGATCTCCCGTGAAAGTGATTTTTCAAGCATTCGTAGATTATGTCTTTGTTGTCTAGGCATCTGCATATTGTACTTTGCATAATTATTTGACAGTTGATGATCTTCTGATGAATCCATGGCATTGTCAGTTTTCCCTGTTGACATATGTACCTCAAGTAAATATTGACCAAGTAGTAGTGAATGAGTTCAACAAAAGTCTTAAGTGGACAGAAATTATAAACTTACAATTGTCATGTACAAAAGCAATAGCAGTTCTCCGAAACTTAGCTGCCAGCATTTTGACCTCTGAAACCTGTTCTTGACACTGCTTTAAGGACTCTTCAGAATCATACAACTTTTCTTCCATTGCTGTGTACTGTTCCCCCAAATGACTGCATGAGAATATAGTGTGACGGGCACCAACAATCTCTGCTTGGAGAGTATCCATGAAACTATCCATCTCTCTGACCTCGGAATCTAAAATGCTAGACAGGAGATTAAAGACCAATACTTTCTCATGAAAATCAGCCAAGATATAGTTATTTGCGGTGGCCATTGCTTCAAGATCATTTTCCTGAGAGAATAGGCGCATCATAAGTGCCTGCAGATTTGCCAACTTCTCAGCAGAATAGGCCAAGTCCAAGTCCACCTTTGTCAATACTTTCATAGAACTCTCCAAGTCTTGCGCCCCGGATTCATTAGATGACACTTCTTGGTCTGTGTGGCTTATCTCAAAATCTGGACTGCTAACACTAACATCACACACAGCTTGGTCTTCCATCCCAAATGCTCAGTAGTACCGATCTCTTCTTTCAAGTTTCTACAATGTTTTAAAAAGAAAAGGGGTGGGAATTTGCCTCAAACTCAGTTCTTGGTGGTTACATACTATCTATTCCACATAAGTGCCACCAAATTTGACCAACAGAATACAAGTAACTAACTACTCAACCAAATGTCTGACATCAGTGACATGAATGTAGAGTTGTAGACTAAAAGCAAAGGAGAAACTTTACAACTCAATGAAATACTATCATCATTCACATCCATAATGCCAGTCCATTAAGTTATGCAAATGAAATCTAAAGTACATTCTTCCACAACTAGAAGATCCAAATTGACCCAAATTAGTATATATGTTTGATCCTATTTCCTTTCTCTCATCAGTATAGAAACTAGAAACTTCCACTACATGTCATATATGATTCAGCAAAATCAGAAAGTTAAAGAATTCAGCATCCAAAATTCAAACTTGCAAACAAATCAACCAACACAATTATATATAATTCCAGGGAAATTTGGGTCCTGAGATGTTATACCTGGGATAAGACCCTTCTGGATCTTCTGGACGTGTTTGCAGTTTACCCCAGAAAGAACGAGAAAGTGAGACAGTTGGCCTTAACTACCTCATTCAGTTTTACCGTTAGAGACCAAGGTGAGGTGGACTTTGAAGTTTGCTGCGGCCTTCTTCTGGGATCTGTGAAGCTGAACAAGTCTGTCTGATTGGTGCTACAGCAACAGCTAAAACAGTGAAACTCAAACAGCTGCCGTACTCAGAATGTTGTGTTGTGCGGTGCACGCTGTCACTTTGGACCTTCAATAATTGAGAGTGTACTAAACTACAAATTTTGTAACGCTCCCTGATCTTAATAACTGTGGTTTAAAATATACCAGATCATCCGTCATTCTGTGTAATTCATCATAATCCAAAGCAATTATTGTGGAGTGGAAGGGATTTGCAGTTCTTTTGCATGTGATTTGGTGCATAAAGCCGGTGGTTAAGCAATTGAATGCTGGGGATTTCAATGGTTTATGGCTTTACTAATGGAATGATTATGATTATGTCTTTGGATTAGTGGGGATTTTAGTCATGTTTGGTAAAATGAACCTAATCTATGGCACATCCCTATAACGGATATCGCATCTAAAATGCTATTATTTCTTAGATATTTTCTAAAGAAATGAAGAAGAAAACCGCATGGTGTGGTGAAGTTATGTTAAGAGTTCGAGTCTCAACTCTCATCAGTTTGTCGCCATCAAGTTTGATGGGCCTCTAAATTCGTGGGGCTGTAGTGGAAGATTAGTCTAGTTTTGTTTAGATACTCTTGCGTACCATAACCGAGGAGGCTTGCTAATCTCACTCCTAAAAGACCGAAGAAGAAAGAAAAGAAAGGCAAACATGTTAATTGGATCGGAACGGATAATATTAGCTAGATCGGTTGAATTGTAACATATTTAGCCCAATGTATACCGAGTCCTGTTTGAACTTGCTAACAATAAGCATTTTCGATCTGATGAAACAAATCTAAAATTTTCTTTTCTGATTGAAAACCAGAAGTTGGGACACATTAAATAAGGTAGGAAGTGATATGAATCAAACAAACATCTTTCACATAAAATTTAAAGGCCATGTTTCTTTTCCTTATCCATTCTAGCTTGTATGGTTCTAAGTTGCCAAATGATGAATTTCTCTATTACAATGAATGCTTGCTCATATGTGAATTTGGCAACACTAGGTGGTAACAGTCATACTTGTAGAATCCAATTTTGTTGAAGCAAAACCAAATAGATGCAAATATCTTGTCTAAGCTTCTGAATCAACATCTTTTTGAAATTTGCTACTTGTCACGTCTTTCATCTCCAGCACCAACAGAGTTTAAGTTTTGACCACCTTATGATCCTTAACAAAATATCTATTGGCGGTAGCAATATGGAAAATCAAATAAGAATAATGAAAGAAATAGTTCGCTATACAGTAAGACTAATCTGTGCAAAGAATGCAACAACCTAGTTATGGGAGGTCACATGCACTTACATTTTTACAAACTCAACCATCAACAGTGGCTAGCTAAATTTTTAGGTAAATTTGGTTATTTAAAAAACATGATCCATTAACGACACTCTAACATACTTTAGTTTCAAGATATGTTATACTTTCAAACCTAAGTACGCAAGTTCTTACCTAGACTTTTACAAACTCAACCGTTAATGGCGGTTAGCAATATTATTATTTGTTTCTAAATTTGGTTATCTAGAGAATCCATTGACGATTGTATGACATGCTTTAGTTTCGAGCTATGTTTTACTTTTGAAATGCGCCTAATCTGTAACTACATATTCACAATCATTAACCTTAACTAGAAACTAACAATCATTAGCATCTCAAAGTCATTCTCGAAGCTGATTACAAGTAAGAGGAAACTTGCTCGAGCAATACTCTTATCCTCACCTTACCTTAGAGAGATCAATTTGCGATAGATTCCACCAGAACTTTTGTAAACATGGACTACTGGAATCCATACTACTACTACTACGTACCCTAGAAAAGATGATGTTCTCCTTTCATGACCCATCACTTCACTTTAAAATCCTAGGGTTTGATTTTTCTTTGTTAGCCTCAAATCGTTAACAAAAGAAGGAAGCAAATATGGAAAGCCATATCAACTGTGTTCGTGTAATACATCCCTGCAGAAGCCACATGCTAAGACGATCTACAGTTTTAGACGACTAGACATGATGTTTAACTACTAGCTAGCTTTCCATTCGTTTGCTTATAAACTTATTGGAGTTTTTGCCAACTTTTTCCACTGTTCAGGTCATTTTTTGGATAAAGACATCGGTCACCAAACAAGAAACCCTAGAGAGTTTTGTACCAGGGAAGAAAATTATTGGACGTGATCGAGGTATTTCATTTCGAAATGGTGCAGTAGCCAGTCCCCCGAGTACCAAGAATCCCGATGATAGGGTTACATGGAAATACCCCAATTATTAGTTTGCCAATTTGGAATAAGATCCGTACATTCTGGCTTAGATTTTAGAGAGTTTAGGTGGAGAAAGTAGCTGTAAGGGAAAGGGGACTGGATTAACAAATAATTGAATCAAGCCTACTGATCGATGAACTTGGATTAGGATCTAATGAATGATATACATTTCCAAACCCTGAAAATGTAATCTGCTGGTTGTAGTTCATTGACATTGCTACGTTCATCTTGAATGAAAATAGTAGTCTATATTGTATTGAAGTGACTTAGAGTTGAATCGAGGCAAATTCTTTCTTATTCATCACAATGAATGGTTATGCTTTCAAACCAAAGAAAGGAACTGGTTTGGTTAGAAACCAACATGTATGAAGTGTAAATTATGGACGATGTAGACACTACAGTCACTGCTATAAAAGTCTGAAGATTCTGTACAGACCTTACCTTCGTACAATAAGGCCTCAAAAACTTCGATTAGATGGTGGAACAGAAGTCATAAGTGGCAATCTCATACTCCTGAGTCCTGATGATACAAGACAATTGCACACTCGTTCATTATGAAAGGGCAATCGATTTAAGACGTAAAATATATAACAAATGAAAGGGCGAGCCGCAAGTGATGCAGAACAATATCAGGGATAATACATAGAATCGAGATCATTATTAGGTAAATATATGATGGAGACTTGGGGCATGAATGAAATCATTCTTAGACATATTCTGCAGTGTGCAATCAAAATTTTTCAGAACAAGATCTGAGTAGTACAGCTAGAAATCACGAGAAACGACGTTCAAGTTCCAAAATTGCCCGAGTTTTCACCCTTCTCTTATCTCTACCTACCAATGTTTAAAGAGTGTCGTCTTAGCAGTAGCCCTAGTCTATGCACATACACTCATTAAAGATCCTCGATCGATCTCCGGCTAGAGAGCAGAGACATTCATAAGCATGGAGAAGCAAAGAGCGATCTCTTTTATCAGAGTTAGGGTCCCAGATCTCTGATATATATCATCTTACATTAACTTTTGCAGGCTTAAGTAGATAGAGGGAAAATGTGGGGGAAAAGGAACAGGAAAGACCTCTACATTTTCCACAAGGCATCTTCTTTAGGGGTCACATAAAGCGACCCAAAAGTTCTGTGAAAAAAGAAAAACAATCATTCAGGAAGGTATCTCATCATTATGTTATGTAATGATGTTTGCATGAAATTCATCGCAAAATTTGGGGTGATGATTTCTCATATCTGGAGGCCATTCTAGACCCATCTGACATTCTTCCTCTACTCTTCAAGATCAATGCATCGTAATTAAGTTACATAGTTATTAGGGTTCAGCTCTAATGTATAAGGTATATGCAAATACAATTTAACATTTAGGGTTTATCTTGACGTGTAGAATCCGTTCCATGTACGCAAGTACTTAAACAACGTGTTCCTAGTTAGCTAGAAATATTGCGACCAAAAGTCAAGCAAAATGCGCTGTGCTCTGCATTTCTGCAAGCTACATATACTTTAAACCATGCAAGTACTTGATTGTTTGATTATATAGTGGAGTTGGAATAATCTAGCCAAAACCATATGCATGTACAGGATCTACATCTCAATTAGGAAGAACAGAGATCAAATAGCTGTCGTAATTTGATTCACTTGTGAAAGTTAGTATCTAGTTTCAAAAGTATGATTATGCACGTACGTACTCTATAAGTGATCGGATTATTGGAAGTGTACTAATAATAGACTTACATAACCCCCAAACAGTCAAACGTGCTTCTCTAATCTTTGATTAAAGGTGTGATTCAAGTACTAATACTTTATATATAATTATGAACATCTTCTAAAGCGCATGAACTTGGTCTTTGATTGAGGTTAAAGAATTGTAAAGCTGTCGTTAGGAGATCTCGAATCCCCAACTCCCATACCATGTTGGTGTTGCCATGGATGGATTTTGCTTATTGCTTGGTTTTGGCTTTCCCAAAAGAAGAGCCATGCCAACCATGAATCAACTCCAACCCTAAATAATTCTCATATATGAGATATACCAGGGCTTAGTTTATTACCAACTTTTCTGGTTTGCAGTTCACATACGTACCATGACACCAATCAATTGGCCTCCTACAGGTGGCAATGACCCATTAATTTATTCACATAGGTCAGTTCTTGGCTCTCTAATTTCTAATCGAATTGGATAGAAATTGATTTGAAGGAATCTAATCCCCTCTTTTCTTTCTTTATATATATACAGAGAGGGCGGTAGCCTCAAGCCTGTAGGTCTTATTTTCTTTGTCTTCTCCTTTGGACCATCCCTTTACCCTATTTAACATTTCTTGCTACACTTCTTCATACACGCATAGTTAATTTCCTGCTGTGTCAAGAAGATTGTTTTTTTTTTTTTTCCTACCCTGGACACCTTCTTAAGCAATCATTTTCATCTCTTAATTACCCAGTTTGTCAAAGCTTGGGATTAAGTAACATGTAGCATATATTTTAGTATGTATGTATACTAATTAGGCTTCAGACCTTCAGTTTATGGAGCAAGTAGATTCCATTAGGGGAGATTCCATTATTATTCTAAAGCAGTAAAGCTTAGGTCACTGTGATTGCAAGTCCCAATGCCAACTAATAATGACATGTGGGAAAGAGACAGTCCATCAATGGTAAGGCCACACGGTACTAGAATACCAAGAAGCTTTGCAGAATTTTACCTTTGATTTTGATACGTTAAATTCAAACCGCTCAAGTTTAAGTTACCACAAAAATAAAAAATAAGAGTGCGGATTTCACTTCCTTTGTTTTTCTAACACTCAAGCATGGATGACCGACCTCTTGGTGAGCCTTGTCAATGAAGGAGAAAGAGCTCGTACCTGACGGGTCAGGTCAGCCCTCAAATTCTGAGGAGTAGTCCTCAAATTGATCGTGTTTTACTTTTTACTTCAAATAAAACATTAACGGGTGAGGTTATGAGTTCCGTTCTCTCTAAATTGATTCTAACTATAAGCTACATGAACATAGCTCAATGTTCGGGCTAGCTAGTCTGCTAGATAAGACAGTCAAGTTATCAAAACGGGATAGCACCACACAATAATGCAGACTGCATGAAACAGATGGATTAGTTTCGTGATCGATTAGTTTCCATTAAAAACTAGGTGTGAAAATGAGCTAGATATTTGGTCTCTTGACCAAACAAACCCACCCCATTAAAGATCTCATTAAGCTCTCCTCCCAAGGTTTGCAATGAAGGACAACGCAAATAGGATAAAGGAAAACCCCCAAGCAAGAGTTGGCAGTGTCAGTTTTGCAAGCTCAACTGGAATAATTATCAGCTTAAACAACTACAATTATGCAACTTGAATCAATACAACAAAGGTTAAAAAACTTGAAACAGAGTTAAAAAAAGCTTGGGGGAAGGTCCTCTTTATATATTTTACAGTAGCAGTGGCGGTGGTTAATCATCAAGAGCTCTCTTTTTTATGTAAGCGTGTATAAAAGCAGCACCTTTGCCATTACTCTTCTCTTTCACTCTCTCCATTTAAAGCCATTGCTTTTGTTTACAGGTTGAGGATTTCTCCTTCACTCTTTATTGGGTTTGTGACAGTGAAGCCTAGCAGAGCTAAAAAACAGAGGAAGAGGGTGTGTTTGAAACTTTGAACAGAGCCACCCAATATCAGTAGTAAAAGGCTTTGAATGGGAGGCAGAGTACACCAAAAGTGGCACAAAATCTGAATCGGGTATCTTTCTCTTAACCCCTTTTAGTTGTTGGGTCTCTCTCTCTCTGTGTCTCAGTCTTAATTCCAGAGCTGGGGTTTTACTGCTACTTCTGACTGGGGTCTTGAATGAGGGGTGGTATTTATTACTCTGAAATCAATGTTCTTTGTTTTTAATTTGACTGCCACACTTTTTACCAGCTCCTTGTTTGAACTGTCTTTGTTTTTTTTGTTTCTGTCTCGGGAGGGCTTCCCTTTATGAGTTTTTGGTACAAAGTTTCAGTCTTCCACTTCGGAAATGGTAGCTTCTGCTAAGTTTGTGTGATATTTCGTACTCTTGCTACTGCTACATGGCTGTCCTTTCATTGTTTTGGGTATCTTCTGCTCATTTATTGAAGAAGGTCAGCTTCACCACCTAGTACTTATCATTTCTTTGATTTTTGAGTTTAAAGTTTCAAGCTTTGTGGAATTGGGGTTGAATTTGATTGTAAAGTTTCAATCTTTGGGGCAAGTTAGTGTAAGTTGTATGTTCTTTGAGTTGAATTCTACTTTGCTCTAGGTTTGTGATTCCTAATTGGCTTTGGTTGAGCTACTAGGGTGGGTAGGGGATTAGGGGGTGGTTTAGTTTTTGGTGTTGTTGAGGGGAAGAGATGGATATGAGTGAGAAGGAGAAATTTGAATTGGAGAATAGGAATGATGATCCTATGAGCTATTCACCTTCTATGTCCTATGGGTTTGGTGGCTCCAATCTCACAAATGCATCAATGGGTTTGGTTCCTACTGGGAATTCTATGGGAGATAGTAAAGGGGATCTGATTGGTTCTTCTTCACAACCCTCTGCTTCAATGGTGGAGTCATTTAGCCAAGTGCTTTGGGACCACCCAACCAGTTCACAAAACTTGGGTTTTTGTGACATTAATGGCCAGACCAGTGCAAGCACTTCAAACACAATGGGGATTAGAAAAGGGATTCCTGCCTCTTTGAGAAGTGGGATTGATAGACCACTTGATATGTGTTGGAACCCTCCGAATTCGATGTTAAAAGGGGGGATTTTCTTACCGAATGGGCCGGCAGGGATGCTGCCGCAGAGCTTGTCTCAGTTTCCAGCTGATTCTGGGTTCATTGAGCGTGCTGCGAGGTTTTCGTGCTTCAATGGTGGTAATTTTAGTGATATGATGAACCCTTTTGTTGTTCCTGAATCAATGAGTCTGTATTCGAAGGGTGGGGGAATGATGCAGTGGGCACAGGAGGTTGTAGCAGGTCAGGGGCCTAAAGCAATGTCCAGCAATGAGCTCAATCAAGTAGGTGATGCTTCCAACGAGGTTTCTGTGCCTATTGATCATGGAACAACTGATGGGAGCCCACTTAAGAATGAGAAGAAAAGTGAGAGTCTTGTGAAGTCTCATGATGAAGTAAAGAATGCAGTGGATGGGTCTGGTACCGAGTCTGATGAAGCCGATTTCAGTGGTGGTGCAGAAGAGCCGTCTCTGATGGAGGGTGCAGGTGTAGGACCTTCTAAAAGCTCTAAGAAAAGGAAGAGGAATGGACAGGTATACCATCATTTTGAGCATTTTGTAAGACATGTGAGAAGTTTCTTTTATTTCTTCTATATTAACGTTATGTATATTTGATGGCAGGCTAATGAACTTGATCAAACCAAAACAGCCGCACAGCAACCTGGTGAATCAACAAAGGATGATACTGAAATGGTACAGAAGGGAGCTTCAACTACCAACAAGACTTCCGGAAAACTTGTCAAACAAGGGTCTCAGACGTCTGATCCACCAAAAGAAGAATATATTCATGTTAGAGCTCGAAGAGGCCAAGCAACAAATAGCCATAGTCTTGCAGAAAGAGTAAGGTTTTATGTGGAAACATTAAATGAACATTATACGAATGATGGAGTAGGAGTTAATTGATTTTCGCACACAGGTCAGAAGGGAAAAGATCAGTGAGAGGATGAAGTTTCTTCAAGATCTTGTACCTGGATGCAGCAAGGTTGTTTTTGTTGAAATTAAAAGCTCAAAAAATTAAACTACGATGATGTTCACCTGAAAGCTGCTAGTTCTATTCATCATGACAATCAAATGGTTTTTGTCAATCTGCAGGTAACTGGGAAGGCAGTGATGCTTGACGAAATCATTAACTATGTACAGTCCTTGCAACGGCAGGTTGAGGTATTGAAAAATTTCTTTCCGTGTATCTAGTGTGGTCTTCCTGTATCTTGGACTGGGGCACCTCGTATTTGATTCTAACAGAGAACTATTCTTCCTGTAGTTTTTGTCAATGAAGCTTGCAACAGTGAATCCAACATTGGATTTAAACATCGAAAGCCTCCTAGAGAAAGATGTAAGTGATTTTGCCTATGCACATATTCTCTTTGTTCCTCAGTACTAGGAGCCTCATCTGATTCACCCTACATTCTACATTTTGTAAATAGATGCTTCAGTCACGAGTTGGACCTTCATCTTCGATGGGATTTTCTCCGGATATGCATATTGCCTATCCTCCACTTCATCCATCTCAGTCAGGACTTATTCAAGCAGGCCTTCCTGGGATGGGGAGTACTTCTGATTTACTTCGTAGGGCAATGGGTTCCCAAATGGCAGCTATGACTGGAGGATTCAAGGACCCTTCCCAGGTATATTTCAAATGATGGTGGAATGTGCTACATGATTTTTGTACACAATATCATGGCACCTCAGCTTTTAGAGTTAAAACATTATGACTGAAATTTCATAATCATATTATTTGCTAAAGGTACCGAATGTGTGGGAGGATGAGCTCCAGAATGTTTTCCAAATGAGCTATGGAACCGGAACTCCCTCCAATAGCCAAGATGTGGATGGTATTGTGGCATTAATTTTCCTTATAAGCATTTTCCTTTTGATATTTCTGAATTGTCTTGAGCTAAGTTTGGTGCTGAATTTGCAGGTTCTGGTACACCAGGCCATATGAAAGTTGAACTTTGATCATACAATTTCTGTTTGACATACGGGCCTGTATATGCACATTACTACCTTGATGAAATAACAATCATCACGATATTCCTTCGTGTCACCAAGGATGATTAAGATACCCTCTCAACACTCACCGCAGGCTCTAACGCCTCTGGCTTGGAGAATTCTGAGGAATGTTGTGCTTCCTATGCAGACTTTTGTGGATCACTGATATCATGTATAGCTGAGATGGGGTCCTTGTTTCTTGGTGATGCTTTTGTTCATTTTAGAATTTAGAGTAAGAATCTGTTTGTGTCGATTATTTCTGTATCACCAAATGTAATGTAATCTTCTCTTTCTGGGTCTTACCTCTAATCAAAGTAAGGCTGTTCATTTCCTCCCCGCACCCATCATAACTTGGGCAGTAAACAATCATGGCTCACAACTACTCAAGATTTTTCCAAGATCCTGCTTTGTCTAAAAGTCCATCATTCCCCACCTATAAAAACATAAGCTACATCCTAAACAACAATACATATTCACATTGTGCTTCTCTTTGGCGCCAAAAAATGTCTGCCTCCTCAAACCACTACTGCAGCCTCCTGAAGCTCTGCTGCCAATCCGCCAACCACCCCCAAGCCAAGACCATCCACTCCCACATCCTCCGAACCCTACCGAGCCCCGAAACCTTCCTCCTCAACCATCTCATCACCGCCTACGGCAAACTCGGCAACCTCAAACACGCACGCCATGTGTTCGACCAAATTCCCCACCCAACTCTCTTCTCCTATAACTCCCTCCTCTCCGTCTACTCCAAATCCCGCCGCGTCTCCGATATGCAATCCCTCTTCAACCGCATGCCGAGCCGCGACGCCGTCTCCTGGTGCTCCTTCATCGCTGGCTACGCCGGCTGCGGCATGGTTGCCGACGCTGTCAAGGTTTATGGGTTGATGTTGAGAGATGGGGCCGCTAATTTGACCCGCATTACGTTTTCGACAATGCTCGTCATGTGTTCTAGTCAGGGGTGTGGGGATTTGGGGAGGCAGCTTCATGGGCATATTGTGAAGTTTGGGTTTGAGGGTTATGTGTTTGTGGGGAGTCCTTTGATTGATATGTACTCCAAGGCGGGGCTGCTTCTTGATGCGAAGAGGGTGTTTGAGTTGATGCCGGAGAGGAATGTGGTCATGTGTAACACGCTTGTTACTGGGTTGTTGCGGTGCGGGTTGATTGGAGATGCTGAGTCTCTGTTTGGTGAAATGAATGAGAAGGACTCCATTTCGTGGACCACGATGATTACTGGACTGACGCGAAATGGCGCAGGCAGGAAAGCGCTTGAAAAGTTTAGGGAAATGAGGTTGGGAGGTTTGGGGATGGATCAGTATACGTTTGGGAGCACGTTGACTGCTTGTGGTGGGCTGTTGGCTCTGCAGGAGGGCAAGCAGGTTCATGCTTATGCTGTTAGGACTGATTTTGTGGATAATGTGTTTGTGAGTAGCGCTCTTGTCGATATGTATTGCAAGTGCGGAAGCATAAAAGCTGCGGAGACGGTTTTCAGGAGGATGAGCTGCAAGAATGTAGTATCGTGGACTGCGTTGCTTGTTGGTTATGGTCAGAATGGGTATAGTGAAGAAGCTGTTAGAGTTTTTTGTGATATGCAGAGGAGTGGGGTTGAACCGGATGAATATACGCTGGGAAGCTTGATTAGCTCATGTGCTAACTTAGCAAGCTTAGAAGAAGGTGCTCAGTTCCATGGTCAAGCTCTAGTTTCGGGCCTGATTTCTTTCACTACAGTTTCAAATGCACTTGTTACCTTATACGGTAAGTGTGGAAGTATCGAAGACTCCCATAGGCTGTTTGATGAGATGAACACCCGGGATGAAGTCTCCTGGTCAGCATTGGTTTCAGGGTACGCCCGGTTTGGAAAAGCCGATGAGACAATTGATATGTTTGAGAGGATGTTGGCCCATGGTTTGAAACCTGATGGAGTTACTTTCATAGGGGTTCTCTCAGCCTGTAGTAGAGCAGGGCTAGTAGAGAAAGGACATCAGTATTTTGAATCAATGACTAAAGTACATGGAATTACACCAATTCTTGATCACTACACTTGCATCATTGACCTTCTCAGCCGAGCTGGAAGATTAGAAGAAGCAAGAAGCTTCATAACTAAGATGCCTATGCGTCCTGATGCAATTGGTTGGGCCACATTGCTAAGCTCATGTAGATTTCGCTCAAATATAGAGATTGGAAAATGGGCAGCTAAGTCTCTTCGAGAAATAGATCCCCAGAATCCAGCAAGCTATGTCTTGCTCTCAAGCATCTATGCTGCTAAAGGGAAGTGGGATGAAGTTTCTAAATTGAGGACAGGAATGAGAGATAAGGGGATCAGAAAGGAACCAGGATGCAGTTGGATTAAATATAAGAGCAGAGTACACATCTTTTCAGCAGATGACCAGTCAAGTCCATTTTCAGATCAGATATACGCTGAGCTGGAAAAACTATATCCTAAAATGATAGCAGAAGGATATGAGCCTGATGTGAGTTCAGTTCTCCATGATGTTGACGAATTGCAAAAGATGAAGATGCTTAATTACCATAGTGAGAGGCTTGCTATTGCCTTTGGATTGATATTTATTCCTTCTGGCCTTCCAATTCGAGTTGTTAAAAACCTTAGAGTATGTGGGGACTGCCACAATGCCACTAAATATATTTCCAAGATCACCAAGAGAGAGATTCTTGTAAGAGATGCTGTCCGCTACCACTTATTTAAAGACGGAACTTGTTCATGTGGAGATTTTTGGTGATGGTGTTCTGATGGTGTCAAAGGCTGTTGGAGAGGACTGTAAAACCATATATTTTGTTCCCAGATACACAATTTCATTGGAATGTCTGGGATCAGGTGCTCATATAAGGTATTGTTTTCTTTCAAAATGAATTGCATGGTAATAAATTCATATTCGAACTTGCATTCAAAATAGTACAATCAATATCTGTGAAAAAAGTACTATTCATAAAATAGTACTTTGCCTACTCTGGAATCACAATGTGTAGATTTTTTTATTCATTGTGAATCTGAAATATGCACGGTCCAACACATTTAAACTGAGATGATGATTTACTGGACTTGACTTTCCTGTTGGTTCTGCATTCAGTTTAAAACAAGTTGTTAAATTTAAAATTATTACTTATGCAGACTGAAGAGAGAATTGGAAGAGCCGACAAGAATTACCTGCAACTGAGTACAGATGTCAAGGACTTCAGCTGTTGGCGCCCAATCACCGAAATTTCTCTCAATAAACTGGTATGCAATGCCAGTTTTTCCACTGCCAACTATAAAGAGTCCTCCCTTTATTTCACCTTCTCCTTTGAAGTTTTGCTGTATTCCCATTGCTTTTGCCCGCTTGTAATTTGCTATAGCTCGGGGGTTGAACACAAAACCAGATAGAAATTTTTCCTTCAGCAGTTTCCCCCCACCAAGTGCTTTGAAGAATTCCATTCCACGATCATATATAACAGCACCACCCCAATATCTAGGCCAGAATTCTCTTACCTGGAGCATTAAAATTATACTGCAACCATAAGTTGGTGATAAAGAGCCAAAACTTTCAGGTTTGCAGTATAGTAAATACCTCTGATTCCTTATATTCGTGAAGAACTGCAAATAACTGAATTCCTAGTGCATCAAATAGTGGTTTTTTGGCATATAACTGGTGAGCTTCAGCTCGACACATGATGCACCTGTTTCAAGTTGAATATGCATACAGAAGAAAGTTAATCATTTACAAGACAGATGCTGATACTTTGATGTGGATATAGAGATATCGTAGAGACTCCATTCCTGCTTATACTAGTTATCTGTTATATTTACATCTTTTGAACTATAAACATGGTTATTATCTCCTCCATGTTTTCACATTAACATGATTGTCTGGTATAGTAATTGGCTGTCATCATTTGCTTCAGTACATTCTTGTGAAAAATTGATCAGTGATAGCTCCTACTTGTCTGAATTCAGACGGTAAACTTAGCACTCCATATATAAGATGGACAAAAGGAGGCTGTTAATTGTGAGCAAAGCCTTGTCAAAAGCTGAGTATATGAACTTACCCTGGACGTCGGATGCAGAGTAGCACAGCTGGTTTATTTCTCCATAGTTCTGCAGCCTTCATTGGAGGAGTTTTGGTTTTCACCAGATGCTCCATTCCAATTTTATACTCAGGAGTCAGCTTCTGCACTGAGATGCTTTCGAGAGCAGAGTATGGAGCAATTTTGTCAGTTACAGCAGGAGGTTGTACGCAGCCACATGCTCTAGGCTCAGCGGGCTCCATTGCAACTATTCCTTTGAAAACGTATCCATCCTTAATCTTAAAACTCGCCAGAGATTGTTCAAGAGTTTTCTCAGTGATTGAAGTAGTTCTTGATGGGAATTTTTGAGAGGTTACAGATTGAAAACTCTTGTAAATGCTATTATTCTTGGAAAGTGTGCTAATTCTTTTTGTTGCAGGGGAAGGATCAGCTTTTGGATCATCTATACATGCACTGGATGGACCGGTTCTGTTCATGAAACGAGCAATATGGCCTCGCTTCATACCAAACTGGGAAGTAAGATCTCCAGCACCTATGGTAAGGATCTCAGGCAAACCTTTCCCGCTGGACTCGAGAGCATCTCCATATTGCATCAAAGCACGCTCGTGCAGGTATGACCTGATTTCCAGTGCATCCTAGAGTAAACAACAGAAATGAAACCACATAAGGAGAGACAAACTGAAATACAACTTTTGAATTCTTACTGTGAATTTAGTTCCAGCAAATGACAGAATGAAAACATGGGTCTGTAAATAGGCAACCTTCTGCTGTTGCGTCATGTTTATGGCATCCATATCCTCCACAGTCATGATCTTCAAGGTTGGCACATCATCCCAGCCCTCTTCCAATAGCTTTGGAATTAGTCCTTTCAGAACCCCATTCCCAACAAATTCCTCTATCGAAAAAGAAGCCATTTTCCAGAGAGAGAGAGCAGAAAGTGGTCAAAATGGATCAATTTTTACTGGAACAGGTCTGGGATATATCCTATTGAGATAAACTGTATTGGTGTTTAGGCTGAACTACTCCATATTTATATAGACTTCAAATAATAAAAAATATTAGATGTTTGAAACAATAAGCATCCCATGCCGGCCATATTAGTGATGTAATAGTTTAGTTTAATATTTACATTTGTTTCTTTGAGAATGGTTCAGTTGTTACTGGCTGAATATCTTTGCTTTATATTGCCGGCCAAACTTGCCCCATTGTGTTACAAATGTCCCGGAGGGGAAGTTTGCTTTGGCCAGGTTGTCCCTCACTCCTCCCATATTTTTTTTTTCTTTTGAAAACCCTTACGCATTGCTTGTCGTCTCTCCTTCGTATGTTATTATGTCAGCCTTGTTTGTTCAGTTTATAATTGGATTCAAACCCAATATGCTGAAAGTTGAAACAAGGAGTAGGAGGTGACTGATTCTGTGTTTTTCAATGTTTGGAAATCACTTCTAGACTTCCATCCAAAGAGTAGGAGGTGATTGATTCTGTGTTTTTCAATGTTTGGAAATCACTTCTAGACTTCCATCCAAATACCGAGGTCCAAAATCTGGATACTCTTTTGGAGCTTTAGACCTGGTTATAAAACTCCAATACTGTATGTGTCCCATGCATTTGGTTCTGAGTTGATAGAACTATAGAAGTAACCAAAAATGAAAGGAAAAACAAAACAGAGGTCATTAGTACATGGATATGAAGCCAAACCATGTTTTAAGGCAACCATATATTTCGAAGTTCTGAGTTTTCATTTGGGTAACCGTTGACACAAGTCACATCCAATTACCAACCAGAATTATCAGATTTCATTTACAAACACATGGCATGCTGGTGAGAGATGAGCATGACATTACAAAATGCCTGAATGCAATGGCAACATCACAGTATGACCAAGAAACATGTTTTTCCTACTTCTACATGGTGTAGTAGACAGTATTAAGTACAGAGGTTGGGCATCTTATTCAAATGCCTCAAAATCTTCTCAGCCATCTGCTTTGTATTTCCAGCTCCATGATGGAAAGCACCGACCAAAATAGCAGGCAACACCCTGTCATTTGATATATATGAAGCAGACTCATCACCGCCTTTATTCAAGAACTTTTCGAGCACCCAAAATGACTTCTGCTGCAATCCCTCTTGCCTGTGCTCTTTAACTGCATTCAAAACATGTTGTACAGCGTTAACCTCACTCAACATGCTCACAGATTTGTCCACATCAACTTTGTCATCCAACAAAGTGCTTATAGCTGACAATGCAGCTTCAACCACCTCTGGATTCTCATTTTCCAAACAAACTAGTAGCTTCTCCACTGCCTTTGCATCAACTATGCAGAAGGTGTTTTGAGAGGAACAGTCTCCTCGGTGAACCGGGCACAATGGTACTCTCCTCCTCCTTGAAGTGCCAAAAGATAGATATTTAGGGAGGTAGAACAACTTCATGAACTTTTTTCTCTTGATTTGTGGTGGTTTTGATAAGCTTATGGACTCCAAGGAGAGATTCTCCAATCCAATTGCTGATAACCTCTGAACTTCATCACTTGATGTTTTCATGAGCAGTTCTGTGAAAACTGTAGTGAAGTTTTGGTTTTTTGCTAGAAACAACATTTGAGGTTCATATAATGTTGTAGTGAATCTGACTAGAATTCCTACTAGACCTTCAAAGTAAGTGCTTTCGAACCTGCTTGACCTTGTTCGTCTTCCTTGAATTTGATTGATTTTTTGTATGATTGTTGGCACAATATTCTTATATAGAAGAGCTAGGTTAAGTGTCAGGTTTTGGTGGGGAAGTTTTGCTAGAAATTTTGCTGAAACTGCCTGCTTCTCAGTAATGAGGGTGGTCTCAGTTGAGTGCTCAATAAGAAGGTTCTCCGGTTGGCCTCTGGTTTTGCAGAGCCTCTCGGCTAGAAGGTGTCCTATATGGGGTGAAAGAACACTTAGTAGCTTGATGGCTGCAATTGAAAGTCGTTCATGTGGGTTATTGATGAGTTCTATGAGGGTGTAGCTTGCTTCAGTCTCTTTTACCAACGACACAATGGTGGCTTCTGTTTTGGGGATCTTAGCAAGGACTAAAAGAATCCTGACAAGATTGTTGTTTAGTTCATCTGGGGTTGAGTTGTTGAGCATGTAAACGATGTTGTGCACAACATAGTCTGAAGTCATGGTGTGACCGTGAGAGTTTACCTGGAGTTCCTCAAGCTCAAGACCAGACTCAAATATATTTGCAAGGATTGCAGCTGCTTCACTTGTTGAGTTCATTGGTTCATTGTGAATTTTCCGGATGAACATCTCTTCAACCATGACTTGTACAATTCCAGCTTCTACAAGTATGCTGGCATTTGGCTGGTGCGAGGAGAGTTGCACTAGAGTTCTAAATGCGGCGCTTCTTGCCAGTGTATTTCCATTATGTACCATTTTGATGAGAGTAGGAGAGACCCTTTGAGCAACATAGGTCTTGCCGTCATGTCCAAGAGCAATTTCCCCAAGGTAACCTGCCATGTCTATCTTCATCTCTTCACAACCTGTTATTTCATATTTTATCAGAGAACAACTAGATTATCAAGCATTTCATTTTATCTGAACTTTCAGAATGGTCTCTGGTAAAACTAGTGATCCAAAATTTCAGTTTCTGTTTCTTATAATATTTCATTGTAACTAAAACATTTTATTTCAAGATAATCACTAAACCATGTTTTTTGGAGACGGCTCAGTATGAATGCTTGGCTATCATTAGTAGTTACCTTCAGCAAGATTCTTCAGGAGGGGTTCCATGAGTCCATTTTCTGCCATGCGTTTGATGTTGTTTTGCGAAAGCTCTAAATTCCTTAAGGTCTCTTCTGCTTTTTCTGAAGCAAATGCATCATGCGACCGTCCATATTTAATCGTAATCAACATAAGAATAGCTCCAGTAACTGATCCAATTTTCTCGCATAATGTTTGTGATCTTGAAAGCTTAAGCAAGAAAAGCAATGATGCATGCCTTATAGACTGGTGACTACTAGAAAGCATTTCAATCAGGGTAGGAATGTTGATTATTTCAGCAATTATTTCCTGCACAAGATAACACTTTGTTAGAAGTTGGATGTAAAAAATGGTGTACTTTATTGATGCAGAAGTTTCCGCAAATCATAGGGTTTATCTTATTTCAATTCATCAAAAGCCAAGGAAGTGAAATTTGACCTTGCTTTCGTTATCATCCTCAATCAATTGTAGTAAAAGCTCTAGGACTGTGCTTCTAACATCTTTGTCTTTGTACTCCAGGCACTGAACAAGCAATGGCAATATTCCGACACCACGAACTTGAGTGTTGTTGTACGGCTTCCTTCTGCAGATACTTTGCACCTCTTTTACAGCTTCAAGTACCATTGCATCTGAACTAGCCAAGGACAATGCTTCGCAGGCAACCTTAATCCTAGCTGCTTCATTCCTTTCTTTCCACTGCTTTATTGTGGTTTTCAGAGCTATGTTCTCATTGAAAGCTTTACTCACCAACTTCTGGCCAGTGGTTGGGCACAATATTGTTTGTTCCGAGCCATTGAGCTTCTCAAACCACTCAATAATTGCTTTTCTCTCAAATGTCACTCCACTTCTTATGGTTACTGGATCCTCCATAACCTTGTTTGTCAGTGGACAGAAGAAAGTCTCATACATAGGCTCCAAGTACTGACCAACTGGAGGCATTGTTGTTAATGATTCACTCATATCCTCATGTTTACTTTGGCTGATCTTGGATGCTTGAGCTTCAAAGTGAGCAGTCTGCATCTCATTCGAAAGGGACTGAACTGAACTTTCTGCATAATGTTGGTCTCCAAATGTTGATGGTGGTATGAAGCTCAGGCATTCTCCTATGTGCTTGATGATCTCCTCCAGCTGCGCTGTAATGGTAATGAGTTCAGGATCCGAAAATGGTTGAATGCCTTGTTGACATTTCTCCACAAGAAGTTTGGCAAGATTAACACTTCTAGAAATAGATTGAAAAATTTCCATGGCATGTTCTTGGCATGTGTAGTCAGTGGTCATCAACTCCATGATGGCCACAGAAGCTCGATAAAGGTAGCATGCAGTTTCAAGAAAACTTTCTTGTTCTACTGCTACGCTTAGTACCAATACTGTGATATCAGAAATGGTTGCCAATATGAACTCAGCAAGACTCTCAATTGGACTTCCATATTCCTTGAGCTGAATACCAAGAACAACACAGGTCATTTTCACTATATTTATACTACACTAGCTCTACAACTTTATCGCAACTAGTGCTATGTATATAGGAAATAGATCTTCTTCCAGCAATAAAATTCATGATTTACAAGATCAATCACTTTAACATTTCATGTTTTCATTTGTGCAAATAACATTTTCGATCACTCTAGTGTCACTTGGGAAAAGTTAACTTAAGAAAACTCTTGCCTATGGAATTATCATAGCTAACACATACATGGCTTCATGGTTTTTATGCTTACTAAATAGCAGAAAGTTCCATCTTGTTGTATATATATATAACTTGTGAAAAACTTCCCAGAACTCGGTTGCGGACAGATAAAAACTACGTAAGATTAATAGGAAAACTCATATGCAGTAAAAGGCTCATACCGACATCCAATTGGAGTAGTTCTGCACTATGGCCTTCCTGCTCTGAGCTCCAACCTACAAATCCAAAGTGCTAACATATTCAATCTGCATAAGTCGTTTGAAAGATGGCATTTTCCACTTACAGTCACCGATGATATGTCTGTATAAATGGAGCTGAGAACAAGACCTGGTCAGCTAGAAGTCACTCGTGGTTTGGTTTAAAGTTTCTTTCTGATGATTAAACATAATGAAGAAAGCAAGTGCTATTGGTTAATGGTGCATATAGTCATTGTTTCCCAAAATTAATGCCATAGGATTGGGATTGAGTTGAAATGGCATTTCTTTCAGAAACTAATGCCAATAGGTCTGGGTTGAAATGGCATCGCATGATTATTATATGCAGTTACTGACTCTGTCAATTAGGTTCACAAGTAGTTTCCTTCAAGTGATGTATCTTTTCTGGAACACAGTTCTAAAATTCATGAACGGCATTCAACCTTAACATTTAACAAGGTAAGGTTCAGGACACGGAAACGAAACTATATTGTTGAAACTCAAAAATGCATTTTTCTATTGACAAATACTTCATCGTCATTTTCTTTGTTTGCCTCTTAATCTTATCGCAAGTGTTCTATACTTCTATCTTCTAAATGAATGTAAGAATTAAGTTGGACATATAAAATTAGTAGATGCCAAGACGGTTATAATACGGTTTGTGTGGTCCGAAAACTTACAATCCAATAATCTTATTCGATTTAGTGGATGACATTATGATGAGTAAAGACTAATAGCAGTCCCACCTATAGAACACAAAAAGTTAAGACATCCATGAGGGAGTCGAACAAATAGCTAAGATTAGGGTGTCTTAATGCATGTGATGTATTAACTGTAACCTAAGTTGTAAAATGAGTCTCAAAGTATTAATATTAGTCCTCAAAGTTGTAATATGAGTCTTTAAATTTGTAAAAAAAAAAAATTGGTTACAATATTATTCCTCATGTATCCTTAAAGTGGTAGTTGAATCTTCAAAGTTGTAATATGAGTCTTTAAAGTTGTAACAACTTTTTTTAATCATTTTGATGACTCAGTTATTACTTTAATTAAGCACACATTTTACCACTTTAAGGACACATGATAACTAATGTTGTAACTAGAAAATTTTACAACTTTAAGACTCATATTACAACTTCGAGGAGTAATATTACTAGTTTGAGAAGTCATTTTATAACTTTAGAACAAAGTTAAAACATCATATGTATTAATACATCGTAGAATTTTCCTGAACCAATCATCTACTTGATTGTAGCGACGTCAGGGTTTTCTCTCCTCCTCATCCGGTGGCCTCATCTACCAAATTTTCCCTTAAATAACTCAAGCTTCGATACTAGAATATTACATGTATCATGTTTCGGTCACCATCAACTCAGCCCTGTCATTGGATAAGAACCCAACTTGTCTCTCTTACGTGTACTTCTCTCCAACATAATAGCAGCGACTGTTTTCCGCAGACAAAAATCCAAGAAAACCAAGAAAGCTAAAGCTAGTTCACTGTTACCTGAGCTTCAAGAAATGACCATCGGCGACGAAAAGACCGAGTCTTTACCGGAGTCCGACCTACCCATTAACGAGAACAGTCCACTGCTGCACAACCCACATGAGGAAACCGCCGGTGGGTCGTTTTCCGGCGCGGTGTTCAACCTGTCGACGACGATCATTGGTGCCGGGATTATGGCTTTGCCGGCGACGATGAAGGTGCTGGGGCTCGGAGTTGGGATTGGGATGATCGTGTTGGTTGCGCTTTTGACGGAGGCTGCGGTGGAGATGTTGCTGAGGTTTAGTAGGGCCGGCAATGCGGCGTCGTTTGGTGGTGTTATGGGGGATGCTTTTGGGACAGGTGGCAGGGTTGTGTTTCAGTTGTCTATTTTGGTTAACAACCTCGGGACTCTCATTGTGTATATGATCATACTTGGTAAGAAATTGTGGGGTCAATTCAAATGACCATGTTTAATGTTTCATGTTTGTGTTTCTTGAAAATTTGACTGGAAGTAAATGTAGTAACTTTGAATGATTAGGTGTGACATCGGTTACAAGTTCATTTTGATTTTTTGGGTTTCCTTGTATAACTGTGTTTCCCTGATTATCTTTGTATTGATTGGTATGGATTGTTCTACGCCAATAATCCCATGTGTGTTTTTCTTGCAATATATTATTACCTTGTATAACTTTGTTTCCGTTTGTATTGCTTGGTATGGATGGATTGTTCTGGCTATGTGTGTTTTTCTTGCCATTTGACTGCAAGTAAGAATGTAGTGGCACTCATTTTTGGTCTACATGCTGCTTGATTAGGTGATGTGCTGTCTGGAACTGCTTCAAGTGGAGTTCATCATACTGGAGTGTTGGAAGGGTGGTTCGGTGAAAACTGGTGGAATGGGCGTCTTTTCGTTTTGTTTGTTACAACGATTTTCGTGTTTGGTCCGTTGGTATCCCTGAAACGAATAGGTAAATATGTAGTTCTGCCTTGTTTTTGAGATTTTAACTGCCCAAAAGGACTAATAGTTGTGTTTGGAGCACTCATATGAGTGGTAGTCCTTTTCTTTTAGAAGAATAGGAGGTGGTAGTCTTCAAAGTCTTTAATGACATAAGAGATTTGTTATGAATTGAAGCATTGTCCCCTCATGATCAGAATTGCTTCTTGTTCTAGTTATGAAAGAATGAGATTGGTGTAGATTAGGGCCTTTGAGATCAAGCATTTCTCTGAAAAATATGTGGTGAATGTTTTGTAAGTTGACAATTAGATGTAATTTAGTGGGTGTTTTTCTTGCAGATTCATTGAGATACTCATCTACTTTAGCAGTTGGGCTGGCGGGCGTTTTTCTAGTCATTACTGCAGGAATCACAGCTGTTAAAATCTCTCATGGCGATATTTCCATGCCCAGGTTGCTTCCTGTGTTGACTGATCTTACGTCAGTGTGGAATCTCTTCACAGTTGTTCCTGTTCTTGTGACAGCTTTCATCTGCCACTTCAATGGTATAGCTAGCTGAACCAACAGAATATGTATCTTTTCATGCTAGTGGAAAAGCATAAAATTTGATGAGAGTTTCTTTTCCTGCAGTGCATACGATCAGCAATGAGCTTAAGAAGCCTAGCATGATTCAACCAGTTGTGCGGACATCATTGGGATTGTGCTCTTCTGTCTACATACTGACAAGCCTTTTCGGGTTCCTCCTATTTGGGGACTCAATCCTTGATGATGTGTTAGCCAACTTTGACACCGACCTTGGCATCCCTTACAGCTCTATGCTCAGTGATATTGTTCGCATTAGCTATGCCCTGCACCTCATGCTTGTTTTTCCTATTATCTTTCATCCACTGCGAATCAACTTCAATGATCTCTTCTTTCCTTCATCTAGGCCTTTGGATTTAGATAATCGTAGGTTTGCATTAATCACCTTGGGACTCATTTCTATTATCTTCTTGGGCGCAAACTTCATTCCAAGCATCTGGGATGTTTTCCAGTTTACTGGAGCGACTGCCACAGTTTGCATTGGATTTATCTTCCCTGCTGCCATTGTTCTAAGGTAAACTCTGTGACATTCAACTGTTTCTATATTCCATTTCAGCAATAATGTGCGCACACGAGTCAAGTACGCAAATTCCTTACATGAATTGCTTTAGATGTATATAAGTTTCAAAACTAGGATTATATACAAGCTGAGATCACTTGCAATTTGATCAAAGCTATGTCAGACATTGTGATATCGTGCTAGTCATTGAGTTTATTTATTGTTTCTGATCTCAAATTTTGTGATTCAGGGACCGGCATGGCATAGCAACATCAAAGGACAAGACCTTATCTGTTTTCATGATTGGTCTTGCTGTGTTCGCTAATTTGATAGCAGTATACAGTGATGCCGTGGCCTTGTTAAAAAAGAATGTCTCCCCTCATGCGTGAGCTTACATTGTTCATTCGAAGGCGTCCAAGACCAAGAGGATTCTTTTGTTAGATGAACATATTATGTGACATGGGCATTCAAAACCCAGAAAAACGCTTAAGTTCCTTTGGAGGTTTAGCATGTCCCTTTGAAGCCCAGAAAACACTGGAGATTCATTGGAGATTAGTGAACGAGAAACTTCCTTGTATTTGAACATGTTGCCACCGGCTCCCTCTGTATCATACTTTGAAGATTTAATGTGAGAAACTTCTATGATGATATTAGAAATGGAAAGTTTGTTTGATACATTTCTATAAAAAAGAACGGACAAAAGCATGCCTGGATTGACCTGATTCATGTTCAAGTCCCATCTGCTTGTCATCTTCAGCTCTGTTTTCTCAGTATAACACATTTGTAAATCACAAACTAAAGATCAGTGTACTTCTAGGTAAACCCTGTAATGTTTCACTTTATATCAGAAGTATCCAAACAAACAAGAATCGGGACTGTGACTTATTCTACACTTCCTATAAATGAATACAAAAGACTGATGTACAATTCCTAACACAAAACACTGAAAACAATTGTGTTGACCTTCTATGCATGCAAGTGAATAATAATCATAAGCCCACCCAACCTACACTAATCAACTTTGTTGAAATAGCAATCTCCCAAGCGTCCTGCCCTTCTGTTTGATCAACTCACCAACGTTCTGATAATGTTTGATCATTTTAACGTTCTCTGAATTACACCGATGAAGCTGTTCTTTCGAGAAATGCTGCAGGTTGTTGGCCTTCTTATTTCGAATCCTTACAAATAGCGGATCCAGAAGATACCATGTCCTGTAAGTTATTTCCAGCTATTGTATCTAGATATGTACAAGCATACGAGCAGGACATTATTTCCAGAAGCCAAACATCAAGCTCTTTTTTTCTTCTGAACAACCTCTCCTTCACAGGGATTTGAAACTCATCATGACAAGACTTGTGTCTGTAAATGAGAATGCGAATTAACTGCATCACCCTGATTGGATGACATAAGGACTAGGAGGCAAGCAATCAACTGGGTCATACTAGTTGAAGAAATAAGTAGATCCGAGAACTTGTCTGAGATCAAAGTCTCCGCGATCCGGTAAAGGAGGAAAAATAAGTTTGGGGAAAGACTCTTGAAAGCTCTCCAACAACTGTAAACGTAAAAAGGAAAATTAAGGCATATACTTCAATTTCACCAGCTAACACAAATGATGCATTTTATTCACAAATTTGAACTTTCACATATTCAATAACACTACTAGACGTCTAGATTCATTTTCGGAAAAAAAAAAAAAAAAAAAAAAAAAAAACCTTAATACAAGAAAATCATAAGAGCAAACAATATTTTGATCTAAATTCCAATTACATAAACTTATCTCATTCTTTTTTTGTTTTTTTTTTGTTTTATAATCACCACTCCTAGTTTTAAAGCAAGCAAAATCTAGCAAAGGAAGGTCCATCTAAGCCCTAAACCCTTAACCTATCAGAAACAAGGATAAGCTTGCACACCCACACACACACACAAATATTAAAAAAAAAAAAAAAACACGCGGCAAACAGAACAGACAATCCTCCAAATCTATCTTTATGATTTGTTTATTTGAACAAAATACTTCATGTAAATCAACTCACATTCTCCAATATTGGTTGCTCGTAAAGTTCAACAAACTTTTCTCTTAGTATCCTATTCATTTCGTCAACGTCACTTGCATGCGTCCAGTATGAATCATGCACTCCTGTAATCAGCAACATTATATGGAAAGAAAATAAACTAATGAGAGAGAGAGAGAGAGAGAGAGAGTTTAGTAGAAACCTGCAAAATTTAACCCTGCCTTCTTGCAGGCAAGAGCAGTCATCATCATGTGGGTACTATCAAGGGAGTGCACAAAATTGGGGGGAAAGGCTGTCCTCTGCCGTTTAACCATGACCTTGTCTGTTTCTCTCTGTAATGTCAGCACCTGAAGGGAAGTCTTAATCTGCAGTTAATTCAAAGTGGCACCTTAATGAGATACTGACATTGATTTTGTTTTTCTCGTATAAGTAACAATATTTGGACACATTTGAAGTCATGAAAAGTTGTTAAAGTATTACAAGATGCCTTCCTAATTGCCGGTATGGTTGTACAACAGGAAGTCCAAGGGGCGTGATCCATCGAACTGGATGATTCTCTGCAGCTATAACCTATTTATGTTTGATCACAGCAGTCAGTACTTGTAGATCATATTTTATAGCAGACAGTTTAGAAGAAACATAAATTATGATATTTCAGATCAGATATTATGCTCCAAAGCACAGGCCAGAGAACATCTCCTAAACTTTAAATGCAAAAAAAAAAAAAAGGAAAGTGCATACAAACCAGCATCAATTCAGCACCTACAACATTGTAACCTTCTCACATTATAAGTTCCTAATTGTGTATCTCACCGCCATACAGAGATCTTCAAGACTTCACCACAGCCCAAATCACTCTGTTGGACCCTTAGTAAAGCAAGTAATTTTACCCAAAGTTAAGCCTTAACTAAAGCTCAGTGCAAGCCATGAAGAGCCCCCCAAATTTACAGAAGGAAAAGCCTAGCTTGGGAATTGGGACAAATCCAAGAAGTAAGTGCTCAATCTTCTAAGATTTAACCATAACCCAGATCTGAATTAAAATAATGCAAAAGGCCAACGACGAGTATGGTCCAGGTTCCAGATTCTACGTGTCAAGTAAGCAAAACTAAAAATGTAACTGCAAAATCGACCCAACTTAAATTGTTTTGCTGCTTAACATAAGCAACTCAATCAACCGAACTATATAATCTCCAAACCACAAATCCTACCCTGACACCAGCTGGACCGGGACCATGACCATAATTACACAAAGTACATAAGACAAACCTTCGCACATTCACCCAGCCAACTCATAATACTTCTGGCAGCTTCAAACATCTCTCCTAAGGCAGTCAAGGTGGTCTGTAAATAGCAAATTGATCAGCACAGACTACAATACAAGAACATAATCATGTACTCTATTCAAATTTTATTCACTTACTCTAGCAGCATAGCAAGATGCAGAAAACAGCACCGTGTCATCAGCTATCGTACCACGCTCCTTCAATCTCTTCTTAATTTGATCGCGTGCACCAATATAAGTAACACCATATACAGAGGTCATAACTGTCTGCTTCACCAATTTACGGTCGACCTAAAATTTCAAATTACAAGTGAAAAGTTTTAGAAGAATGAAATGAAGCAGTTGCACAACCAGGGCAGAAGAAAATTCTTTACATGACAATGCAAGACAAATTATTTGTTCAGTAGCACATCATCAAAATTAGGACAATAAGACAAAACATTAACAATTTCTGATGTAATTAACCTTGATATGCTGGCTACCAGTTTCATTGTCTATTAAAGGAATTCAAACCAATGGAAAATATGACTAACAATATTAACCTCATTAATCAAAAGCCTAGCATGCAATGTATTTGGATTAATGGCTGGATCTTTCTCTGCATCTGTGCGCATTATATCAAGTACCCTGCAAAATATCAAAAAAGTTAGTACCCAAATAAATAATGGTGTCATTTATCAATGCTAAATTCCTAGGGAAATCAGCAAATGTTGATCTTTCTTTTTCTCCTTCAATAAATATAGATCATTAGGGGAATGAACAGATGTTGATTCTTTTGCTCCTACGATTTCTACATATTTAAGCGAACCAATATTAAGAAAAGAAAATGCACCATTATTACAGAAGTGAAAAAGAAGAATAGATTTAAAGCTGAGAGAGAGAAAGAGACCTGGCAGCAATTCCTGAGTAAACATCAGCCGGTTTCTCTCCCCCAACAAGATTTACAGCAGCTGCTCCAAGCTGAAAAAGGATGAGAATTTAATAAAAAAATGAATAAGCTGTTTTCTATTAAGTATAAACAAACCAATAAAGAATTCCTGAATTCTTGCTTCTTGGCTGATAAAGATATTACAATAAAGAATTTAACGGAAAGTGAAAAAAAATGCCGTCTTTTTTGCTTTCTGTAGCATTATAAAATATTGCATGACTGTATTATGACTACCAAACTTTAAGAGCATCCTAGGAATTTAAGAGAAGTTCCTTACCTTGTCCCTTCCAAGGGCAGCATAGTGTTGTAAACCATTACATGAACCATCCTTGCAACAGAAAAGGAGAAACTAAGATCAATTTTTGTATATAAATTCCCTAAAAAAAATCATCGGTACAAACTAGGAAATCACAATATATAAAGCATAGTAAATCATGGAAGAGGCCCGATAGCCCCTCAACTTCAATAAAGTGAACTTGACAAGTGGCTTTCTCAGTATCACACTTGCAAAAACGTGTGCTTCTCTATCATATTTTATCTATCCACATGTTTTATATCTTTGTCACCTTCCAATTCAGCCACCAGAAAACTAAACTTTTGCCTTATGTTTTTTATTACAGCCAAAGGAAAAGGTGACATATAACAGTCAACTGTACATAACCATGTAGAATTCAATTTTGGTATTACCTGATATAAGAGAATGAAGTAATATGATTTTTCTGTTTTTTGCAGATTATGATCCGACTATGCTAAGAGATCAAGTACCTGGTGAACAGGCATATAAGAAGTTGTAGTCTCCGGTGAAGGGCTTCTCAATGCTTCAGTGAGATTAATGCATGCTGCCAAGCACTGGAAAGGATCTTCGGCACCCAACCACCACCGTCTTCCTTCAAGAGGTCTGTCCGCGGAATCAAAAATTTTGTCTACATGGTTCTCCGTAAATGCTGCTCGATCATCATAGGAGAGCTTGTCAACACCACCAGCATATAAATTTGCCAAATGTATCTTCAACCAGTGTAAGCCAGATTTTCCAAGACGGCGTCCCTCTGCGAACTCCAGGACGCCTCTGCACATATCGGAACCAAGATGGTTTAGATATGGGTGCATGGGGTAGGCACGGCCACGGAAATCAAGATTGTGCGGATAGTAGAAGCCTTCCTCATCCTTCATCTTTCGAGCTACCTGCTCCCATTAAGTGAAAGTCAATATCACGGTAATTAATCAAACTACATCATTCAGCTTGCGAGGAATGATTCTTACAGCAAGTTTAAGTTCTGTATCACACCGCTGCGAGTGCCTTTCACCATTCTTCTTTTTCACAGCTTTAACTTTCCATTTCCATTTTCTCATTTCTGCCTCATCTTCCATGTCTGGTTCTTCAGGTAAAGTATCCTATTTAACCCGAAACAGGTTATGCTGGATCATTTAGTGATAAAAAGAAGAACAAGGATGACGAAGTACGAATTACAAAAACACAATCAAGTATCAAGAAAAGGATAAATGCACCACTGAATATGGAAAAAAAGAAAAGAAAAAAAGAACAGTAAATGTAACCCACATCTTCACAGCTAACCAAGTCAGCAAGACCGCCTCCACTAGCCCATATCCTATCCACTACACCAAGTACCCTTTTGTTTATCCTCCATTTGGTACTTCCAAGAGTATCCAGTGCCTACAGAGAATAATCAAAAGATTAGATGTGCCAAAGCATACAAGTCAGAAACCCTGGATTATGGAAAAGTTAATGGATATTTCGTGAGGAAATAAGGAGGAACCACTATTACTGAAGGCAGGAACAGATACCACACTGAAACTAAAAGTAATAGAACCTAAGGATACCTCAAAAACAGGTTCTAATTGCTTCCTAGGAGTCGATTTAAGGACTTGGCGCTGTTGTTTCGCTCCATGAGTTCGCATAACATAAGAGGGTAAGAATAAATGTGCTCCTTTATCGTACCTGCCAAAAAATAACAAAAGGTTATAAGAGCTGGCTAAATCAATGGTGTTTAACCTGGCTAGTCATTTCAAATGAAATCCCAATGAAAGCAAAATCCTGAACCAAGGAAAAGGTTGCATACTAGGGCTAAGCAGTTCAACTCATCTAAACACAGCAAAAACTTGACTGAGAAAACATAAACAGTTTATATCTGATCTACAGTGCATACCCTGTCCAGTTAAGTGGAGGCACCAACATCGGCATATAAGGAATGACCATGTGCCTTGCCTGGTTGGATAGAAAGGATCACAGAAACAAACAAACAAAAAGTTAGTGGAGCTATTACTCCTCAGAGATACATTGGTGCAAAAGAAAAATGGACAAAGGATAATTGCCCATGTAGTAATGTCATAAGAATACAAGAAATATTGGTGAATAGACCAAGACAAGAATTATGAGCTAAACCAGCTGTTCTACTTACCGTTTTCTCCATCCCTTTGCGAACTAATGGGTCACACTCAATAACACCATATCTCCTGTTGGTCTTCCTATCCAGAAAAAAAAAAATATATCACAGAAGTTAAGATAGAGAGGGAGAGGGAGGGACTGAGAGAGACAGTTATTATGTAAGATGGAGAGAGGTTAAGTAGAACACAGAGATAATCTTTCTTACTGTGCCTCTTTTGTTATAGTCTTAAGGGTATGGATGAATGCTGGGCGAATATCAGGTGGAGAATCTCCTAATTGATCAACTGCAGGTTGTATGTAAGCTGTTTCCGTCATTAACTGAATCAGTCGACAGCCAACCTAGGAAGTAAAGAACCAATATAAGATAACAGAAATGATAACGAGATAGTGTGGATTTTAATCTCTCATCGTCACAAACCTTAACATGAGCTTCTTGACTCCATGGCTTTAAGCCATCTTGTCCCTTCACAATTTCTTTTACTTGTTGAAGTTTCTTCATTTTAAGCAACTTCGTAACCTTTTCCCTCAGCCTCTGTTCTTTGGTTAGTTTTTCTTGCTCCTGTTCTTTGGTTAGTTGCTCTTGCTCCTGTTCGTTCATAAGATTCTCGTGTTCATTGGTCACAGTATCAGATTCAGCTTTAGATTTCTTAGTAGCAATGCTCTTCTTCTTTGTCTTCTCCAAAAATCTGAGTATCCTAACCTGGCACATGAAGGTCAAATTACATTCTTATTAACTTCAAAAACAACAGCAAATGAAACAGAGTGATAAGCCAGCTGACTGAGTGCTAAATTTGCGTGTCAAGCCTTCCATTAGTCTTGGAGGCATGAAAACTCAAAAGGACTTATAATATGGACACTGTGAATCCAAGCAGTCCAAGCAAATCAACTTTCGATTTCTGACTTAAACTATTAACATCATAAACCAATAGTTTTCCACAAACTAGAATGCAAATTCTAGCCAAAAGTTCATACTTCATCAGACATGTGACCAACAACATAATTTCTAATTCCATAAAAGCAAGAAAGCAAACACGAATACAACCACAATTCTAACCCACAAACCTCATTCTCGATTGCTTCACCAATAGCGCAAGCAGCCTGAACCACCTTGACAGCCCCAACTCCACCACTGTTAGTCATCAACAACCCCATCAACTTATGCATTGTAATAACAGCCATCTTATCAGGCGGCAACAGCTCAAAGTACGGAGCATGGCTAGGCTTGCAATTACCCTTCTTCTCACTCCAAGTCCCCGGCTCAGCTGCAATAGCATCCCTCAAAGGCTCAAACCATCCCAAAAACAATGCCTTAATATAAGGCAAATTCGGTGCAAGCTTCTGCCGACACATATCACTCAAAAGCTCCTGATACTCATTCGCCGCCTCTTCCCAAGCCTCAGTCTCAAGTTTCACCTGCCTCCTCCTCAAAATGCCATACCTCCCTGCCCCCATTCCACTAACCAACCTCTTCGGCTGCCTCGAATCATCCTCCACCGTACTCTCCCTCACCAAATCCTCCAGCATTACCTGAATCTCTTCAGACCCGGACTCCTCATCAGTGGAGGCAATCGCCTCAGCAGAGCTGGCATACCCTCTGCAATACCCAAAAGGGTAAACCGGATTGGTCCGCAAACTGGGTCTGCCCAATTCACCAATCTGAACTGAACCCACTAACAAAGATCCATACTTTCTGCAGACCCAAGTCTCAAAATGCGTGCTTTTGTCCAGAAAGGCCGGTTTTGTGGAGATTTTGAGAGCAGAGTGGAAGGAAAGCTTGGTCTTTGAAGAAGAAACGGCTTGTTTGGCTAGGGTTCTCCACATGCTTGCCCACAACCCAAAGGTGAATCTTGGAGACTAGATGATGCAGTACATCCAAAAGAAGGATTGGATTGGGATTGTGGAGAAAGATGGATGCAAAGTTGGGATTTTAAGGAAGTGATTCGGAAGAGAAATTTGGGGAGTGTGAGGAGTGGCTGCCTTTGAGGTTTAAACCCTGCTTAAACCTACGATCTTTCTCTTCTCGGTATTTTATGAAGCTTTCGGGTCGCACCGACCCGAACCGTTTAAATTTTTGGGCTAATTCATCATATATATGGTAGGCTGACTGGGCTCCAGGAGATAGGTTGTTGCCCGGCTTCATTATGTAGTGTTCGATACAACTGGATGTTGTTTACTCTTCAAACTCAACCTTGTTTTTTTAGATCCATCTGCTTTCTTAATCTTTGGAATCATGATAGGTAAGGATAATCGGATAGTAGGTTATTGATGGAGAAAACTTGAGACAGGAGGAGCTTATAAAGGATCTGTTAATTCATTCTAGGACCCAACACATGTAGGAACCATCACCATTTTTTCGACTAAAGCAACACCATTTTCCCGTTGTCCACATTTTATGCATCTAAGCACTAAACAAAATAATACTGGCAAAATTTTTGTAGTACATGATTTCACTGAGACATTTAATCACTCCATGGATCGCTCTCTGCCCTCACTTCTGATGGTTCAATTACTTGTGTTTCAGAGGCTTCAACAGCGCTTGCATCAGACTTTGCGGCATTGTCATCTGCTGCCTCTGCCTCTGCCTCCTCATCTTCCAGTCTACCCCATCTTCCTCCCAGTGCCATTGCCATCATCTCATATATCTTGTTTCCCAACTCAGCTGGGCTATCGGGCTGCATCATTAATGGTCGAAAAGGTAAGGATCACATTAAGCTAGTTATAATTCTTGACGGTAGAGAAAAGTAGAGGGAGAGTTTGCCCTTACAGTGAATCCACTGGAGATCAATGCTGTGTCAAACAAGAGGGCTACAGCTCTCTTGGCTTCAGTGCTCTCGGGGGAGTTCTTGCAAGCAGCCTGTGGAGGAAGCAACATTTGTCAATCCAGTAATCTATGAAACCCTGTACTTTCTTTTCTACGCTTTTCATGGATTTGAAATTTGATTAGGTGGGGACGCACCACTACTTCATCAAAAACTAATCAACAAAGTTTTATGAACTTACGTTTAGGTCCTTAATGATAGGATGATCTGGGTTAATTTCCAATATTCTTCTGCCCCTCATGAACTCCAAACTTGAAGTATCTCCTAGTGCTTGGGCTTTCATCAATCTGTTGAAGAAAAAAAATTATTATTAATAACATTTTATTAAAATGATTATAGGGAAGGCAGCTATCATCAGCACTGGTCTGAATATGTATCATTTAAGGCAAAATCTACCTTTCCATATTAGCAGACCATCCAAACTTGCCCGAAACAAGCACACAGGGAGATGAGCTTAGACGCTTCGAGACTTGGACTTTTGCAACCTGATCACCAAGTTGTTGCTTTATCCAATCACAGAGCAGAGTGTATTCTTGTTTAGTTTCCCTGTCCTTGACCTCATCCTCATCACCTGATATAATAAAGAAGTTAACGTGAGAATCATGAGGAAGATAATGAGACATATGCCTCAAAACTTTATATAATGAAACAACTCAAACAAGTTTCCAATAACATTTTTACATGACGAAGCAAGTGAAATCCAACAGGGGGAAGGTACTGACCAAGTTCTAAATCTTCCTTGCTAATGTCCACAAACTTCTTCTCTTTGTAGGTTTGTAGGTTCTGGATGGCCACTTCATCAATAGGTTCAACTAAATACAAAACCTAAGAAAAAGGATCAACATCAGCACCCTGGGGATAAATAGTCACCATAAATAGACAAAAGAATTACAAAAGGTGAATATATCACCATGTCATATCAACAACTTGCAAATGGGGAATGCTCTACATATTAATTATTGATCAAAGTTTGCATGATACATACCTCAATATCTTTCTGGACCAACTTTTCCAAGAATGGAGCACTTCTTGCACTTTTCAGACTGTCTGTTGCCAAGTAATAGATGGCCTTCTGGGTCTCAGGCATGTTATCAACATATTCATCTAAACTTGTCAGTTCTTCCTCACTTTTTGAAGTGTAAAACCGTAACAGAGGTGTTATGCGCTTGTGATTTCCAGTGTCCTCAATACAACCCAGCTTTAGAAACCTGCCAAAGTTCTCCCACAGTTTCTTGTAATCCTGGGCACATGTTCAACAACTTTCCAAGTCAAAATCAATTTCAAGCTGGAACGAAAAGATCAAACAAATATATAGCTTCCACCCACCTCTTTATTTTCACTTTCAGAGACTTCTTGAATCATGTCAAATGTTTTCCTAACTAGTCTCTTTCTCATAATTCGTACCTGAAATCAGTAGGCATATAGTATGAACTTACGTCATGTTTCCTAATAAAAATCTAAACACATTCTGACAAACAGTATGATTTGGTGATAGAGATAAAAATAGTAGACTTACAATTCGACTTTCTTGAAGAATCTCTCGAGAAACGTTAAGAGGAAGATCGTTCGAATCCACCACACCCTTTACAAAGCTCAGGTATCTTGGAAACTACAAAAAGGATATCAGTTATACTGCATTGGCAAACAGGTTTTTTTTTTTAGCAAATAAGCATATGACGTCCATATCATATACAATATATTTGAAACATATACATTTTATAAAATAAAAAATAGACTATCAAAGACCATCGACGCACATCTTATCATAATCTATTAATGATGGATAAAAAACAATTGAATATACCAATTGTTATTCCATGATTTCCATCACAACATGGACTTAAATGCTTAACAAAGAACATTATGACCATGAAACAAAAAGAAAGAATCAACTCAATGAATTATCAAATTTGTACAGTTTCTAGTATGGAGAAACTTACTAGTTCACCATCAAAATCATCTGAGATAAAGACCCTCTTCACATACAATCGTATGTTCTTTGTTTTTGGATTTGCTATATCCTCATTGTTCATTGGCGCCATCCCAGGAATATAAAGAACACTCCTGAATTCCACCTCACCCTGCATAGATATCAAAGTAAAAGTTAGCGTCCAAATTGGGCTACAGTTTCTATCTTCCCAACCAAATTACTGGGAGAGAGAGAGAGAGTCATTTCAGTACCTCAGTGGTGAAGTGAGTGTGAGCAAGTGGATCCAAGAACTCGTTAAATGTTTTCTTGTAGAATTCATTGTACTCATCTTTTTCTACTTCCTTTGAATTCCGCATCTGCAAAAGCAAAACAACGTAAAATGTAAGAGAAGGCAACACATGAACATCAGAAACAGATCATACTGAATCTATATTACATATGGTGAAATAAAAAGTACTACGGAACTCACCCATATAGGCTTTGTTTCGTTGGCTAATTCCCAATCCCAGTACTTCTCAGTTATTGTCTTCTTTTTCTTCTCACCCTGATAAACAAGTACACAAACTTCAATGCAATGTTTTCTAAGAACAAAGATTGCCTACACTTCCAATTGCATGTCAATTACCTCTGGCTTTGCTTCTTCTCCTTCTTTTGGTTCTTCCTCCTCTTCAACCTGCCAAAAGTTTGAACTTAGTAAATACTGGTGGAAAAGCTAATACTCATTTTTATAGTGAACGGGTACTTATGATTTATATAGAAGAGACTACACTTCCGGATTATTTTGTAAGGTCAACACAATAAAGACCTTATCAAGAGAGTAACATTTGAATGAGAATCGTTATTCTGATTACCACCTTGAACTAGTAAAGAAGTAAGGATCTAATTATAAGAAAGAAAGAAAAAGTGGAACTAAGGAATGCTAAGTTTATAGAAGGAGGAAATGGTTTGTTAAAAGCAGAAAACAAACCTCAACAGTCCTTGATTTTTCTTGCCATGTGTAGATGGGGAAGGAAACAAATTGGGAGTAATTCTTCACCAAAGTCTGGATCCTGGCCGGCTCTGAGAACTCATACTTGTCATCCGGCTGCAAGAAGAAATATATACAATGGTCATCCAAGCATAAATAAATAGCTGGATACATTTCCATTGCCCAACAAACAACAAAGTCACATGCAAAATGACCAAATGTTTGAAAAATGAATAAGGAGTTAAAGTACCCTTAAATACAGTGTGATCTGCGTCCCACGGCTAATCATTTTTTCTGGATCAGTTTCTTCCCTAATCACATACGAACTACTCTCAGCAGCTGATTCCCAGACATATTGCTTATCTGACTTTGGGCTTTTTGTGGATACAACTACCTGATTGTGCGATATATGTACAAGGCAATTAGCAAGTGATCAAGACAGTAAGCTCCGCAAGGCATAAAACTAAACAAGTGTGGAAAAGTGAAACCAATACTGCACCTTGTCAGCAACAAGAAAAGCTGAATAGAACCCAACACCAAATTGACCAATCAAACCATTGTCTGCACCAAGATCCTTGTTTTCCTGACAAAACATAAGCACAACAATAAGACTCAAAAAGTTGAGAATAAAGATTCAAAAGCATGAATGACTGCAAAACAATGTAGTATGAGAGACACCTTCAGAGCCTTCAAGAATTTTGAAGTACCACTCTGAGCAATGGTACCAAGGCAGTCAATGAGTTCCTCTTTCGTCATCCCAATACCAGTATCCCTAAGCATCAGAGAACAACATATCAATCATCTCCGCCACTCCATCAAGGGACAAAATAAACTTCAAGATAAACTTAAAAGCAAAAGAGCTTAGAAAAAACATACGATATAGTGACAGTCCCATTCTCCGGGTCAGGCTTGATGTGTATCTGTAGCTCTCCAGCATCTCCAAGCAGAGAGGGCTCAGTCACACTCAAAAATCTCAACTTGTCCAAAGCATCACTTGCATTACTACAACATAATAACAAAACAAAATAAGCATATAAACACAGAACATAATGCAGATATTATTCTATTCCAATTCTAAATATACCCCGAATTATTGAGGCCTACTCATATTCAGCTTACCTAACAAGCTCCCTAAGGAACACCTCCTTGTGGCTGTAGAGACTGTGCACTATCAAATCCATTAGCCTACTGACCTGCAATCAGTTCCAAAGTCCTCAACTTTCAGTTCACAAACCAAAACCCAACTCCAAAAATGAAAACCACAAACACTCCAAGCTACTAACAAAGCAAAAACCCCATAACTCAGAAACCCAAACAATACCACAATTCACATAAAACCCTTGCAATTTATAATGAAAATGAATACTATAAACAGTAAAGACCCAAACTTTAAACTCAATGCATCCATTTTGACTACCCCGTATAACACTAACCCCACAAATCATCTAATAGTCTACAAATTTTATAACCCAATTCAATCAGAGCCCAAAAAGAACCAAACTTTAGTACAAACAGATTGAAACCCACCTCGGCTTGGTACTCGAATTCCTCGCCGGGCGTATCGGCGACCTCTTTCTCGGCGACCGCCGCATCACAGCGAACAGTGACTTGCCTATTGTTGGTCTCAAGCCGCCATTTCAATCCACCACAAGTGAAGCCCTTCCTGAGCCCATTTTGGGGCACATAGGCAGTTCTGAGGTTGAAGGCCTTGTTGGGGTTTCTGAGTGAGAAGGAAGGAAGTGAAGCAAGAGAGGCTGTGGATAAGCTTCTGCTCAGAACAGGAGCCATTGAGCCCTAAACTCTAGAAGTGTTTGTTGGGTTTGGAACACTGCTAGTGTAAAAAACCCTTAGTGACTTTTTGTGAGGGTTTTAGCACTTTTGTAAGTAGGGGAGAAGGAGGGTTCTAGAAAGAAGAAAACAATGGAGTTTTGTTTGGACTTGTGAGCATTGTTCTGGGGGATTGTAACTTGTAAGGCCTAGATGCTGCCACATCAGCAATCAGCAACCCCGCAATATCCTCTTCATTTTTCTTTTTTCTTATTAAATATATTGTATTGTTGTAAATATTATATATATATATATATATATATATATATATTTGTAATTGTTCACGTAATTATTAATTAGTTATATTATTATGACGTAAACTATACTCCTATATAAATGAGCCTAATAAGAATGAACGATACACTTCTTCCTCCTCCCACATATTATCTATATATCATCTCTCTCTCATTTCTTAGTTTATAACACGTTATCAGCACGAATTTGCTCTTTCTTTTTTTCTTCTTCTATAAACTTCATGATGATCTATATGTTTATGGTGCAAACCACGGCTAATGATCTATGAGTTTTTTCTTTTCTTATGAACATCAAATTTATTTATGTGTTTATTTTATATATCTATGGATACGACTTTAAGAATCATTGTTCTAATAGTCAAGACTCGAGTCTGCTGACCGAGTAGTCTTAGACCTATGGCTCTAAAGACATGATCATACGAATGTTTTTCTCATGTTTGTCCTATAGGATCCATGTTCATATTCATGAACACTTGGAAATTTTCAAATGGTGCCCCAAGTTAAGTCTATTCATCATTTTGACATCTCAATCTTGAAAACTATGATAATGGTACCTCAACACTTAAACCCAATGCAACATTAGTTCCTTCCATGATTGACACCGTTAAGTTGGACTTTGTCCATGGGCAAAATTGTCTCTTCATGTTTTCCCACTGTAAAACTTATCAGTTGAATTATAGTTTCTCGACCTGAAGATATCAACTATGAATGTGAGTTATATTACCTAGTTATCTTTGATTGTTCTATTAAGTATATATGTTTCATAAACTTTTGTACTTGATACAAAATGCATTTTAATTAATGTTCATTCTTTCTCTCACCAATGGGTTGCAAAAGCTACTTTTAATGATTGATATTAATGGCCAATGGTTTATTATAATTTTTAGATATCTCTAATTTTTGTATGCAGCCAACACATGATTCACCACAAATTCTGATACTGATGGGAAAAATGACATTATTCTGGAGGAAAATGTTTGTAAAGGGAAAAGATTTGGGGAGATAAAACATGAAAAGACAATTTTGCCCATAGATAAAGTTCAACTTAATGGTGTCAATCACAGAGGGAACTAATGTTTAATTGGGTTTAAGTGTTGAGGTACCATTATCATAGTTTTTAAAATTGAGATGTTAAAATGATGAATAAGCTTAACTTGGGACACCATTTGAAAAATTTCCTCTTTCGGATATTTGAACAAATGAATCTGGTCTATTATCATGTGAGGTAAAATTTATTCATAAAATTATAGTTTTCCTGGTATTACTCTAACCTTTGCAGGATTGAATATTCATTACGAGTCACCTTCATGCAAAACTCACACAGTCTCACTTCTGTGATCGACACACCATATCTATTATATAAGATACATGTATTCCATCACATACATGATATTGGAGCTTGCATCAATCAATCAAATGAAGATTCTCATCAGGGGGAGCATTCAATATTATGCTACCTAGGACATATGTGCGTTGCGCTCTTTTTCTTCTTCGACCAGGGTTGTTTTTTTCCACAGGGTTTTTATTACCTGACAATGTTTTTAACGAGGCAACAATAAGCACGTTCAACATCATATCATTCATTGGTGGATATCTAAGGGGGAGTGTTGTAAATATTATATATTTGTGGTTGTCCACGTAATTACTCATTAGTTATGTTCTTATGATGTAAATCATACTCTTATATAAAAGAGTCTAATAAGAATGAATGATACACTTCTTCCTCCTCCCACATATTGTCTTTCTATCATCTCTCTCATTTCTTAGTTTATAACATGTATTACCAAATACGAGCAAAAATTGTTTAGGTGAGCTATAGCTGTTGTGTTAACAACTTAACATTAAGGTGCCAATGTTGATAGAACACTAGTTAGTTGCACCAGATTCTTGGTTTCAGTCATGCGTATGTTGTTCTTCCCTATTTGGCCAGCAAATATGGCCTCAACGGACGGGTGAAGTTTATTCTTATTTTTACTTGATTTAACAAGATGAAAGTTTGAGTTGTCTTGGATGCGTTTTCTTGAGTTTAAACTCGACCCGACTTGAGTTCGGATATGAGTTAGGGTATAGTTGAGTCGAGCCTCGTCTAGCTCAAATAAAGAATTATACATAAACAATTGAAGATAATACAGATGGTATGAGTTGAATGTTTTACACTTATACTACCATGAAATTAAAACATTTTTCGACTAAGCTTAATATTGATCACATAAAAACACAAGTCGAACTTAAATTATATGTATACTGAACTTAAAAGATAAAAAACACAAAGAAGACCCAAATGAGACGTGGGGTATGATATATATTATTACCAGTTGATAAATAAATCATGGGAGAAGGGGCTTCTCCAATACCAAAAGGAAAAATAAAATCTTGGGTAAAAGTCATTCCCTTGAGCCAAACTTCACATCAACCAAACATGCATGGAGTCTAAGAAAATATGTTCACTCTCAATCTTTCTGTCAACCTCAAGCATCGAAATTTTCGAAAGCTGCTGGCTTCATACAATCAACATTGCACAATCCAACTGATCTCACCATATCTCCCAATCTGCGTAGTTTGCAAAACAATGACATCAACATTTCAACACTCAGAAAATTCACAGAGAATATTGTAATGGAAATGGAAAGATTGAGTACCGGTCGAAGCTGTTTCTTGCTCTATCCGAGTCTGTGCTATTCCTTGCCTTCCCAGATCGATCCACACTTAGCTTTCTCCCCGATTTTTCTCTACTGCAAGTACTGTTTCTTGACCACGGTTTCTCTCTATTCTCTGTGCTCCTTCTTGATTTTTCTCTCAGCTGCCCGGTGCTCCACCTAGCCTTGTCCCTCTTTCCACTGCTTGATCTTGCCTTTTTGCTGTCGTCTATTGTCTTGAGAGGACTCAGCTCAGTTAGATTCCGGTGTCGTGGTAACTTCTCAACGGCAGATATGAACTTCCTGAGATGCCTCAAGTACTCTGGATAGAGTTCCAGATTACTATGGTTACCTCCTTTAAGCCACAAAGGTTCATACTTGTCTTTGCTAAGCTCCCACAGCTGCTTACCATGGGAGATATCCACCACATCATCTTCAGTTCCCTAGCAAAATTTAACAACACATGCCAGCTAGTTCAAATACATGAACAAAAGCATTGCTTACTTTCAGAATAAGCAACACAATGCACCATAAATACTAATAGTCGATTATTATACGTAGCATACAACAAGAACAAAGGGAAATCAGTTGATGAAGGCTTACATGAATCACCAAAACAGGGCTATTGACGAGTGGCATTTTATCAATATTCTGCAACAGATGCAAAACAAACACTTTCAATAACAGATTATACAACTCCAACAACTAAAGATGTGTTCTTCTTCAATCAAAAGTTAGGGGAAAACCTTGTAAATGTCAAACCAGAATGTTTTCTTAACAGGGTACATTACTCGAAGACCGGAAAGTATTGGACTGTGAAGAACCACAGCTCTCAAATTAGGCAAACGAGCAGCCAAATCCAAAGTAGGTCCACTTCCAACTGACTGTCCGTACAATATGACATCTTCCTCCTTTACACCATATGTTTCTTCAAGGCATTTATATGCAGCCTCTATGTCTGCATATGTGTCCTGCTCACTTGGCTAGTGCAATGGACAAAGATATGTTACTATACTGAATCAAATTGTTGAAAAGTGAATTTAAAACAAAGGAAACAATGTTGTGGAAAATGATCATGATCGAAAATAGTTCAAGTTTCATTAGTTTTTGACATGTTCCATGGTAGAGTTTATCATTACAATCTCATGTCACGTATCTCAAAAGCACCAAAGGAACGCAGATTAAACAGACGCAAAACTATGCTAGCATGAAAACAATACATATTAAACCGACCATAAGATCGTATACATTGCCACAAGAGACATGAATTTTGATTCAACAGAAAGCCAATGAAGAAAATATCTCTGCTTGTGAACTTCGGAACATCATATGGTAGTCTTCATCATATTATTTTTTCAAACCCCTAATTTGTTCTACACCTATAGCAATCCCAACAATATGTATTGTAAACATTCTATGAAAAATAGAAGTCAAAAATCATTTCTCTCTCATTTGACAAACAGTATCCAATTTAGTGAAACATTGAGGCATGCTCATACAATGGATTTGAGCCAACTGATCTCACAAGAAAATTATACCTTTCCAGAAGATTGTCCATAACCAGAATAGTCATACCTGCAAAGCAAACCAAATTAACCTATCACGTCCATAGCTCATAATACTTATAAAAATGAACATGGTGGAAACTCAAACAGATAAACTGACCCCATTAGATTAACACCCAGATAAACACTAAGCTCACTGAAAACGTGGTACATCTGGCCAATATCAGCAGCATTTCCATGAGAGTAGAGCATAGTGAGTGAAGCAGATGGATTTTTGATAAACAAGGCAACAATCTCATTCCCTTTCTTGGTGTTGATCGTCATAACGTCCACATCTTCTCTGGGATGAACATCCGAGATCCTCATCTTCCCAGTAGGTTCTTCCACGAATATGTTATATGATGGAGGATCTGGTGGAAAAAATGCAAACTTTGCAGCCATAGACGATGTTGCAGACCCCATTTTGATTTGATCTGGGGAGAATTGAAAGATTGGTTTAGAAGGTGACTATGAGTTTTGTTGCATGGTAAAGTAGGGATTTTGTTTCAAGTGGAAGCATGGGAAATCAGAATTGAAGTTTAAGCTAGCTACCTAGGTTTATATTTCATTGGGATTGATAGAGATCGAGGCAGAGATAAAAACTTGGAAATTAAGGACATCATGAGGAAGATACATAGAGAGAGAGATATTTGAAACTCCGGAAGGAATTCTTGTCGGACAAGAGAGAAATAAGTCTTCATTCCTTCGTTTGAATTTTAGTATTTATTTTACTATATATTTTCAATTTTTTTTTCATTGTATGATATGGACTTGAATTCTCTGTTTAGAAACGAGTTCACACAGTAAAATCTGACCATAAATATTTAGATTACAATTGAATAGAGCATAATTGGTGGATCAGACACAAAATCATTAGCAAAATAAAAGCAATATAACTTTCCAGAAAATGGAATAATAAATAATTTTTTTGTAAATCAATTGTCATAAACCCTAAAACAAAGCCATGCCGTAACTGATGGATATTTTGTAAATCAATTTTTTTTTTCTTGAATCAAGGAAAATATATTTGGTAGTTTAATTTCAAAGTTATGCTTCGTTAACTTTTCTTTTTTGGTACAAGTCATTGGAATTATGATATATATCATTCACTGCCGACAGTAATAAGCTAGTTGTGAAGAAATTGCTAACCAAAAAACTAGTATATGCGTTTATAAAATTTAAATATAGTTTGAATGTCATCACTCTAATAGTGACTTTGCATTCCATCGAGCCAGTGAGACTTAAAAATGATAGAGGTGCATGCAAAAAGTAGAAGATGAATGATGAATTTGTGGGGATGAAGCAATAAGTAAAAGAAGACGAATGAGTGCTGGGTGGGGGGATGAGTTACAAAAGGGAGAGGGAACATCATTGTATATTTTCCTGGACTATATTACTTGCTTACAATTCATTTAGTGTTGATTCTTCAACACTGACGCAAATGTGCATGCTTCTTCTTCGATGCTCGAAACTCGATCAAATCCTCATCTAATTATGTGGCTTAAGCTTTTTCTTCCTCCTAAAGCTCTATCAATCCTGGCTCTTTCAATCAGGTTTGTAGCTCCAGCTAGCCTTTGAGTGACAAAACACGCACAAAAGAAACCATGATATGCAAGTAAAGTAGGGTAGTGACTAGTGACAAGTGAGAGTAGACTAATATAACGTCGCTTGCATTTTCGGAAAACAAACACAAAAGTGAGGACGACCCAAAATATAGGTCGACATTACAAGACACCAGCAAAACATATAAAGCAACAGAGACTCAACATGTTCGAGCTTTTATTTGTCCCGTCGCAAGGGAGGAAAGACCAAGTGATCGCCAAGGACATGCATGTCATGTCGCCACCACAAGCCGCCGGTGCTTCGAGCCTTTGTGGTGGCCACGATATCACTAAACTTGCCAACAAGAGAGAGACAACCAGATTCTGATTTGAGAATAGTTCCGTTCGAATATAAAAAATCTCCCCGTTCAACCTGCTTATTAGCATCTTCAACCTTTATCAAGTGTTCAACGTCATAACCAAAATTATCTTGAAATATCCTTTATGAATTTCCCTACTCTATCTTTACATGCATGAATCAGTATTGACTACAATTAATGTGTCCTTAATAAATCATTTCAAAACCAAATACAATTGTATTCGTTACCTACATTGGATCTATATATGATTAATTGACAACCTTGCTACAGATATATATATGTCATCTCTTGATGATTAGATTTGCTGAATCCGCTCGATCAGTCTCATACGGTTTCCGATCCACATTATCAAACCACAATTCCGGGTAAGGTCGATCTCCACCATTCTACACCCTTTCTTCTTGCTCCTCTGGATTTTTTTTTTCTTTGGTTATTTGTTAATATATCTGCTGATCTAATTAGAGGATATGGGGGTTTCATTCATATATCTATCTGAACTTTTGGTGAAAGAAATATATATGGATCGTTGTCGAAGCCTTAGTTCGTATGATGGCATTTGATTGTTTGAAATTTAATTATGTCCGAGAGTGCATAATCAATGTGAATATAATTAAACCAGCAAAAGAAGAAAGGCACAGAACTAATGAATCTGTACACGAACAATGCATGGGATGAACCACCTCAACACTGCACAAAGTTCGACCTAATTTATTTGAAGAAACACTTGGACGAGGTGGTTTAAAACAAATGAGCTACACTTTAGACGAGGGACACTCACTGAAAGTAGCTATATATAGTTGGATCCATGAAATGCCTTTTGTATTCTAGTTTATCAGGCGGTTCATTTCATACTTGCCATTTAAATATATGCAAATAGGCATGAACGGTGATACATCATACATATGAGGTTATAGTATCCCAAGTTCCTAACTACGCCTCTGCTCTCTTCTTCTTCTTCTTCTTCTTCTTCTTGTGAAATCAACTAAATGCGACTCTTACTCTACCCGCAATCGGAGGCCTATTGTGCCTCTTGATGTTTCAATGTTTCATACTTTCATGCAATCAACTCTGAATATTCTTATTGTATGTGTTTGTTGCCTTTTGGTTTCATTGTTTTATTGGCTTCATATCCCACCTTAGGTACCATCTTCTTATTTAATAAATTTCATTTGTTTTATAAAAAAAAAAACTAAATGAGAAAAGTTTGGTAATCTCAAACGTGTATACAAATATAATAAGCACGATTGCACGAATAATGTTAAGTGAACTATATTTTGAGATATCACATATATCTAATTTTATGTGACAGTTACATGATGTGACATACATGTAGACATTTAGCGAAATTTTGTCATAGATTAGATCAAGTAATTTCTGCTACATCAGGTGTCACTTAAAGAAAATAATATGTGATAATCCGAACACCTAGCATATATGGCCGGTCGGGTGCTTGGCCTATTTCAAACTTCTGAACGTAGCATCAAAATATATATGTTATAGCTGAACCATAAATCAATAGTTGTCTTTTGCTTAAACTCACCGTTATATCTCATGATTTGCACTACGAATACATATAGGGATGCTCAAACTGCCTGACTGCACTTTCATGTATGAGAAACAGTAGCCTCCCAGCTGAAACTGTATACATGGAACGAGCTCAGGCAACCTCGGCATCCAAACCCAATGTAGGCTAAGCCAATCGAGCAGTAAGAGCTAGCCAGCTCTTGTTTTTGTTCTTGTTGTTGGCGGCAGACAGGCACAGAACACCTTAACTTCCGTAGCTTCCGTTCCACGTTACAGTACATATTTCTCCTCCACTTGACCATGCCCTTTCACCATTTCTATATACAGAGCTTCCTGGTTTGTTTCTGAAAACTCGAGCAAAAAGTACATCAAATTCTTCTCAAATGCTTCGAAGATCAAACTACACATGGGTGACTCGCCATTTTATGTAGTATTTGTAGTGCTCGTCTTGGTCTAAACAATATTACTACGTTTTGAGAAAACCCTAGTCTTCCGTTTGACTTGGTATATATGTGTTCGCTTGGCTACCTATATATTTGACTAGGGTTTTACACACTCGACTCTCTTTGAATTCCAGATTCTCCTATTGGCTAGCTTTCATTTCTTACTTGCTTCTCTATCTTTTCTTACGAGAGCTAAGGAAGACAGATTATATATATGGGTCCTGTGAAGTGTGCTTACTTAGCACTGCTGTTGTTTCTCTCTGCTGCATGTCTGTGGAAGACCTCCGACGCGTATCCCCGTCGTCAATTAGGTACTTAATCTGCCTTTCTTTCTCTCTTTGTGTACCTATGAGCCCTAATTTTGTGAGATATATACTTTTTCCGGTGAACTTAAACTAATTAAACCGAAATGGGAAAACTCTTTCGACATATATAATCGTCTCTGATCCGCAAATCTAACAAGCTGGCCTTAGATCCTCAGTTTCCTGGTTTATATTGCTTCAACTGGGTTATACATATGTATTACATAAGCTAAATATATACTAACAATTCAGTTTTCTATATGTCAAGAGGGGAATGCTGCTGTGACAAGAACTCATGCTGTTTCGACTGTAAATGTAAGGATACGTGTCATGATCACGATCATACACACTTAAAATTGATCATCAATTGCTCACTGATATCTGGTGTGTGTGTGTGTGTGTGTGTGTATATAAATACCTGCAGGGAGGTCATATTCAAGTGGTTAGTCCTCCAAATATTGATACCAAGGAGAACAGATTACTAGGAGGAAGGAAAGTGGCGGTTCAGAAAGTTAAAGCGGAGGAGGGCACGAGTGCTGCAAGGAGCTCAAACCAGCTTGAAGGGAACTGTGGTGGTGATCAAGTGAAATGGGGTAATCACGTAGAGTGTGATCAAGAAAATGGGACTAGTTTTTCTGAGGGAGTTGATAAGTCTGGTTTTGTAGCTTTTAACGAAGATTACCATGCTCCAAGGCACCACCCGCCTAAGAACAACTAACTGATGATCCATCGATTACTATCGAAATCTAGTCAAGTTAGCTATTGCTCTATAGCCTTTCCAATAAAGTTTGGACCTTTGCTCAATATTTCGTTATAATTTCCATAAGTTTTGTTTCTACTAATGAATATTACACTTATGATTAGCTTGTTTACCTAGAACGAAAAGATTTTGTGAGACAAATTCAAGATGATAGATAATGAATGAAGTGGTGGAAAAATTCCATTACGTTTACTGGTTAACAGGCGAACTCAAATATATAACTCAAATATAAAACCGCTTGTAAATTAAGTAATATTGTAAACTGAAACCTATAGACTTGTAGTTGTCGATTTCCAACAACTTCCCCATAATTTCGTTATTATAAAAAACAAAAATAATGTATGATGACACTAATACTTGTTGATTTAGTTCCAAAAAAAAAAGGTATATAAACTCTTAACTAATTAGTTTAGACAAAAGTCGCATCATGGTTCTGTCACCGGTTCGGTCTAATCTCAGATAACAAACCTGCCGGTAGACTTTATAGAGAACTAGAGACCAAGAGCATGCTCCTTTGCATTATTGTAACCGACGGAATATATGGTTGATAGAGTAACAACATCTCCATGGTTTTTAGATCTGCATTTTTTCATGTAAACCATTCAACTACAAGTCATGCAGTCAACCTTAGGGCAACGAGGTCCTAAAACTGGGTTTTAGGACTATATATAGAACTTTCATCTCTAACGGGCCTAATTTATAGGTTTTGGTTCTGAAAATATAGGACCAAGTCCTATTCTCAGTCCTATATTTGGGACAATTTCAGGACTGAGACTTGTTTTTGGGCTGGGCCAGAGGAGAAAGAGAAGTGATGCGCGGAGACACTGGTGAGAGAAAAACGCACGCTCTAGCTCGAAGGGGAAAGAACGATGCGCGTAACGCGCGCTGCAACAAAGGAAAGCGCGCCTCTCTACGCTGCAGGGCCCGCATCAAGTGTGGCTGTCTCGTTTGTGACCGTTGTGCGGCTCCAAAGGACGTAGAGCCAACGGCTCTGATTTGACACCAAATTTGAAATGGACGGTCAGAAAAAAAAATTTACGGCCAAGGATTTTTACCTTATTATAAAACTTGTTTTTACCTCAGAAAAAAAAAATATCAGAAATAACATACAAAATTTATAGATCCGTTGGCAACTTTTTTTTGAAGAATTCTATAAATACCAACCCAAGACTTCACAAATTCCTCACACCAAAATCCTTTTCCCTTCCAAACTTTTCATTTATTCACTATCATCTTGTTCTTCAATTTTTTTTTCCCAAGAGAAAAAATGGGCAAAATAAAGGATTCATGGAGACACAACGAAGAAGCTATTCTTTGCCAAGCTTGGACCACCATCACCACCGACAGTGCCACCGGAACAAATCAATCGGCGGATACAATGTGGGAGCGTATATCGGCCGAGTACAATGCACAAAAACCGGCAACTTGCGTAGAGAAATCACCGGATAGTTGCAAGGCTCGTTAGAAGGTATTTAGTCTGCTATGTACGAAGTGGCGCGAATCTCTTACCCAAGCCGAAGTGGACCACCGAAGCGGCGAAAATAAGGAAGACGTTGATCCATGATCTCTCTGTTTCTGGCAGTATACGAACGACCTTCTGAAGAACCACCTCATTATGAATCCTCATCTTCCAGATCTTGGATTTGCAAGGCAGCATCAGACATCATCATAGATCTTCGTTGGTTTCTCATAACGGCCTCTTCTTGATCTTTCATAAACTATTTTGTCAAATGATTCATTGTAGAAAAACAGTTTCACAAAATCAAAAGGAAACAATATGAAGATTTTGATATGAGAAGAGTGTTGTGGATTTGTGAGGAATGAGGATGACAATGACCTCATATTTATGGACAATTTGAGATGATATCAATAGATAAGAAATGACACGTGTCAGAGAAATATAGCCCGTAATCTAGATAACCAATTAGTGTTTCACATGTGGCGACGATATTCACATCCGAATTCAGTTGTTTGTCGTATACACTGACATAACACAAGATAATATCTGTCAATAATTTGGTTGTTTGTCATATATGCCGACATAAAACGACAAAAAATTAGTATGTATTTATTTATTTTAATTAAAATAATTATATTTAATTATAAGAATAATATAAAATTTTGTGATAAAAATAAAAATCGTGAAGTTTTATCAACTTAATAAGGTTATTAACATATTATTTAATATAATATTTATAAATATACCTCTATAACTTATTTTAATCAACAAAAATAATATAAAGTCGCTCTTAGCGAACCCCCAAAGTTACATGCCATGCACATCATCGCACATCATCATTTCCCTTTTAGTCTTTCTTCAACTGCCATTAATTCATTCACAGAGCATCTTACACGTTCTGAATCTGACCGACAACAAACCCCATCTTCTTCTTCGTTTTCTTCTTCTTGCTTCCTCCTCCTCCTCTTACCAACAACCATGTCCACCTCCAGCGACCAAAACCACCGCCACCCTCACATCTTAGTCTACCCCTACCCTGCACAAGGCCACATGCTCCCTCTCCTCGACCTAACCAACCAACTAGCCCTCCGCCACCTCACCATCACCATCATCATCACCCCCAAAAACCTCCCAACTCTCACTCCTCTCCTCTCATCCCACCCCTCCATCCAAACCCTCGTCCTCCCTTTTCCTTCACACCCTAAAATACCCCCCGGCGTCGAAAACGTCAGGGACATCGGCAACCACGGCAACATGGCCGTCATCAACGCTCTCGCAAACCTCCACGACCCTATCATCCAGTGGTTCAACTCCCACCCTAACCCCCCTGTGGCTCTCATCTCCGACTTCTTCCTCGGCTACACTCTCCGCCTCGCCGACCACCTTAAAATCCCGAGAATAACCTTCTTCTCGTCCGGAGCTTACTTGGCCTCCATTCATGAGTACTGTTGGCGAAACCTAGATCTGGTCCAGTCCTCGTCGAACGTTATTGACTTCCCCTACGTTCCTCGGAAGCCGTCGTTGAAGAAGGAGCACGTGCCGTCCATTGTGTTAGCTCACAAAGGTACGGATCCCGAGTCTGAACTCTTGAGAGTTTCCATGCTTGCCAATACCGACAGCTGGGGATGTGTTTTCAATAGCTTTCAAGACTTGGAGGGTGAGTATTTGGATCATTTGAAGAGAAGAATGGGCCACAACCGGGTTTACGGTGTCGGCCCATTGAGTCTGATCGACGCCGGAGACGGTGTTTTGGATCGGGGGAACCTGAACACGGGTTCCGGTGGCGATGTAATGGCGTGGCTTGACGGGTGTCCTGATGGGTCTGTGCTTTATGTTGGTTTCGGGAGTCAAAAGTTATTGGATAGTAAACAAATGGAGGCGTTGGCTAGTGGGCTCGAACTTAGCGGGGTGAGATTTGTGTGGACTGTGAAAACGGGCTCGGCTCAAGAGACGAAAGACGGGTACGGTGTCGTGCCCGAGGGATTTGAGGAGCGAGTTGCCGGACGGGGCTGGATTGTGAAAGGTTGGTCGCCGCAGGTGTTGATTTTGGGTCACCAGGCCGTGGGCGGGTTCGTGAGCCATTGCGGATGGAACTCAGTGCTCGAAGCAATAGCGGGTGGGGTTTTGATATTGGGCTGGCCCATGGAGGCGGACCAGTATGTGAATGCCAAGTTGTTGGTGGAGGACATGGGTGTGGCTATACAAGTGTGCGAGGGTGCGAGTGGTGTACCCGACCCAACACAATTAGGAAAGGTGATTGCCGAGTCACTTGGTGGCCACTCAGCCCAAAAAGTGAGAGCAAAGGAGCTAAGGGACAAGGCATTTTTGGCTGTGAGCGATGGTGGGAGCTCCGTACGAGATTTGGATGAGCTTGTGAAAGAATTGAACCTACTCTAAGTGTGGCAATGTGATTGTATGCATGATTACCAAATTTTTGATTTGAGAAACATTGTTCTTATTACTTTATACATACTTTATTGAAGTCATTTCTAATGAGAACTAGTTGAGAACTTTTTTGTTTCACCCACTTTTTGAAGCCATTTATATTTACATCTTCGTCGTTCAGTTTATATATATTTGTGAGTATATCATTTCTACAAATTTTCAGTCAAATTAAATTTTTTAAGACATCCATAAATATGTTTAACTAATTATAACTTGAATGGTTCATGTTTGATAGATTTGGTTTATTATTGATTAATTTAATCTAGTTCGTTATCTTAACGACCACCAATTTGGCTGAAGACTTGCATAAGTAATATACTCATATAGACCTAAAAACTGAACCGATGAGATGTTAAAATGTAATCGAAAAATTGTTCTTTTAAAGTATAAACTAAAAGGTCTTAAACTAGTCTTTATTATAGTGGTCATGATTAGAAAAGCTACCTTAATTTATTAACCAAGCTTAACGGTGCTTGATTTGCAAAGCAAAATAAAATCATGGCTAGAAGTCTAGAACAATGCCAACTGCTAGTAGTATGCTCCAAAGATTACACATCCTCGTTAGACAAGCCCAAGATTAAAAAAAGGAAAACAATGGCAGGAGTGACATGCATGCAGCTCACTAGCCAAGTACTTGGACTGAAATAATATTGTCTGCACTAAACGCCTAAACTCGAGATTCCATATCGTGTATGGTTGGGATACGCACAAATGCACAATGTGGCCTATAAAATTCATGTAATATATGAAAGATGGCATCCAAGAAAATGTGAAGCAATAACACCAGTTGACAAATACAAAAGTGTTTATTTAGTCAGTTACATGGTCAATAGAATAATGTTCAACCAACTTTATATGTAAATTCAACAGTGAAGATCGTGAGTTGTGATTAAAATGAGTTAATTTGTTCTCCACCGATGGATTAACACAGAGACAGAATCAGAAATTAAAACAGAGGTGGGCTAAATTTACATGTCTTGCTGAGAATTTTTCACCTGCAATAGGGTCCTTGGCATCAGAAGTCTTCACCTGCTTGATCATTTCAAGAGTCTCACGTGCATCCTTGTCCTCCTGGCCCTTCACATAAGTGAAGGCCACTGTTGCACCCCTCTAGCAAAGTAACGACACACCGATCGTCCTATCCCGGAGTCTCCTCCGGTCACCAGCGCCACCTTTCCTTGGAGCTTGTTAATTGGAGGGTTTGTACTTTGTAATCCGGGTTTGAGAACTGAGGGATAGGGTCCATGGCATGTTCTTTTCCAGCTGCTGAGCCTCTCGCTTTTGAGGAGGCATTTTCCTGCCATCAGAAGCCATTGTCGCAAAAACTCTCGCAGGACTCTTCTGTGTTTGAGTGTGATTTGACATAGTGGGGTTTTGGTGGACACAAAAGGATTAATAACCGAACAAAATTACAAGAATAATAGAATAATGCTTTTGTGTGGTGTTGGTGATAGACCAATATGTACTAAACATTTTCTGATCAAAAACTTCGGGTGTGATGTAGCATACCCTAGCACACCCTTAGTTCTGTGTCATCTAAAGGTGATCAACCATCAGATGAACATTACTTTTGACAAATATATTTGATTTTATAACAAAATAATAAGAGTATTGCTTATATACACCAATTCTTTATCTGAAATTTAATTAATAACATTTTATGATTCTCATATTGTTCGTGAAAACAACTTCAGTATCTAATGGGTAGGTTCAAAAGTTTGGATTTGGCTTCTTCATCTCTAATAAGAAGGTCCACACTTTAATTTTAAAGTGGATATCGTTATTTTAAAATTAAAATGTGGATATATATATATACAAGCCCGATCAGAGGCGTACGTCCGTACCGGCCTTAAAATGCGGACGTCCTTCCGTTCTCCACCGTAGGGCTCCGACGACGGTGCGCCTCTACCCGAGCGGACTCTAGCAGCGTTCCCAGTCACTTTCCCTCCTCGGCAAGTCCGCCGAATTCCAGTTTTCCGGTGAGATCGACTTTGTTTGAAGTTTTAGGTGATCTCGCCGGAAAACTGAAATTCGGCGGACTCGCCGGGGAGGGAAAGTGATGTGAGACGCTATTGGAGTCCGTTCGAGAGGAGGCGCGCCATCGTCGGAACCCTCCGGTGGAGAACGGAGAGATGTCCGCTTATATATATATATATATATATATATATATATATATATATATATGGGGCAACAACTTTAGTAATTTCTATGGTTCCCACAAACGGTGCCAAATGTTTCTGCATAAACCCGGAGGCTATGTAGAATCACGGTGGAACAGACTATCATGCCCAAGAGACTCAAGGACATATAGTGGTTCACCATGCCATCGGAGGACATGGCTACGTCCACTTACGAATCAATTATCATGGTGCCTTCTTGTGTTACAAGAGCATCCATCCTCCGGGATGGAGTGTTAGAGAGAGAGGGAGAGATAGAGAGTGAGTCAGTCCTTTCTACATAGGGGAAGCCTTCCTTTTATAGCTAAGGAAGGTTATCTCAAGATGTGTCTTAAACGGAAACTTGGGGGGACTTGTAGTCGGTTGTGCTTGAAACAACCTTTCTAGCCCGTAAACCCGCAGGCATTCCACCACAACCATGGCCGATTTAAGGATCCCGTCCATAAGTTGGATGGGCCGGGTTAATCATGGTAACAACACTGGGCTCACGACCACTGCAGGTACGAGAGAAATCCACCTTCAAACTGAACATGGAGTCCCACATCGGTTTCCTAGGAAAGGGAGCACCGGTTGGGCTATAAATGCAGCCCAACCACCAGCTTGTCAGGTACATTCACTATCCATATTAATTACTCTTTGGCCCATCAGAAACTGACTTGACCATCGGAGGAGGAAAGACCAGAGGCTTCCGGTCGTCCTTTCACTTGCAGGGTACCAGGAAAGGAGGTTACAGCCTACCAGACTCACCATCAGCTTCGACATACCCCTTCCGAGATTGTGCAGAAACATTTGGCGCCGTCTGTGGGAATCCGTGCTAAAAGCTGACGTGACTCAATGGCCGAATCAAGCGACCACCTAGAGCGGGAGGCAGGAAGAGAAGAACAAAGGGAACTGATAGTTGCAAGAACCCCGGAAGCAAGAGGAAGCACGCGAGGGGCAGGACGAGGTATCCAGAAGGAAACGCCGGAAGGAGAGCCGCGAGACCTAAACGCCCAAGAGATAGCGGAGGCAATGGAAGGGATGAGGGCACATATTGCTCAACTGGAGCGACAGAGGGTGAGAGATCAGGAAGAAGCTTCCGGGAGGGAGCGCAGGCTGGAAAAAGAAAACGCCACGCTATTGAGCGCCCTGTCTCGAGGCATAGGTCAACGGGAAGCGTTGGATAGGGCGGCGGATCGCAGGGCTGTACATATCGGGACGAACCTGTTCCCAGATGAGATGAGAAACAATGGACCCCCGCCCGTGCCCCAGCCAATCCAGGATCGCCATGCTGGGAAATCGAGAAAAATGGAAGAAACCCTGAGGGCAATCAGGGGCAGTGTTCCCGTTTTAGCCGAAAGGGTCACGAACACTGAGAGAAGAGGGGCGCGTAATCAGACTCGCGCAAGTTTCGAAGAAAGAGGGGGGCCGTTCACGAGAGTGATCACCCGGTCGGCCCAATCGAGCACGGCTAAACCGTTGAAACTAAATTACAACGGGGATCGGGACCCTCATCTTTTTCTAGATAGCTTCAAGTCTCACACCAACGCCAAAGGGTACTCGAACGAGATATGTTGTAACATGTTTCAAGAAACCTTGTCGGGGGAGGCGCTAAGCTGGTTCTATGAGCTCCCGACGGACTCGATTGATTGCTTCAGGCAACTGGCTGACAGGTTCGTCAACAGATTCATCCTGCGAACGGACGGACAAAGCACCGCCCAACTATTCAAGGTTAAGCAGGATAGGGGCGAGGGGCTGAAAGCCTTCCTGAACCGTTGGCAAGGAGCCACCGCCAGGGTCAGGAATTTTGACAAAAGGGTTGCAGAGGAGGCGTTTGTCCAGGGACTGCTTCCCGGAAAATTCATGTATGCTGTAAGGATCGAAAATCCACAAGGCTATGACGAGCTTATGGAAATGGCGATTAGGCATGCCCAGGCGGATCACGATACCTACAGGGACAACTCGCTAGGGAAAAGAAAGATCGAGGTGAGCGAAGGATCGCCAGTGCAAGTGGTCCAGGAAGTTCGGGCCTCGAAGGGAGAGCAAGAGCCGAGTTCCTACTCAGGAAAAAGACACAAGGAAAAGGGCGGTAGGAAAGTAGGGAGGCAATATGATTCGCAAGCAAAGGCGAATGGCTCCTACAAGGACACGGGGTACATGAGAGCGTCACCGGCGAACAAAGAGCATTTCTCGACGCTTAACGCCACTTACGAGGCAATATGGAATGAAAATAAGTCTGTCATTCCGCCACCCCCAGCAAGGAAGTTCCCCGCATCGCGGCTCACTAAGGAAGATATGGGGAAATTTTGCGGGTATCACGGGGAGGCAAGTCATCACATAAACAACTGCATAGAGTTGAAAAGGGCGTGGAAAACCGGCTGCGAGAAGGGAAACTGCAGCAATACGTGCCCGGGAAGAGGCATGTAGGGGCCATGGAAGTGTACGGGACGATACACACTATTCATAGCGGCTCCCGGATAGATCACAGGAACAACAGAGCCAAGAAGCAGTGTACAGGAAGGAGGGATGGCCGGGAAGTCTTCGCCTATGGAAGTAGCAACGATCAACAGGTGGCTACCGGTTGGAAATCCGTGACCTTCCTAGAAGAGGAAAAGGAGGGTATAAGGCCGCACGCGGACCCGTTCTTAATAACATTACAACTCGACCACTACATAACGAAGAAAATCCTGGTCGACACGGGGGCCTCAATGAACGTGTTATTCCGAAGTGCTTGGGATGGACTACATCGAGGGCGTAACAAGTTAATACAAGACCATGAGCCCTTAATCAGTTTCTCGGGCGACGTCGTTCAGCCTCTCGGATCCGATAGCCTTGAGGGGAGCATGGAAGGGCGAGAGGGTGTCGCTCGAGCGATGGTTGAATTCATCGTGGTTGACTGTGAATCATCCTACAACAGGATCTTGGGAAGGCCGGCCTTATGGAAGCTGAAGTCGTTTGTAGCCGGCCACATGTTGATGATGAAGGTCCCAACCCCAACTGGAGTCATTACGATCCGAGGGGATCATGCGGCGGCAAGAAATTGCTACGCGATTGACAACGGGAGGAGAAGGTCAGAAGTCCTCACTGCAGGACAGCCCGCGGTCTCCACCTCCGACACATATGTGGATCCCCAGGACGACTCGGAATCCGACACAGAGCGTCCCGGCGCGGTAGGGGAGACAGAAATGGTGTCGGTGTCAGAAGAATTCCCGAGTCGGCAAGTGATTATAAGGAAGGGGCAAGCACCTGCAGTGCGAGAGGCTCTAGTGGCGTTCCTGAGGAGGAATAGCAGGGCTTTCGCTTGGACCTACAAAGATATACCTGGGATATCGAGCGGCATCGTGACCCATAAACTTGACATCGAGAAGGGATTCCCTCCCGTACGCCAAAAGTGAAGGATGTTCAAGCCGAAGAAATACGAAGCAATGAGGGGAGAAGTAAGGAAGTTGATGGAAATCAAGTTCATCTGAGAGGTTCGATACCCCCAGTGGCTGGCCAATGTGGTTATGGTCCCAAAGAAGTCAACCGGACAATGAAGAATGTGCATGGACTACTCAAATCTCAATAGAGCATGCCCCAAGGACAGTTTCCCGCTACCCCGCATAGACCAGATAGTGGACTCCACGTCCGGGTTTAAACTATGGAGCTTCATGGACGCTTACGCGGGCTATAATCAGATTCAAATGCACGCTGGGGATGATGAGCACACCGCTTTCACGACCGACAGGGGGTTGTACGGCTACAAGGTCATGGCCTTTGGACTAAAGAATACAAGAGCCACTTACCAGCGGTTGATAAAATGTCATGTTCGCTGAGTACCTCGAAAAAATAATGGAAGTATATGTCGACAACATGCTGGTCAAAAGTCTCACAGCCGAGGAGCATGTGGGGCATCTGGAGAAGGTCTTCGAGGTGATACTGAGGTACGGGATGAGACTGAACCCCCATAAGTGCATATTTGGGGTGAAAAAAGGGAAATTCCTTGGCCACATAATGAGCGGGAGGGGAATAAAAGCCAACCCGGAAAAGATCAAAGCCATCCTGGACATGGAAAGGCCCAAGGAGAGGAATGAAGTGCAGTCGTTGGCCGGGAAGATCGTCGCCCTCGCGAGGTTCGTGTCACGACTCACAGATAAGTGTGCCCCCTACTTTCGGTTGCTGCGGGACCAGCACTGTAAAAAGATAATCTGGGGACCCGAGCAGGAGGAAGCTTTCGCGCAAATAAAGGCATATCTCACGTCCGCGCAAGTCTTTTCAAAGCCATCCCCGAACGAGATGCTTTACTTGTATATCGCAGCATCGGAAACGGCAGTCAGCTCAGTATTGATAAGAAATGAGTCTGACATCGAGCACGCGGTGTTTTACGCCGGGAAGGGATTCACTCCCAGTGAAAGCAGGTACCCGGACTTTGAGAAACTTGCCCTTGCGCTTATCGTGACAGCAAGAAGGCTCAGGCATTATTTCCAGGCGCATTCGATAACGCTCTACACCAACCACCCCTTCAGGCAGATCATGCAAAAGCCAGAGGTCAGCGGGAGATTGGTGAAATGGGCAATAGAGCTTGGAGAGTTCGATATTCATTACCGGCCGCGAGTAGCCATCAAGGGGCAGGCGGCATCTGACTTTATATCCGAACTCACGCCCATGAAGGTGGTGGCTGATCCGGCAGCGCTCCAGCAACTACCAGACGCCGAGGAGCTTTCTTCCGATGTCGGGCAGGGTAATGGTACTCTGCCATCGCCACATTGGAAACTTTTTGTGGATGGCTCGGTGACGAGACACAAGAGCGGGGCTGGAATCATATTTGAAACTCCTGATGGGTTCAAGCATGAGTATGCTTTGGAATTCCAATTTAAGACCTCCAACAACGCCGCGGAGTATGAAGCACTAATTGGAGGGTTGCAACTCGCCCGTGACATCGGCGTCGAAAGTGTCAATGTGTATAGCGATTCCCAGCTGGTCGTAAATCAGGTCAACAGGAGTTTCAATGCAAAGGAGCCGCAGTTGAGCTCCTATCAAGCCCTGTCGAAAGCCTTCATGCAACGCTTCACGTCAGCTTCTCTGACACACATCCCGCGGAAGGAAAATAGTAATGCGGATGCTCTTGCTCGGCTCGCTACCGAAGGGCCCGGGAAGGGGCGAAGGAAGGCAAGGATAGAGGTATTGGACAAGCCGAGTATAAGTAAGACCATCTCAGAAATGTTCACGATTGACGCGGGACCCGGCGAGCCTACTTGAATGGATCCCATAGTAGAGTTCATGAAGGAGAGGGTGCGCCCCGACGACAGGCGACAGGCACGGAAGCTCCAATCGAGGTGCGCCAGATACACACTCATGAACGGGAAGCTATACTGCAGAGGTTACAGTTTTCCCAACTTAAAGTGTGTGACAGAGGAGGAAGGGCAAGTAATCATGGCGGAGATACACAAGGGAGTATGCGGGAACCATTCGGGATCTCGGTCGTTGGCACACAAAGCGCTACACGCAGGGTTTTTCTGGCCCAATATGGGTGCCATGGCGGACAAGATGTCGGCTAGGTGCCGCAAGTGTCATTTGCACGCCAACGGGACGCATTCCCCTTCTATCGCTTTATCGATCTTGCTGTCGCCATGACCTTTCGCACAATGGGGGCTGAACCTCATCGGGATCCTGCCCATGGCCCCCGGGCAATTCAAGTATGTGATAGTAGCCGTTGACTACTACACAAAATGGGTGGAGGCGGAGCCTCTCTGGAAAGTAACCATCGAGTGCGTGAAGAACTTCCTAATGAAAAATATATATTGCAGATTCGGGGTCCCGGAGACAATCGTCACGGACAACGGAACTCAATTCAATAACAGCCACCTGATCAAGTTCACCAAAGATATGGGCACCAAGATGGTTTTCGCGTCCGTAGCGCACCCACAGACCAATGGCCAGGTAGAGGCAGTCAACGAGATCATCAAAAAGCTTTTAAAAAAAAAGCTGGATGATGCCAAGGGCCTGTGGGCACAGAAGTTGCCGGAAGTATTATGGGCAATCAGAACCACAGCAACAGAAGCAACGGGAGAGACACCCTTCTGTATGGCCTTCGGAACAGAAGCTGTCTTGCCGATCGAGACCTACATACCTTCGGGCAGGGTCGAGAACTTTGATGCCGCAACTAACGAGCAAGGCCTCCAGTTGAATGTCGACCTCATTGAAGAAAGGCGGGAAAGGGCAGACTTGCATAATCAGGTTTACAAGCAACGAGTTGCGCGTCATTACAACAATAAAGTCAAGACCCGGATGTTGGGATTGGGGGACTGGGTGATAAGGAAAATCACGACCAAGACGGCCACCCTGGATCCAACCTGGGAAAGGCCGTTTGAGATAGTCGAGGAGGTTGCCCCGGCCACGTTCTATCTCTGGGATCAGGATGGGATAGTCACCGTGCACCCCTGGAATACAGAACACCTCAGATTCTACCCAGTCTAAACGGAGGAAGGAGAACCATTGTAATTTTTGTAAGTCTAACAGGAAAGGATAATAACATGTCTCGGCTGGTGCCTTTTTACCATCCACAAAGGTCTAAGAAAACACAATCCAAGAATGTTGATTGATTCCATAATACATGCACAAGTTGCTTCATATCCTGTGTACTATCGACCGGGATGGCATTTCACAGGCATAAGACAAATATTATCCCGAGTAATATCGACCGGGATGACATTCCACAGGCATAAGTAAAATAATATCCCGAGTAATATCGACCGCGATGGTATTCCACAGGCATAAGTCAAATAATATCCCTAGTAATATCGACATGTATGACATTCCACATGCATAAGTTGATTCATACCCGGAGTCATGTCGACCGGGATGTAAGTCGATCCATTAGAACCCCGACGGTAGTTGAGGCAACACACCAGGTGATGTAAGTAACGCATAAAGTAGGCATGATATATTACTACCCGATCTCTCGGTGTTTACCGCCAATGGGTTTTTACAAAATGCCCGGGACGTTAAGTCACCAGGATAACGTACATGGTTCGCCAAAAAGAGAGCCTATCTACACCCTAGACTTCGCGGCCTTCGCCGTCCTTGCCCTTAGACGACTCGGCCAGGTCGGTTGTCATTTTTGCCTTGTCCAAATAGCCAAGGTGGCTCCATTCGCCAAACTTCTCCGTGATACCACCTTCTCGGGTCGCTTTGAGCATGGCTTTCAACTCATCCAACTCTTTGAATTTGGCAACGACAAGTTCACCATATGTGGGAATCTGGCCCTGCAGATCGACAATCTGGTCGTCTCGGTGCTTCAACTTCGATCGCAACTTAGCATTCTCCCGCTGCAGTGCTTCTATGTCTCGCTCCAAGGTGACCACCCGCTCGGCCTTCCCTTCCAGTTCTTTGGCATGAAGGCGGATTTTGGCCAACTTGTCGGCTAGTGCGACATTTTCTTTCTTCCCCTCCTCCAGCTCCTTCTCAATCTTTTTCTTCTCAGCCCGCAAATAGCTGATTTGGTCATTCAGGCTGGCCAGGCGCTCTTTCATCTCATTCGTGTCTTCATTGGCATCAATAGCATAGACAACAAAAAGAGCCTGCAAAACATGTTAAAGCTACAAACTCTCGGATAGTCAATGGAAATCAGAGTTAGTGGGAAATCTACCTTTATCATCGCTTCCCGCGCGTGTTGTCGATTCAATTGGGGTGTGTTGGACCCTATCTTGATCCTGTCCAACTCGATGCCTTTCAAGTCGACCACCATGCGGCGCACGAACTTTTCATTGGCGCAGCCGTACTCATCCAGCACCTGCCGGATGGGGGTCTTCCGAATCAGGGGCACAGCTGGAGTTATACCAGCCAAGCTCACTGACTGGTCAGCCGAAGGCCCCACCGTTTTATGCTTCTTTCGGGATTGCGAGGTGCCCGACACGCTAACTCCAGTAAGCGTCACTCATTCGTTGCGGGATTTTGACCTCTTGGACGAGGATTTCTTCTTCTCGCCAACAATTATGTTGACCACGTCGCCTGTCCTCCCGGGACCCCCAGTGTCGCCCGGGGGCTTCCCATACCCTTCGTCATGAATCTCCAGGGATACAGGGCTTTCTGAGATAAGGGCGGTGGAATCCTCTACGCCAACGTTTGTACGAGCGACAACCTTCCCAACCTCCAAAAGGTCAATCAGGAGGTCCATATCTGAATCCATGTCGCGCGGGTGAGATGTTCGGGGTTTGCGCTTGGGTATTTTCGCTGCAAGCAAACACAACAGTTAGGAGTGCAACATTTATGTATAACGGTGCAGCGCGAGTACAAGGAAAAGCAAGGAGCATTTAACCAGGAACCTCACCAGGCATGTGGCCGAGTTCACAGTGAACTAAAACGCTCCACCGGGTCAGATCGTAAGAGCTGCGGTCCGCGTCCGACTGCTAGGCCGCGAACAGCCGCGCGATATGTCGCTTCTCGAGCTCCGAGAGCGAGAAGGACTGGTCTCGGATAGGCATAAACCTATTAGGCAACACAAATGTCGGGCATTTCCTTTGCCATCGACCGCCTGCAAGCACGACCTTCGAGCGCCAATTGTTGTTCACAGACGTGGGAAGGTCGGTAACAGGAGGTACGTCCCGAGCGGCAAACATAATACATCCCCCGTAACTCTGTTTCTTTGAGTACGAGAGGCGGTATAATGATAGGAGCACAAAGTGTGACGTTCTTATTATGTTTATACCCTTTATTTTCCCTTTGTTAACTCTTATTTAGTTGATTTAGCTTTATATTTGTGTTTAGTGTAGAATAATTGCTTAAAGTAGAAATATGTAGGTTTGAGTGTTAAAACACATAGTAATTTCGGAATTGAAGAATTTGGTGTTAAAATTGTGCTAAGTATTTGAAATCCTTGTTTACTCAGGATTCATGTCTTAATCAGGATTCCATCTTTCCTCGAAGCCGAGTCCATGAAGGAAAGGCCCAAACCAAGTCCAATATGGAGAAGAAGATTTAAATTCAGCAGAATCCGGATCAAATCGGGAGAATTCCTGTGCACGTCTGCCAACTTCAACGGACTCTCCAGGACAGCTCACAATGAATCCGAAAACGTGCCATATATGGATAGAAAGCTACGGGAGTCTAGTTTCCAAATCACTTGGAGTCATCTCAATATCTATTTTCTAGAGGAAGTTATGACGTAATCTTCAGACGGAGGTCATTCTGCCGAAATTGAGAAGAACTAGGAATCCTAAACCAACTTGGTTTAGGCTTTGTGGCTGACTTCTCTAGGGTTTTTCCTCTATATAAAGCACGACTTCAAGGACAAAATATCATCATCAACCCGTGCAAATAACACCAAAGCCTTTGCCGAAACTCCATCAATCTCCAAACACCACAATCCGATCCCACCTTCAGCATTTGTCCAAAGCAAGTAGCCTAGGACTCCGCTCACTCGAAGAATAGAACACGTAGGGATATTTTGAGAGTGAATTCCATCTTCTATTTTCGGATTGCTATGTGTTTGTTCTCGTTTATGTTTGTTTTAGGTTTTTGCTTAAGTATACTTCAATTCTTGTCTATGAGATAGAAGTACTTTTGAGCCATGTTTTGAATTAAAGTTTTCAATTTTTAATCAATGATTTTAGGTATTATGCCGTGAGTTTAACGTCTAAATACTTTAAGATTTTCGGTGCTATATTACATTATCATGTGAAGTTGATACAAGTAGTTGATATTGCATGTGTTAATCATCCAAAGTTCGACTTTGATACACGTAGTTGATAAGTTGCATTGTCTTTGTTTTTCATCGATTTTCTACCTATGTTTGATTTGGACTTGTGCTTAAACACATCGATTCTTTATGTGATACGTAATTGCATGATTAGTTTATGTGTGTGACCTATAAGTAGAGCACGTAGCCGAGCTTGTTGTGTCGCGATGTTGAATGAAACCCGTAGTCTAATTCTAAGTTGGTCTATGTCATAGGAACCACGTAGGAACTTATGTGCATATCAAATTTAGGTTGTATAATTACTCACGGTGTAGACTTAAATGAGATTAGGAATTATCTTCTTTATTCTTACATGGTTGTTTGGTTGAATTTGCATGAATGTTGGTTGATCACGTGTATATATGTATAGAAGTAATTTAGGATTTATTATTCTTGTCTTTTCCGAAATCATAAAACCTTAAACCCTTTATGCTTATTTCGACATTTACACTAGATTAGATGGATCTACCCTGTAGTTGGATCCCCGGTTTAGAACGATCCCTGCTTGCTTTATACTACGATTGATTTGTTGACAGGGTTAATTGATGCGTGTGCAAATACGTCTTATCATATAAGGCCCGAAATTCGTTGATAGTTGGTCACCCCATGTCCGACAGATAGTACAGGCAGCAGAGTGACAGCAACTGGTGCCACTGGTTCGGCGATATCTGCCCGGACGCTAACTTAAGCATGCTAAGAAGATACTGCACGCACTGAGGCAGCGGAAGGGAGAAGCCATTCCTGAACATATTGTCGTGTACCGCGACAAAGCCATCTCGCGGGCAGCAGGCCAGCTCGCCCTCGTACTGTCCACGGAGTGTAACTGTCGGTGGGATCCGCCAGTCTTCCCGGAGTTGTTCCATCTCGGCCGGGGTCATGCTGCTCTCTGGTTCGTCGCAAACAATCCCATCTTCAAGTATGTTTCTTCTAGATGTGGAAGCGCCAACGACATTGGTCATCGGGACACCATGGAAAACCCCTGCAGACCAATCGACCTCATGGGCTGGCATGTCGTACGTGACCTCTCTTGGCCTCGCCAATTGCTTTCCCGACGTGAGGGCCGGCTAATGTACTCCTCCATTCTGGCATCATCATCAGCTCTCGGTCGAGAAGATGTGCTAACCCCACTCGAGTCTGCGGTACTTCAGGAATCCATCTACCCTAGAATAAAATCCTAGCGCCTATCAATAGGTCACCGAAAACATGCGCGTAGCGCACAGCCACAACCTAGAAATCCTTAACTCATATTTCATCTAGCGTAACCAAACAAGTGCAAAAACACAGAAATTTGAACAAAGGCAGAAAGAATGGCAGAAGCAAGCCAGGCATACCAGATTCTCGACGCCGAAGCAACGCTGGAAACTAGGACGTCGGGAAACACCTCGCAATCGTAGAGAATTGCAAAGAGAAGCCGACGTGGCGTGAGCACGTGAAACAGAGCACCACCAAGGGAGGAAGAAGTCAAACAGCGAGTAAGCATGCCGGACTGGGCATAAGAAAAAAAGCCAGCAGAGACACCACAGAAGCAACCTGTCAAGCGCAAAAGCGAGCCCACCGGCGCAAACCAGAAGTGGAGCCAAGTGAGAAGCAGAGAACAACCCAGAACGAGGAGCGGTTTCTCAGAAATGGAAGCGACAACGGACAACGGGACTGTCTATATACACGCACGACAAGTGCACGCCTCGAACCACGAGCTGAGCGGTTGAACCTCGACCACAGTTCACGAGGCACCCCTCCCTGTTGGATCACACCGAAGGATGACGCCACGTGGCTCGCACGACCGTAGCTTCTTGGAGAAGGCAAGACAGAAGCGACATGCATTAATTGCTAGTCAGACCACCATAAATGTGGCGACAGACATTTAATGCACCTGACACAGCTCGCACATAGTAGACAAAGCATGCACGAAGCGAACCCCTTAGCTCGCCCGATACTTTTGGCCCATGTGCACGCGGAGCGAACTCCACAGCTCGCGTGTCGTCATTGCACGCGGAGCAAATTCCACAGCTCGCGTGATAGTCATGGCACGCGGAGCCTACTTGTCAGCTCGTGTGAGCTACTTAGTCCTTGTGCGCGGAGCGAACTCCACAGCTCGCGTGGTATTCTACGCGAAGCGAACTCCACAGCTCGCATCTTAGTCATGGCACGCGGAGCACACTTGTCAGCTCGCGTGACCTACTTAGTCCGAGTGCGCGAAGTGACCACCTTAGCTCGCTCGATACGTTACGTCACCGAGATCGTAACACCCAGGCATAAGATCCATCTCGAGCGAACGTCACCGAGATCGTAACACCCAGGCATAAGCTCCATCTCGGGCGAACGTCGTCGAGATCGTAACACATGAAAGACATCTTCCCTTTAAAAACGGAGCAAGTGACTTGATAAACCACGGACGGCATTAACACCCCGTCACTCGAGTAGTAACACCGGATATGGAAAGGGCTCGCTACCCTTGTCCATGAAAGTATAACACCCGTTCAACCCACGTCATGAATCAGAACTTGGGGGGACTATGAGCGGTGGGCGGAAAAGTATAGGTTTACGGGCTTAAGTTAGCAAGTCCCCACTCAAGATGTGTCTTGAACGGAAACTTGGGGGGACTTGTAGTCGGTTGTGCTTGAAACTACCTTTCTAGCCCGTAAACCCGCAGGCATTCCACCACAACCATGGCCGATTTAAGGATCTCGTCCATAAGTTGGATGGGCCGGGTTAATCATGGTAACAACACTGGGCTCACGACCACTGCATGCAGGTACGAGAGAAATCCACCTTCAAACTGAACATGGAGTCCCACATCGGTTTCCTGGGAAAGGGAGCACCGGTTGGGCTATAAATGCAGCCCAACCACCAGCTTGTCAGGTACATTCACTATCCCTATTAATTACTCTTTGGCCCATTAGAAACTGACTTGACCATCGGAGGAGGAAAGACCGGAGGCTCCCGGTCGTCCTTTCACTTGCAGGGTACCATGAAAGGAGGTTACAACCTACCAAACTCACCATCAGCTTCGGCATACCCCTTCCGGGATTGTGCAAAAACAGTGTGTTATCAAGCCACTTGCTCCGTTTTTAAAGGGAATATATAAGTTTTATGACTTTCGGTCGAATGCCTATCCCGCCTGGTGTTACTATGAATCTCAGTAACTTGTGCCTCTCGGTGGATTACCCATCCCGCTTGGTGGAATACCAATCTTGGTGGAATGCCAATCTCGGTCGAATGCCAATCTCTCGGTCGATTACCTATCCCGCTCGGTGGAATACCAATCTCTTGGTCGAATGTCTATCTCTCGGTGGAATGCCTATCTCTCGGGTGGGATGCCGCCTCTTGGGACGCCTCTCGGTCATGATGCCTCTCGGTGGGATGCCTCTTGGTCATGATGCCTCTCGGGCATCATGACTCTCGGAAGGATGCCTCTTGGTGGGATGCCTCTCGGGCATGATGTCTCTCGGTGGGATGCCTCTTGGTCATGATGCCTCTCGGTGGGAATGGGCTTGATGGTGTAGGCCTACATATTGGATACTCGGGCTTACCTTACCTTCTTGCATGAGCCTGCTGGTAGAGCAACAAGACTTTTAGTATTGATTCCCACAGACGGTGCTAAATGTTTATGCATAAACCCGGAGGCTATGTAGAATCACGGTAGAACAGACTATCATGCTCAAGAGACCCAAGGACATATAGTGGTTCACTATGCCATCGGAGGACATTGTTACGTCCACTTACGAATCAACTATCATGGCCAATATGCATTTGGTGTTACAAGAGCATCCATCCTCCGGGATGGAGTGTTAGAGAGACAGGGAGAGATAGAGAGTGAGTCAGTCCTTTCTACATAGAGGAAGCCTTCCTTTTATAACTAAGGAATGTTCTCTCTTATTACATGTTTCCGATGTGTGAGACTAACTATACATATATCTTATCATGGTGTTTTCTTGTGAAGCTTGGAGGAGCACATTCCCGATGTGGTACCGATGATCTTTCACCATGGCAAGATAACCCGGATGTCGGTTTACAAGTTTCCTGACTGGTCTATGAGTGGAGAAGGTAGTTTCCAACTACCGACTACACCAACAATTTTGATTCATAGGAATTTTGGTTACTATTTCATTTATTTGTCAAAAATCTGCAACCTAGCTATCATTATTGCAAAGTTCTCAAGTGTACGGTAGAGATCAAGAGTTCTTTGCATGCCGACGGAATATGTGGTTGATGTTGCAACGACTTTCATGATTGAGCATATGCACTTTCCATGTAATCCATTGAACTACAAGTCATGAAATCAACCTTACTGACCCCAGAAGTTACATACTGTGCACATCGATCATGCATTCGCATTCATCATTTATCTTCTAGTCTTTACTTGACACTGTGCCATTTTCTTTTCCAAATCACATTCTGACAAAGCTCGCACTCCCATAGCTAGCTCCACAACTACACACCCTATCCTCTTCTCGTTTGTTTTCTACTTTTCTTATTCTTCTTCTTCCTCCCCCGGTTCCCCCTCCGCTTACCAACAACCATGTCGATCTCCGGCTACCAAAACCACAGCCACCCTCACATCCTAGTCTTCCCTTACCCTGCACAAGGCCACATGCTAGCACTCCTTGACCTAACCAACCAATTAGCCCTCCGCTCCTTCACCATAACAATCATTGTCACCCCTAAAAACCTCCCTATTCTCGCACCGCTCCTCTCCACCCACCCCTCCATCCAAACCCTAGTCTTCCCATTTCCTTCACACCCTAAAATACCCCCCGGCGTCGAAAACGTCAAGGACATCGGCAACCACGGCAACATCTCCGTCATCAACGCCCTCGCCAAACTCGACGACCCGATCATCCAGTGGTTCAAGTCTCACCCTAACCCCCCTGTGGCTCTCATCTCAGACTTCTTTCTCGGCCACACTCTCCGCCTCGCCGACCACCTCAAAATACCTAGAATAGCTTTCTTCTCGGTTAGAGCCTTATTGGCCTCGATTCTCGAGTACTGTTGGCGAAACCTTGATCTGGTCCAGTCCTCGTCGCCCGTTATTGACTTCCCCTACGTTCCTCGAAAGCCGTCGTTGAAGAAGGAGCACGTACCGTCCATTGTGTTAGCTCACAGAGGAACCGATCCCGACTCCGAGCTCTTGAGAGTTTCCATGCTTGCCAATACCGACAGCTGGGGCTGTGTTTTTAATACATTTCAAGATTTGGAGGGTGAGTATTTGGATTTCTTAAAGAAAAGAATGGGCCACAACAGGGTTTATAGTGTGGGCCCACTGAGTCTGATCAACGCCGTAGACGGCGGTTTGGATCTGGGGAGCGTGAACTCGGGTTCCGGTGACGATGTAATGGCCTGGCTTGACGGGTGTCCTGATGGGTCTGTGCTTTATGTTGGTTTTGGGAGTCAAAAAGTTATTGGATAGTAAACAAATGGAGGCGTTGGCTAGTGGGCTCGAACTTAGCGGGGTGAGATTTGTGTGGGCTGTGAAAACGGGCTCGGCCCAACAGGCGAATGCAGAAGGGGTTTGAGGAGCGGGTTGCCGGGCGGGGCTGGATGGTGAAAGGTTGGTCGCCGCAGGTGTTGATTTTGGGTCACCGGGCCGTGGGCGGATTTGTGAGCCATTGCGGGTGGAACTCTGTGCTCGAAGCGATAGCCGGTGGGGTTTTCATACTGTGTTGGCCCATGGAGGCGGACCAGTATGTGAATGCCAAGCTGTTGGTGGAGGACATGGGAGTGGCCATACAAGTGTGCGAGGGTGCGAGCGGTGTACCCGACCCCGCCCAATTAGGGAAAGTGATTGCTGAGTCACTAAGTGGCGACTCGGCCCAAAAAGTGAGAGTAAAGGATCTAAAGCACAAGGCCTATGCAGCTGTGAGCGATGGTGGGAGCTCGTTGCAAGATTTGGATGAGCTTGTGAAAGAATTGAGCCAACTTTGCCTATGTTACACACCTAGCCTAATGGTACTTGTTTTTTTATTGGATAAATAACTTAAATGCTATAATTAGTCTATTGAGTCAAACTCATAACTTCTCACTTACTAAGGAGAGGCTATGTCACTCACTAAACGGTATTGGACTAATGGTAATTGGTTTTTCAAAACAAAATAAATTCACTCATGGTTAAAAACCATCGCTTCAAGATAGAAATAAATCGAAATTTTAAATAACCTCCTCAAGGCAACTGCAACAGTGGCCTTATAATTGGGTTTTAGTCCTATTTTAGGACTTTTCATCAATAATAATCCGTTTTAGGGGGGTTTTGGTTTTATAGAACATAGTCCTAAATTGAGTCTTATATTTGATGAAATTCCAAGACCAAGACTCAAAAAGTAACCTGGGCCCGCAACAATTAAACTGAGGCAGCCAACCTAATGCATTGACGCGTTGGGAATTCAGAAATGAAAAGGCACGCGCGCAAGTGGAGAGAACATGCACGGGCGTGCTTGAAGGCAACTAGGAGAGAGAAATGTGCCTGGTGGACCCCGCTTGACTCAACCTTGTCTAATTAATATTAACTCATTCCAACGAACATAGGTTAAATATGAGAGCTGATGTTTTATGGCCAAAAAATTCAACGGCCTCTATTAAATATGACATGAATAATTTCATTTTTACCTCAAAAAATTTATAAAAAAATATCAGAAATTAAACACACCCGTTGGTATGTCGCCAAAATTGCAATCTTCATAATATTAAGCTTAAGCATAATGTCTCATTTATATTCTACGATTTCATTAATGGTCATGACCTTGTGCGGTGTAAGGGCTTCCATTCTAACCAAGTCGTATATAAACTCGTACAGACTGGGTTCCGCCTAGCCGGCCCAATGCTCCGCCTTGCCCGCGTAGGCCCAGTCCGCCTTTCAAATAAACGACGATGCGTTTAAAGGCGTTGAAAAACGACGGCGCGTCGGTATTCACGAGGGCTATATAGATCGGAGAGGAGAGAAGAAGAAGAAGGAGAAGACGAGTGAGGTTGGCGTCGTTCTTCGGCGGAGCTGCGGTGGCGTCGTTTATGGGGCTTTACATCATTCACAATGACTATAAGGTCGCTCATGAGGCCATCTCTCATCAGGTACACTCTTTCTTCTTCGCTTTTTAAATTTTTAAAATTTTATTTATTTTATTTTATTGTGTTTCTCAGTCTAGGGTTTCTTCGTCACTGAAAATTTTCAATTGGTGTTGAAATTGTTCAGTACGATATGTTTGAGGATTCTTTGGGTTTTAGAAATTGTTCACCCCAGTTTTCCTCCACACTTTTCGCCAAATTCAGTGGCGAGCTTCGATCGAACATCCTCCAGAGAGTGCCAATCTCGCTCAGCTGCAGCTGGTTTCTGTGTTGAAACGGTGTTCTGTTGTCATCTCTTTGTTTAAACAAACGGGTCTGGAAGAGTCAGAGAGTTCCGATCGAATCGATGGAGTCCTTATCACCATTAAATTCTGTTGTGACCCTGCCATTTCCTCTCACCCTCACGTGCCTCCCTTCCAAAACCCTAGATCGGCGGCGTCCAGATTCGAAGGGTGAAGAAAGAGAGTTCGAAGAAACGTACGAACGTGATGCAGGAGAGGAATTCCCGGTCTCTATTGGCAACCAGAACTTGGCATCTGAGGGGCATGGTTACGGGGTTTCGCACTGCTGATAACTCTGAGGTGCAGCTAGAAGCTGCCTCAAAGTTTCCATGCCAGGAGCCGCTCCGATCCGGATAGTGACCAATTATGGCGTTTTCTGGACTTGATCAGCTCACTGGACAGGGAAGATTGTCCAAAAATTCAAGAATTTAGACACTGAATTTTAACCTCATTTGCGAAAACTGAAACTGATTTGTTGGTTCTGTTGATGAAGTACTTGGCTGCGGGAATTCTGAACAATATTGCCGCTGGAACATCAGAGCACACCAAGCTGCTGATTGATCATTCGGCTATTCGCAGACTTGTGGGGCTCACCACTTCCCTAGATCATCGTTCTAGTGTGGAGGTATATTGTTTTATTATTGAAATTAATGACCTGTTTTGCGTTGACAACTATATCAAATGCTGCGGTGTATAAATTTTATTATCTGTATTGCAGGCTGTGACGGCATTGGGTAATATTGCCGCTGATTTCCCTACATGTTGCGATCTTGTCCTCAGCACCCCATTCTTGAAGATACTGCATGATCAAGTGAATGAACAGAGTGTCCGGATTTTCGGGCTTCCGACGCATAGAGCTGCCACCTGCCGATCTGTTCAAGGGAAACCCACAGCTTGATCTTCAACAGGTTTGTTGCTTTTGTAAGATAATACCATACATGATTTTGATTCTTACAGGATTGCAAGGAAGTCAGTTTGATACCTAATTTTTGGCATGTCATTATCAGGTGGAGGCAGCTATCCCAGATCTTAACCAATTGTTTCATTCCAATGATGAAGAAGTCTTTGAAAATGCCTGCCGAGCACTCTCGTATCTCGTTGGGTATGTAGATAAATTGAAGGACAACATAGTTGAAGAAAGTATCCTCCGGCAACTTGTGCAACTTCTCTTGTGAGTATTTTTACTGGTCAATGTGTGATTACTTTTCCGTTATATTTGTGGTGCTCTCAATATGTAGTTTTTCCCTTTTCGTTATTGTTGTAGGCATCCGTGTCCTTCAGTGCTCAATCATGCACTTTGTGTTGTCAGCAATATCAGTCTATGCATCCGGGGATACAAATCATAAGATTGAGGTAACCCTGATGTTCATTTTGGGAGTAAGGGCTCTAAATCTGCTACCTCTCTTAATATTCTACCTTTCTTATCAGTGTATTATCCACGCTGGTTTACTTGCATGCCTTGTGAGCGTGTTGGCTAATAACCATCAGAAGAGCATCAAGAGGGAAGTTTGCAGGATTATCATAGACATTTCTCATCGTGGCTGCTCGACACAGGTAACTTTTAGTATGCTTTGGGGCAAAATAGTTTTAATATTTCTTGTACTTGATATTATTGTAGTAGTTCAGGTCATCCTCTAATTAACATTTGCCACTGATTTTTTGAAAGGGTGCACCAGATATATGTTCAGACAGACCTACTAGATCTACTGTGGCCAACCAGCCATGGCTAGAGCCACAACACCTCTTGCCATAAGTCAGTGGCAAGCGAATCTTGTTGCATCTCTTTTCTGTAGAAATGCTCTGCAGTCCTGGATGTCCTTCGGATTTGGAATGGAAGTCGGTAGAGTTCCAGAAATGGGGAAGTAGCTTGCCCTCTCGCAAGTGGTGTGTTGCATTGTTATAGTCTCTTGAAAGGGATTCCCATTCTTTGCAAACCCTGGCAAAGCAGAGATGGTCAACAGGCTCAAACAACTTATCTTGAATTAAGAAGGCAACATGCATTGGAAGATTTTGCCATTCTGATTCCATAGCCTTGTTCCCGCGAATACACAGCTTTTTATTTGGCTTTGGATAGTTGGTGGTTTCACTCATTGTGAAGCCTAACAAAAGTGATCATAAAGAGGAAGGAAGATGGGAATTTTTCAAGTTGTTTATGAAGAACCAGCACTTTTATAAGACTGAATACAATCCCTTCATCTACCAGGAATGCTTTTTTCAAAAACTAATTTCTCTGTTAATGTTTCCTAGTTCCTGTGGATTTGTCTTATTTTTGGGAAGTGAGGAACTCTTTCTCCTTGTTCTATTGGCATTCCCTGCTTTGAGAGCAAACTCCGAGCAATAATGAAATGAGTTTCAGGCATAACCGCATAAGTATATAAATTCTATCTAACAACGATGGTTTCATAAATTTTACAAACTGTGTACAACCACAACCACAATAAGGACCTACCATTTATGTGCTGAAAGACATCTAAGAAAGTGTAGCAAATTATCACTTTTCTGTGAAATAATATAAATTTCATACTACCCTGCAAGAAGTACCTGCTATGCGCTTGTTGATGAGGAGAGCATGGTGACCAATTTGGCCATGATTTCAAGAGCCAGGCAAGATGTATGTGTTTGGTTGTTTTGAGAAGAAACCCACCTCACAGCTCCATTTTTCAACATTGCAAATGATCCCCAGCCATATGGTCATGGCAAAAACAATTCAAGTGGGACTCTGGAAGGCATGAGATAGAGACATGACATGCATGACTTGCACTTTATTTCTGCGAGGAAAAGAAAATAGTCACAAATCATCAACCAGGTACTAAGGTATGTTGCAAAGAAAGAATTAGAAAAAGAGCGTTTGGGATAGTTTATACTCAGTGGGAACGCCAGCCCACTTTGATCCTGACTCATGACTCCCGAGTTATAATCTCTACAAAGTACAAAGAGAGTAAACAAGCAACCTGAGAGTTTTGCTTGAAGCCACAAGGAAACACTAAAATAAAGCCAAACTTATAAGAGGGGGTGAACAAAAACATTACCAGCAAATAGTTTGAGAACTCATTTTCAGAGGAAATATAACAATCTGGAAAGATGTCTTTGAACCAGTTTCAACGCCATCTGTCAGGAAGGCTCTTTATCAATGCTTTTCTAGCTTCTGGAACTGTCCTGCAAATGAATCAGAACACATTACAGTAATTCTATATAATCAATAATAACCATACAAATGAAAGTGTATCTGGACTTGCTTTAAAATCACATCTTAGGAAAATGCCAAAAACAGTAGCGGCAGTTTATGCCAGCTCAGATTTCATTTCTTTGCATCTCTTTAAGAACCTTGTCCAGAAGGAAATAGGGTAGGCTTGAGAGCTGCACAGAAAACCACAGAATTATGACCACCTAAAATAAATTGATAAACAAAGTCTTCTATAATTAAAATAAAGTAGTTATACATTTGCTGTTTACATGAACTCATGTTACCACATACAAAGTGACAACTATGGCCAACTCTTTAACACCCTTAAGTCCAAACAAAAGAGAAACCTTCTTTCCACTAGAAATACCCCTGAATTGGCAGAGTATATATTTTGCATTCAAGCAACAACAGCATTTGGCTCTTGGCAGCAGAAAATAAGAAAGAGATACAAATGCTTCAATTTTTTTAGCCTACATTCATTGCATAGTAAAGATATGAAGATGATATAAAGAGAAAAGGAACAATGGCTGGTACATACTAGCATACTTCGTTGCATAGCTTAAAGAAAGCTTCAGAAGCTCATCAGAACTAAATGCAGTTTTCTCTGATCAGTTGTGGTAATTTATTACCATTCGGCATCAATCTTGATATAAAATGGTACGCACCCAGTGGTTTTATGAAAGAACTAGAAAAGGAGTCCTGAGTGCTGGTCTAGTCTAATTTTCATTTCTGGTTTGTATTAACATACTTTATGAGAATACTAGATTGATGTGTATATACACATAAAGTTAGCAATACCTCATGACTGAAACCTTGTTTATGAGCCAGTGAACAACTTTTCCAATAGCCAGATGCCAAGCAATATCACCTTTTCCATGGATTAATCAGGAAGAAAGCCACATTTGATCATCTCAGCAAGGAATTCATATAGTGAGCTTGAATCACCATCTTGACGGAAAGCATTGAGCATCACCTTACAAAGCTCTTGATCAGGATATATCCCATCAGATAGCATCATACAGAAAAAATATTTCACTTCAGTTATTAGAGACCTTTTGCATAACCTATTAATTACAGAACTATAATCTCTGATGGAGATTTCAAATCCTTTCTCCACCATCTGATCAAAGAGCTCCACTGCCCTGAGTGCATAACCCTTTGCACAATGTGCTTTGATTAATGTGGTATAAGCAACTTTTGTCAAATTGATGTTGCGGTCATCCAGAAAATCCAATAGCCTGTCAGCATCATTTAGGTCACCATATACACAAAGACCATTGATGAGGACATTATATGTCACAGGAGTAGGCTCAAGATTATGCTTTAACATCTCATCGTGCAACTGAAAAGCTTTCTTCAAGTCACGAGCTCTGCAGAAACATTGAATGATGGTATTATATGTGATCTGATCTGGGATTAGGTCCTTAGCATACATTTCCTCAACTAAGTGGACAGCCTTTTGCAGTTTCCTCTGTTTGCAGAGTCCTTTGATAATTACAGTATAAGTTACATGGGTCGGATCAACAGCTTTTGCTTTCATCTCCTGGAGCAATTTAATCATCCCATGAATGTTTCCCCATTCACAGTAACCATTCATAAGAGTCGTGTAAGTAACTGGACTGGGTAGCATTCCATGCAGCTCAATGGCAGTCAACATCCGTTTGGCCTCAATTAGTTTTCCACTTTTGCAGAGACCATACATAAGCGTATTGAAAGTGACAACGGTAGGAGTTATTCCTTTTTCAACTGTTTGTTCATATAACTGTAAGGCTGGTGCAATATTACCAAGCTTTACATACCCATCCATCATAATATTATACAACACAACATCCTCTGTGATTGTTGTTAGAGTATCAAAATACTTCCTTGCCTCAGATATATCCCCTCTCTCGCGCAGACCTAAAAGAATTGCTCGATGTGCAGAATAGTGGGGTATTATTCTCTTCACGTACATTTCTCTATATATTTGAATAGCCCTTTGAACACTACCTTTCTTGCATAGCCCATGAATCAGAATGGAACATGTTATAAGATCTGGTTCCATGCCAACAGCTTCCATCTCATAATGCAACCTCAATGCTTCTTCTATTCGTCCACTTTTACACAAACTGCAGAGCAGTACGCTATATAAGATGACACTCAACTGAAAACCCCTTGAAAGCATCTCTTCCCGCAGCTTAAGTGCTTCCTCAATATTGCCATAATGGCAGTGCCCACAAATTAGAATTGTATACGTAACATGATCAGGATTCAACCCTTTAACCAGCATTTTCTGAATGACCTGCTGAGCTCCATTCATTAAACCAAGTAGACGAAACCCTTTACAAAGAATATTGTAGGTCACTGTGTCAGGGTGTAGCCCGTGCCTCTCCATGTCTTGTGTAAACTCCAAAGCTTCTTCCAAAGAACCTGCTACACACAGCCCATGAATAAGAATATTATAACTGTATGAATCAGGAAGTAGTCCATACTTGAATATCATACAAAAAAACGACTTCGCAATATCCACAAAACCCAATTTACAGAACCTCGACATAATGGTATTGACCGAAACAACTGAAGGCCCACTCTCCTTCCTTTGAGCTTCCATGAGAAACGAAACCGCATCTTGTATGCTGGCTTGTTCACACAGTCCATCTACAAGTATAGAACTAGTGTACTCATTCTCAGGAGTTCCACTTTCCTTAATTGCATCATACACATTCCACATGATATCCGTGTGCCTTAAATTATGCAACAAGCAATTATACGTCGCAGTGGAAACTCTCAAATTCAGATCTTTCATCTTAGCAAGAACAGTCAGGGCATCATAAACCATCTCACTTCTCGAATACGAAAACGCCAAAACATCCCACACCACACCACTCGAGCCCCAGTCCCTAAATCTACTCAATAGCAGCTCACAGAGTGATGTTGCAGAATCAGAACCTATCACAAATCACCAGAAATATATATAAACAACAAAATGTGCACAACAACACTAATTACACGAGGCAATACTTATGTCACACAAAATCAACACCAATCCATTTTCGATAAACATAAGTTACAAAACCACATTATAAACTACTCGAGAACATTTTTAAGTCAACAAAAAAACCATACCTTCCTCCTTCACCATTTGCTTCATAACCAACCGCAACTCCTCAAACCGCCTCCTCCCCCCTAAACCATGAGCAACTGCGAAACTCGAAACCCTCGAATGCCGAAAACCATACTCACTCCTCAACAAATTGAAGAACCCAAAACCCGATTCAGGGTCCTCAAGGCTCAACCTTTCGATAACAACATCCACCTGGGTCTGATTCAAGCTCGAAATAATGTTACTATAGTAATGGTCACCTCGAATTCGATCCAAACCCAAAATTCTCAGGCCGGTGATGAGCTCGGCGACATTGGCAGTGCCGCTTGGGCCGGCGGCGGGATCGACGGCGGGCTTTGCGGCCACGGATGGGGGTTTAGTGAAGATTTGGGAAGAGAGGGTTCGAGAAATTTGAAGAAATTGGATGGGTTTCTTCCATTGATGGATGTGATTGAGCATGGAAATTGGGGGTTAGGGTTTAAGCGAAAGAGGGGAAAAGGAGGTGTTGGGTTCAAAGGGAATGGAAAATCTGAGAGGAGAGAGGACCTCAAAGATTGAAGCTTTAGTGAGGGAGAGTGAGGTTTAGAAGGTTTAGGGTTTAAGGGAGCCGTTGGGTTTCCCGGCAATTTTGAAGGGTTTTGGGGCAAATGAGAGGAGGGTCTCTGCAGGCTAAGTTTGGATGTTAGGGGCAGGTGCATGTAAACGGCGTCGTATCACAGTGGTTTGAGAAAAGTTGGAGTCATTTTCCTTTAGTTAGGTACGCTGATATAATGAAGACATAATTGATCAAGATTGTAGTCTTTGATTGATAAGCACTCTTGTGCACTCAGTTTTATGCCCAATTCTATGTTAGATTTCATAGTGTTAGGTTTATTTATTTTGTCTGAATAGATGAGCTTATGGTACAAATGAGATGGTCATATCACATTTTCTATCTTGCCCTTTGTTGGCAAAAGAAGGTATATGTATCCGTACCGTTTCGGCATTCAAAATTGAAATGAAATTGTCCTTATTACTTGAGAAAAAAACTCTCTAACCCCAAACCCCTCTTTGTTTGATGAAGAAATTAAAGAGCAGTAGGTTAATTAGCAATTCCCCCCTCTTGCCAAAATACTTCCCTAATTACCCACGTCGAAGGACCATGGCCTCATCAGTTTTGGTTTTGATCAATATCAATTAACATACAATATTCAATATGGATAACCTAATTTGAGTTAGACAACATAGAGAATAGATATATATGTAGAGTAATGCTAGATAAACCACCTTTTGGTGAACCACCTAGAGCCAAACCTACATGACATGCTGACGTGGCATGCTTAAGTCATCAAATGCCTACATCATCAAAGTATGATTTCTAAAAAAATTCAATTTCTATATTTTATTCATTACAGAGTTTTATTTTTTTATTTTTACTTTCTTAATTTTATTCTTTAAGAGTGGTTTTAAATATATGTCACGTCAGATGCCACGTAAGATGGACTCTAGGTGGTTCACCTATCATTACTCTTTCTTAATTACAAAGGATCGTACATTTCTCAATAAATAGAGGCTCAGCTATTTGCCTTCTCTAGTTTAGAAAATCTCTCTTATATAAACACTAACGATTGTGGTCACTCGCAACGCTCAAATTGACACTCGCAACACGTCATATTATAAGAAAAAAAAAAGAAAAAAAAAAAAACAATGCACTCTCACGTTCAAAACCGATATCCTAGGTTTACACGAATTCATAGATCCGATCTCCTAGCTAGGGTTAGGTTCCAGTTGCGAACGAAACTCATAGATGGAAGCCAAGTCAGAGATCCCAGAGCTCCCAACTGAAATCATATGCTTCCACATACTCCCAAGGCTACCGACCAAGTTCGTGGTCCGTTGCCGATGCGTCTGCAAATCATGGTCCTCTCTAACCCGCAACCCTTCTTTTCTCGCCTTCCACGGCAGCTTCCGGTGCAGCCCTTCCACTCACATCCTCTTCACCATCTCGGACGAACCTAGTAGGCAGACCACAACCCCACTTCAACATTTTTACTCTGTGAAACTCAACCAAGAAGAAGGTGATGAGAAGAATATTATGAATCCAGCAAAACACATATTTAGTCTTCAGCGACCTGCCTATTCCGAGCTCGGCGGTTCAAATAGTATCAACGGCTTGACGATTTTAGCCCATCAATTTAATGTCAACCGTGTTCATGTTTTCAATCCTTGCACTCAAGAGATTATAACTCTTCCCGATACTAACAACGAACCCTGTGGGTTTGAACAGTATCTCGGATTCAGTGCTGTTACAAACGAGTATAAGGTTCTCCAAGTGCAATATTGGTGTCTGGATTATGAGGATAATTATGTGGCTTCTTTGAGGTTCAGAATTTTCACTCTAGGTACACCTTCATGGAGGCACATAGAGTTGGACTTTCCTTTTGATCCTCATCAAATAGGCGAAAGCTTTACTGAGAATAGTGTGTGCCTCCATGGAGGCATACATTGGTTGGATATGAATCAGAAGATGATAGTTGTATTTGATGTCGGAACTGAAAGGTTTAGGGCCAACATCCCATTTCCCGGAGATTTTGACTCCGGAGTTGTTATACATATACTTGAAGTGGGTGGATGCGTGGCTGTGTATGAGCGCATAAGCAAAGTTCAACAAAATTTTATGTTGCTATGGATTTTGGAGGATTACGAAAATCATGTGTGGGTTAAGAAGACTGTCATATTACCCTCGAGTTGGCAGAAGCTGGGATGCCCTAGTCCGTTTGGAACAATCCGCACAGGTGAGCTCCTGCTCAAGCCTACACCAAACTTGGGTCGGTATGACTGCGTGTATCTTTAAGATATTGAGCGCGATAGCTTTCGAAAATTCAAGATTAGCTTGCCTGTGAATACATGGCGCTTGCTTACTAGTTATGATGAAAGTGTAATCTCCTTGAGATCATGAGATGGCCACCTACATTTTCTTCTTCTGACTTTAAGGGTTTTAAACTTTTAATAGTTCAACATTTTCTCGATCCCTACTTCTTAGAGTGCTGATGAGGACATGGAAAGAAATATGATTTTTGTTTTCTTTAAAGTGTATTATTGAATCTGAGTTCTGTTATTGATATTTCAGATACTTCATAAGATCTTATGAACATTTTTATGTAATAAACTGCAAGTTTTGGGAGCTGGATACAGACCATGACTTCTTCATCAACAAAGAGAACCTTATTCGATATGGTAACCATGCCCCTACCTGCATCAGTAGCTTCAACTTGCATTTTGGCAGTTACTAGGTCTGCTTCTGCTGCTTCTTTCTCATTTCCTACTGTCAACCTCGTAGCCTGACCAACAAAGAAGGCCTTGACATAGCCAAAACACTCTCGCAACGAAACAGTGAAAGATAAGCACTCCTTCTTCATGCGAGACAGACCAGAGACCTCTGCTTGCTTTCTATTACTACTCATGGTGCCTGGATTTGCAATTCTACCTTATAAGCTGGAGTTTTAAGGTGCATATGTAAAATTGGAAAATAACAGATGCACAATACCAAACTAAGCAGGAACGCGAGGATCCAAGTTTGACAGAGTGGGATCGCTTTGCACACAGAGAGTATATAAGGCAGCGCTTTCAATGAAAGTGCGGAAGTTTGGGAGTTGAGGCTTGCTTGAAGTCAAAGGCTAAGAGAGGCAAGACTTTTTCTTTTTCTTTTTTAACTTTGGCAAAAGTTTCTAGTTTTGTTCTCCCACTATCAAAGATTCAAAACTCAATACTGGGAAGCCCAAAACGAAGCAAGCTTTCTGCCCAACTTAACAAAATTATGTCAGCTTCAACCAAAGCAGAAAAAGATGACTCAATTTTAGCAGAAACAAGAAAGTCTGCCGACCTTTGGCTTTAACCAACTAAGATGTCATTAACATTAAAATCATGGAGATCCAATCCTGTAAACATGCAACAAAACTGGACAAAAGCAAGTTTACATGACTCTAACAACAGAGATGACTTGAAGATATTACCATGATGATAGAGAACTTCAACTTCAATATCCGATCAACTTTAGCATAGAAGACTGAATCCAGAAAGTGTAACAAAAACCCCGTTACATATCTGCAAAACATATGAGTTGCTGACAATGAAAATTCAAATAAAATGCCTTCATCTTCAGAGCCACCACACTAAGTCCTGGCATTGTGCAGCTTAAGATAAGTGGCAGAATATCCAACACTTTCTGCACATTCAGGCATTTCCAGATCTGTTTCAACCCTGTCCTGCTTAGGTTGTGAAAGAAGGGTCAAAATGCTGCCAAGCAACCTCCCCCAGTGCTCATCCAGAAGCACTTGCGATTGACGAACAATTCGGACGCTTCGTCCTCCATCGTAGCTCTCGGTTTTCTCTCCTCCTTCAACCTCTGGCGATCGATAAGGTGAATGAAGATGAATAGGGTTTACGAAGCCAATTCCACCAATTGAATAGACAAAGTTGGCTTGGGCCAAGTCGGGTTGACCCGGCCCAATAACAAACTAGAGTGTAATAAAACGACGTCGTATGTTGTGGTCTGATTAACTATGGACTAGTAGAGGCTAATATAATCAAGACCAAGATCATGTTCACCAATTTGATTCTATGATACACACACCAAATAGTCACCTACTTCATATTGGATGGATTATGAATGATGAATAATGAACAAATTTAGAGAGTTTTGGCTTCAGTTTTGTTGCCTCTTTGGTCTCCTCATTGTTTTATGAAATTATTGATAAGAATCAAAAAGTTAATAGAAGACAATATAAGCTACTCGATTATAAAACAATCTGATATGAATTTGTGAGGAGCAACCCAAGAAGAAGATTCAACTAAACAAGTTTAGTGAAACTATTCCCAGTGGAAATGTAGAATGATCAGGTATAAATGATGGATGGGATATCCTTTTCTGTGTAGGCAACAAGTACACCTCAGGCCTTTAGAGTTGAGAGGCTACAGATATAACTAGGAGTAGGAGTTAAGAATGTTACTGTTTGTTTGGACCCATTACCTATCACACTAGTTGTGGTGAGCTGAAACAATCACCACACCTATAACAATTTTTCCCTTTGAAATAATGGGGAGCACTCGTACTAGCTACTGCATTCTCCTCTATTTGAAAGAAAGAGACACTGAGGTTCAGGGTTAAATGCTAAGCAAATCATTCAGAAAGTGATGGAGAATCTTAAAATATGTGGCTCCATAGATAATTGACCACCATGAAAATCTTAGTAACCTCTCTAGAACCTACTCTGCTACACATCACCTCACTGGGAAGCAACTCAAACAAGTCAGGTAGTGCAATTCATTTATAAAATCCTTGTTGCTTTACTGTTTCAATGGGAATAAGCATAAAATATTTCAGGTAAATTTGGAATTAATCTATTCAAGAAATTGAGGAAAAAAAGAATAATGTTTCTCCCCTTCACTGTATGTATACTATTTTGGGTTTTGCTTGGAACCTAATTAAGGTGAAAATGGTAATCCATAGTTATTATGCATGAAACTCACAGTTCACCAACCGACTTTGAGCATAACCCTTTTTCACACCTCAAATTTAAAATTGTTCCCACTCCCTTATATAACTCAATCACTTTAACATATCTATCCAATACAAGCAGAAGACATAGCTTCACTCACTTGTCCTCAGCAACATGTCTAAAGCAAATGTAAGAAGACAATTAGTACTTCTGGAGAAGAACAAGGTTCCCAAAGAGAAGAGTACTACTACTGCATTCAGCCCCATCTTCTCCTATAAACACCTAAAGAGAATCTACCCAATTGGGCTTCACAAGAGTTCTTCATCTTCCTCTCTATCTCTATCATCATTATCCTTGTCTTTGTCAGAAAACTCCATTGACTCTTCTTCTATCATTGATTCTGCTTCTCCACTCGAGCAGAAGATATCGTTAGCGCTCCGCCTCATTGGACCACCGCAAAGAAGAGAGTCTCCGGGGCCTAAAGTTGTTCAACAGCAAAGTCCGACCTTTCAGGATACTGATAATGGGGAGTTGAGGAGGTGCAATTGGATAACAAAGAATAGTGGTAAGCTCTATATGCAACTAGTGTAGCATATATATCTCACCATGCCAATGCATAATATATACTTTGTTGATTATGTGAACTAAAGCAAGAACCCATATTGAAATGCTACCATATACGTACACTAGAAGTCTGAATAGAGGTCTGCAATAGCAACCTTTAAGCAATGCATAGGGATATGTCAACTTCTGATGTCAAATTTTGAAGGCTTCAAACCATGGACTTCTTCATTTAAGTTGTTAGCTCGACATACATAATAGGATGAATAGGACGATTTCATGTAGTCTCAAATATGGTATCATGGTCTTAGTTTCTGGGAGATCCTGCATTCGAAATCTTCGATTTTCGAACTTTTTTCTTGGTTTGCAAGATATAGGATGGACCTAGACAAAATGGTGGGATGTGGAATCTAAAGAACATGATAGTAATAGACATGCTAATCCTTAAAATTGTCATCGATGATATTTTGATGCATTACTATCTACTACAGTAGCTGACATTTCAACAAAGTGTCCTGCATATCATATACATATAGTCAATTGTTAACTGTAGCGATTCTTAGAGATGATAATAAAATTGACAACAACATGATGAGGCAAACATTTACCGACTCTTTCCTACCTAAAGCATATATCTGAAGTGCGACTTCGAAGAACGAATGATTGCTACATTTTTCTGAAAATAGACCTTGACCAATAATATTCTCTCTACCTACTACAGATTTTTAATTATCCACCTCAAGTAGAATCATAATAATGCATGATCGAAAATGTGAAAAGAAATTTTCTTTTAATTTCAATTTTTAGAGTTATATGCCGACATTCAATGATTTTAGGATTTGATGTATATATACAGATAAAGTTTATGTTGCATTTCATGATGAATGCTGGGGAGTTCCAGTATATGATGACAAGTAAGTCCTTTATTTATAACTTTTTAATAATCAAACTTATTTAACCACTAATCATGGCCAGAATACTGCTTATGATTGATAATTATATACTAAGAGAGTGATAATTAAACATTGTGATTACAGTCAATTGTTTGAGCTGCTTGCACTGTCTGGTATGTTGATGGACCACAATTGGACTGAAATTGTGAAAAGAAGGGAGCTATTCAGGTGAATATGTAACCTCAAATATATATATATATATATATATATATATATATATATATATATAGGGAAGATCTAAAGATGACCTCCTTACTTTAAGAATTTGAGGATATTTCTACTATTTTACATTAGTAGATGACTTCATTTCACGATCTCAACCGTTGATCCTCTAGATTCATATGCAAGAAACATGTCTACAAAATTTCAACTAATTTCATAATCATTTGGTCATTCAAATTGACGTAAACAATTGTAGGTCGTTAGATAAAATTAAAACGAATATTGTGCTAATCAAATGGTTAAATGTTTATCATTTTAGCTAATTTTTTGTAAGATTCATATGTGGGTAAGTAACTCGGGAATATGTGACTTTGATTGTCAAAATACATGGTAGAACTAAAAACATCCTCACTTTAAGAGTTTAAGGAGGTACTCTCTAGATCCGAACTTATATATATATATATATATATATATATATATATATATATATATTGTGACTAATGAGCAGTACATGCATGACTGAATATATAATATTATGGTGCATGATTTTAACATATAGTTTCTTACTTATATAGGGAAGCCTTTTCTGGATTTGATCCAAACATTGTTGCTAAAATGGGGGAGGAAGAGATTGAAGAGATAGCTTCCAACAAAGCTCTAATGTTGCCGGACTGCAAAGTCAGGTGCATTGTAGACAATGCCAAATGCATATTGAAGGCAAGCTAGCTATCTATCTCATTTCCAAAAAAAAAAGAAAAAAAGAAAAAAAAAAAAAGGAAGCTATCTATCTCATCTCAAAATTAACTAAAATTACATTGATCACTATTTTCACAAGAACTGCCTAGCTGATCGAACATATCTCTTTATTGTCAAAATGAATACAGATTGTGAGGGAATGTGGATCTTTCAGTAGCTATATGTGGGGTTCTGTGAATCATAAACCAGTGATCAGCAGGTTCAGATACCCAAGAAATGTTCCTCTGAGGAGCCCGAAAGCAGAAGCCATGAGCAAGGATTTGATAAAGCGAGGATTCCGATACGTCGGACCAGTCATTGTGTACTCATTCATGCAGGCTGCTGGGTTGACAATCGATCATCTTGTGGATTGCTATAGGTACAATGAGTGTGTAAGCCTTGCAGAAAGACCTTGGAGACATATTTAGCTATACTCCTCCTCCTGTCTTAACTTAATAACTGAACTATGTATTGTATATTGGCATACCACTTCTGTACGTAGGAATCAATAACTTAATGATTTATAATTTTTTTATAATTATATATTTATAAAATTTGTATAGCTGGAGAGGTAGAACAGGATCCAAGTTGGATCTAGAGGCTCATCATTTTTCCATTTTTGTGTTTATGTATAATGTACCAGTGAGTTGTGCACTTATTTAATGAGAAAAAGAAATGGATATCTTTACATATTGAGTACTACCAAGAAGCTAGGAAGACGAATGGTTTCCTCAGTGATTAGTTCATTGTCCTGTTGAGCAAAATTTTAATATATATGAGGTCACAAACTTGGTTACTGCAAAAATAGATTAATCTACTACAGTGTAATCAAAGTTCTGAAAGCATGCATGAATTCCATGGGAGGCCTAGACATAACCAACATTCTTATACTAGTCAACTAATGATTGTTATTGACTCATGGCCATGCATGCGTAGCCTGTTACGTCATGCATGGAAGAAACTCGCCCTTAAAATTCCTTCTAAATTTGAATTTCAAGACCGTATTCATGCGTAGCATATTACGTCATTGTTGCCAGCTTAAGGTTTTGAATCTATAAGAACTCACAATCGAACAAGAAATATCTATCAGCAGAGAGCAGCCAAAAAGAAGAAGTTAGCAAAACTGAAGATGGCTTCTTTGGGAGGCCTAGTAATCACGCTTTCAAGCTTTGTGTTTCTCTACCTTCTTCTTGTAGCTCTCATCAAGATCTTTTACAAGCAATGGTGGATTCCGACGCGCATTAAGAAGAAGTTGAATCTGCAGGGAGTCACAGGCCCTCCTTTCAGACTCATCCATGGCAACACCAAAGAAATCGCCGGCATGATAAAGGAAGCAATGAGCAGGCCAAAACGTTTGTCACATGACATTCTCACACTGATTTATCCTCATATTCACTCATGGAGCAAGAAATATGGTATTTCCTTACAAGCTAAGTAGCTCATCATCAGCAACTGCATGTATATCTATATATATGATCTGCACTGGCTTTCTAATGTTGGTCATGTTAATCTGTAGGAGGGAAGGCTTATCTGCAGTGGTATGGTTCTCAAGCTCAGTTGATAGTTATGGATACCGAGCTGTGCAAAGAAATACTGACTGACAAAGATAGAGTTTATCGAAAACCCAAGAAGGAGGGCTTCGCGTTAAGGCTACAAGGCAATGGCCTTCCGGGAATAGAAGGTGAAAAATGGGCAAAAGTGCGAAAAATTTCCATGCATGCCTTTCATGGAGAGAGCTTAAAAGTAAGTTCTTACAGTGATCGACGATGTGGTTTAAACATTTAAGATATGAGAACTCCAAAGTATCGTTCATTTTTATCCTAACTATATTGATGAAGGTAAATGTGCTAATTGCTTGATGATGTTAATGAATTTTACTTTTACTAGACTATGATTCCATCAATGATAGCTAGTACTGAAACGATGCTAAAAAGATGGACAACTTTTGAAGAAGGGAAAGAGATTGAAGTGTTTGAAGAATTTCGACTATTGACTTCAGAAGTGATATCGAGGACAGCATTTGGCAGCAGCTACTTAGAAGGGCAGGACATTTTTGAGATGTTGATGAAGTTGGCCTCATTTCTTGTCAAAAATACTTACAGACTCAGGGTTCCAGGCATCAGGTAATTTCCATTTAATAAAATCTCAAACACTGTTGAGGGAACAACCACTGATCCCTCTGAGCCGATTTCCTTTTAGCTGTTGAATCATATCCTTGTTTGATTTATCATAATAATATGACATGTCCAGTCATAGTATTATGCTCCCGATCGAAGCTAATGGAACACAATTATTGCAGTCGCTTTATCAAAAATAAAGATGAGATTGAATCAGAGAAGCTTGTAGAAAGAATACACGACTCCATATTAGAGATTGTTGAGAAAAGAGAAGAGCAGGCCATGACTATGAGTGATGAAGAAGACAGATTTGGAGGTGATTTTATTGGATTGCTTTTAAAGGCTCGCCATGATCCGAATGTGAACATTACAGTGGATGATGTAATAGATGAGTGCAAAACATTCTACTTTGCTGGACAAGAAACCACCAATACATTGCTAGCTTGGACTATCTTACTTCTGGCACTTCATCCTGAGTGGCAAGAGGAAGCAAGAAGAGAAGTTATGCAATTGTTTGGCAAACAAACAACTCCAAATTCTGATGGCATTGCCAAACTCAAAACGGTACGAAAGAATACCAACTATCAGTTGCTTGTTGTCTAAGCTAATTATTCAAAATTCGTCCTCACTTATTTTCCGTTTATTCATTTTGTTGCATGCAGATGAGTATGATCCTCAATGAGACTCTAAGGTTATATCCTCCTGTTGTTTCTATAATAAGGAGAGTAAAAAAGGATGTTAGACTCGGAAAAATCATTGTTCCTGCTAATGTTGAACTGCAGGTCCCAAATCTAGCATTTCATCATGATCCTCTACTTTGGGGAGATGATGTACATCTTTTCAAGCCAGAGAGGTTCTCAGAAGGGGTTGCTAAAGCTACTAACAATAACATGGTCGCATACTTACCTTTCGGAATGGGACCTAGAAATTGTATTGGATTCAACTTTGCCACCACAGAAGCAAAGATTGCTCTTTCGATGATTCTACAACGCTACTCCTTCACCCTTTCCCCTGGTTATGTTCACTCACCATTTAGATATATTACAGTTCGCCCGCAGCATGGAGTTCAAGTAATGCTACACCCTCTCTGAACTTTGGAGACCAAAATTGCCAGTAAATCTTGCGCTCCATACTTCCTATAGTCCAGCTGGTAGCTCATATATAGACACAATTTGTAACAGAGTGCAATATCACATGAATAAACAGATTGTTAATAGTTGCTCTATCTTGACAATCCTCTTACGTTCAGTAGGTCTTGCACTTCATATAAAAAATCCTTGAGAATAGTTTTAAAACATTGTACACAAAATTTGAACGGTTCTCAAATGATAAGCACCATGCAGCCTCTATCATAGGCTATTTGTGCTTAGTATATATATACTCCAGGTGCCAGCATCTATCACATATGCACTGAATAAGGGAAAGGTCAACTAATTACTGTGAATAATACTAATCAAACTAATCCTTAGTAATGATTGGGGTTGATTCTTCGTTACCGAGTCAACAAAATCAACCCGACATATATACTACCTTAATGTCAAGGCAGAAACTCATTCTTAATATTTCATTCTTAGAATTTCAAGACCATGCTTGCGTAGGATAATATGTCATAAACATCAGAAGTCATCTTTTAACTTGAAATAACAGTAGAGCGGTATAGAGAACGAGGGAGAGTACGAAAGCTAAACTAACATGATGGCTTCTTTCGGAGGCCTAGCAATCACTCTTTCAAGCTTTGTGTTTCTGTACCTTCTTCTCTTGGCTCTCATCAAAATCTTTTACAAACAATGGTGGGTTCCGATGCGCATCAAGAAAACAATGAATCTGCAGGGAGTTCAAGGCCCTTCTTACCGACTTATCCATGGAAATACATGCATGAGACTGAAGTCAACAATATTACGAGTCTTAATTAATTAAAACTAATGGAATTCAAAACTGCAGTCACTTCATCAAAATCCACGATGAAATTGAATCAGGGAAGATTGTGAAAGGAATATATGACTCCATAATAGAGATTGTTAAGAAAAGAAGGCCAGGACTATGATAAGCAAAGAAGGCAAATTTGGAGATGATTTTATTGGATTGCTTTTGAAGGCTCGTTATATTCCGGATGAAAACCAGAGGATTACAGTAGATGATGTAATTGATGAGTGCGAGACATGTACTTTGGTGGACAGGAAACCACTATGTTTTGGCCACGATTCTCAGCGCGCGGAGCAGAGGTAACTAGCGAACAAAGAGAAAGGGGTGTGTTGCGGGCGTGCCACCTCGCGGACGAGGAAAGAATAGTAGGGGTGCGAGATCTTGACTTCTGATCAGGCGACAGGGGTTTCAGGTGCCACCTCAGAGGAGGATTTACGAGCACAAACGATCGATACTCACGGCGGTGCGAGCAGAGCAACTAATAAGGAGTTCAGAGAGAAAACGGGATAGAGTCCGGAGGGCTCTGAAGAGAAACCTAGGCAGCGGCGCTTAGGGTTAGGGTTTCGAGGAGCTCGAATGATAACTAATTTGCAGTTTGTATTGTGTTTTTTGTATTGATTTGAGAGTTGTTCTTTTTCTGTAAACCTTCGAGCCCTTTATATAGTGGTTCGACTTGAAACCCTAATAGCACAAGGGCACTGTTCCGTCCACACGAACCAACCATCTTGTGACACATGTCCAGTTCGCACACTTCATTCCGTGCATAGGGCATTGCTTCCGCACCACCAACTGTAGAGTCCTATACGGACTGAAATTCATCCCGCGGGCTGTCACAGGAGGCTATCTCGCGTGCTCCTGAAGCTTGCGAGCCTTAAAAGGGCATTTTATATTAAATGGGCAACAAGGATTGGCCCGAAGCATGTTAAAGACCTGTAAAAGTCTTCAACGATTATTGTGATGCGCGTGGACTCCGCATGTGTCTTCCTCGCGAAGTCTCCTACGCGAACCAGCTCGCCAGCTTGCCTCGCCTACGCGAAGTGTCAAATAGTAATTCCGCGCGCGAACTACATGTTTCTAGACGAACTGTGTAGTTTGCGCAAAGTCTCATTTGCACGCGAACTGTGTAGTCCGCGCGAAGTCCCGTTTGCACGCAAACTGTGTAATTTAGCTCGCGTGGTCTCACTGGCGGGCCATCACTTGTAAACTTAGAGAAACTTGGGCTCGCCGGTATGACATGGACCAAGAAATAATTAATATTTACATAGACATTTACTGTCCAGTAAAATATTAATTTAGGCATAAACACACTAACACTTTACTTGCTTATTGGAATATTCTACTTCTGGCAATGCATCCTGATTGGCAAGACCGCAAGAGGAAGCAAGAAAGGAAGTCCTGCAATTATTTGGCAAAAACAAACAACTATAAATTCTCATGGCCTTGCGAAACTCAAAACGGTACGAAAGAATGTTAAGTATCAGTTTGCTTGCTGTCTAAGTTGTCCAAAATGTATCCTCACTTGTTTTCCATTTGTTCACTTTGTTCACTTTGTTGCATGCAGATGAGTATGATCCTAAATGAGACTCTATATCCTCCTATTGTTTCCATCATCATAAGGAGAGAGTCGAAAAGGATGTTAGACTCGGAACATTGTTCCTGCAAATGTTGAATTGCACGTCCCAAACCTAGCATTTCACCATGATCCTCAACTCTGGGGAGAAGATGTGCATCTTTTCAAGCCAGAGAGGTTCTCAGAAGGGGTAGCTAAAGCAACTAATAGTCTAATAGTAACATGGTCGCATGCTTACCCTTCGGAATGGGACCTAGAAATTCTGTGGGATTCAACTTTGCCACCACTGAAGCAAAGATTGTTCTTTCGATGATTCTGCAACGCTACTCCTTCTCCCTTTCCCCGGGTTATGTCCACTCACCTTTCAAGTACACTACAGTTCGTCCGCAGCATGGAGTAATGCTACACCCTCTCTGAACTCTAGAGACCAAAGTCACCTAAATGTCAGTGATTCGTGCATTTCAGACAATACAATTCATGCATAAACTGAATGTATAGCAAGTTGGTGTTAGAGTACTATTGTTATGATGTTTGCTTCTCAATAAAAAGGCATTAGCTAGCCTATCTGCCTGACTGTGATTCATGTTGCTTCACAAAATAAGAAAGTGTTTCACCGATATATGTATCAGAATCTGCTTCAAGATATTATATCAAAGGCCCTTTTTACAGATTGATCCATGAAAACACCAAATAAATCTCCAACATGAGACATCAAGCAACAAGAGCAGGCCCGTAATAACTAGGTTATCATACTGTAAAATTGAGTTTCATGGATTTCATGGCACATTGGCACATATCAAAACAGTAATAATATCAGTGTCGGGGTAAAATATACAGCAGATCGAGTGCATTTGACAAGTCCAAACATGTATTTCGTACATTAATGAACATATTCACCGTCGTGTATCGATACATTAATATACCGCAGAGGACACCAGTAACAAAGTAACAAAAGGGATAGCAAGTCTCAATCTCACGTTTTGGCTGTCTCCATTTCCACTGCTAATGCATCCATCATTTTGTCTTGCATCTCAAACCATTCTGGGAAAGTGAACCCCAGAAGAAGGACCCTCTGCTGAACCAAAGACCTACAAGTGGCAAATATACAACACAAAGCAGCAAGTCACCTTCAAGATTAGGCTGCCACGTTCATTGCAGTCTCCGTCCATAATTAAGTATCATATTACATCTCATTAATTATTCCATTAATCCCACTCATCATCATGTGGATCTAACTAAGCAAAGAACCGATTCTCCATCATCTGGTTAAGTGTGAAAGGCATTGACCGCCCACAAAGATTGGTAGCTGAATACCCCCACCAAACTTCAGTGCCTATCCTCTTTGTAGATATATGAAGTCCAAAACCAACTTTGTTAAGACTGAAGCTTAAACCCTAAACCCCACCACCACAAATGCCATATTTAAGGTAAACCCTTGATTGCCTTTGCACCCATCTCAAGCAAACTTTCATCAAGTGCCATTTGGGACAAACTTAATAAACGTTGTTAACTCTTGTCCGAACCACTCAATCCTAGTTGTTAACTCTTGTTCGAACCACAGAATCAAGTCTATCTTATACAAAGTCACTTCTTTAAACAAGATTTTGTGTTAACTTGATATACATTGTCGGGGATGTTGGACGCAAAGAAGAACGAGATCCGGTGCAATGTAATGTGTTGACAGAACTCCTGAAAGAAAAACAACAGGAAAAACAATTTGAAAGGCCAAAGCTTGAAATTATTCAGAGACAAAGTTGAGCGTGGGACCTTTATCCATGTGATATTTTCCTTGGTTTGTTGATATGATAATATTGCTTTCTATGTCAGCATGGACAAAATTTCCATGGAGCTCTTCATTTGTATGCTTCATTTCAACAACCGTGACATGAACAAGAGTCGTGTATTTTTCGATTGGAAAATTCGAGATTGATATAATAAGCTATGAGAATGATATATATAATAATTGAGGCACCCCCAGAAATAATAGACTTCGATTTTGATCTGTGGATGGCGGCCTGATGTTTTTGAATGGAAAGAAATGGACGTCATGGAAAACATAGCACACCCTGTGCTATCATCATTGACATTACTCGTCCAAGACGACCGAAAAGAAAAGGGAAGATAGGAAAGGAAAAGGAAAAGACGGCTACAGGCACAAACATTTGGACCCAAGCTGAAAAAGAACCATGTTTTGACCCTCTCACATTTCCTATTTTCTGACTCATCGGAAGAAGAACATCGAACTTGTTCCAATATCAGTTCGAGTTCAAAAGGTAACAGCAGAATCCGATGGCAAGAAGTCGAGAACAGCTCTGTAAATTTTGGAAGGAAAGAAGCAAAACACCAGGCAGGGAAATGCATGAAATAATAACTTCACAAAATGCAAGTAACTCAGAAGATTGCAAGAAAACAGGACTGACTATATACATGAACTCTCTTTTCTGGATTTCATCCTACAGATTATTTATCAAACAAGTACATCAAGGAGTGAAAGAAACAACGGGAAAAAAAAATCAAAAGAAACAACGAAAAAAAAAAAGAAGAATGAAAATCAAGTGATGCCAAGAATATTTACAGCAGCAACTCTCCTACAGTCACTCGTCAACTAAAGCACCCTTTCTCCAGGAAGAAGAAAACAGCAACACAAATCTAACACAACAAAAGTACCAAACGTCCGCTCCCACAAACAGTACTAATCTTCTTGTCCGCCATTAGTAAACCCTATCGTAGCCGCACATTGCTGCCTCAATCTCAAAACTGGCAAGAGGTACCAAGCCTCAGTCTCTGCCTCTGACCTAGAGTAACAGACTTTCGTTTTGCAAATGCTGGGTAAAGCAGATCTTGGAACTTCTCTAGAAACAAAGTCCAATCATCCTCATTCATGTCAGCCAGCTTCACAAAGCTCATGCTTGCAGGAAGTTGCTCATTCGCACTCCTGTGTCCAGATGATGTATTTGCCATCTGTACATTTTCAGTTTTCGCTCCAACGTATTTCAGGAAGTTCTTCTCACCCAAACTTGTAGTCTTCAGCGACATAGAAAGCTTTGCGACTGAAGGGATATGTTTGGAAGGTGGCAGACTTGCTAACGCTTGTTGCTCTTCCCCTTCACTTTCCTCCTCCTCCTCGATGCTTTCTTCCAGTTTAGAGAGAAGAGAGCGGCCATGTCCGCTCCCATTTCCAAACGGAGAAGCTATCCTGGTCACATAATCCTCTGCTGCAAATTTGAAGTCTGATTCTGCATCCTCACAGTCTATATCAAATAGGAACTCCTCAACTCCCACATCAGCCTTGGGGGACAGCACCTCCCTTTCCGCTACCATCCTCCTTGCTTCCATGCAAATCACCTCAAGTTCACTAGGCTCTTCCTCACCACTACGAAATTCCCTAGTCATCATCTCACCTATCTCAGCAAGACAGAGACCATATGCAGCAGACTCCTTCAGAAAAATGGTGCAGAGAACCAAAACCCTGAGACAAGCCTCTCGTATCATGGGAAGCTCCCTTCTCAGCATCTCACATTCCTCAACCGGATTAAGCTTTTCTATGTAATCAAGCTCGTCATCTGAGAATGGAATAGAAGCCTGAGGCCAATGTATCCACTCAAAGTACGGGTCCTCCAAACATTCTGGCAAGCAAAGGCCATGGTCAATTGGAATGAGGTCCACTTGACCAAACCTCCCCACACCATCAAGTTTCCTAACTAAGAGGTTCCCCGCATGCCTGTCTGTGTTTAAAATCCTAATGTCTAAAATCCCTATACGATGCACAGCTGCTACTGGAAAGCTGGATGTCCCATGATCACTGGCATCAAAATCATGTTTTATAAATTGTTGGCAAGATGCAATCTTGCTAACCAGCCTCTTCTTTTGTGGCTTGTTCCCATTCACGCCATCATTTATGTTGAAGATTGAGTGAGTTATCTTCACCAAGGCAGTGGGAGGCACATTTGCAGAGTGGTCTTTGTCGAGCAGATAAGCAGCAACTTCTCTGAAACCAGTTTCCCCAACCCGCACTGATCGCTTCAAACCTGGTTGGCCCAGAGCTTTACCAACAAAACCTTTTGGGTTGTTCGGGGCAAAAGGTTCTTCATCAGTTGGCTTCACTATTGCAACACTGTCACCTCTAGTATTCCTAAAATAGTATGCACCTCCAAGCCCACTATGCACAGGAATTGGATCAACCCCCATCTTGATGGCCTTCTTAATGTCCTTCACCACCTGCTTTGTTCCAGCAAACCGATCCGAGTTCCCTAATATTTCTATAGGACCGCTCCAATCTCTCTGCTGAAGATCCCTCCCAGTAGGTGATAAACATGGAGTTGATGAGCTTCTATGCATAAGGTTACGTGTCAGAAGAAGAGGGGAATCATTTCGAACTGCACTAAGATCATTCTTCAACACCAAATCTCCAAATGTCAACGAGCTCTCATCAGTTGGAACATTGAGAGCAATCTGCAATCTCCTCTTCACAGTATGGGCACTGTCACCGCGATCTAATTCCATCCCAAAGACACATCCAGTTTCAGTTTGCACATAAACTCTCCTCCGACCAGCAGGCTGCTTCCCTTCCACCCTCTTGCTTCCAGGGTACTCACCAGTCATCGGACCCTTAAATAATGCCACTGCCATTTGGGTCTGCACAGGACTGTCCAGCTTACGAGACATTAACCAAAGAGGAGCAGCAGATCAGATGGCCAAGCAAAAGAGGTGGCAGTAGAAGAGAGCTTCCCCCCTCCCCGAAAGGTGCCAAACTCCAACGCGACCGAAAACGGAACGAGTACAAAAATCAGTTCCAATACGATCATTAATTGATGAACACAAGCACTTTCAACCCCCACCGAGATTCTCAGATCACAGACACCATGATGAATCGAAATATCAGCAATTCGTCAATCCTACATGAACTGAGGAGTTACGACCCACTGCAAAGCTGCAACAGAGAGCGCAACAGTCTGAGATTTACATTACTATATCAAACAAATGTTGAATCCAACATTTGCACGGTTAATCGAAGCGGAACTAACACAATAACAACTAAATTGTAGAAATTATAGGGATTAATGCACTGTACAATATCTGATGACAAAAAAATTAATCTCAAAATTTCAATCATTCTAGTAAAATCTAACATCTTTTTAATACTAATCACTCAGTAAAAGCATCAAACTCTAATATCGATTAACTCAAACTGTAACTATTTCCAGTAATACATGCTTCTCCGATCCCCAAATCTCTAAACCACTGAAACCTACACCGCATTCGATCCGATCCAAAACTACGAGACGAAAACGAAGATCATAAAAACGAAAGAATCAAATGAAGACGAGAAATCGAACATTGCTGGAGCTAAGAAAAAGCCGAAAATCAGATGCAGAGACTCACCGGAATGTGAGATCTGGAACCGAAACGCTGCCGTTTTGATGCGACGGATGCCGGCGGTTCTGTAACAAAGCCTCGACGAGCAGTCAAGCCCTCCCGCCGGAAAAAAAAGGAAAATCAAAACGGCTTAACGAACCGAGTCCGGTAGGGTTTCAGAGAGAGAGAGAGAGTGAGTCGGGACCGAGTTGACTCGCAAAAACCCCTCTGTGAATTTGTAAGCTTCGTTCTTTCTATTCTTGCTGCTCTGTGAGTCTGAGAGGCTGTGTACGATCTTTGGGGTACGATCTTTAACCCCAGCGGGGAACGCTGGTTGGGTTAAAGATAACTAACCAGGGTTAGAATGTGACCGTCTCTGTGTCTAGAGATTCGAAGAGTCTGGAACACGGGATTTGGGCCGCTGGATCCGCGACTCCTGGGGAAGCGCGGGCCGTCTGATTGGATGGGGTGCTCGGGGACCGTGAGCAATGAGTAGCGGTGACGTGGGGATAAGGGACTGGGTGTTACGTGGAATTTCTCACCGTTAATCAGGGAGTCGCAGCCAATCGGATTTTCTATATTTGTTTTAAGGTTTTTTATTACATTTTCCTGTGATTTATATTAGCCGGAATGACGAAATTGCCCATGAGAGTGAGAGAAGTGGAAGTCCAGCTCGTGCGTGGACTGATCCAAAGGTCTGAAGTGACATTGAGGATTGGAAATTCTTTCTTTCGAAGATATTTGTAAATATTGGGATAAATGAATAAAATGACTAAGGTTCTGAAGCAGGTGATTATGACAGCTCGTTTTAGCCAAAAATTGTAGGGATTTTGGACAAGTTTGTTGTATTGTGGTGGACGGTTAAAAAGTTTGGAAACTAAATTTATGAAAATTCTGGTATGTTTCACGATCTGTATAGATCGTGGTTATAATTCAAGTTTAGATAAAATTTGAAGATTTTGGTTCTAAACGATGGCGTCGACAATTTGACCTCATTTGTCTATTGATCAATTCATGTTGCTCAAATCCCACCACTTGCAAAATTAGCTTTAGAGATGATGGATCCACTTTTTAGGGTTGGGGCTGATTCAGATCAGGGAACGATCAAAGACTTCAACTCGGACACTGGCTTCGTGCAACTCATACACCTTAATTTTGCCAAACACGTCATTAAACTCAATGTGGTTGTGTTGTTCACACACCCAAAGTAACTGCGGTCCATATATATGGACGACGCACCATATTAATTAGATGATCTCCTTAATTAAAGAGAAATTACAATTCAAGGTTATAAATGTTATCAAAAATTTGTAGGGATTTTTGAAATTGTTAATCGTGTGTGTGTATAGTTCTAATCAACACTACTATACGAAGCGATCCACATCAACATCTTACCATTTGGTTACTGCTACCTAGGATAACCATGCACATATATATCGTTGTGTTGGATAAGAGTCATAAAATATTTCACAAGGAAGGTGAAATATCAGACAAGACAAATATCAATACCAAGACACTAGCCATATCTAATGGTAAACATTGTTATGGATAATTAAGTGCATGGATTAACTAGTATAATTCTACAAGTAGGGCCGGCCATATCTTATTGCCTGAATAAACAAGAATTAGCCGGGGGGCCGGTCAGCTTGATTTCGACCGAGCTACCAATTAACCTGTAGAGACTGCGGTATTGCTGAGTCGTTACATATTAAACCCTAGCTAGCTAACTCAGCCTGCAACTGCAACTTGTTCAATCATTTCAAACCTACGCTAGAATTTATATTCCTATATGGATCCCTGGCCTCCATCGTCTTCCTCACTCTATCAGTCAACCTGTCGATACTATCCTCAGTTAGCTGCTGCTACCATTTCCTCTTGATTCTGTAGTATTTTTAGCCACAAGCAGTATCTCTTTTTGATATACCAAGTGGTGATACTTGTCCCCCATCGTGCAGTACACTACGTACAATTCTACACATGGAATCCTTCTATACACTTGCCCATGCGGATACGTATCTAGTGTTTTTGATTACTCTAAATACAAATATGTTGTATATCCGTAAAATATGATATTATAAAGTTGTTTGCAGATATATGTTCAACTCTTATCTCCGCAACAAAAGTTTGCAACTTATTTTCCATCTGGCACATTCAACGATAAAAGGAAAATATTTTGATTTTCCGTTCTCTTTTCCAAAGGTTATGATTTAATGGCGCCGATCAGATGTGGTTGTGGGCGTCAAGAATCCGACATTTAGTTAGACAGTTTATGAGAAAAATATTGATCTGCATATTATATAATGTCTTACCTATTATTTGTGCCATGTTCTTTTTCTTTTCTTTTTTGTCTGAATTTGTGCCATGTTCAATGGAGCTATAAGAAGATTGCGGGGACAACCTAAAGAAACAGAAATTGAATATGAAAACCCATAACCAAGCCATGACTCAGATCACCACACTGGTCGAGCAGCAAGACCCGATACACTGCATGCTATATTAATTTGCATCTTTTTGTAAAACGAATATATCAGATATTCAGACTTCAGAGCAGACAAATATATCCTGTCGATAGCGTGAGGGCACGTCACCACGATCCAGAGATTCCTCTAGGGTTTATAAAACCCTAAAGAAACAAATCAGGTGGCGCCACCTGAATGGTGAAGCAGTTTCATGGTCTGCAAGGGTCTGTACAGTACAGTCCTTCCGGTGGGCGTTGGGCGGTGGTTGGCGCACATGGATTTTGGCTTCCTGGGTCAGAGTCAGAGAAGATGAACGACTCAGAGAGATACTCAGATACACAAAGACAAGTTGAGCTGCAGGCATCTTCTTCTTGTTTTGTTAATATTCTATCAGAGCCCGCTGTTTTAGGCTTGAAAAACTCTGTGTAAATCATATACTAGGTTACTGTTCACGTGGATGAAGGTTCATATTTGTTCTATGCACACGAGGGTGTATCAAAACCTATCAAAACCCTAGCCTGAACATCGAGCTAGCTTTGTCCTCAGGATAAGATATAAAATATATGCCATTGCTACATTGTTTGAGAAAACAGAAAAGCGCAGCTATGTGTTAGCTAGTTAGTTGTTTCCAGTATTCCTGGTGACAGTTTGCTGTGATTTAAAGGGACTCGGATGAGCTTTAGATTTGTGCCTCCCATGTTCCATGTTTCGTGTTTGGATAATTCGAATTCTCTAGTATAACCGATGTTCGTTTTCTAATATTAAGTAGACTATCGTGCACGTTAATATTGTACCCAAAATTTGAACAAAGGGATTGCCATCTGGTCAAGTTTCTTTTCTCTTTTTTTGGAACGAGGCGTTAGATTCTGTCGGAGCTGAATGGTTTAGCTTGGAGCTTAAGATGATCAACGTATAGTGTTCTTAATTTATAAGGAATATAAATAGGATTACTCGTCGTCTCGATCTACTTGATTAACTACAACAGAATACAGACAACGTATATATGTTTGAAACGAAATATTTGTTGATTCATTTGTTCCAGTTAGAGACTATGATTTTGAGCCCAGCGACCTAATGTAAGTAGCCCAAACAAGATATTGCTACATTACGAACAAGGCTAACGATATATCCATAAGTGAGTTCGTGAGACTAAGCACAGTAGCACACTCAAAGTTTTTCCAAATCCGTGTGAAACTAAAAAAGGCTAAGCACACTAGCAACCTCATCGCTTGTAGCGGTGATGTTGACGGCAATGTAAGCGAGCATGGGTTGAAGGGTGTGGTAGACTTATTAATACTGTTGCGTTATTGTATTCGGTGTAAGGCGTCCGGCCTATAGATTCAACGGTCAGGTCAACAATTTAACTGAGAAAATTGACGGAATGACCATTAATTTGGATAAAAAATTGTGACTTTAAGGACCATTTAGATTAAAATAAAACTACAAGAACTAAACAGATGTCGACTTCAAACCACAAAGACTATACATCATTTTACCCTTTTTTAGTTTTAGTAATTTTTCGGCCCCTCGTTTACAGATTGTATAGTTTGCGAACGATGAATTATTCATTTCTCACCCAAAAAAGAAAGACAACTACATGTAATTTGTGATAGAAACATTTATTTACGCCTAAATTAATATTTTACTGGACAATAAATGTCTATGTGAATATTAAATAAATTTTTGGTCCATGTCATACCGGCGAGCCCAAGTTCTCTAAGTTTACAAGTAATGGCCGCCAGTGAGACCACGCGAGTTGAATTGCAAAGACTTCGTGCGGAACACATAGCTCGCGCGCGGAATAGACCACGCGAGCTAACTTACAGAGTTCGCGTGCGGAATGACTTCGCGCGGAGTAGAGAGCTCGCGCGCTTCGCGCGAAATACATGGCTTACACACTTAATGATCTCGCATGCGGAATGACTTTGCGCGTAGGCGAGGCGCAAATGTACTTCGCGTAAAAGTCCTAGGCGAGGCGGAATATATCAAGGCGAGCTGGCGAGCTAGCTCGCGTAGGAGACTTCGCGAGGAAGCAACATGCGGAGTCCGCGTACACCACACTAATCGTTGAAGACTCTCACCAGTTTTTGATATGTTTTGGGCCAATCCATGTGACCCTTAATAATTAAAAAGCCTTCTTTTGGCCCGCGAGATGGTTCGAATCCGCGGCCCGCGCAGGATTAGCAAAGTCCTTGTGAGATTAGGGTTTCGGAATCCGACTTGAACTATGATTATTTTTCTTCTGCCGCAAGTCGAACCACTATATAAAGGGCTCGAAGACAATCAAAAGACACACTCTCAAACATACACAAAAAATACAAACAAACTTTCAACCTAGTTGAACTCCTTTGAGCTTCTCGAAAACCTTAACCCTAAGCGTGCCGCCACCTAGGTTTTTCTTCATAGCCCTCCTGGACTCTTTCCCGATTTCCCTGGTTCCCTATTGTTGCTCTGCTCGCGTCCCTCCGTGAGTATCGATTGCCTTGTACTCGTAAATTCCTCCTCTGAGGTGGCACCTGGAAACCCCCTTCGTCTGATCAGAAGTCAAACCCCCGCTACAATCACCATTTCCTCGTCCGCGAGGTGGCACGCCCGCAACACTCCCCCTTTCTTTGTTCGCTATTTACCTCTGCTCCGCGCGCTGAGGATCGTAGCCAAAACAACATTCAATTGCCCATATTATTCGATCCATTTGATCTTGTAGTTTCCCATTGCTGATCAATCCCATTGACTTCATTTTCTAAAGCTTAACGGTTTTTAATTTCTCACACGTTTTCCCTCTTGCAAGAATACTGAAAATAATTTGGTCATACTTTTTTGACTGCCAACAACGCAAATTCCTCAGTGTTCATAGGAAGAAAATTCACATGATGATCGTATATATGTGTCTAGTTAACATATATCTGCTAATGTTAAGAAAGTTCACAAGGCTTTCATGACAAGTGTTTTCGTGTAAGACTTGGTCTACATATTAACAGACGTCCTAATCTACTCGTTTGTACAGACTCGATCAGTAGTTTTCATTTTCATGAGCACCACGCAACACCTGAGACTATATAAAGGTTATACTGAGTTTCGAAAATGATCAAGAAACAAAACGAGCACTCTAAACTTTTAGACTACTACTACAACATTACTTGCAGAAAGGCGTTTCTCTCAGATCTCAAACATCCGCGGATCGGAAGCTCTAGATTAGTTCAGGTTCTGTAATTCTGCACGTTGCCATAGACAGATATTGCAAGTCATACTAGTTTGATAAGCAATAAAATCATGGGTAAGGGAAAGAAAGATAACAGGGGATCTTCAATTTGGAGTCCCTTCAGTAGGTGCTTCTTTGGCTCATCAGCTGGTGCTGGTAAACATGGAAGGGGCTCGAAAGCTGTACGGACGACTGGACCCGAGGCAACCATGGTTGCAGCTGCAAAGCACTTCTCTTCAGCTCACAAAGTTCGATACAACTAGCTAGTCGATCGTCGATCGATCAGTATATATGTGTCGCTCTTAGATATATATAGCATCCTTCTCATAATACGCATTTGGTGGCTGGATCCATTGCATAAGGAACATTCGATCATCTGCATGTGTGAGATGAAAATTGTATATAGTAACGTAATTATCTTTCTGTAATTTTTATTTGTACATCAAAGATCTTGTAAAATCTTTAGAAGATACAGGCGACTTGGTTGGTTCTTATTAAGATCATGATCTACTTGCAACATATATACCTGATTTCAATTCAAACATTCAAAGTACACTATATGTGACGTAAGTTGATCACCTAGCTATCAACTTTTCTTTCTTAAACTAAATTAGTCTATATCAGATGAAAAATACAGGAAATTATAGCTGATAATTACTATTTTCGTGTAACTAATTATTCCCAACAGCCCACTGGAACAGTGTTTATGTGTAGTATTGACAGATTATGCATTACTGAATCTGTGGCTCTGTGCAAAATTGGCATGTCACAAACTCTTCAAGTATTGACACATTTTAAGTTGAGTGAATCGAGTTACGTACATCAACTAATTTAACGGTGTAATATTGTCAAGTCACTCAAGTGTATCAATGGTAATGAACATTTAGTTACTAGCTTTCAGTTTTAAGACTTCTTATAAACTTCCTGGTTGCTTCACTAGGGCATTTCTTAATTCAATGGAACCTAGCTCATTTCCAATACAAACAACCAAAAAAATAGAAAAATAAACGTAAGCTGATCGTGTATTTGTCATTTCTCGTGGATATTATGTCCTTAGAGTTTTCTACTATTTTCTTATTCTTGATGATAATATTACCAATTATGCTCTCATTGTCGACTTTGTCACACTTTTTTTTACGTCCTCCCCAAGAACAATGTTGGAAATTTCATTATGCAGCTAGCTAGCTTTGACTGCCAGTATAGGTTATGTTCCTCAATCTTCGTTGGAGGAAGATTCACATGTGTTGACTAATTCCAACAAAGTTCCCAGCACTGGTGCTCTCATGCAAGTCATTTCTTGTTAGTCTTGGTCTTCAAGGCAACGTGGTAATCTACTCGTTGGGATCTTTCCCTCTGGACCAAACAAGTCACGGTCATACTGTGCTGAACTTGGCCACCAAGTAGCACCCGAGACTATATAAAGGTAGAAATGGGTTTCATAATGCTCAAGAAACAAATCGAGCACATTACTACTCTTTCACTTATACCACAACATCGTTTCTGCAGAAAGGCAATTCTTTCAAATGTCAAACACCCACAAATTAAAGCGAGCTCCAGATAGTTCAGGTTCTGTAATTGGCAACAGATCGATGGATACTGCAAGAAGTCATAGTAATTTGATAAGCAATAAGATCATGGGAAAGGGCAAGGGAGAGAGTAAGGTACTGAGTCCCTTCACTTGGTGCTTCTTCGGCTCAGATGGTGAAGGTGACGATGCAAGGGGTTCAAAAGCTGTACCAAAGAATGGTCCTGAGTCAACTATGGTTGCTGCTGCGAAGCATTTCTCTTCAGCCCACAAAGTTCGATACAACTAGCTAGTCGATCAACAACAGCTGTACGTATATCTGTGTCTGTTAACTCTATAACATCCATATGATATCAGAGATGAAAAAAAGGTACCCGTGCATCGGTGCATTGATACCCAAATGTTACCAACTTACCATCAATACCCAAATGAAGATCGATCATCGATGGAGGAGGGGAAAGCAGGATGATGAGTTGTCAATACTCGATCCAAACCAGCCAACTGGATTCGAGTGTCTTGTATCTATAACCGGGCTGTTATGAAATTTGTATTTAGGGTTTGATATGTTTCGTTTTATAATATGTATTTGCATGTATCATGAATTCCTAAAATCAGATGTCTCCAGGATGTGATGATCAGGGGGTTCTTTCTAAAATGGTGTAAGATATGCTCTTTGAATTTGAATGATTGAATATTGCTACCTTTCCTTTTGAACACGTATATACTTATATAGTCAAGGGCATATATAATTAAGAAATGAACGACTCTTTCCAGAAAATTAACCACACAGGGTAGAGTTCCATTGAACATAGCAAATGTACAACACTACAATGCATGCTCGATGTTGAATTTGATTTTTGTCCACTGTTATTATGTGGTTAATTGACGAAATGTAAAAGAAAAAAGATTGAGAGCATCTGAACAACTCTCTCCAAGTCCTACATTAATCTCACTAGATGCTGCAATAATCTTCTTCTCTTGTGCCAGCTGATGCTGCCTCTCCTTCCTCCTTGCTTTTCCAATATGACAAAACTTCGTGGAACTGTAAATGTACGTCATTATGAACAAAACACAAACATTAGTTAACATATGAACATATATGAGTTCAAATCAAAAGCACCGAAAATCATTCTACAGTATCGAAAATCATACCGTATGTTTCTCCTTCTTCCTTTTGGGTATTGGAGGCTTTGGTACCAAAACTTGCCATGACCCTTCTTCGTACATGCCGGTTTTACCCACTTCTTCCTTAACTTCCTTAACATTGTACTGCTCTTCTTTGTTTTCTTGCTCATGATCATCGGACTCGTAGAAACGCGGCACCTCCGAAGGGTCCAACTCAACCACGCTCATCGGCTGCTCCTTATCCTCCCGGCTCTTGGCTATCATCTCCTCCCTATTTCCCTCATCGTCGTTATCACTAGCCTTGCTTGTGCTGGCTGTGCTGCCGCCGCCTGATATTAACGTGGTAAAGAATCTGAAAAACTTCATGGTGTCTACAACGCTAAGGGGGCACAAGAAATATAGTAACTTGCACATACAAAACGCCCATGTCGAAGCAATAAATAAAGGTGGGATGAGAAGGATAGAGAGTGGGACGCAAACGAAGAGGATTGTGGGGAGCACCACTACACATACGGTTGCCTTTGCCCACAACTTTAGCAGTTTGAACAAAACTGAGTTCTCGTATTTCCTCCATGAAAATTGAGTTGTCATTTCTAGTGGGAAAAAGAATGACGGTGTTTTGGCCACGATCCTCAACGCGCGGAGCAGAGGTTTCTAGCAGACAAAGAGAGGGGGGTGTTGCGGGCGTGCCACCTCGCGGACGAGGAAAAGGTTGATGGGGGGGTGCGCTTGACTTCTTGATCAGGCAGAAAGGGGGGTCACAGGTGCCACCTCAGAGGAGGATTTACGAGCACAAGCGGGTCGATACTCACGGCGGCGCGAGCAGAGCAATCACAGGGAGTTCGGAGAGAAACGGGGATGCAGAGTCCGGAGAGCTCTGGAGAAAGACCTAGGCGGCGGCGCTTAGGGTTAGGTTTCGAGGAAGGCTCGAAGGATAACTGGGTTTCAGTTTGTGTTTGTTTGAGAGTTGTCTCTGAGTTGTTGTTGTAAAAGTTGTCTCTGTTGAGAGAGCTTTCGAACCCTTTATATAGTGGGGCTTGACTTGCGGCAGAAGAGAGAGATAATCCTACTTCAAGTTCTATTCGGAAACCCTAATAGCATAAGGATACTGTTTCGTCCATGCAGACCAACCTATTGGTGACACCTGCTCAGTTCGCATACTTCATTCCGCGCATAGGGCATTGCTTTTGCGCTGCCAACTGTAGACTCCTATGCGAACTGGACTTAGGAGCATCCTCATCTCGCGGGCTGCTACAGGGTGTTATCTCGCGTGCTTCTGTAGCTCGCGTCCATTTCGCGGGCTATTGCAGCTCGCGAGCCTTAAAAGGGCTTTTTATATTTAATGGGCCACAAGGGTTGGCCCGAAGCATGTCCAAGACTTGTAAAAGTCTTCAACGTTTGTCGTGGTGCGCGCGGACTCCGCATGTCGCTTCCTCGCGAAGTCTTCTACGCGAGCTAGTTCGCCAGCACGCCTTGCTTCGCCTCGCGGACTGGCAATCTCGCTTCGCCTACGCGGAGAGTTGAATAGTAATTCCACGCAAAGGCATCCCGCGCGCGAGATAAGTGTTCCACGCGAACTGCGTAGTCCGCCTATGTCCATTCCGCGCGAAGGCTAAGTGTTTCAATTCGCATGCAGTTCGTTCCGCGCGAAGTCTAACTTGGCTCGCGTGGTCTCACTGGCGGGCTATCACTTGTAAATTTAGAGAAACTCCATCTCGCCGGTATGACATGGTCCAAGAAATAATTAATATTTACATAGACATTTACTGTCCAGTAAAATATTAATTCATGCGTAAACATTGCCCCCTAGCCTCGAAGTTATGAAATGTCGAGAATGACTGAAGAGGTTTATGTTCATGTTCATGTTGCTCCAAAACCAATAGTATTAGCTCGGGTCATACATAAAAGGAGTGTGAAGAAGTGTGAATCGTAGCGAACTGCTCTATGGCTCGCCTCGGTACCTTGGACTTGCACTTCGAATGTAATCGCCTGCCCTTAGCTCGTATTCGCTTGTTCCACTTTTGCGTTCGCGTGCTCTTAGTCCGCATTCGCCTGCTCTACTCGCATGGATGTATCTAGAGTGGACGTTTGACTTGACTACATTCCAAAAAAGGCTCTTCGCGAAACCTTAGCAGTGGCGAATCAACTTGGTGATAAACAAGGAATGACAATGGCTAAGTACCTCGCTGCCCCCCCCCCAGTGCGAACCAAAGAGAGACAACCAAACAAAGTCGGCGAACTGAGACATACTTGAATGAAGTTGTTTTTTATTTAGGGCCTCTGGAATAGGCCCCAATCTTGTACTGGTCTGTTAGTTAGACCACACACGTTTACAAAGGGAGAAACTGATGACATGAGAAACACTTGAATAAATTTTTTTTAAAATATTTAGGGCATCTGGAATAGGCCACAATCTTGTACTGGTCTGTTAATTAGACCACGCATATTTTAAAACTAATTGCATGCTTCTTCCTGGTGTTGCCCCTAGTGTGAGGGGATGGAGCGTAAGCGCGACGGCGCGTTATACTAATGACAGTGGTCGCGGGATCAGAGGGGGGAGGAGGATCTGTGCGTTCCCAAACACTAGCGATATGACGTTTTAAGAAACGACCATTAATAGGGTTAGGATGGAGCGAACCGTCGAGGTCACGCAAATGGTATGCCCCCTTAGGTAATATGCGATGAATAATAAAGGGTCCCTCCCACCGCGCGGACCATTTCCCGCGGCCGTCGGTTTTCTCCCCAAGGGGGAGCACAGCACGCCATACCATTTGGCCTTCAGCATAGCTCCGACCTTGAGTGATTTTATCATAAGACCGTGCAACACGCTGCTTCTCGAGGATGAGATTGTTGAAAGCAGTGATGCGATGTTCGTCAAGGTCTTCAAGCTCCTGCCACATTGCCTGGACGTAATCGTCACCGAGCAACTGGTGCTGTTCTTGGACACGAAGCGAGGCGATGTGGACCTCTAGGGGAAGAACGGCATCATGGCCAAACATGAGAGCATAAGGGGTGGTATCGGTCGGACCGCGCTTGGAGGTACGGTAGGCCCACAAAGTATGGTGAAGCTCTAGATGCCAAACGCGGGGGTTCAACTCTAGCATCTTGCGCAGGATGCTGAGGATAACTTTGTTGCTCGCCTCTGCCTGACCATTGGACTGGGCATAATAAGGGGTTGAATGTAGGAGTTTGACGCCATAACCAGTGAGGAAAGTGACTACAGAATCCGCCATGAAAGCTGCCCCCCGGTCCGTCACAATGCACTCTGGAATACCAAAGCGGGAGATAATGTTACTGAAAATAAAGTTACGGACTGAGGTCGCGGAAGCAACCTTGAGTGGCTCGGCCTCAACCCACTTGGTAAAGAAATCGGTGGCCACGATAAGGAACTTGTGCTGCTCGGAGGAATGGGGGTGAATGAGACCGATGAAGTCTATCGCCCAACCTCGACATGGCCAGGGTTTGATGGTCGGCTGTAACGGGATGTTTGGAATGTGTTGCACTGGTCCGTGAGCCTGGCAATCCTGGCATCCTTTGGCAAAAGTAATACAATCTTTGAGAATAGTAGGCCAGTAGTAACCGTGGCGGCGGATTAACCAACGCATCTTGGGTCCAGCCTGATGCGAACCACAAACACCGGAGTGCACCTCACGCATAAGCCGCTTAGCCTCATTGCCATACAAGCAGCGGAAGTCGTTACCGTCCTCGCCGCGCCGGCGAAGCTCACCATTGCGAAGCACAAAGTTGAGGGCGAGAAACCGCATTTGCCTGGAATGGGTGGCGTCGTGAGGGAGAGGCCAGGCATGTCTTCGTACTGCGCGGCAAAACAATCCCGGTATTCATGTAGTAAAGCGAGAAGGTCTTCCTTTTCTTGTCCCGCCAACTTAGCACTGATGGAAAGTAATAAGGGTTTCTCTGCAGTTCCCACGTCGACTTGTAATGTGGGATCGCGGACTCGAGGCGGTGTGTCGTCCAAGGCAGCGGGAGCTAACTGAATAACTTCCTCCTCGGCATCGGTATAGTCCACTATCTCGTCTACGTACTCCATAGTGGCGACTCTGTCATAGGCTTCGCTTTCCGCCCAATATGAGAGTAGTCTCTCACACAAGGACTCGCCAGCCTCGCGCGCTTCTTCTGAGGATGTACTAATCATAAGATGGTTGGAGGGGGTCTGCAATGGTGTGGGGACGTCGTAAGTCGTCCCTCGCTTGAGTGAGTCCCCATCTTGTCAAGTTGGAAGCAGTAACCCCATATGGGCGGCCTTTAGAATCAACGCCTTGGACATCCAAAGGACCCAAATTAGTATTGTAGTAGCGGGCGTCGTTGAAGTTGGCGGAAATGGAGAAGGGACGCGGGTCCGCTTGGATGAGGACCGTCTCGCGTTTCTCTGTATCCCAAATCAAGAGTTCTTGGTGCATGGAGGAAGGCACACAGAAACTTCTATGTATCCAGTCACGGCCTAAGATCATGTTGTAGGATGAAGCACACTCGGCGACGAAGAATGTGTAAACCCTTGAAGCCGGACCCACCTTGACCCGTAAGAACAACAAACCTAAAGTTCTGGAGACTTGTCCGGTGAAGTTCTTGACTGTCAAGGACGTAGTCTGGATCATCGAACGTGGGATACCAAGGAGTCCCATAGTGCGGGTGGTGACGACATTAACTGCCGCCCCCGTGTCGACCATGATTTTGTTTATCATGATCCCTTCAACTTCAGCCGTGATATATAATGGCCTCATGTGAATGGCCATATCCACAGTCGGAGTGGAGAAGGTCAGAGTCGGCATGCGTGTGACGCTGCTCGTAGCTTCCACTGGTGGAGCGCCCACAGGTTCCGCCGGGACTGGACCCATCTCGCTGCTGCAAGGGGGCGATATGTCGCAGACACTCCCACTATTGTCTGGAATATCTGCCGCGTTGAACGTTGTATTTGGCGGGAGAGCGTATCTCTCAGATATGAAGAAAACCATTCCGACCTGAAAAGAGAATTGCTCGTGGACTGGGATTAGTGGAGTCTCAATGGGTCCATTGTCTCCTTCGAGCACAGCAAATGCGCTCTCCGCCGGGTTGACTTCTTCATGTTCTGGCCATGCAGAGACCTCGAGCATATTGCAGGTGAATGATTCACCCTGCCCTTCCGCTTGGTCGTCACCCAAGTCGATTCGAGGCTCGGAATGAGTCTCCTCGTTCAGTGAATTCTCGCGGAAGCATTGGGCCATGAGCTCTGCGAGGTTAGGGCTGGAGGTGTTACTTTCGACCCCTGGCGAGACGTTGCCCTCTGGCTGCCGTGGTCGCCATACGAGTTTGGTCGAAGGCTGTTTGTCCGCAGCTGAAAGCTTATCCGCGGCTAGTGGGGCTCTGGCATTGTCCTCTGCCCTAGGAGGAAGGACTGAGACCTGAGGCTCCTGTGTGGGTTGAGGATGGGGCGGACCCGGTCGTGATAGCTCCTTTTTAACCTCAGGTTCCTGGCGAATAGGCTTCGGAGGATGTGATGACCGAGGCAGCTCGCGCCTTGGCTCTGGCCTTGATGCGGCGGAAAGCCTTCGCTTCGCTGGGGAAGACGTTTCTCGTCTTCTCTCAGCCTCTGGCGACTGCCTTCGCCTTGGTGGAGGTGGCGGGTCTCTTCGTCGTTCGGCTTCCGGCGACTGCTTGCGCCTTGGAGGAGATAAAACATCCCTTCTTCTTGCCGCTTCTGACGAAGGCTTGTGACGGGAAGATTGTGAATCCCTTCTCCTTTCTGGCTCCGGAGTTGATCTGTGCCTAAAGGGGCGCGGATCCTGCCTTGGTGGCACGGTGAGGCGACAAAAAACATTCGCTTTTGGAGCGGGGTCGACTGCTACCTACGCACAGACACGTGGAGGCGTGACAGGTGGTCTTTGGAGGAGAGCGCGCAAGCCTTCAGCTTCTCTCCACATCCTCTCGGGTGTCTGCGCTAGCTGCGAGGGTCGGATAATGCCATCATCAGCCGCTCGCAAGGCACGCAGGATGCTGCCATACTTCTTCTGTATCTTCCGCTTCTTGGATCTGCTGATGGTAACCGGCTTTCCCCCTTGCTGTGTGTACCAAATCCCTTCCTTGATCGCTGATTTGGATGTCGGAGGAATATAGGGATCAGTCAAGATATCTCGCCTGGGGCTTGAAGCCTCGCTATCTTGGCGTTCACTGCCGGAGTCGGAGATGTCCATCTCGCTTGAAGCTGGAGAGGAAGGTACATCTTTAGTCCAGTGTGTTTGAACGAAGGTTTCGAGGCGCTTGATCCTCTGTTCCAGCTCCTCGCGAGTCCTGAGACTCATGGGTTGATAGCTGTCAGCTGGAGATGGTGTATCGTCCCGCATGGTAGCTTTGCCTTTATCCTTTCTTGAAAGGCGATCGGGCTGTGGTCTGGCGGCTACCTCCCTTGCCGGGTAGTGGTTCCCACCTTGGTTCGCCAGAATGGTGTAGTCATTCGCCGGCCTCTTACGGTTTCGACCTGGCGGGTCGCGTTGGCCCGCGTTTGGAGACAAGTCCAAAGTTATCGCGCGCTGGCCGATGCGAGGCCAGGCGATGTCAGCAACTGTGATCATGAAGCCGCCTTTGTCCTCGAAGCGAATATACTTGAGGTCTAACCAGTCCTGGATTTGCTCGCGGAGCTGGTAACAGTCGCGAGTTCTGTGTCCCCAACTGTCATGGAGCTTGCAGTGGACGCGGCCCTCCTTGTATTCAACATAGGGCAAGGCCCTCGACACAGTGACGAGTCCGTCGTCAATAAGATCGTCTAGGACCTCGTGTGCAAGGTTGACGTTGTAAGTGTACCGGCGAGATGGCTGACATGTGTCATCATTACCATCCTCTCGGTCTCGCTTAAGCACCCGGCGCGGACTATCACCCTCTGGATGCTCGGCTAGGTCTAAGGTAATTCGCCGCCCGCCTGGCTTTGGTGCGCGGTGGCGGCTGTTCTCCCTTGGCTGGTCGGCCCAATTCACCTCGACCATACCAACCATGGCGGGGAAAGGATCCACGTCGACCAGAGAAGCTGTGCTTCCTGGCGTCTTCATTTTCAGGGCGCCCGAATTCAACCAAGTCTGCAGTTGGTCGCGAAGTTTGACACAGTCCTTGGTGTCGTGATTGTAAGCATTGTGGAAACTGCAATACTTCTTGTCCTTCAGCTCTTCCTTGGACGGGATCTTATGGTCCAAGCGCACGTAGCTCGCCTCAATCAAGTCATTAAAGACAAGATTGGCGTTTTTCGCATCATACGTGTAGGACTCGTATTCGGGCTTAGTCCATGCAAAGGACTGAATGGTGATTGGCTCGCGGGTCATCTTGAGATTCTTCAGTTTGTGAGCCAGAGGCTTCCCGGTCAGTTCGACTGCTCCGACGTCGTCAACATACCCCTGCGCGGCCTCATTCTCCTCCTACCTTTGGTAGTAAGGGTCGAACGTGGAGGATTGGAGATTTAACGCCCTGACTATCCTGTTCCTCCCCGGTACGTACGTCCCTTTGGAGGCGTTCGCCTTTTCGTCCATCTCGTTGAGGATGAGTTCATAGCTGCCGACCTTGTTGATGAGGTTGCCCATAGACATGAAGCGTTCCCCATGGTGCTTCAGCCGCTGGCGGTGTTCGAGACCACGGACAACCAACTTAATGGCTTCCTGTTCGGGTAGGAGAAAGTCGCACTTGGCTTGTTGGATCTTGAACCGCTGGAGGAAGGAGACTCCTGACTCCATGCTCTGCTGACTCATCTGAGTGAGGGAGTCAAGGCCGACCTCTGGCTCAATGGTACCGTAGGTCTCCCGGAACAGCTTCTCCATGGTAGGCCAGTCCGCGATGGATCCCGGCTTCAACCTGGAGTACCAAGTAAATGCAGCTCCGGACAGAGAGGTCCCAAAGAGCTTGAGCTTGAGGATGTCGTTGTTCCCATACTGGCCACACTGGACTTTGAAGCGGGCCATGTGGGTTGCTGCGTCCTCCCTTGTTTCGCCGGAGAAGGTAGTGAACACTACGTTCTTGAACCCATGCGGGAAGGGGTATTGCGTCACGTTATCTGGATAGGGGTCGCGATACTGCAAGTTAGCATCACCGTGTCCGGTTTGCTCCTTGACAATGGAGGAGATAAGCTGGCGCCAATCGGCTGTGGTCACGGGCGTGGACTCCGCCCCTTCCCCATGGTTTGGCCATGCAGAGAAACTGACAACCTGTCCGCCATTCTTGGGGGTAAGGCTGGAATGAACGAGAAGCGGGTCATCTGGTGTCCCGGTTCCTTGACGTAGAGAACTATTCAGCCCCCTAGGGGAGGCCAACGAGCCATGCGGGAGCGGGCTCTTTGACGTTCCTGCCCCTGGCACGAACTGCGGGGACTTCGGAGTCCCGACCTTAGGGTTTCCCCTGGTGCGTTCATTGGGAGGAATATACTTGGCTGTCCCATCGCTCGCGCTTGGGCCGGTAGGGTTTAGAGCAGGGTTTTTTGGCGCCTGCGCCCTCATCCAGTCTTCAACCTCAAGGACCCGTAGGTTCAGCCGGTCCTGTTTGTCTTTGAACTCGTCTAGCTTTTCTAGACTGTTCTTACTCCCAAAGAAGGAAGCATTCTACTGGTTATGCAGCTTGGTGTCGTGCTCGTCCAGGCGGTGGGTCTGCTCGTCTACTGTCGCGCGAGTGAGCGACAGGACCTCTGCATGTTGCTTCACGGTCTCCGCGCCTTGTTTCACGGTCTCCGTGTTCTGATCCAGCTCCAAGCGGATCTGTTGCAGGCTTCCTTCGACCAAGCCTTTGGTTTCCCTTGTCTCGCTGACAAACTGGTTGAAGTCCTCGGTGAGTATGGTAAGGTTGTGCTGGTCCGCTTCCCAAAGGGTTTTGTCCCTTTTGACTTGGTCAGCGAGGACGTCGACCTTAACAGCAAGGTCGGTGAGGCTTTGTTGAGTGGCAGAGCTTTGGGTTGTCAAACCCTGGGTTTGGGTTGACAGACCCTGGATCTGCCCCGTGAGTTATGCGAACATCTGGACGATTTGCTCCATAGATGGCGCAGAGTCTGTATCTCGGGTCGGCTGAGAGCCTACCATGGTGGTCTCGCTGTAATCCGGATTACCAAACTGAGCAAGAACCTGCTCTTGATTGAGGGATCGGCAAGCCGCACTATTATGGGGCTTGTACCGCAACGATCTATGCTTGAGACAGGAAAACTGGGGTTTTCGGTACGGCGCTTCCTCCGGTTTCCCAATGATGTATCTGCTTGTACTCCTTGTCCCACTGGGCGTGCCAATGTTTTGGCCACGATCCTCAGCGCGCGGAGCAGAGGTTTCTACCAGACAAAGAGAGGAGAGTGTTACGGGCGTGCCACCTCGCGGACGAGGAAAAGGTTGATGGGGGGGTGCGCTTGACTTCTTGATCAGGCAGAAAGGGGGGTCACAGGTGCCACCTCAGAGGAGGATTTACGAGCACAAGCGGGTCGATACTCACGGCGGCGCGAGCAGAGCAATCACAGGGAGTTCGGAGAGAAACGGGGATGCAGAGTCCGAAGAGCTCTGGAAAAAGACCTAGGCGGCGGTGCTTAGGGTTAGGTTTCGAGGAAGGCTCGAAGGATAACTGGGTTTCAGTTTGTGTTTGTTTGAGAATTGTCTCTGAGTTGTTGTTGTAAAAGTTGTCTCTGTTGAGAGAGCTTTCGAACCCTTTATATAGTGGGGCTTGACTTGCGGCAGAAGAGAGAGATAATCCTACTTCAAGTTCTATTCGGAAACCCTAATAGCATAAGGATACTGTTTCGTCCATGCAGACCAACCTATTGGTGACACCTGCCCAGTTCGCATACTTCATTCCGCCCATAAGGCATTGCTTCTGCACTGCCAACTGTAGACTCCTATGCGAGCTGGACTTAGGAGCATCCTCATCTCGCGGGCTGCTACAGGGTGTTATCTCCCGTGCTTCTGTAGCTCGCGTCCATTTCGCGGGCTATTGCAGCTCGCGAGCCTTAAAAGGGCTTTTTATATTTAATGGGCCACAGGGGTTGGCCCGAAGCATGTCCAAGACTTGTAAAAGTCTTCAACGTTTGTCGTGGTGCGCGCGGACTCCGCATGTCGCTTCCTCGCGAAGTCTTCTACGCGAGCTAGTTCGCCAGCACGCCTTGCTTCGCCTCGCGGACTGGCAATCTAGCTTCGCCTACGCGGAGAGTTGAATAGTAATTCCACGCGAAGGCATCCTGCGCGCGAGATAAGTGTTCCACGCGAACTGCGTAGTCCGCCTATGTCCATTCCGCGCGAAGGCTAAGTGTTTCAATTCGCATGCAGTTCGTTCCGCGCGAAGTCTAACTTGGCTCGCGTGGTCTCACTGGCGGGCTATCACTTGTAAATTTAGAGAAACTCCATCTCGCCGGTATGACATAGTCCAAGAAATAATTAATATTTACATAGACATTTACTGTCCAGTAAAATATTAATTCAGACGTAAACAGACGGTTTTGATGAAGTTTCACTCATCGAAATATTTACGTGGGTGCGTGGGTTTAGGGTTTGGAGACGGCAGCTAGGGCTAGGAATAATATCTCTATCTATATATCAGGCGATACAGGCGACTTGGTTGGTTCTTATTAAGATCATGATCTACTTGCGACATATATACCTGATTTCAATTCAAACATTCAAAGTACACTATATGTGACGTAAGTTGATCACCTAGCTATCAACTTTTCTTTCTTAAACTAAATTAGTCTATATCAGATGAAAAATACAGGAAATTATAGCTGATAATTACTATTTTCGTGTAACTAATTATCCCCAACAGCCCACTGGAACAGTGTTTATGTGTAGTATTGACAGATTATGCATTACTTAATCTGTTGCTCTGTGCAAAATTGGCATGTCACAAACTCTTCAAGTATTGACACATTTTTAAGTTGAGTGAATCGAGTTACGTACATCAACTAATTTTACGGTGTAATATTGTCAAGTCACTCAAGTGTATCAATGGTAATGAACATTTAGTTACTAGCTTTCGGTTTTAAGACTTCTTATAAACTTCCTGGTTGCTTCACTAGGGCATTTCTTAATTCAATGGAACCTAGCTCATTTCCAATACAAACAACCAAAAAAATAGAAAAATAAGCGTAAGCTGATCGTGTATTTGTCATTTATCGTGGATATTATGTCCTTAGAGTTTTCTACTATTTCTTTATTCTTGATGATAATATTACCAATTATGCTCTCATTGTCGACTTTGTCACACTTTTTTTTACGTCCTCCCCAAGAACAATGTTGGAAATTTCATTATGCAGCTAGCTAGCTTTGACTGCCAGTATAGGTTATGTTCCTCAATCTTCGTTGGAGGAAGATTCACATGTGTTGACTAATTCCAACAAAGTTCCCAGCACTGGTGCTCTCATGCAAGTCATTTCTTGTTAGTCTTGGTCTTCAAGGCAACGTGGTAATCTACTCGTTGGGGTCTTTCCCTCTGGACCAAACAAGTCACGGTCATACTGTGCTGAACTTGGCCACCAAGTAGTACCCGAGACTATATAAAGGTAGAAATGGGTTTCATAATGCTCAAGAAACAAATCGAGCACATTACTACTCTTTCACTTATACCACAACATCGTTTCTGCAGAAAGGCAATTCTTTCAAATGTCAAACACCCACAAATTAAAGCGAGCTCCAGATAGTTCAGGTTCTGTAATTGGCAACAGATCGATGGATACTGCAAGAAGTCATAGTAATTTGATAAGCAATAAGATCATGGGAAAGGGCAAGGGAGAGAGTAAGGTACTGAGTCCCTTCACTTGGTGCTTCTTCGGCTCAGATGGTGAAGGTGACGATGCAAGGGGTTCAAAAGCTGTACCAAAGAATGGCCCTGAGTCAACTATGGTTGCTGCTGCGAAGCATTTCTCTTCAGCCCACAAAGTTCGATACAACTAGCTAGTCGATCAACAACAGCTGTACGTATATCTGTGTCTGTTAACTCTATAACATCCATATGATATCAGAGATGAAAAAAAGGCACCCGTGCATCGGTGCATTGATACCCAAATGAAGATCGATCATCGATGGAGGAGGGGAAAGCAGCATGATGAGTTGTCAATACTCGATCCAAACCAGCCAACTGGATTCGAGTGTCTTGTATCTATAACCGGGCTGTTATGAAATTTGTATTTAGGGTTTGAAATGTTTCGTTTTATAATATGTATTTGCATGTGTCATGAATTCCTAAAATCAGATGTCTCCAGGATGTGATGATCAGGGGGTTCTTTCTAAAATGGTGTAAGATATGCTCTTTGAATTTGAATGATTGAATATTGCTACCTTTCCTTTTGAACACGTATATACTTATATATTCAAGGGCATATATAATTAAGAAATGAACGACTCTTTCCAGAAAATTAACCACACAGGGTAGAGTTCCATTGAACATAGCAAATGTACAACTCTACAATGCATGCTCGATGTTGAATTTGATTTTTGTCCACTGTTATTATGTGGTTAATTGACGAAATGTAAAAGAAAAAAGATTGAGAGCATCTGAACAACTCTCTCCAAGTCCTACATTAATCTCACTAGATGCTGCAATAATCTTCTTCTCTTGTGCCAGCTGATGCTGCCTCTCCTTCCTCCTTGCTTTTCCAATATGACAAAACTTCGTGGAACTGTAAATGTACGTCATTATGAACAAAACACAAACATTAGTTAACATATGAACATATATGAGTTCAAATCAAAAGCACCGAAAATCATTCTACAGTATCGAAAATCATACCGTATGTTTCTCCTTCTTCCTTTTGGGTATTGGAGGCTTTGGTACCAAAACTTGCCATGACCCTTCTTCGTACATGCCGGTTTTACCCACTTCTTCCTTAACTTCCTTAACATTGTACTGCTCTTCTTTGTTTTCTTGCTCATGATCATCGGACTCGTAGAAACGCGGCACCTCCGAAGGGTCCAACTCAACCACGCTCATCGGCTGCTCCCTATCCTCCCGGCTCTTGGCTATCATCTCCTCCCTATTTCCCTCATCGTCGTTATCACTAGCCTTGCTTGTGCTGGCTGTGCTGCCGCCGCCTAATATTAACGTGGTAAAGAATCTGAAAAACTTCATGGTGTCTACAACGCTAAGGGGGCACAAGAAATATAGTAACTTGCACATACAAAACGCCCATGTCGAAGCAATAAATAAAGGTGGGATGAGAAGGATAGAGAGTGGGACGCAAACGAAGAGGATTGTGGGGAGCACCACTACACATACGGTTGCCTTTGCCCACAACTTTAGCAGTTTGAACAAAACTGAGTTCTCGTATTTCCTCCATGAAAATTGAGTTGTCATTTCTAGTGGGAAAAAGAATGACGGTTTTGATGAAGTTTCACTCATCGAAATATTTACGTGGGTGCGTGGGTTTAGGGTTTGTAGACGGCAGCTAGGGCTAGGAATAATATCTCTATCTATATATCAGCTAGGGTTTGGATGCAGATCTCAGACAGAGAAATGATCAAAATTAATGTAGGAGTTTGAGGAGGTCAGGTAGCTATACTACAAGCGTCGCCACGTGGCTGAATATATACAACGGGAGCCACGTGGCCGGAGGGGGCTGACGGAGAAGTGGATCTCCCGGTGAGAATATCGGAGAGGTTCCCATGGTGTTGATTTATGTACGTGAATTTGGAGAGGGGTGAAGAGAGGTTTCAGAGGATGAATCAGAAGGAAAATGCAGGCAAAAAATGGAATGTGGGATTTACCGGAAAAAGAAGAAGAGAAGAGAGAAATGGGATGTGCTGCGTAGAAATAGGTCGGTCTCTATATCGGGGGCGTTTCTATGACTGGCTCTTTTCCTAAAACTAATCGGTGGCACTCCATTGTTGACGGAGATTCATCTTATATAAATCCGGTCAGTTAGATTTCTTAGTTATATATGGAGTTAGCAAATATATAACCCAAGCTTAAACTAAACTCTGATTTTGAAATCACACTATAGCTGATCAGGTAACCTAGCTAGGCTGTTGCACTTCTCTCAAGGCCATAGAACCAAACAACTTTGTGCATGTCACAAACGCTTAGTTGAATGCGTTTAGTCACTTTATTAGCACAATGTCTATTATTGTTCATAGGTGCGTTTACTAAAATGTAATGGAAATGAACCTATGGGGAGTCATCCCCGGCCCCCCTCAAATTTGAGTTTACTAACGCTACGAGGAATCAAATTTGTATTGATAATGTAATTTGTTGTTGTAATCAACTTCATCTCTAAACAAAGGAACGTGAATAATTCATTATCTCACCGATTTCTTCTCAATTACATTCAAGTATAGTAAACGAGTAAAAGCACTTCATGTGAAGACACAAAAAATTCATTTACCTAGCTATTTACATCAAGATACGGTTCGCCATCGGATTAACTCGCTACCAATATTGAGTTTAGAGACATAACCTTAGAACGTCCAATTTCAACCCATCAAAACCTCGGTTCTTGACGCCTACAAACCCGAACCTATTGGGTAACCGACCAGGTTCGGGTTTCAGGCCCAAACTCATCAAGCCCACCTTAGAAGTGAACTTTTTCCACATATGTAGGTGTGTGCTCACGAGACGCACATGAAGTCACCCACATGCTAATCTTACCCCATATCATTTTCTCTCAAACGAGTCATGGTGCCACACAGGTCACCATAGCATTGACACAAACACTCACACGAGCTATTCACTACTGTAAAACCACGGTGGCGCTTTTCGCCGGAAAAAAAAACCCGACCCGGTTTCTCACCCGACTTCAATTCCTCACTCAAAATCTCACTCCCAAATTCCCAATTTCTCCCAGTACGAAATTCCCAGTAACTTATCTGAGATTTTGAGCATTTTCATTTCTCAGATTCGTACAGGAAATCCTGAAAAACCCAAAATTCAGAGGTACCCAGAAGCGTAATTCACTATGAGAAGCGCAGGGAAAGGTAGCCAGGATGAGGATGAGTACGAAGACGACGACTTTGGCTCCAAGAAAGATGGCCCTTCTTCCAATTCATCCAATCCCAATAGTAAAGGTGCCATCTTTATCAATAAAGCTTGAGAATTTTGGTGTTCTTGGATCTAATTATGTGTTTAGCAATTGAAAATTGTTGTTGGTTTGCGTTGGAAGCTATTTGGGTTTGTTTTTAGCTATAGCTATAGTCTTATGCATTGGTTTTGTGAATTGGGGAAGCAGATGCTAAGAGCAATGATAAGGCTAGTGCTATAAGATCGAAGCATTCGGTGACGGAGCAGCGGAGAAGGAGCAAGATCAACGAGAGGTGTGGTTTAGTAGTTCAGTATGTAAAATGGTAGAGAAAGTTTTGAGTCTTGTAATTTTTGTAGTGTTGATAGATGTTGAACTTGTTGTGTTGTGTTTTGTGATAGATATGTGTAATAGATGTTTGGATTTATGTTAAATGGAATTTTTCATGAGGGTTGAGGCTGGTTAGTTATTTTGTTTCAGATTCCAGATATTGAGAGATCTAATACCCCATAGTGAGCAAAAACGAGATACGGCATCGTTCTTGCTGGAGGTATGTATTTGTGTGGAAGAATTATGTAAAAGCTGAATACAAGATGCTTTTGTTTATTGATTGTGTGTCTGTTTCTATTTTTTGGTCTGCAGGTGATCGAGTATGTGCAGTATTTACAGGAAAGGGTAAACAAGCATGAAGGTTCGTGCCAGGGGTGGAGTGCAGAGCCGACGAAGTTAATGCCATGGGTAATGTTCTGATTTCTGGATACTTGTGTTGTCTTAGAGTAGGGTTCTAGGGTTCATCTGAATGCTTAAGAACATGTGTGTGTTAAATTGACTTGGCTATGTGCTATCTGTAGGAATAGGATGGGATCTTTTAACTTCTTTGAATGCATGTTTGTGGCAGAAGAATGCAATGAGCCTAGCTTCTGATACGGCACTTGTATTCCTCTCAAACCTAAACCTTATTTTGACATGCTTATTCCCTGTGTGAAACAGAGAAATAGCCACTGGCGTGTTCAAAGTTTTGCTGGTCATCCTCAGCCGATAAAGAATGATATTGGTGTAATTTCACCATTTCCTGGAAAGTTCGACGAAAATAACATCTCTATTACCCCGAATATTCTTGCAAACAGCACACATAATCCAGTAGAATCTGAACCCAGGGATGTTGCATCTAAAATCATGGATCAGCAAACTGAGATAGTGAATAAGGGACTTCCTCCACCTATGCCTCTGCCAGAAAATCTGCTTCCCACTGTCAGAAGTGATGGTATGCTTGCCCATCCTCTGCACGGACCAATTTCTGATGCTCAGTCAACTCAATGTCCCGCTACCAGTGGTGATGCACTGAATCAACAAGAGCATCTGACTATCGAAGGTGGAACAATAAGCATATCAAGTGTTTACTCACAAGGGTGGGTTCTCTTGCCAAATCTATATAAATCCTTCTTTGATAGGACTTGAAATAAAAACAAAAGGTTAGAGGTGTTTTATAGTGGAAATATTTGCCATCTATCCAGTCAGTTATAGTGAATCAAACTAGCCTAGTTTTTTACTGTTGAGACTCCACAGTCCCATATGTTTTTTTGTTGTTGTTGTTAACCATGCATTTTCTTGTTTAGGTATTTGCTTTTCTTGATTAGTTTGTAGTTCAAGTTATAGCTAAGTTGAGTGGACTTCAGCTTGTGCCTTGTTTGGCCTCTGACTCTTTTGGTCATTATGCTCAGTGTAATGTCTGTATATATCAATTTTAAAGCGGTTTCCTACAGCTTAGGTCTATTATTTTTAGCTCATAACAACCATGAAATTGATGATGTGCAGGCTATTGAACTCTCTGAGTCATGCACTGCAGACTGCAGGTGTAGATCTGTCACAGGCTAGCGTCTCAGTGCAGATTGATCTTGGTAATCGCGCAAACCGAGGGCTGTCTGCTGGAACACCTGCTTCTAAGGTCTCTCTCTCTCTCTCTCTCTCTCTCTCTCTCTCTCTCTCTCTGTGACACACACGCACATACAGAGGATTGCTGATCTCAAATCTTCCTTAATCACTATTCAGGATCATGAGAATCCCCATTCGAGCAATCAAACAATGGCACATTTTAGGGATGCTGGCAGTGGAGATGATTCAGATCAAGCTCATAAGCGGCTGAAGTCATAAGATTTTACTCGGTATCCATTTTGTTCAGATTTTACTCTCACATTCTACTTTGGAAGTCTTAGTGCCACCATCTTCTGGTTAGTGTACATGCATTGTGTTGTTTTCTTTATACTATTTCTTGAACTCATATGTTGAGAACCATTTCCTTAATAATAGATTTCTTTCAAGATTTGTGTTAGGGAAAGCCATTTCAGTTGTATCGTACATATTTGTTTCTAATGGAGCCACTCGGGGCTGATTTATTGGTAATAATTGGTGTCTTGTGCATATATTTCCAGGAAGCTTTCATTAACATGATTTTCTTGTGCCTTGAGAAATAATATTAGCGGGCAAACGTCTAGAAATAACTGACTGTTGAGTTCAAAAGGCTGACTTATATTACTTCCATAGTAATGGTGATGCAAGTTACAGTGAATGCATTAGCTGCAGTAGGAACCTTTACATTTCTGTAAGTAATTCAACATCAAAACTTTGTGTACAAAAGAAAAGAAGAGAACTTTGTGTACAAAAGAAAAGAAGAGAAAAGATTACCTTCTTCCACCCCAACCCAAAAAGAAGGGAAAACGAGAACAAAATTATTTCCCAGTGATTCTGTTGAAAGAAAGGTGTCATCTGATGGAGTAGAGAAGTGGAATCTATTGGCCTGTGATAAAATTCCATTGATTGTAACGTGTGCATCACAGACTCTTTGGTTTTGTAGAAATTGGTGGCAAACATTCCTGTGGATTGTTATAGAAGTAATCCTCTTCCTTGGGTTTACCAGGAATCTCCAGTCTTCGCGTGGGGGTACCCATGCGATCGGCATGTCCTGTTTTAACTGCCTGGGAAAATTCATCCCAGCTCAGTCTTCCCTTCTTGTACTGGTCTATCAAATTCACTAGCAGCATTCTGTCCAGACGAATTGTTGTCCTGAATCCCAAATACCGTCTATGGCCTTCGACAACTCTTGCCATGTTTCCTCCATAAGTCGGAGCAAAGATATCACTTTCCAGTGATACTAGGTAATCCAGTGCAGCCATTTGGTTTGAATAGTTTCGGAAGGGCTCGAGGTCTGAGGCTTCCAGCAATGTTTCCTTCTTAACCTGATTCAAACATTAACAGTAAGCACCACGTATGATTGTAATTGAATAAGCTGATTGCTTCTCAAGGTTGAGATGATAAACTTACTATGTGTGGAAAGGCTAATCTCAGGGATGCCATTCTTCTTTCTCCCCCATAAATATCACCAGCAGCTATGTATATTTGCATACTAGGATCAATGTCCAATGCCCTCAGTGCAAGAGCAGTCTCCTCAGGAGTTAATGGGCATTTCCCAGATTTCCTCTTCTTTATGGAGTTAATTACTTTCTCTTTCCACCATGGATAAGCATATCTGTTTGATACAATAACAACTTGGAAGTCATGTTTGTATTCATAGTACCGCAGAATATCGAAAACCTAGCAACAAGGTCTGTATATGAACTTAATCAGTATTGCTCTTACCTCATCTTTGTTAATTCTTCAATTTCATCGTCATCGCAGCCTTCAGTACAACCTGAAAATGCTAGCATGTCCATTTCATATCTGAGATGGAGAACTAAGAATGGCCCCCTTTCTCTCATAAGCCTTACAATCTTTTTTCCCAGTTCCTCAATTGGGGGAGTGAACCTCAGGGCTTCATAGTTTGCCTTGCAGCGCATTTTCTGAACTTCTACAGGGATCCCATTATTGGCAAGTCTTGTATCAGTTTTAGTGAAATGCAGGACTTCATACTTCTTTATCCGAGGAAGAATCTGCTCGACACGCAAAAGTTAGTGATCATAACAATCTTGTCTGCACAAAATGGTAACAATTAGACTTGAACGATACTAAATTAGGAATGCACCGGTTATATATAACCGTGATGATCCACAACATTCATCTGGAAACTATTTATAACCGGCATATACAACAGCTTTTCGCCAAGCATAGGTTGTCGAAGACGAACCGTGTTGTTGTAAAATGTCATATTAGACCAACTAACAGGAGGCATGGAATAGAGGGAAGCAATCTCTATTCTTCTTCTCTGTTTCTGGGGCAGAACTTTCAATATCCGGACTTCATTGCTCAATGATGCTATGAAGTGATCGACGTCGAATATATCTTCAAACTGACTGCATCAATGTGTATATTAGTATTAATCTTCAAAGAATGATAAGAGTTCCAATCAAATATTAAGTTAATCAACAGACCTCTGATCATTCCAAAAGGAGGTTTTATCCAACTCAGGAACTATAAGCGTGACATTCAAAAACCTTGCTATAGCTACCATGTCACAAATCTGTAGAGAACAGATTTTATGGTTAAATACAGAAGGCCAATGTATTTTTGAAGTATGTAAAATATGGAATCAGAGATGTTTACTTACCCCAGCTCGCATTTGATTCAATCCTCCATTGGATGAGACCATCAGAAATCCATTGTTCACGTACTCCCCTTGAAAATGAGATGGTGAAGAAGAAGAGAAAGATATATGATGTTGTTGGTGATGATGATCAACGATATGATTATTGACAAGGAAAAACATTTGAAAGGCTTTTATGCAGAAGAGAAGAGTGATTATCGTGAGAAAAGAGAGGTACAATTTCGACATGCATGTTGCTATATGCAGAATTGCACGCAAATATCTATGGTGCAACACTCGATTTTTTTTCGGACTCTGGCATTGAGTGTGGGAGTAAAGGCTCCCTCCCACCAGATCTATAGGCCTCCATTGCAAATGCATGTTTGCTCGAGAAAATTAGGAGGAATGGAAGCCTTCAAGTGGTTTTTTATTTACGAGGGATTGAGTTCCAAATTAGGTTGCCAGTTTTAACTTCCTCGTATCTTTTCTCGTGGACATTGTGCTGGTTTATTAACAGAGATTTCTAATTTTAGGATAAAATTGTTTAGAACTAAGGATTAATCTGTTCTCTACTCGAAATAACTGTAACACATCACCAATAGTAGTTGGTTTCTTCAACTAACAACATGCTCCTTATTAATTCAACATAAGATGGGAAAATTAAGAGTAACATTGCAGTATGCATGCTTACTTTCAATATCGGCAGTACTGTTCAGTGGAGGAGCAAAATGTTGAGAAGAGCGAAATATAAGCATGCCTGGTTTCATTGCATCGCTGAACGTGGTGTACTGCACTGCGCAGGCGCATAATAGCAACATGGTGGTGGCTGCAACTGCTAACAGTTTGAGTCTGCAGAATCGTGACTGCGAAATCAAGCTCGTTAACTTCTCTCCCTTGGATACTTTGATCCCTCCCATTATATCCTTCAAGTAGTTATCCATATTCTTCTGATGCTTAAATTTTGCTTCTCCATATTCAGATCCTTCTAAATGAGCTTTAGTTTTCTCCATCTTCACGCACAATAGCTAGTACGTATCTGCAGCTAGCTACCCAGCTTCTAAGTGAACATGTATTACGTATATATGAGAAACAATAAATTGATATTACAGAATTCTGGGGGTGGAATTTGACAGGCACCTGCTGAGATGTTTTTCCCAACCAGCTTTTTTTAGGGAATGTTAGACTAAAATTGTTAGAACTTTGCAGCCGGAACTTGTTGTCTGGTTTTATTATTAGACTTTTAGAGCCATAAATTGTACAATAAATTAGGAATCAAAGTCACATATCGTTGAGACTAGACCAGGGTTGGGTCATTAGCATTAATCAGGTCCTTTTTATGTGGCAACCCATCTCATTTTCCATCAGATAAACATCAAGCCATAATTTTATGCAAAAAAAATACATCAAGGTATAATTGTAAATGGAGTGGCATTTATCATTTATATTGGTTAATCGATGGAGATTAATTATAGACGTTAATCGAATAATGCATTAAAATTTAAAATTTATCTTAGATTCTGACTTGAATGCTCTATTCTTTATAACAGACTATGTAGACATTCATAATTTTAGACAGAAATATAGATGACTATAGATTTTGACTTGTATACATGCCGTCGGCAGTCGGCAAATATTGATCAAACTTCGGTATAGAACTATAGATTTCACGCCATTCACATTATGTGGCAGAAAATAGAACATTCAATTTTCAATATGATCAGTCCCACTCGATCAAGTGCCGATCACAACTATTAGTATGCATGATTGTGAACTCTAGGAGGATATATAGGTTCGGCACCCAATAATGCAGACAAAGCCAAACTTAAAGTTGAAGGCAATTGCAAATGCGTATTAACATGGTAAATTAAATTAATGCATAAATAAACTTTACAAAATTTCGTGTCGTGTTTGTGTACGTTGTATTAGTTTTATTTCGTTGATTCATCATGAAATATATGTAACAACAAATCATTAAATTATATTTAACGTGGTGACAGAAAGTATTTTAGGCTGTCGCCGAAATCTAAAACGGGGTTGGAGTTGGAGACTCATCTGGAGCCGATATGAGTGCGGCTTCGACTACATTAGGGACCCTGACTTTTCCGACGAGAAAACCTAAACCTTTATGTTTGGTCATCGGAACAAACCCAAACCTTTACCTTTCGTGAAGGTTGGCCGGGGATGCACCCTTTGGAGGGGAAAGGATCAATTTTGGTGGTGTGGGGCAATTCTCAAACTCTTTTAAGTACGTATGGCGGGTGAAACTGTTGGTATTTGTTAAATCATTGCGGCAAAAACCAATAGAGGTCTTAAGGGTTGAGATATTTATCAGAAGTTCCGTTGTAACAGGGTTGGGGACGTTTAGAGCAACACAAAAAACATGCTTAAAATATTATCATAAGTCGATGAGCCTATTCTTTTTGTTCCTATATAGAGTTGAGGTTGAAAACCACTACATGTGGTCAAGTTGGTAAGAACTTAGGTGTGAGACCTCATCTATGTTCGAATCTTGGCCATGCCTGATGAGAGTTTAAATCATTTCCCTCAAGTGATCCATCAAGTTTTGGACATGCAGATTGAACTTAACGATTTCAAAAGCATTCAGAAAGTATTCGGCGTGTGTTTAACGAAAAATCATTTATCAATGTCTTGTGAGTTTCTAGAATGTGAGCCGAAATTCCAGCAATTGTGTTTTATAAACATGCGGCACTATATATGACGTTCTGTGTATAAGAAGTTGGTGAGACGCAGTTTGGGACGTTTACCTTTGTGTTGATAAATGAGTCCTGTCGTATTAGAGGATCAACACTAAACCACATAATTCATAATCAGGCATATAATGACCCACTTCAATTACGTGAAACCATTCTCTTTTTGTGTTTTTAATTTTGTATCGTGGCTTGTACAATTTTCCCAGCTCAAGGTAGCATTGGAGAGTGAAAAAAGGAAAACATAATCATATTGATGCATAGATTATATATCTGCTGGATTGTTTGAGGAAACTGATCGAGACTCGTATCAGTTAATTATTACGTGTATATAACATACTTTTAAGAGTGCAAAAGGAAAACATAGTTACATCGATGCATATATATATCTCTGTTTGTTTGTTTGAGGAAACTGATGGAGACTTGTATCACAAGACTTACGTATAACATACTTTGATAGTGATCAACATTCTTAGGGTAAAAAGATCCATCATTAATCATTCTATCTCATCATAGCCTATGTTTATACGACTAATCGATGATGCTCGTATCAGTCATATGAGAAGGAGCAAGATGGGAGTTTATTCACATCTTTGATTCTTTGGAATATTACTGACAAAAACAAATTTCCCAAAATCTGTTCATATAACATTGTGTTTCATTGAATTAATATTGTCTGCAGTAATTAATTTGCAGAACAAAATGCATGTAAGTTGTTGTAATCATACATATATATATATATATATATATATACCTTTCATTTATAAATATTACAATGACTTGGAAACGCTTCTCTGATTTGTCAAAAGAAGCACAAAATTACGAGCCAAAGAAATGAAAAATATATGTGAAAGACTGTGTGGGTACTAGGTACTACTGTAATAGTTGATCATCATCTTCAGCCGGCATTGTCAAACACTCAGTTGGGTTTGTATAGAAGTAGTCCTCTAGTTTAGGTTTTCCTGGAACCTCCAATCTCCTAGTTGGGTTTCCCATACGGTCTGCATGAACAGTATTGACTCCGACGGCGAACTCGTTCCAGCTCAGGGTTCCATTGTTGTACTGGTCTATCAGATCCACCAGAGCCTTCCTGTCTAGAAGAATGGTTTTCTTGAATCCCAAGTATCTTCTATGGCCTTCAACTACTTTTGCCATGTTTCCTCCATATGTTGGGACAAAGATGTCACTTTCTATCGAGACGTAGTAGTCCAGAGCCGCCATTTGGTTCGAGTGGTTTTGGAGAGGAAGAAGATCTGATGCATCAACCAGTGTTTCCTTTGTCACCTGTTAAATGTTTTGATTAATGTACAGAGTTCTTCAAATTAGAATGTTTTAGAATTTTTATAATTTTTGAGTGAAATAGTTAAAGTTCTTCAATTACCAAATTTGGAAAAGCTTCTTTGAGAGGTGCCATTCTCCTCTCTGCCTTGTATATATCTCCAGCAGCAATATAGACTTGAATATCACGATCAATGCCTAGTGCTCTCAATGCTAGAGCAGTTTCTTCAGGTGTTAAAGGGCAAAGTCCATCCTTCCTCTTCTTCTCTGAATCAATCTCCTTTTCTTTCCACCATGGATAAGCATATCTTACAAGTAAAATGATCCACATCCAAACAGTTAATAGTTTATCATAAATAATAATTAATAAAACCAACAAATAGTAATTCCTCATTCACTGATGCATATGTCTGTGTACCTCATTTTCGTGGTCTCTTCAATCTCTTCTCGAGTGCAACCCTCAGTGCAACCAGAAAAGGCCACCATGTCCATTTCGTACCGAAGATGAAGAACCATGAAAGGGCCTCTTTCGCGGAGGATATTAACGATTTTCTTGCCTAATGCCTCAATCACAGGAGAGAATTTCAGAGCCAGGTAGTTAGCACGGCAGCGAAGCCTCTGAACCTCTTCAGGGATGCCATTGTTGGCAAGCCTAGCATCTGTTTTTGTGAAGTGTACAACTTCGTATGTTTGTATGCGAGGAAGAATCTGATATTAATCAAGTAGCTCAATGAATCAATTCGAGACATTCATGATATGATTTTCTACGTTACATGCATGTAAATGTAAGTAAAAATTGGATTGCTCAATTGAGTACGAACCGTGTTATAGTAGTAAGTCATGTTGGACCAACTAATCGGGGGCATGGAATAAAGGGACTCTAATTCCACTTTCTTCTTCTGCTTAGGAGGTAGTTCTCTCAAAATTTTGACCTCATCTCTCAACGAGGTAATGAAATAATCCACATCGAATATGTCTTTAAATTGACTGCATGATGCATCAAATATTTAGATGTATGGAAGTTACAGAAGAAGGGAGCAATGAGATCAATTAACCTGCTAAACAAGCCTTGGGCGCAGGTAAACTTACCTGCGGTCATTCCAGAAGGAGGTGTTATCCAACTCAGGAACTATAAGCGTGACGTTTAAGTATCTTGCAATTGCTACCATGTCACATATCTGCAATAATCAAGAACCACCATATATAACAGATCATAATCAACATACTTTTAATATTTTAAGAACATATATATGTAACTTAAAATTGTAAAATGAGCAAATTACTTACACCAGATCGCATCTGATTTAGTCCTCCATTGGATGAAACCATCAAATATCCATTGTTTTCGTAAATCCCTGGAGATGTATAAAAATGGAAAAGTTTCGTCAAGAAAATAAAAATGAAGATCACAAATATATGGCATTTATATGCTCATTTTAGCTGTGCACTCTTCTTAATTTTATCATGCATGCTTGTAATTCATGATTGTGATAATAGTCGGTGCATTACTTTCAGGGGGAAGAGAGAAGCTGGATATCAAGGTATCACCCAAACCCTTGATTTGCAATGCAATAGCCAGAAGTAGCAGCAATTTGGTGAGTCGGACCGCCCATAATTTCAACCGGGCGAGTCTTGCCCTAGCTATCACCAAACCTTTCAAGTACTTCTCGGTTTTGAGATTAGTCCCGTTCATCAAATCCTTCAACAGTTCAGCCTTCATTCCTCCAGCGTATTTCCAGTACTTGAGCTTACCACTAATGTAAGACTTCTCCTTCACCTCCTGCCCATATTCTGGCTCCTTCAGATCATCATCTTTTCCATCCATACTCAAAAACTACCTGGTTGTATATGTGACAAAGAAAAGGAAAACCAGAAATGATGGAATTGTTCTACGTTTTGAGGAATGTATGCGAGTTCTCACATACAGGTTTGTTTGCCTTTGGTGCCACAAGGTTTTGGTTCTATTTATCGAGTAACTAAATGTAACCTTTACTCATCATTTTTCCGATCTTTATTGTTTTGCAACTTTTGCTTAAGGTTTTGAGGTCTAATAATAACTCCATGCTGACATCGAACCAAGAAATACATTCATGATTCATGAAACGAAAACCTGATAGTACAGAAATTAAAGGAACAGTGACCATTTTTAAGAAATAAGAATACAGATGATTTTTGAATGAAAACTAATTACTATTAAAAATTAATCGTCTTTCGTGATCAAACTTGTTTGCCCAATTTAAGACTGTAACTAACAGAGATCAATGTAGTCTTGTTAATGCATTGAACAGAATTGTGACAACCACTATTGTTGTGCTCAAAATTAAAATGGGAACTCTGTTGATTATCATTGTTTTTAATTTCACACCGATCATTTCAAGGTTACGTTCAGCAATAATTCCCAATGTTGTTAATTTCATGCTCCAATCTTTTCAAGGTTACATTCGAGCAATCAAACCCATTTATACACACATTTCCATAACTCTGCAAGCACGTAAAACGTGGAATGGAACATTTGAGAGAGAGAAAGAGAGACATGAGAACATAATCAGAATGTTCCATCAAGATTTCTACCTGAAGAAAAATGCATCTCTAGTCTTTACATGTGGGTCAAGGAGTCCAATCAAATAATAATGCCATGAATCCATTTGCAATGTCAGTGTTGCTACATTTAAATAATATGACTTTGCCAGTGATTCAGTGAACCTCCACAAACTTCATTGGAGGCGAGAGCATCTTTCATGTTTCGACTGAGATAAGCTTTTATCATCTTCGATGAAAACTTTGCCGGTGAATCTCTGAACGACTTCTCCTCGAGAGAAATCCAAGCAAAGGCTTGCACTAGGAACCCATACCATTCTATGTCAATCTGGTGCTGCTCTACCTGGTACAGAAGTGATCACTATTGGAATGACCAAGTCCCAGCCTCTTTAGTGCCTTGTTCTGCAGACACCCAGCAGGCTTGCAAGAAGAACATTGTGTTCCTTCTTGGTACTCAAGTGTGTTCTATGGCTTCTTTCTTGTGAGACCGCACTTCCATAATGAGTCTTATTTTTCATTCTTCAGCATCCCCATAGCTTTAAATAGGAAAGCATAATCATACACAGTTTCCTCACTTTGTGCATAGCGTCCGCCTTCGCCAAAGTGTCCTCCACCCATGTTTGTCTTCAGAATAACAGAAGAAGAACAATGAGGACATGTGCTATCTCGAACTTTGGCCACCCACTTGGCCGCTTCCCAAAACCCTACCCTGAAAACGCATAATAAATAAATAAAACTTAGGTATACAAATAAAGTCTATAAGCAAATAATCAACATATGTCGAAAAGCACAATATTTGCCTGGAGTCGTGAAAGGACGCTCTAACAAGCATTGAAGGGTAGCAACTGCCTTGGGAGATATTATCATAAGGTGAATAACACAAGATATTCTCAAATTGGGACTTTATCTGAGGATTGCCAAATTCTTCATAATCCAGAATCGTGAGAGGCAAACTGGGATCCATTAGAGTGTTGCATACGTCAAGGAATGGAACCTGATAAAGAAAGAACTAAACATCAGTCTGTCTGAACAATGTGACAAATACACTTATAATTCAAATTAGCGATGAACCCTGAAATGTTCATTTTCCTTCATACGAACAACATTGATGGTATATGAACATATGACTGGACACTTTACTTTAAAACACTCACCTTCAAAATAGCAGCACGAAATAGATCTGGATACATATTGATAGTTGCTCCAACAAGAAGGCCTCCAGCACTACATCCAATAGCACCAAGCTGATCTCTATGTACATAACCCTCTTTAATCAGATAGTTGCCACATGATACAAAATCGTGAATCGAGTTCAGTTTATTAAACCGCCTCCCAGCTTCATGCCACGAAGAATCTCCACCGCTACCCCTGATGTACAACCACATCAAAATCTAACCAAGAAAACGAAACGAAACACCAGAAGCAAAAACAGCACATTTAGTTCAGCTCAGAAAGTAGAATACATTTGATCAAGGGTTCTTAGTATGAAATCACTCATAGAACAATCCTGGCTAGCTAGAGCATAGTTATATACTTGTGTTTTAAATAAACAACTGGCGTTACAGTAATGAGGATACAAAATATCACACAACACTGATAAAAGTTGGCAATATTTAGATACAAATAAAATAAGTTCAGCATAACTCATATCAAGTAGGCCGAAATGTTCTACATTTATATGGTCAACTTAAGCCCAACCTGAAACTGTTAGCTTAAGTAAAGGAATCATAGTGGGAGGGAGAAACATCATCACATTAATGCTTCGGTAATGTACATCAGTTCTGTCAAATGAATTTTTAATCAACCCAAAAAAGAAAATGTCCAAAAAAACCAACCTCACATCAGCAAATGCCACCACCCATCCCCGGTCAAGTAAGCTCAGCCGATCAGTGCACCAGCTTTTATCTAAAACCTCCCCATATGCTCCATATCCGTGTAGAAGCCCAGGGGACTGACCCTTTTTCCAAGCCGTATGAGAGTACAGTAGGGTCAAAGGAACGCTAACACCATCATGGGAAACAACTTCCCTCCTTTCACAGCAGTATTCACCAGAAAAATCCTTCCATGTTTGTGATTCACTTATATGGACATTTCTATCCTTCTCATTTAGTTGAACAAGAGTTTCGTTCATATCTAGCTCATTGGCTGGTGGGCTTGTGCCACGAAAGCCAATCACTTCTTCTTGCTGCACAACTGAGAATCTCCGTGTTGACATGTCATAGTCAATAACTACATCAGGCATCTGCACATTTCAAAGGAAAAGAATCATACATGCAAGAAAGTCAAAATGAACTCTGGTTAACTGTATATCTGAAAGTAGCAGAGCAGATGTAAAGATGAACAGTTTACAAGTTTTCCTGAATTACGAGAACAAACTTGAGCATAGACAGATTCAATAATATTGGGATTGGAGAACCCTGTGTTGTGTAAGAATAAAATAGGGGAATAGTAAGTTGTATCTAATGGCAGCCTTCAAGCACTCGAGAACCAATATCCTTCCCCAGCCTCCCCTCCCATGAATTGAACCTCTGCACTTATTCCCCAAGCAAACAAGTGGTACCACTAGGCTGAAAATCCAATGGTAATGCTTCCATATCAACTTAGCGTAAAACTGCAGTTAAGACTGGTGTACAAGACTAAAACGCAGATTTCAGCCCTCAAGAGAGTTATTCTAATCATACATGGTTAAGTTTTATTCTGAAAAGTAAGAAATTTTCATAATCAAGCTTATGAAGTCATACCACAGGAGAAGAGAGCACCACACGGTATGCTGAGTTCTGGAAGTCATGGTTTGAACCTGGAGCAACGGTACATGAATTTGAGGGCAGAGGGAAAAACCAAGGATTAAGATCTTCAATCTTCACTTGATGCTGCAAAGAAGTCAATGAGAAAGCATTTGTACAAGTCAGATCCCATATATAAAGGTAAACTCGAAGCACTGTTCTTTAAGACAATATATTAAAAAGGTCTTTAACATGACCTGAACAAGTATTTAGCTAGCTTAGAGATGGGGAGAAACAAGCAGTTGTGAGACTAGATATCTAATGATCTAAAAGCTCTGTGAGACGAGCCAAAAGATTGCACTTTGGGGAAATACTCTAGTACATATATAAATTGTATTAGATCCTTCGTATGCTTATTATCCGTAAACAAACATGTGAATAACCAGAGAGATAAATACCTTACAATCAACAGCCATAGGCAAATCAATTGAACAAAAGATAGAGTAATCCTTCTTGTTAAGAAAAAGAACCAGATGCCTATCAAACATGTCCATGTCTTGAATAGTGAAGTCTTCACTTGGAAGGATGATATTCTAAAGAATAAAAGCAGACGAGTCATAATCTAGAGAAGACTAGAAACCATGAGAGATTTAGTTGTGAAAACTTAAGATAAGATCATAAAAGGGAAAAAACCATACGGTATATAAGATTCATGAGCAAGAAGAAAGTTGACCTGCCAATAAGATGACAGTATATCTTCAACACTGCATGTAGCTAGGTAATAACCTTCACCTGACCATTGTTTGTTTTCATTTAAAGGAGCATTAGTAAGAACATAAAATGTTCCATGATGATGTTCCAGAAAATACTGTACACCAGAAATGCGCTTCCACACTTTCTGCAACCCACCTAATGGGTTGGTAGAATCTATCAAATAAACCTGTAGATTAAGCTACAGAATTAGCCTCTTAAAAAGAGAATGGACACTGCATTGAAAGAGGAAAAGAAGTTAAACTAGTAAAATTCCTTCCTCAGATGAAGTCCTTGAATTTGAATTGACAGTTATAAACTTGCCATCTTTTGTGCTTGTTATGTCTACACAGAAGCTGGAATCCCTTTCTGTAAACACAGTTATATTATCCATATCATCAGATCCTAGTTTTGAGCAGAGAACCCTGCCAAAAGGGAAAAACAAAATCAATGAAACAAATTGGTGAAATAAGATTTTCAGCCATTAGAAAAGAAGATACATTGCAGAGATAAAGCATGCCTGTAAGGTCGTTGGTTCTCATCTGATAGTGTATAAAACAGAGTACTGCTATCCTCAGCCCAGGCCAAGCTAACAACACCATTAGTTTGCATTTTAGGAATGACACATCCACGTCTTAGGTCCTTAATCTGAAGAATGAACTGTTCATTACCCTTGATATCAAGTGTGTATGCTAGGAAATGGTGGTCTGGTGAAATTCGGCATGTACCAACATGCACATAACCTACATATAATATAAAACTACAGTAAATCACTAATATGATGATAAGATACTAGCTTAAAAATGACAGAAAATGTTCCTAGTTATGAGATGAGAAAGAAAGAAAGAAGCTTTCCATATTTCTCGGCAATTTCATTCCAGTCAAGCAAAACTTCCTCCTTTCCAAATCCTCCTCTTGCATAACGAAGAAAACTCTTAATCCAATCACTTTTTCCAAGTCCTGATCTTCTACAAAGAACCGGGTATTCTTTCCCCTCCGGAACATATTGGTAATACAACCTGCTCAAGTTTATCAAAAGATTTTGACATCACCTTCGAATTCCACACATACTAACCACAACCAAGAAGCACAACCAAAACTCCCCCTCCCACAAAATTTGAACTTTCCTTATCATGAAGTTTATAACTTTCTCCTATCACTGCCCAATTCAGCCTATCCCAAACCGTTTCCAATTCAAATTGAATGCAACGAAAAGGGTACTGAACTATTGAAGCTTTATCACACAATGTAGCATCACCTCTAGAACGCAAAAAAGAAGCAGAATCAAACTCCTCCTTCCCAAAAAAATGCAAACTTTCTCATCAAGTTTGCAGCTTTTTCTTATTATCTCACAATGCATCATCACTAAACTGTTCTAAAACCTGAATGCAACATATATAAAATAAAAGGGTAACTCAGAAATCAAAAACTGAAGCAAACTGTGCAAAACTATGAAATGGGTAAGTGTTCAATGAGCAAACCAGGGTCCCCAAAGCTCAGGAGGAGTGGAAATCTTGGTGGCCATACGACTTGTCATCTCAGAGACGAGTGTACGTTGCAGGCCGCGAGTGTCAGCCATGAAAGCATCGGCGTATGAGTTTTCGTGGCTGAGGTGGTCGGAGAGATCAGCGTCGTCGGTGTTGGACATCCAACGGTAGGGGTCTTGCCACGTTGTGCCGTGAGCTGAGACTGTGAAGGGTACTTTCTTTGGGACCGGCGGTGAGGAATGTAAAGTGGGGTGGTCTCTGCAGAGAGTAGAGAAGAGGGAGGAGGATATGTTGGGGATTAAAGTAAAAGTGAGGGACTTTTGGAGGGAACACTTTTGGTTGAGGATGAAGGAAAGAAGCAGAGCCATTGGAGTCTCCCAAATGCAGGAGAAACCGAACCAGTTCCAGTTCTTTTACATTAGTTTTGGGTAGACCCCACAGCCCGTGAAGGCCCACGCCACGTGGACCAAATTGTTTTTCTTTTCTAGTTTTTTTTTTTTTTTTTTTTTTTTTTTTTTTTTTTTAAATTTCACCGAGCTCCATCAAAGTAAAATACTGAGTTCCTTCAAAATGCTATGCTCTCATGGGAATAGCCTGCTTATATAATGTTATGCTCTCATGAAAATGACCTGCTTTGGGTGACTTGGGAACATTGAACATTTGGAGGTGGAACTGTGGAAGGTGATTATATTTAGGTGATGTAACTTGGTGCTGCAGGAAAACGCAGAGAGCTCCACCCCCTTTGGGAACCCTGACTCAAACTGCGAAGCTCTAGAGCAGCAATTTAGAAAGCTCATATACAGGGAATTAAGTTAACAGTATGGCTGGTATGCTTGCTAAAGATAGTATCCAAGGCAAATTAGAGGCTAGCCCTCCTGCTACATGATTTCGCAACTACTGGTGTTACTGGAGGTCTGGAGCTATAGGCTCCCAGTCTCTCTTATTTAGTTTGTTTGTCTATCCACATAAGATTATGGCTTTCTGATAGGAAGAAACTATGCAGAAAAATGAACGAATTTATGGACCAGTATAGAAACTATATTCAACATAATCAGGTCAACTGTACACAAGCAGGCAGTCGGATCGACCCGTTTTTGGACATTAACGGGAATCACAAACTCTCCACCATCACTCTCTGGGACAAATATAACAAATGAATGACTTATAATTACCATCTCACTTCAAGTTCTACAACGTAATCAACTCTACAGCTCCCAAAATAAATTTAAAAGAGATGAGATATTAGAGATAATGAAATAACAGCTCGGTGTTCTTCCTTTGCTGGGTAGTGGTTCCATGATTCATCCATTTGTTACAGAACAGTGTTTGTGTTCTGCTTCATAGTGTCCCTAGTAGCAACTTTATGAAAAGCTGCAGATGTCATTTCTTCACTTGCTTTTCATCATCAACATCCTGCAGGGTTAAATAACTCTTATTATTTGCAGTATACTTTATTGGTGGAACAAATCTTCCATGAACCAAAGATGGAAGGGTTTAGTACAAAAACTGACACATGTATGGAAGTCACAGGTTCTAGTAAAACCAACAGAGGAAAATACTGAATACATGAATCACAAGGTTAATGGTGCTTACCGAATCGCCAATCTTGTCAAAATCATCATCAAAATTGTCGTTACCATCATCTGGAGATACAAAATTGTCAGCAAACAGATGGCAAAAAGTAAACAAAAATAAGGAGCAGAATTCTTTCAGAGCAGTTCAAGGAAAACTAAAAAAGGATTTTCTATCTTGTAGGACAATGAAGGGTTTCTATCTTGTATACTGTTTCACTGGGTAAAAAGAGAGGCCTTTAATCAAAGAACATTATACCCAACCATGAGTCATAATAAGTTACGGCAGTTGGGATTATCACAATTTCTAGCTACCTGCTTGTGCTTTCAAATTTTTTTTTAGGTAAAAGTAAAACTCAAGGGACTCTAACTGAGTACCACCCTTCCCTTCAAGGATTCAAATCTTTTAAGAGATGGAAGACTATAAATCAATAAAAAAAAAAGGATTTTAGAGGAATAAGTGGGAAGGTATGTGCATGTTTGAGGTCAAACAGGGTGCATATTTATACACGAACTACACTATGATAGAACTTGATAGGTCAAAAGGAAAAGGAGCTAGACCTTGACCCCCATCGCTGTCTTCAAGATCCCCCAAAAGGAATGAATCCAAGTCCTGCTCAGTTGATGAAGATTTGGAAGTCAAACTCTTGTTGTTTGTTTCACTTCCTTCTGCTTTGTCAGCCTCTCCAACCACAGGTGTTTGCTTCGCTTTATCATCCTTCAATTTCTCTTCTTCCTTGAGCTTCAACTCTTCCATGTATCGCTTCTCATACCTGATCACAAGTTTACAGTCATTGAACGAAAAGATCTACCAATAAAGGCAATTTTTTTCAGATTAGCAAATCCCTTCCTAGCAATAAGCACACTCATCCTCTAAAAACCCCACAAAAGAGCATCTTGACTAAAAGTTAGATGCTTGCTTGATTCTTATTCAATACTCATGTTCACTTAGCATGAAGCAAGCTCACACACTTGCGTAAACCATCAATTTAACTGAAATGAATTGATACTTACGGAGCCACATGGCTGCTCACAAGGGTAAAATATATCCTCCAGAATCTTCTTTCTTTCATAACACGCGGGCACAGTTCATATCTTAACCTTGAAATCTCCTGCAACAAAGTAAAGAGCAATCATCACAGAGCATCACTACACAGCACTTTTCAATTATACGCATGAAATGATGAAGAAAGGAATCTCTTGAGAATCAGAAACGAAACTTCAAGATACTAATTCCGTAATTCCATACAACAAAAGCATTAATCTTGAGGATCAACTAGCGTTATGCATAGACATAAACACTTGAATTCAAACAATAACGGTCAGTCTTTCAACAAATCATAGTTTACATGACTATTATCGGAATCCGAATCGAAAACTGACCTTAACAGTAGTGAGAACCAGAGTAGCATGGCGCTCCTGCCACTCGGTCAGATCCTTCCTCACATTCGACGTCGTCGTCGTCGGCACCTCGTTAACCTCCTCCGCTTCATCTAGCAACGCACATTCCAGTTAAAACTCACTAATTACCGCTCAATTGACTTTTACTGAAACAGAGTAAATCACGCACCTTGGATCGGAAAATGCTTGAAGGTATCAGACGTCAGCCCCTTGACGAAGTCTCTCAGATCGTCGGAGACGCCGAACTTCTGGAGCTCCTCCGGCGACGGCTCGGCGGCGGAGGCGGAGGAAGCGGAGGAGGAGTTGACGATGTTGGAGAGGTTAGGAGGAATGATCTCGGAGACGGAGAGGGACTTGATCTGATCGGCTTGCTTGAGGGCGGCGGTTTTGATCTCGTCGGCTTTCTTGGAGGCCTCGGCGGCGAACTCGCGGGAGCGTTTGGCGGTCTCGGAGACTAAGTCGGAGATTTTGGCGGAGGCGGAGGAGGTGGTGATGGTTTGGGATTTCTTGGCGGCTTCTTCCGCGAAGCTCTTGGCTCGCTTCCAGAGGTCTTCCATTGCTTTGGTTTTTGATCGAGTTTGGATTTGGATTTGGTGACTTTGTCTCAGTCCTACTTAGCTCAGACAAACAGAGAGAGGAAGAGGAAGAGGAAGAGGCAGTGCTACGACGTCGTTGCGGTGCGATTTACTCTTACGAAAGCTCAGCATCCACGCGGTTATTAATACGCCATGTCGTTAATCTCCATTAATTAATTTGACAGGTCGTTTTCTCCAATTATACTTCATCCATTTTTTAATTTTTTTCTTCTCCTGATCCATCTTTAATTTGAAGATTGATCTCTTAAAAAGGGAGACACTACCAAGCCATTTTCATTTATGTTCAAGTGGAAGAATCCTATGTTGAAAGTAGAGTGTATTTTGTGGACGGCACGTGTGAATGCACGACATTATGTGGATGACTAAGATTTATGACTTTATTAGACATGCAGGTTGGAATGTTTCAATTTATGAATATTCAAGATTACACAGTTTATTTATACGACGTACATAAAAGAATTCTTAAAAGATGTATAATGCATCAATACCTGAGTTTTCTTATGTGCTAGATGCAGTATCAAAGGAAATATATTGAATGATACCTAATAAATTAAATACAACAAACTGAAACATATAAACTTATTTGAGAATGAAAACTTAAATTTAATCTCTACACTCTTCAACAACATGACTAATCTTAATCATAGCGACAATGTCACAAATACCCGTACAATTTCCTCAAGAGCATTGTATATTCAGACGATCGGTTGACACTCATGAGTCTCGTTAACTTATGAGAACAACCATCTTGTACGTATAAAACATTGTGTATAAAAAATGTATGAGATATTGTTATCAAATTTAGACTCTTTTCCCTAACCTCTATCCACATCTGTGATCAAACAAAGAACACATACGTGATCAGCAACACTTGGAACACTTTGTCCACGTATTTGACTCAATCATCACATATTGGTTTTCATCAAATCTTCTTCCACAACTAAATTCCAATTTATAACAACGAGCTCGACTGCTTGAGTCATGTTTGATTTGCCACCTATCCCATATGTCCCAGAAATCGTTAGCTAGATCTAACAGTAATGCAGAAATAATCATTCTCAATTAAACAGTGGAATAGCCAGAATTCACTTTACTTGATATTGGAGTGTACGTACTTTGCATAGTTAGATGTTAACCAGGACAAAGGTAGTAGGGCGTTTACTAAAGTGACTTCGTCTCTTCTGTTTTTGTCATTGGTTTCTCTTCTAATCAAGCACCGTGAAATTTACTTGAAGAACTTAGGCACCATCTAGAAATAATTCTCGTCTAGAAACTCAAGAAAATAATCTCATCTTGTTTAACATGTTGAGTTCCTAGCTAGGCAAGAACCGCAAAGAAACTATTACAATCAAAATCCTTTGCTCTTGTATTAAAGCACATTAATAGATTTGTACCCAAAAAAAAAAACACATTAATAGATGAATATAATGTACCACTCAATGCTCTAATGACCGTACGTGATGATAGAAAACTATGTGGTTTAACAAGATCCATCAAATGGTCGTTGTCTTCTAGTGGTAGGGTGAAACTAAGTGTCGTCGGATCTATCTTCTTGTGGCAACATAGTTGGAGAGTTGGTTTATTAGACATCAGGATATGTAACCGGGTTACATGTCAAGTGTTCTTTTCATTATGTAACCACAATGTAAAAGCAAATGGAGCAATCATTAGAACATTTTTTGCTAGTTGGTGCATGTCTGAGTACATGTTTGTTGTAGAGAATTCTGATAGTATTTCAGGTTTTTGTAATCAGGGGTTTAGGCTTAATGCCCTCTCTTTGTATTCAGTAGTTTCATTAATCGAGGCTTGATCAACCAGCCCTTTATTAAAAAAAAAACAAAAACAAAAAAGAAGAAGATAGATCATATACAAGAAGTAACTCATGGTGCTACATTATTTACATCAATCCTATAAGTTACCGGTTACCACATAATGTGCGATCTACTTGTAGTCTTGTACCCACAAACATGATTCATCTAACGTTACTCATCACTTAACAACATGATAATTAAGAAAGCCAACTTCACATAATTTGGCCGACATCTCTCATTCAAATGTGTCAAGCTCGGAATTAACGCCCTCTCTAGAGCACCAGTAGCCATATGAAGGCATGCCTCCTTAATTTTTATCACTTAAGATTCATGGTAGCGTAATTAGTTAATTAGTGTTGGTAAGTACATATGTAAATGTGAAAAATGTACTGTGTGCTATAGAAATCGAGTCTACCAAGGATGATTGTCACCCACTCGTATTACAAAACAAATGTTGTTTACTGTAATCAAGCATTCAAGCACGTAATGTTGGGTTACACCTAATACTTCTAATACTAAGTTATACTATATAAGCTCATAGATATTGAAAATGGAAATATAAGTTGCAAGAGACCACGTTACGAAATGTTGGGGTTTGTAGCCCACATTTGACTACTAGCTAGTGAGCAAACACAACATAATTAAGAAGAAGCTTAAACCTAGTTAGTAGTAGTTAACCAAGCAAATCTTGGGCTTTGCTCCCTAATGTCGGCCACAAAAGATCGATGGTTAACAAGACATATCCCTCATTTCCCTAATTACATTAACATTACTTTTTGCAAATTTAACTAATAGTTTGTGTATCCGCAAAGCTTTTTCCTGTCTGTGTACTACTTCCGATTCGGGCTAGAGACGAAACATGCATGTTTCATGGAGTTGCTGTTGTAACAGCAACGCCATTTGGTTTCAAGGACTTGTTGTGTATCGGGCGTCGTCTTCTCACTTTGGAATAGTCCATTGTGAAGAATGCCGATGTGTCGTCGTCGTCGCCCTCTCGCCACTCCTGCCATGTCCCTGAACTACTGCTTTTGTGCGTCACCTCTGCACCTTCTTCTTCCTCTTCATGAATCAATGGCTTAGCACCTGATCAGTCATATAGATGAATTCGTTTTGATTAGATAATCACCCTTATTAATTTAGGTCAATGTGGATGTGACTGATATAAAAATATAAACTTCTTCTGTAGATCATTGACTAGATGACATTCTTAGTTGGAAAACCTAATATATTGACGACATAGAACTACACACAAAAAAAAGCAAGAGAGGGCAGTTGGCTAACTTCACAAAATTCAAATCGAATCCCTCTTAAACATGTTTGCATCATGAGCAAACATCATTAGAGATCATGAACAAGTTTTTTCAAATCTACGTACCAGTCGTACCTGCAGCTAGAACATTTTGCTTCTGCTGCTGTTTGTGATTAGGAGCTGAATCTTGGATTTCTTGTCCTACAACCTGTTTTTCATAACATAGAACGGAAACAGATTAGTTAATTAGGAAGTGATATACTAAGTTGAACCTAGCTGAAAATCAATGACTAACTGATGAGAAAGACCGTTTGAGAGGCTATATATATATATATATAGTTGTTCTTACAGTAGCTTCTATTTCAGCGAGTCGAAGCTTTCTTGGCAATGCATGGAGCTGAGATGCTTGAACTTCTCTCTTGCCTGCTCAGAAATGAAACAACGTAGTTAGTGTGACTTCCTTCATTTTCATCTTGAGAGAGAGAGAGAGAGAGAGAGATTACCAGCTAGTTCAGTCGATGGCTGGATTTGAATATGCAGAGAATAAGCACAAGGTGGTGTTAGCAAAGTAGAGAGAAGAATGCATAGCATAGTGACACTGGTGAAGAATACCAACTCCATACTATCTGAATTGTCTGAGATACTTGTGAATGACTAGAGTAGCTAGCTCTTCTCACTATTATGAGTAGCTGGTAGTGACTGGAAACTCACAAAGAAAAGAGAGAGATGGGAGGAATACACAGAACACAAAACTTAGAGTTCCAAAACACTTCAACCAGAGATGGAAATGTCTGGTATATATTAATTCTACATATGCTTTCCCTTTTGAAGGGTTTCACACCATTTGGGTTGGTTTTGTCACCTTCTATATACTATCATGCAAGTAGGACCCTTGCTTTTTTTATAACAACAATGTTTAATCACACATCTCCATCAGGCCAAAATGTTAATACCAGTTTTAGCTTCAACTACAACACAAGCCTTTCTTGCCGATAAGGGAGAAAGTAAGATATTCCACTGCTTCCATATGACATGCTCTTGATTCTGTATATCACAATTCCAACTTCTGCATATATAATCTCAAAAGGTGCAAAGGCCACCTCTTATGTCAAATGAACCATAAAAATGCAATTAGTAGGTTACATAAATTCTTTCTTCTTCAATGGGCTACCAGCCTCAGAGGATTGAATCAATAACATGCCCAGCTCAAGATTCAATTTCTAAATGTATGCAATGATGCCGACTTTTACTAGCAAACCAACTCAGAAGCAATTGTAACGTTATATTGTTCACAAGAGTGAGATAATACAAATAATTGTCTATTTTTATTACTATTAGACATTTCATCAAGCATCTTATATTCATTTTGAAGAATACTTTATTCAGTTTATTTGAGACATTTCATCGAACATTTTGTCTTTACTTTATAGAAAATCGCATGTCCTCTTTCTTAGAATCCACCCAAAACTCAATGTAACAAACTCAAAGTCACTTCTTGAAATTTCTTCCTGGACTATCTCAACCCCAAAAGAAGAATAATGTACTTAGGATTACATTGTTTTCTCCAGAACTTGGTGGATGAAATGAGTATATATGACATGACCGAGTAAACCAAAATGTACCCATGAAAAAACAGTGGTGAACTTTCTTTGTAGAGCCAAAACAATAAATGATGTAGTACATCTTCTTTGAGACATTTTGTTTGACATCTTAGTTTTGAATATGAACAGAAGGCAGAAGCCATCCAATAGGCATAAACAGCAGGAAGCCACTTCCTTGAATATTTTCTTGGAGTATGATTTTTCAATTGGCTTATGCCTGCAATGAATCCATCTGTATGATTTTTCAATCAACGTCTTAGATTCCATGGTTTTCAACATGTTAAGTTTCTTTACAGGACCAGGCCACCAAGGATAAACCAAACCAGCAGCTCAATGAGGAGAATTTTCTTATAGAACTCGGCAATCTAATAGATTTACAGGGACTGAAAATATTTTCGACAATCAAAAATAAACCAATGAGAAAATGAAAAAAATTATAAGATACTGCTTACACCTTAAAGTGCATGCATAAACCCCTACAATCCTACTGCAAATTACATCCCAAGACAGAGAGCATGAAGTATGTATTGACGATAAATAATTTTAGGCTCAATATATTCATCTTAAAACTAAGAACATAGAGGCATTCAGAAACTACAGCAGAAAATACCCCGCTTCCAACCCCTATGTTTACGCAAAAGCCTCCGGTCAGCTTTTGCCATTCTCACTGGACTGCTGAATGGTTCATGCGGATGCATACTGCATGCCAAAAAGCATATGTCAGACGTGTCAGTCAATGTAATTGGAGTAACTATAAAATTGTTTGAATAGAAAAGATCAGGAGTTCGAGTGCAACTCACACAGGGAAGGCAAATGAGCGGGTGCTGGTTGCGCTGCTATCTGATCGATGGGAGATACTGCCAGAATAAGGTATTGGTCCAGAACTATTTATAAGACTCGAGACATGACCTACTGCAGCAAAACTCGAATCTCCCAGATCACGTTGAACAAGGAATCTTTCTGAATCAGAATAAGGTATTGGTCCCGAACTATTTATAAGACTCGATGAGTTACCTACTGCTGAAAAACTTGATTCCCCTTGATCATGTCGCACTTCACTCGAAGCATTGTGTGTACCTGAATAAGGTATTGATTCCTTATAATTTATAAGAGTCGCGAAAGGAATTCCTGCAGAGAAACTAGACTCTCCCAGCTCACGTTCAATTTGGATCGGAACATTCTGTGCATTATGATCCCCATCTTTAGGACATTCGTCTCTGGCAATAGTCGAAGCGACTAAAGAATGCTGTACTTGGCTAGAAACAATCTCTGAATCAGAAATGTCCTCATCAACCATAGACGTATCTGAAGTTTCAGGACGTTGACAAGCACCATTTTCAGGACAATCCTCTCTGCCAGTAGTCACAGGTGCTAAACAAGGCAGAACTTTGCTTGAAATGATTTTTGATTCACATATGTCATCACTATCAACTTCAGCCATATTTTGAGTTTCAACATGTTTGCTGAACCCATTTTCTGCACAGACATCCTTGGTAATGTCTGAACAGTTCAAACCACAATTAATGCTTCCTCCCTTGTCTGCTCTAACATTGTTGGACAACTCATCAATAAGACAGTTTGATAGTTCAGTGGAAGATACAGGATCCAGGTTTGGGAATCTACTAATCGATACAGGTGCTGAACGGTCCACACCAACAGCAATGCTTCCATTCTCCACTTTACTACTGTCAGATAACTCATCGACATGGCAATTTAGTTCTATAGCTGAAGGAACAGGATCTAGTTTCAAGAGTGATTCCCCCGTTGCTGAAACCAAAGGACTACTGTGAGTTTGTGCTATTTCATTTTCCTTGTCATTCGACATCTGCATTGAAACCACAAGATACTAACATCAGGTTCTACAAACCACTAATATCCTTTTCCACAGCATCTAGCTAAAATTCTAATTTCCATCAAATTATTGCTGGTGGCAAAGAGAGACATAGAGCTGTCAGTCTGCGAGACCAAGGACAAGCACATGATAGGTAATGGTTGCTGTGGAAAATGAAAATGTCTAATTCCATTTAATAAGAGTCATTGATCTTTCCTTTTAACGTTGTAGAATTTATTATATATATTTTGTTTTAGGCTTTTTATTAACTAGCTATCAAACTACACATCTCAGTTACTAACATTGGAAAAGCACCATCATACCGGTAATTAATAAAAGACTACCTTGGAACCTGGATTCCAATACTCTCAAAACACCATGCGGTGTCTAAATTTCGGAAAACATTTCATTTGAAGTAAAGGGAGTGCTTCCATTACAACATTTTTAACGTAAATTAAGCACTAGTAAAAGTTTAAGTATATACCTGAACAGTATCTTGTTCAGCTTCACTGCTAGCCTTACTAGAGGACTTGGAGTTCAAGTTCTGCGTGCACAAGTCATGCGTTGACAACTCGTTTTCAGGAGAAAATATGTCTCTGGAAACATCAATTGCAGTTTTCTCTGATGCATCATACATCGCCTCCCCTCTCTGCACCAGATCCTTGGCATCACTAGAAATGACAAAATCCTCCTTTACGTCATATTTTTGTGCAGAAGACTTGAAATCTTCTGGAATGGTCATAACAATGTCCATTTGTTGTTGAAGCAGTTGCTTTTTCTGAAACTCATCAGGGGACAAATAATTGCAAAATGCCATCTCATCCATGTTAGTCTCAAACCAGATCTTCTCTTGGGAAGGCACTCCCTCATCAATGCAGATGTCCTTGATAGTATTGCAACTACTCTCTTTGTAACACACTATCAGTTCTGGCAAGTCGTATTCTGTAACACTTTTGTCCATATAATAATCTGATTGCTTCTCTAAAGATATTTCAGGCACAAAACCTTTGATTTCACCTTCATCACAGGTTTTCAAATCATCCACACTCTTTGGACAATCAAAGTTTGTCGCAGTCAAGTCAAGTGCATCAATTTGACCAGCATCTTCCCCATTGTCCTTCGAATCAAACAAAACTCTGTTCTGACTTTCCTTTCCAATCCAAGTCGCTGATTCTAATCCCCGGGAATTCTGATTAATCTCGTTGTGATCAAAAGATTTAAAATCAGGCTTGTGGCTTAATTGGCCAAACACCGGTTCCCTCTCTGCAGCAAATGATATTTCTTTAATGTAAGTAGAAGAACTCGACAACAGTAGGAAGATTTAAAAGGGCTGCAAAGGTTTCTACTGTAAGAACTCGACAACCCCAGGTGGATGCTAGAAGGAGTACTTCGACCCCTAGAGACTTGGGGCTCCTATGTACTATAATAAACAAACTCACCCCAAGCCAGTCAATGAGGGGAAGAAAACTATATGATTCTACATTAGTAGCAAGTATTTCAAAATCTATTTTATGAAAATCTTCTCAAATGTAATAACAAAATATGAATTTTCAAAAGAGACAGAAAATGAGAAGTAAAACAAACTTACCAAGTTTCATGTTTACATAGATTCAAGAGTGCAGAAGAAACGTTCCAAGTTCTGAGCTACAGCAAGGGATATTTTCAATAATTTGCCTGCCGATCAAAATGCATTGCATTTGTTAAATATATTCCATATGAACCAAGTTTGGAAAACATGTGAAATTATGATGCTTCAAAGGAATATCACAGGATTCAATGATTCCTGCAGCTCAATGAACGTTCATATGATATATCACGAACTAGTGAAAATCTAGAAGACCATCAAAAGCAGCAATGAAATTCAAACATTGCTGTACAACCACCTTAGGGCCTCAAACATAATAATTAATAGCAGTTTAGTGAAAAATAATAATCACCAGCTCCCACAACTCCATTATTGCTCTTCATAATGAAGAAAAGTATTTGAAAACGGTGGATTATGAAGGAAAGTATCAGGTAATGGTGGGTTACAACTGAGCAGTCTAAGACCAATGGAAAGAAAAGAAGATGACCAACCTGACCACCCTGAAAGAAAAAAAAAATACAAAATGCCACCCACAAACACACAGTTTTCCAATTCAACCATCAGATAATCAAAAACGCTTTCCTCAAGTACCACCTATTTGAATTTTCTGGGATGAAAAAGAAAATAAAAGAGTTTTCCTTTCCAGCTACAAAATCTGGGCACATAACCATCATCCCAGAAGTTCTTTGTTTACTTTCACCAAAAGAAAAACAACAAAAACCCCAAAACCAATGTTAAACATAATAATAGGGAGACATAAAACCAGTTCAGAGCATGAAGTTTTTGGCAGAGAGCGGTAGACAGAGTCGAAAGTGAGAGACTTCTCAACTGTACAAAAAGACAACAGAAAAAAGGTTGCAACTGTTTTGAGGGAGGCTCAGCCTCCACAGACTTTAAACAGCTAAAACAAACTAGTAAAATATTCAAAATCAAAGACCTCCAATCCTTTACAAGATTCCCAGTTCCCATTGTCAGGCATGCAAACTGATCAGATCTAAACCCAGTAGAATTCAGACAAGAAATGAATAAACTAACAAGCAGAAAAGTGAAAACCCAAACTATTGAAACCTCTCCATATAGTAAGAAAACTAGTAAAAAAACCAAAGTGGAGGAATAAGAAAGATCTAAATCAGATCCCAGAACAAAAAAATATATATATAACTCAAAAAAGACAGTACCTTTAATCTGTCAATACAGAGAACAGCAGCTTCCTCTTCCTCAGCTCAGAACCAACTCCACCCACTAGCCAGAAACCCAGAACAATAACAAATCAGCTCCAGAATTCAGAGAAAAACACTTAAAAAACAAACAATACATACATGTGTATATGAATCTGTCACACATATCAACAGAAACAATACCCTTCAACACAACTTTCCGATCATGATGAACAGGGTTAATGAAAAACCAAAGGTACAGAGAGAGATACGAACTTGGGTAGAGAAAGAGAGAGTCAAAACAAAAAAAAGACTTGGAACGGGAAGTTGTGCCTTGTCTGGTCTAATAAATAGAATTGGTTCCGGCATTAAATACGAAAGCCCCCGTCCCCAAAAACTCGATTCATTTCATTCCAAAACTTTCTTTACTCCTTCTTACCTGTCCAGTCCTCACTCCCACAAGGCCACAACCACCTCCGATATCTTCTACCACTTCCGACGATCACGATCGCCGGGAAAGTTGAAGACTTTGAAACACAATGCTGTAGTTAAAGACTAGTACGAAGCACAAACCTTTGTTTTGTTTTGTTTCTTTCTTTCTCTCTCAGCTGACGCTGTAGTTTTTTCCTGTTATGGTTTCTTTCGTCGTTTCAGGGATCTCAGTGTGTTTTTTATACCAAGAGATGAGAGTTGGAGTGTGGGGGCCCACCGGCGGAAACGAGTTTCATCCTCTCCACTTTCCTCCGAAAGTCCAACGTTGCAGCTGTCGCTTTCCTGGGGTGTTAGAGTTTGGAGTGGGGGAGCGTGGGCCGTTGGATAGATCGGGGGGTGGTCCGAGTTTGGAGGGTGGGTTACGGTGGGGTGGCGGAGCAGGGGATTGAAGACAGATAAGTGATCTGACTCCGGTGGATTAGAGCACACGTGTTGGGGTGGTGTGTGGTGGTGCTAACGTGCGCTGGGGGTGGGGGTGGGGGGACGTGACCCTTTCTTGTCGGCACTCGGCTGAGGAGGAAAGGTGGGGGCAGATTTGGTTAGTTAGCAAACAAAACAAATCAGGGGTCCGTTTAATAATCTCATTTTTTATTTTTATTACCGAACTTGAGATTTATGACCGTTCTCATTATAAAGAAAGTGATTGAAATACATAAAATTGATTATATACTACGTAAATTTAATTATGTCATTTCCATAAATTAAATTTATGAAGGGGGAACCTGAAAGATATTCACTTTAACTATCACATTAATCCGTTGTTTATTCATATCATCATTTGGTAAGAAATGAATTGGTAGTGAGTGATCAAAGAGTTTCCAACTCCTTAAATGATCGAATTGAAAGCCAATTCTAGTCCCACTTTTGTAGAAGATGAGGTTGTTCTAATCTTGATGAGGTCCCAAACCTAATATTCTGGCCACGAGTAGTGATAATGCTATGCTTGTAGCCTGCCATACCAAGTTGATTGATGCATTATATATAACCTATAGCTATACTTGTAATGATCGAGCAATTGATAGAATCATATATGATTCTTTCATATGTAAACTAGGACCTCGATCACGCTTATATTTACAGGCCGTAGATTGTGTTGTGGTTCCTGTTTTAGGGAGCAAGAGCTAGTAATTAGCTAGAAACCAGACATATATGCCTGGAAATTAACAGTATTCATGCATGGCATGCATGAGAAAGCCTGGTATGCTTGAAAGCTGAAACCCCAACTGAAGAAGGTAGAGGTTGATTGTGATGGAGCTGCATGTTTTGCTTGATCGATCGATGAGCTCCTGGATCCATGAAGGATTGGAAGTTAGCAGCAGCCTCCATATTTCTCCTTCTTCGATCTAAATAATTGCATATTCAATCTGATCTTACGCGCCGAACAAGCATATCGGTCACCCTAAAATTGAGGCAACTCGTCTGAATGGTTTAGAGAAAGAGTCATGCATGAGCTCGAGGGCATAGAATGGAGTAGCTGGAGCAGAGTAGGTTGGGCAGGTCGGAGGTAGCCGCCGGTAGGGCTTCATCATCTTTATGATCGATGGAGCTAGCTAGACAGCAATAACGACGAAGACTGTGATGGAAGGTGGGTTGAATTCAAGTATTCAACAAACACATATATTAGGTCCAGTCTTCTCTATACTGTGACCACTTTCTTTTTCTCTCATCTCTCTTTCTCACAAAGGAGAAGAAACCCTAGTCATTGTGCTGTCCACAACAAAGCTCGGCTAGAGCGTCGATCCTTCATTTTCTTCAATTATATATAGGTTTCTCATCTTCAATTATAGATGTCTTTTCCTGAAGTGTAAGTCTGTATTATAGGTTTCGAACTTATTTGGTCCGCTCTATAAAAAGCTCGACAGACCATAATCCATCGAAAATTTGAAACAGCTAATCTATTGTAAGCTGAAAAATGTATGAAATTAGTATACTAATCCTAGGTTTTGTTCCCCCTCATATTCTACTAAATAGTTTTTTCCAATACCACTTGATCGATCACAGTGTGTGAGAGTTTTGACCTCCGAGTAAACAAAGACAAATTAAAAGGCAGGCTTTCTTACTGCATAGGGATTCCACATACCCTCTTCTTGCTTCTTATTTCATCTGGGACAATTCGATTCTTCTGTTCTTTCGTGTGCACCTGTTTACATGTGGAGATTGGAGATCCCAAATGAACCCTTCAAGTTAATTAAATATGGAGTGACGGTAGCTAACAAATAATATAGCTTATATAATTAAGGATGAAATTTTGATAAACTATATCGTGGTCGACATGCATGCATGGAGTAACAGTATCCAATGTGACATTTTGCCATATAGAAAAACTGGGGTTCTTCTTCTCTCTTCTCACATTCTTCTTTTATTTGTTATGGAGGAAACAGATCCATCATCTAATTCAATGCAATGATATTGATGTTGTCTTCTGGTAACGTGGTCCAAATGGAGTGTCAAAAACTAATAAACGAAACCAGAAATCACATGCACAAATGTCAATATTTCCATAATCTTGTTATATTAGTTAGTTAATCAATCCATCGCCCTCCCTTATGACTACACCTTATTTGAAGGGCATTGTCATCACGAGATTTTCTTTTTTTTATCGGATAACAACTCAAATGCTACAACATATATAATAGTTTGTTGTCATGGGTCGAATTTACAACTTCCCTCTTATGCATGCATGAGAGACTATGCCACTAAAAGTTTTGATTAATTATTTTTGTTTTTATGTAAACAAATCTCGATCTGTCATCAACTAAACAACCCATCAGGTTGGAAGCTTGAACAGATGGACTTTTATTTTTGAATAACAGAACTTTCTGATATCAGCTAGCTGGAGGCTGAAGGTAGGGTTTAGTCACAACATTCAACAAATATAGAGTAAATAAATCACAAGGAAAAAAAAATCGTCAATTTGGTTTTTAAGTACAACTTCACCAGCAAACTACTCTATATTGCAAATTCAAGTTTGTGGAAAATTTTCCTGTTCTTGGGCTGGGATCTGTTGAAAACTAATTGATTGATAGATTGGGAAAACTTAATAAATCGTTCACATTCAATCCCATAGACTACTTGAATGGGAGAATTCTCCAATCCTTTTTATGGATATATTTGTTTAAATGGGGTTGTTGGTATCACGGAATTCAGATACGTACTCCTTGAATGAGTTTTCATCCAACTAGCTAGCTGCATTTGTTTTAGGATCCTTAATTGACTTCACTAGTCATTTTGGAATCTTTTCGTGTTCAAATCTTGATACTTTAGGGTCTTAGGGATATGCATGATCGTCTTTCTATCACCAAAATAAGAAATTTGTGCTTATATATGGAAAGTTGTATTGATCTGTGTACTGGAAATTAGGTACCCAGATTTTAGTTGCAACTATTACAACAACCTTCCTAAGATCTGCATAAATGAATTTCACATCATCAGTTTCCTTGTATATATAGTTTATAGCTAGCTAGCTTCATACATGGTTCTGGGAATGAATTAATTCATGAATCATTGTGGAGCTGACATTGATAATAGCCATCAGAGGCATCCTTGTTATCAATCAACTTCCTCACCAGAACAAATTCCATCTAATCAAATTAATTTCATCATTGGACCACTGGGAGCTGGTACACCTGGTCCTTGCCAATAAATACTGCAACTCATTTCAGCATCAACTTAACTATAGTCTGCTCAGTTGGAAGTTTGGACCAGCTAACTAATATGCAAACATTGGTGGGCGATCGGGTTCGTTACTTTCTTGTATTCAAACATAAATTTCGTATATATAGTTGTTATCTATTGCAAATGTATATGATTTCATATATACCTATATTGTTGAAGATATCAAAGTTTGAAGTGTAAGTTTCGCAAGTAACACATTTTCTCTCTTTGTGTAAAAGATTGTTCGGATTTCTTAAAACATCATCTGTGAGTTTGTTTGAAGTCGGACATAACATGTTGCCGCCAGAAGCGAAACCCCGAACGAGTTGAAGCCAAAGCTACATGCATGATCTGAGTCTGTCACCTCAAACCCCCTCATCTTCTATATGTACACGCGTCCTTCATTACAAGAGGACAGAATAAGAATCCAAGTACTTGGGGACAAATCAGACCAGAAAGCAGGAGCCATTTTTGAAACAAATATTTGCCTCCCAATCCTGCTCAAATTTCCCACAAGAAGACACATCTATCTTCCTTTGGATTTTGGCTCAGCTCTAAACTTTAGCAGTTGTTGCTTTTCGACCAAGGTAGGTCTGATGTCCCCAAGTACACACCCTTATTCTGAAAATGACCTGGTCGGCTATATATGATCAATAATTCCATATTAATTTTTGTTGGTTACCAAACATGGATTTACTGAGAGAAATAGAAAATATATACCTGCAGCAGCGTGACTCGAGCTTCATCGATCATCACCTCCAAGATTAATATATAGTACTGCTTCCCCGCCATGTGTATTTGCCTTAATTGACTGTAAATATATATATTTAAGCATATTAAGTTAACCTTAGCCAGCTTGGTTGAGATGTCGCCAGCGAGCAATTTGGTCTTTTGGATTGGCTTTGACTTTCCGCTTGAGTGTTGGAAGAGATCGATGATGATGACCTGCGTATCTGAATTCTGGGCTGGCAAGAAGGATTGCATCCTTGCACTTTGCTTCTCTTCTATCTTTTCAGAACTTGAAGGGATCCCTCTCTCTCTCTCTCTCTCTTTATTTACAACTTGGTGTTGAGTGTTGACATCAGAAGTTTGAACCCATTTATCTCTCTTCTCTGAATTGATATCTCGCATAGTGTTGTAAGAAAAAAAAGATCAGAGAAATTTAGGTGTGTTGGAAGCTAACTAGCTTTATATACCTCGATCTGTTACTTTTTGTTTACCTTATGATGTGTTCAAACAGGAATTTAGGGGTTGTTCCGAGGTGCTATCCCATTTCAACTGTGTAGTTTGCAAAAGTTTGTGCTATAATTGATTTTAATCCCGTGGTAATACTTCATGACTTCGATTCTAAATTTATGGTCATTTACTTGATTCTAAGCTCGTTGTGAATATCCTTTGTCTTTCGTATCCACGCATCCCATAAAGAAACAAAGTCGCACATTTTATAGATCCATCAAAAAAAGATGAACACTTACAACATGCATCAAGTTGAGCATTATATGACTCAATTGAGGCAACCTTGAAGGTGGTAACTACCACAAGCTCACGACTTTTATGTTACCACCTTCGAGATATAATACAAGTAAATTTTGTCATTTTCACTTCTAACGAACAAAATCTAGAAAACGTTAACTTCATGTTTCTTACATTTTATCTTTAAGCTAGTCCAAATTATCAATCAAGAATTCAAGACATCATTTCTATGGCCTATATGTCTTGCTACTCACTCCATTCATTATTAATTTTGTCTAAAGACAAAACTAGAGAGATTAAAGAAAAGAGAGATAAGCTTGTGGTTCAATTCTCATATGTAGTTGACCCATGAACTTAGCAGGAGGATGTTCATGTCATATTATTTATATTGCATGCCAGCCCTTTTGTTGTTGACACTTGTGATACTTGGGGGTAGAAGGATCATGATTCATGCATGCATGCTTAATATCATGAGGCTAAGCTAATGTGTTGACATCACTGATGACTAATCGACAACATAAAATTGATACTTCAATAAAAGAAAAACATAATCACCACAAATTTGACAAGAGAAAGCAGCCCAGAAATTGCTCTGATAGAGATGGAGATCAAGTTAACCTCTTCGTCACAAGACTATTATTAGCCCACGCCCGAATAGGCAAGTCAAGTCCTAGCTTTGAGAATTCCCTTGTAATATATTGGTGAAAAAACAGAGTGAAATTTGACATTGCTCAAATCATTTGGTCACAAGTCTCTCATCTATAAATTAGATGATCCCTAGTTTTTGTTCAATCAAATGTTCAATTCCATTGTTGGGCTTCATTTGAGCCACAGTAGGGCGGCCAATATCATGCGTAATAAGGAATTAAGGACTATCAAATCCAAATAGAAATTTGATTTCATATGATTGATTCTCTATTTCACAATTGTATGACACATAGGCTCATTGCCATTATCAGTACAAGTACAGTATGTTAATTCTGTCAACTTAAATCTCAGTGACAAAATGTGCTTGTTCTTGGAAAAAACTTAAGTATATGCAATGCCACGACATCAGATTCAGAAGAAATCGCGTTTGCTAATTGTAATATTCTGCTCCTCTAGGAAATTTGTTATAGCATTCTTTTGCCAGCTTTTGAAACTCCTGCAATCAACAACCAGAAACTATATAAGGTAATTTGTAATTCTGTAATCTTACTAAATAAGTAATATAAGATGCATGAGGGATCTAGTTTCTGTGATTCTTTAGCACCTATCAGGCTTCAAAGAGTCTAACATAGGATGGTTGTTCTTATAAACCAACCATTACTTACTTGTGATCAAGATGAGCTAGGATTTCTCCACCAGGGAAAGCCATTTGCGTAACCTCAAATGCTACTTTGATTGCTTGTTTCCAAGTTCCACCGATATCTTTTGTATTTGTTTCTGTCTTGGACTGGCTCGGATCTTCCATTGGTAAGGAATAACCCGAAATTAGATGGCCCACCCAGACATTATCTTTCCTGTATATGAAAGGAATCTAAGTTCATGTCTAACAAAACCTATTCACAATGCCCACCATCAACAAATAGTTCAATGTTTCATATCAGATTCCAGAAAGCATATGGAGACCACTATAAGTAGCTACAAAAAAGAAGAAAGAAAAGACCAAGAAAATTATGTATTTACATAGTACATAGCACACATTCAGAAGAAAGGGGGCGGGGTGGGTAGGGACGTAAGGAAGGAAATGGATGAAGCCTGAAGCTCTGAATGGAATGAAGAAAGTTTAATAAACATTCTGGAATATCCGCTTGCATTTGCAGTTATCTCAGACCTATTTACTTTGATGTTATCAATATCAATATCACACATAATATGTGATACAATCCGGAAAACAGAAAGAAGCTGGAATACATCACTAATTAATAATTGGTTTCAGTAATTGAAGAAAAACAAAACACGGCCAACTTACAGAGCAATATCCATATGACGAGGTGCATAATGTCCACCACCTATCCCAAGAAGAACTTTTTTATTATGGTTCTCCCTACCAATTACATAGAAAATCAAGTTAGAGAAGCACCATCTGGGACATGAATAGAAACATGTCGACTGATACACACAACTAGTTGATGGAAGAGATAAAGCACAATTCATAAGATATCACTGGGTATAGTATATAGAGGGTTATCCCATTCCTATATACTAGACTCAGGTTAAGAGATGAATAAAACAATGCAGCAAGTAAAAGAAAGGGAGACATGCTAATTGAACATTTTGTCCTACATCCATGGATATGTACAATTGGTGAACAAGATAGAAAACACCTCAGGAAGCTAACATAATCCTTCCAGAGACTAATATGATGACATGAGGAGAAGAAAAGGGACCATTTTTTGGTTAAGCTTTCAAACAAAGACATGAACTTTGCATCAAAATAGAGGAAAACAGTTCAATGATAAATATGACAGTCTAGTTATGTCATTAATACCCGTTCCAGTTTCCAACAGCAGCTCCCCCTCCAAGCCCAAGTCCTTCCCAAACTAACTGCAAAAGCAAAAATTGCCACCATTATCCTTCCCGAGTTGTGCCTTCATCCATTTATTCCAATAGTTTATATGAAAACAGTCACTAATAACTTCAGAATTGCCATTTCAAACAAAAAGGAAAAGAACAAACTTTGAGAGCTACGGATAGTAGAAATACTAAGAAGAGACCATTTGAAAGCCAAAACTCAAAGAAAAGATAATCCAATAAGGGAAGGAAAATGGTTTAATGAAATGCTCAAGATAATCCAGCAAGTGTTGCTCTCAAAAAAAAAAAATCCAGTAAGTGTCGGCTACTCAACTAGAGCCATAACTTCAGCTGCATCCTGCCTCTTCCAGCACTCATCTGTACTGCCTGTATAAAAAAGAACAAACCAAATCTCAAAGAAAATCCCAAATGAAAGAACATAATACAACAGCTGAAGTTATTTCACCAAGACCTTACAGAAACTTTAGACCGAGCAACCAGAACACTATAACTTCATCCTTTATTTGCACAAAATATTTCATATTTAGAAACTAATCATCAAATCATACAACAAGATGTTGACGAGATTACTATAAAAGACATTGGAGCAATTTTAAAAACTGCGGCCATTTCCCCTCAATCATTACAACATCATCACTACATACAATCGAAAGAGCACGAAATCAAAATGTTGCCGAAACTGGACTAGATTCTAAGGGTTCACATTAAACTTACCAATCTCCAGAAACATAGCAGGCGTATCAGTGATCGGTCCATGATGTGTAGCCTCCAAAGTTACCTACATTACATTCAATTTCAATCCAATTCCGTATAAACAGTATATCGCAAACCCTAATCCAAGAGAGAGAAAAAGCTTCAAACCTCAAACTCAGGAACCAAGCCATGATCTTGAGCAATCCTCTTGAGGAGCCTAAGCCAGGGCCCAATCCGCGGATTCGGCGGCGCTGCCCATCCTGGCTTCCCGCCCTGCGGCAAAACGTCGCCGTTTCGCAAATGAGGAACCCCGATCGGATGAACAGTAAGAGCAGGACGGCTGGAAACGGCCTTGTGCTTGCTCAAGAAGATGAGCTCGTCCACGTGTTCGCCGGTGGCTTCTCTCCAGCGAGCGTCCAAGTCGTCCTCTTCGATGATGCTGCTGTTGTGCAGTAAAACCCTAACGGCGCCGTTAGCGAAGGCCGTCATGTCCTGTTGGAAATTTTGCGGTGGTGAAACGGTGGAGGTATGAGAGTGAAGACGGAGGTTAGGGAGAGATGAAGGGGGAACCTGTAGAGAAGGGGTGGGGGCCCAGCCGGCCTTGGATAGGAGAGCATTGGCCGGGTTGATGGAGGCGGGGTCGGTCGTCGTCGCCACTATCAGAATCACCATCCTGATTTTTGGTGCCAGACTGTGGAAGCGCGCTCTGGTTTTGTGTACACTTGTCCAAAGTGAGCAATTCACACGACACGTCGTTATGTAGCATTCATAGAACAATTTTGTACATTTCAATGATAAAAAATAAAAAAAAAATAAAAAATGAACCTAACACAATAGATATATTTTTAACCGTATTGATCGATAATTAATTATGGTCTCATGAGCAAGATCAGCTTAATGATTCATAATAATGGATTCTCCCAAGTAGATGAAGGTTTTTGGTTGGCTTCGACCATGCAAAGACCTAAAATGGTAATGTCTATCCTGCAAACAAGTGGAGTATTCATGCTCGAGGTTTTCAAGCAGAAGAGACTGGTGATCTAGTTTGACATCTGTTTTGCAATTATCTAAAACATGTTTGGGTGTAAAACGTTCAAAATAATGAATATGCAAAGGATTCTACATATACTGATCAATCATGGTGGAGCAGTCTGAATGCTTTTGAGTTTGCACAAAAAAATAGTCTTTTCGTTGTTTAGCAAGGAGAGAGAAAACTTTTATTTTCTTTCTAAGTCGAGATGATATAAAAAATGAATAAATGTGTATTTAGAAAATATATATGGAGTTTTGGTATATTTTGAATGAGGATAGTATAAGAAGTTCAAAGATGTGTATCTAGTAAAATGTTAATATTATAAAGTTATTTGGTGGTGTATTAAATGTGAGATGTGTATTTAGTGTTTAGCCATGTGTGAATAAAATTTCTCATCAGGGATATATCGAGGATATTCGGGAAAAAATATCAGGATTTTGGGAAGAAGAAAAAACTTCTGAAATATTTAAATTATTGGATTTACATATAAATATTACAAACATCAACTTTATCTACATCTAGAACGAGAATCTAAGTTGTTGATAAGACGCACGTTGGTTCATAAAAGTAAAATAATTAGACAAAGACATATGACTCATATAGTACGAATTATAGTGTTGAATATGATAATCATATATCTCTTTGAAGCAACCGACTGTTTCCCCTATAAGTGGATAGTAAGGATGATTCAAACTGGATGACTGATCACCGACTTCTGCACATTGATTATAACCATAAACATTATAGCCATAATGATTATTGCTTTTTGAAGCAACCGTCAGAAATGTGAGATTGCTGTCACATGGTAGTGATTGTTTATTAAATTTTAAAAAATATTTTTAAGTGTGAATAATCATTTAAAATACAAATAAATAATTAATAAAAAGTATCATAATATTGTAGGGTTCTAAAATTTACATAAAGCTTTCGACCAAAACAATTATGTTTATAAATTATAGGTATTTATTGTGAATACCCAAATGAATTTTTTAAAATTATCCCAAGCCTATTGATCATAAAAGATATTCCCAGCCAAGAAAAAAAACAATTTAAAGAATTTCTAAATATTTGAAGGGCCGGTGGTAAGTTTTTTATATTTTTTTTTTCTAAATGTTCTTAATTGTTTTTCTATTTATCTCTTAACAGTTATAACTAAAATATTACCCAAAAAAATATTATGAGCCCAATACGCGTCGCATGTCGCGACAAAAAGCTGTGTAGCACGCGGCAATATAGCCCTTTGATTGGTTGGTGTACTGCACGCGTTTTCTCCAGCGCGTGAGGAATGTATGTGTTGTTGCTGATGTCAGCCACGGGCACACAAGTTGATGAGTCACAAACCAACTTGGGTCAGTTTTCTCATGTAACCTGGACTAAATTGCTCCCTAAAATCTCACTTAGGTTGAATTGAGGAAAAAACTCATTGATGGGCGGAAGATGGATTTTTTTTTCTCTTAGGTTAGATTTCTAGGTGTCATCCAACCCAGGTTGGATTTTTTTCATGGGGTGGACATGCTCTTAGAGCAAGTTCACATTTGGGTTAGATTTCTGAAGTGAATTAGGTCACTCTGGGTTACTGTGACTGTGTAGCAATTTTCACCCGTAAAAAATGTGAGATTGTTGTTATGTGGCAGTGACTGTTTATGTTTTGATTTTAAAAAAATATTTTTAAAAGTGTGAATAATGATTTTAGTTGTAAATAATAGTAATTAATAACTATATAATTTATTAAAATTAAAAAAAAATTTGGATATGAAAGGAGATATAATTAAATAGAGGTGTCTCTAACGCACCCAATGTTCACAACATCAAAGGTAAGGACTGAAGACACCTATGGGGGAACATACTCCTCCCACAGGTTCATATTATCAACCGTGTGACCAAGATTAGCCAAAACATTAGCCACGAAATTGGCTTCCCTAAAGACATGCTTGAATTTAACAAACTCAAAGGAACTACTCAAAGCCTTAATATCTTGAACAAGCTTCCAAGAAGGACTTGAAACTCTATTCACAACATCAATCACCAGCTTAGAATGGCCTTCAACTTCAATTTTGGCGAGGCCTTGATTCTTCGCGTAGATGAGGCTATTGCGTAAGGCAATCGCTTCCGCAACTGGAACAGTGGTGGTGCCAAGGTTGAAGCGTGCTGCAGCGAGAGATTTTCCGGTTTCTGTTTTTACAATGAAACCTCCAGCTGCAGAGTTACTTCGAACTGAGCCATCAAAATTAATTTTGACTATGTCATGAGATGACGGAAACCATCTAATATCGATTTTATTTCCTTGGGGCATTGGATGAGCATTAGTTAAAATTAAATTTTGTATTGTATAACATTTAATCGTTACTTATCGAAATACAACTATGAAATTAAGGGATTTGTTACCAGATGTTGCAGCGCTACGCACTCCAGAGAAGTTCAGTGATGGCTCTCAAATCCCACCGCCTCCATAACCGTATGTATTCTCACTCTCTCTCTCTCCCACTAGAACCAGATACTCTGATTGAACTCAACTCTCTACTCACTACTCCCTCACAGTCACCGATACGACGTCGCTCGGCGTAGCAAAGAAGCCAAGAACAATGGCCACCGAATCCTCCTCCATGAAAGACGCCTTCGCCAAATACGCCGATTACCTCAACAACCAAGTACGTAGGCCCCTAAATTTCATCTCTATCAAATTAGTAAACAGCTTCAATTGCTTTGTTTGTGTTTGAAATTGTAGAACGATAAACGCGAAAGAATCGTGAAAGCGAGCCGTGACATCACCATGAACAGCAAAAAGGTCATCTTCCAAGTTCACAGGTGACCTAATCGTTCATTTGTATGCTTTTGATTGTTTTCTTTATGATGACTAGAACTAATGCCGTTTTCGGATTTGAGCAGGATGAGCAAGCACAACAGGGAGGAGGTTCTGCAGAAAGCTGAAAAGGATTTAGCCGCCGTGACGGATCAGTTCGTGGCCCGGCTGGTTAAGGAGCTCCAAGGGACTGATTTCTGGAAGCTGCGACGAGCCTACTCGCCCGGGGTAGGTTCTACTCGTGCTGCATTGTTGCGTTGTGTCGATTTAAGTGATGTATGTGTTGTTGATTAGCTTATCGAGTTGTGGTTTGGTGTTTTTGCAGATACAGGAGTATGTTGAGGCTGCAACGTTCTGTAAGTTCTGCAGGACTGGGGGGCTTTTGAATCTTGATGAGATGAATGCTACTTTGTTACCGCTCAGTGATCCGTCCCTGGAGCCTTTGCAGATCAATGTCCTTGATTATCTCCTAGGGGTAAGTTCTTTGATGTTGATGTTGGGTTTATTATAAACGGGAAAATGTAGGCCAGTTGATAGGGTGGATTTGGTTTTGGGATTAAGAGTACTGCAGGTGACTAAAAGTTTTTGAGTGTTTTGGATTTGACTACAGTAAGTGTGTTGATGTACAGCTTGCAGATTTGACTGGAGAGCTGATGCGGTTAGCAATCGGTCGAATTTCAGATGGTGAAGTTGAATTTGCTGAGAAGATATGCAAGTTTGTGCGTGAAATTTACAGGGAACTGACCCTAGTTGTGCCCTTTATGGATGATAGTAATGACATGAAGACGAAAATGGATACAATGCTTCAAAGTGTGATGAAGATTGAGAATGGTATTCTTTCTGCAGCTTTGTTGCCTGTAGTAATGTTACGAATTTAATCTCAAGAACTAGCATGATTTAAAATAAATGTAAATGCTTCATAGGATGAGTTTCTACTTGGGATATGTGAATGGGATCAGAGTAGGAGTACTTGACAGGTTTTAACTCATGCAAGCACAAATAGAAAAATAAAATAAAATAAAATAAATAATAATAAAGTGACCCCTGAAATGCAAATTTCTCCTTTTCTTTTTATTATTTTCTAGTGCAACAAAGTTTCTTCCAATTTTTTTCTATCAAAAGTTTGTTACAGTTTGCACTATACATCAGAAAACTGTTGTTCTCCTTGATTGATTCTTTTTTAATCCCTTGAGATGTTTCTGTAGCTTGCTTCAGTGTTCATGTCAGAGGATCAGAGTATATGCCTCTACTTGGATCTGAGGATCCAACTTCCTTTTTATTAGGAGTGCCCAATGTTGATATATGATGTAAGTCCGAGTTGTTCCGTTATGTATCTTACTCTTACTGAAAGTGTTACCTCAACGTGCTTGACCTAGGAGAAAATTTTCTTATTTTCTGTAGGCTTGATTTTGAGGAGCAAGGATGGGAGATGCACTCTTCTCTGGAAAGCATTTTAGTTCATCCTTGTCACTTGGGCACACCCATGACAAGAGATTGCTACTTCTTCTGAGGAGAAAGCACCTTAATGTTTTCTTTGGAGAGCAGTAAGCCTTTGAAACAGTTTTACTAATTTCCTGTAAATGGATGGGGATTACGATTTTGATTTGAATAGCTTGGTAAAAACTCAGGCAAAAAGGTGTTAGAATGTAGGAGCAGCCTACTACTGCTAAGCCAAACTTTCATCCAAGTATGTTGAGCTCCTTGTACATTTTCTGTCTGAACTCTGAATTTATTACCGTTTTTTATAGTTGGTTGTTTCATGCTGCTCAGTATTTTCCTAAATATTTTAGCTTTACTACATGTTCTAACTTCTAACTAATGGCTCAGCATTCATGGTAGTCTTACAGAAGCAAATCGTAGGTATAATGTGAAGATTTAAAAAAATGGTTCTTTGATCAATAGGGGACATATATATCTGACATTCTGACCAAACCTTCAAAGCCAAAGCCAAAACCAAACCCATAAACGTGGTTGCCTACTATATAATGGAAGCCGTTCATGCTTGTTAGCAGGCAATATATTGAGGTTTAATATTAACAGCTTTTCTCTATTAAGATTTTATCAAGATTTTCTTACGCATCTTCCGATACTGATTGAGGTTTAATATTAACAGCTTTTCTATATTAAGATTCGTCAAGATTTTCTTACTCAGCTTTTCTATATTCCGATATTAAATTGTCGTAGGTAAAGAAAACTGTTCTTTGATCAATAGGCTGGGGATATATACATCTGTGCTAGCTCGTTTAGTAGGCAATCAAAATCTGACCGTCTTGCGATTACCAGAAGACTATCATGTCACTAACTCAGCCTCCTCCAGCTCTTCCCCAATACTTGCAAGAAAATGAGATAAGCCAAGAAACCAGAGACATGATATCTACTCTACCTAGAGATCGAGGTTGGATTGCAAGTCATCTCTATCAGTACCAAGGCTTTTGGCACTCAACTAGGCAGATAGAAGGAGTCTTGGCGTGCCAAGAAAACTTCCGAGCTCAAGATTCTGATATCTTACTTGTTACTACTCCCAAATCAGGTACCACTTGGCTCAAGGCAATCTTGTTTTCCCTTGTGAAACGAGGACAGTGTTATCATCCAGACCCTAAAGACCACCCCTTGCTCACGAAAAACCCTCATGTTCTTGTGCCCTTCTTGGAGCTTGGTCTGTACCTTCAGAAACCGGTACCTGACCTCGCCTCCTATGCCCCTCCTCGGCTCTTTTCAAGTCACCTACCACTTGTGTCTCTACCGGAATCAGTCAAAGACTCTTCTTGCAAGGTTGTCTATCTGTGTAGAAACCCTAAGGACACATTTGTTTCAATCTGGCACTTCGCAAACAAATTGAGACCCGAGAGTTGGGGAGGCATTTCACTTGAAGAAGCTTTGGAATTGTTCTGCAGGGGAGTGAGTTTGTATGGACCCTTTTGGGATCATGTTCTGGGGTACTGGAATGAGAGCTTGAAAAGGCCTGAAAGTGTATTTTTCATCAAATATGAGGAAATGAAAGAACAAGAAGAAGCCGGTTCTCACTTGAGGAAGCTAGCTGAGTTCTTGGGGTGCCCATTTTCTCCAGAAGAAGAGGCACAAGGGGTGGTGGACGACATCCTGAAGCAGTGTAGTTTTGAGACTTTGAGCAATTTGGATGTGAACAAAAGAGAGAAGTTATCGTCCGGCGAGGAGCATAGTGCTTTCTTTCGGCGAGGGGAGGCTGGAGATTGGAGGAATCATTTGACTGCTGAGATGGCGGAACAGATAGACCGTATCACTGAAGAGAAGTTGCAAGGTTCTGGATTGAAATTCTAAGTGTGCATATGTGCATGTGTTTGATTACTTCTTCATTGTTTGTGTTTGTGTTTGTGTTTGTGTTTGTGTTTGTGTGTGGACTTTGACCTTGGTTAATTGGTTCTAATGCCAGTATCTTCAATCTCATGAGATAAAATGTATGAATTTGACCTTGGTTAGTTCCAACGTCAATATTTGAATCTTGTGAAATAAAAGTATTGCCGATTTGTTGTCCAATATTATTGTTGATGTCATAATTTGGTTCGACAACGAAACTTGACTTTTCAACTTATTCCACGTATGACATGTTGAAATGTCAAAGATCCACGTAGGACTTTGAATTTTCAACGCATTTATACCTTTAAGGTGCCTAACTTAGCATTTCGGGTCTCCAACATTGGACTATCACCAAGTGTCTTGGACAACCACTAAGTATCTTGGATGATCATCAAGTGATTACCTCATTTTCATGCATTGGCAAAACTAGAGCATATCGTAACCTAACCATTAGGGAAGCCAAGTCCAAACGAATCAAGAGTCTTAACTCTCAGGTCAAGAGTTCAACATCTGAGGCTTAGAAGCCTCGACCCCTGATTGTCATAGCCACAACCTCCAAGGTTGATCCTCGACCCTCAGGTCACTCTTAGACATGCAATAGTCAGCTGGAGTGCTAAGGATAAACTCACTAACTCTTCCATGTGTCATGCTCCAACATCTAGCATGTCTCTTAGGTATGGCTTTAGTCTGACTCAAGGACAATGGAGTCATAGATATATGACACGTGCCTTGACCTCCCATTCCATCAACCCATCTTGAGTCAGCCACCCACTCAATCAAACTCATTCCTTGTCAGACCCATAATGTGTCAGGGTAAGGGGTTTGGTGAAGAACCCATGCTTCTCTTTCCACATAAGCAAACTCATCCCCTATAAATACCAAGTGTTCCCAAAGCTGAAACACACATCTCCAATTTCTTCTTCTCTTCTCTCCCAAAAACCATGCCAAAATGCATAGGAGAGGCTATCATTCCTTCTTCTCCAAAAATTATGCCAAAGTGCATAATCTCCCTCTAACTCCACATCTCCAATTTCTTCTTCTCTTCTCTCCAAAAAACCATGCCAAAATGCGTAGGAGAGGCTATCATTCCTTCTTCTCCAAAGATTATGCCAAAGTGCATAATCTCCCTCTAACTCCACATCTCCAATTTCTTTTTCTCTTCTCTCCCAAAAACCATGCCAAAATGCATAGGAGAGGCTATCATTCCTTCTTCTCCAAAGATTACGCCAAAGTGCATAATCTCCCTCTAACTCCACATCTCCAATTTCTTCTTCTCTTCTCTCCCAAAAACCATTCCAAAATGCATAGAAGAGGCTATCATTCCTTCTTCTCCAAAGATTATGCCAAATTGCATAATCTCCCTCTAACTCCACATCTCCAATTTCTTCTTCTCTTCGGTCCCAAAACTATGTCAAAGTGACAAGAGAAGCTATCTCACTTCTCCCCCAAAGATTATGCCAAAGTGCATAATCTCTCTCTCTCTCTCTCTCTCTCTCTCTCTCTCTCTCTATATATATATATATATATATATACAGCCTTTCTCAGGTGCGGAGGTCCGCACCAATGGTTTTGGTGCGGATTTCCATTTTTGCACCACTTTTTGATCGAATTTCCTCATCTCCACCGTCTAGTATCTAGATAATATTATGTAGATCATCTCTGCAAAATTTCAGCCAATTTGGTAATCGTTAAGACCCTCAAACTCGAAAAACAAATTGACGGACTGAATTTTGTCAAACATGAACCGTTCATGTTTAAAACAGAAAAACACAATTTTGAGGGTCTTAACGATTACCAAATTGGCTGAAATTTTACAGAGATGATCTACACTTTTGTATCTAGATACTAGACGGTGGAGATGGAGAAATTCGATCAAAAAGTGGTGCAAAAATGGAAATCCGCACCAAAACCATTGGTGCGGACCTCAGTAGCTGAGAAGGCCTGTATGTGTGTGTGTGTGTGTATATATATATATATATATATCTTTCTTTGCTCGCATATCAGGGATGCATCAGCCCAATGTCAAAGCATCATACACTTCTCATATCTTTATTCATTGTTCAAACACTCTATTCACTTGAGCATTGGAGATTGTCTGGCCGGCCTTAGGCTGGTCCTCCAATGACCTTCCTTCTCTTCACTTTTGTAGATCATCTTCATGGCGAAAGCTCCTCTCGTCATCAGGTGGAGGAAGCTCAACGTCGAGTGGAGGAAGTCCAAGAAGAGAGTATCAACGTCATCCAACAAATAAGTAAGGACACCACCATCACGTGTAGGAAGTGCACCATCCAATAGAGTAAGATCAACACCGAGTGGACGAAGTCCAAGAGGAGATTATCAGTTCCACCCAACAAAGGAGTGTAAAGGCTCAATATCGACCGAAGGAAGCCAACCATCAACACCCGAGGCTATACTATCAGTTCTCTCAATCAAGGAATGAAGGAAGCTCGCCATCGAGTGGAGGAAGTTCACCATCAAGTGAAGGATGTCAAAGGCTAACAACAATGCTCTAAGACACCTCACTTTAAGAAGAGGAGAGCTGATGTCTATGATCAATAATCCAATCTCATTGAAGGAAGTCGGATGCACAAGACCATCAATGTCATTCCTCAAGTCACATACGGTGGACTACGAAGACACGATCCTAGACCACCAAAGCATACCTTCAGCAATCTGAAGTGGATGATTAAGACTACGCTTGTGGACAAACTAACCGAGGAGGAAGATAGGCCCACTACAAAAGAATAACTCCATCACTTTACACGTTGGATGTCAACGGAACCCCTGTTGATCCGTTGGTGCTAAAAATCGGCATCAACAATTACTGTATCAAAGACACGAATGAAATTTATAAACAGATGAATGCCAATAGCTACATGCATCTGGCTTCAGCATGCTAACTGTTAGACTGTACTACATTTCGGATTTATCTACTGACATATTAGCTAGCTTCTCTTCCTGATCGATCAGATTGTATAGTGAAAAAACTAGACTGTTTCTAGCTGGGAAATAGTCTGATAGGGCGTGAAAATTTGCAGAAGATTTGGGAAGAGGAGACAGATGATGCACCCCTATGGATTCCAGAGAGTTTCAGTGATGGCTCTCAAACCCCAACGCCTCCATAAACGGGGATGTATTCACCTCTGCATTCATTTTAGACTTCGGATTTTCTCGTTATCATGACTAGAGTTCAATGCTATCTTCATCACACTTTGAATCAAGCATTGTATCCATCTTCGTCTTCAAGTCATTACTATCATCCATAAAGGGGACAAACCGAAGTCTAAACTGCGGTAAAAATTGAATATAATGTCTATAATGTGAAGATATAAACACAACTGTTCTTTGATCAGTAGGGGACTTATACATCTGACATTCTGACCAAACCTTCAAAGCCAAAGCCAAACCCCATATATTAAGGTTTGGTTCCTACTATAGAATGGAAGCCGGCCGTCCATGCTCGTCAGCAGGCAATATATTAAGGTTCAATAGCTTTTCTATATCAAGAGTTTATCAAGATTGCATCTTCGGATATTAAAATGCGTAGATAAAGAAAACTGTTCTTTGATCAATAGGCTGGGGAGATATACATCTGACCAAACCTTCAATGTTCTAAGCCAAAGCAACTCCATATAATGGAAGCAAATTGTTGCTAGCTCGTTTAGTAGGCAATTTAAATCTGATCGTTTCGCGACTACCAGAAGGGTATCATGTCACAAACTCAGCCTCCTCCAGCTCTTCCCCAATACTTGCAAGAAAATGATCTCAGCCAAGAAACCAGAGACATGATATCCACTCTGCCTAGAGATCAAGGTTGGATTTCAAATCATATCTATCAGTACCAAGGTTTTTGGCTCACAACTATTCAGATAGAAGGAGTCTTGTCGTTCCAAGAAAACTTCCAAGCCCAAGATTCTGATATCTTACTTGTTACTACTCCCAAATCAGGCACCACTTGGCTCAAGGCAATCTTGTTTTCCCTAGTGTAACGAGGAGAGTATTATCATCCAGAGCCTCAAGACCACCCCTTGCTCACAAAAAACCCTCATGTTCTTGTTCACTATTTGGAGATTGGTTTGTACCTTCAGAAACCGGTACCTGACCTCATGACCTCCTATGCCCCTCCTCGGCTCTTTTCAAGTCACTTACCACTTGTGTCTCTACCGGAATCAGTCAAAGACTCTGCTTGCAAGGTTGTCTATCTGTGTAGGAACCCTAAGGACACATTTCTTTCACTCTGGCACTTCGCAAACAGATTGAGACCCGAGAGTTGGGGAAGCATTTCACTTGAAGAAGCTTTGGAAATGTTCTGCAGGGGAGTGAGTTTGTATGGACCCTTTTGGGATCATGTCTTGGGGTACTGGAATGAGAGCTTGAAAAGGCCTGAAAGTGTAGTTTTCATCACATTTGAGGAACTGAAAGAACAGCCCGGTTTTCACTTGAGGAGGCTAGCCGAGTTCTTGGGGTGCCCATTTTCCCCAGAAGAAGATGCACAGGGAGTGGTGGAAAACATCTCAAGGCTGTGTAGTTTTGAGAATCTGAGCAATTTGGATGTGAACAAAAATGGCAAGTTACCGTCCGGCGTGGAGCATAGTGCTTTCTTTCGGCGAGGAAAGGCTGGAGAGTGGAGTAATCTTTTGACAGCTGAGATGGCGGAACAGATAGACCGTATCACAGAAGAGAAGTTGCAAGGTTCTGGACTGAAATTCTAGGTTTGCTCATTTGTGTTTATTTACTTCTCAGTTGTTCGTGTTTGTGTGTGTACTCTGCGGTATTTCCAACGTCAATATTTGAAACGGTGTTCTTCATCAAATATGTTGTGCTTGTTGCTGCTGACTACCATATGGTACTGACATATTACAGCCATCAGTTCCCATGTTGTTCATCATAAGAAAATTAATACCCTCAGATGGCATAGACCAACTCCCATTAAACAAGTTGACCTTGTGCTTAAATGGCATTACAAGACTAAATCGTAAACTTGCTTCTCATTTGGAGAGTTCTGCTTGCAATGTTAGGTTTACTTAACTTCATCTTTGCCAACTATGTCAGATTATCTAACTGCAACTAAATTTGAGTTCGAATTCTCTCAAAGTTGCTCGCTCCTCTTTTATTAATGATTTTGTACTGCAGCTTTGAGGTTACTGTGAGAGTTTTTGAATTGCCGCTCCCAAAGGCTATGAAGACCAGTGCACAGCATCATCTGGATCCTCAGCTACTGCCTACTTGAAGTAGAATTTTTTCTCTCTCACGCTCCCTCTCTTTTTAAGGTGGGACCCACCTAAGCCCGCATTGGACTGAAACCGCCTAGCCCGCTCAGCCCATTTGTCCTATGTGTCTCTTTTCTTTTTTTTTTTTGGCCGCTAAGCAAACACGAAAACGTATACGGAAGATGGCTTCAACGACGACGGCAAAGAGAGGAGATGAGCGGAGCGACGAAGGTTTAATCAGGGAGCTGTTGGTTTATGGTTTAAGGGATTGAGAGCTTTGGCTAGAAGACCCAGAATCCCAAACACCCGAAAGATATCAACTTCTTCCAAGGCGTGATTTCTAACGTATGAACATATACACTTTGATCTTGATTAATTCCAAGGTCGAGCAATGTCAAGAATAAGTTTATGGTATAATTCTCAGATGCATTCTTCTCTAAATTGAAGGATATTTATAGTAGTACAAATTACCTACAACTAAGTGTAAAAGGTAATACAATAATAGAGCTAAGAGCTATGTATGAAAGATGATACAAAGGTCAGGTAATGTAACTACATTAATGCAGTAGATTTCATGTTTGTTGTAGTCCAGATTTGCTACTTGAATGGAGCAGCTCATTCAACAAGCAATAGAATCCCATTCTCCATGAATAAAAAGTATTTGTGCAGTCCAATACGAAGGGCTAAAGTTCAAACTTGATATCTGATAACACTCCATGAGAAACGAAAATAGAAAGAAGCTGGAATCTAATTCATAATTCATATCACTGATTTATCCCATGCCCATATACCAGGCACAGGTTAAGAAACGAACCTCAACTTATAATAAATGTACAGTTATCCCATTTTCATACACTCGCACGTTTTTTTACAAGTATGAAGATCAGGCTTCAAAAAATAACTATTGTTTTGGCCACGATCCTCAGCGCGCGGAGCAGAGGTTTCTAGCAGACAAAGATGGAGGATGAGTGTTGCGGGCGTGCCACCTCGCGGACGAGGAAAAGGTTGATGGGGGGTGCGCTTGACTTCTTGATCAAGCAGAAATAGGTTACAGGTGCCACCTCAGAGGAGGATTTACGAGCACAAGCGAGTCGATACTCACGGCGGCGCGAGCAGAGCAATCACAGGGAGTTCAGAGAGAAGCGGGGATACAAAGTCCGGAGAGCTCTGGAGAAAGACCTAGGCGGCGGCGCTTAGGGTTAGGGTTTAGAGGAAGGCTCGAAGGGTAACTGGGTTTCAGTTGTGTTTGTTTGTTGTTTGTATTGATTTGAGAGTTGTCCTTTTTTGAGAGTTGTCCGAACCCTTTATATAGTGGAGCTTGACCTGCAGCAGAAAAGAGAGATAATCCTACTTCAAGTTGGATTCGGAAAACCTAATAGCATAAGGGCACTGTTTCGTCCATGCGAACCAACCATCTTGTGACACATGTCCAGTTCGCACACTTTATTCCTCATAAGGCATTGTTTCCGCGCTGCCAACTGTACACTCCTATGCGAACTGGAATTCGCCCCGCGGGCTGCTACAGGGTGCTATCTCGCGTGCTTCTATAGCTCGCACCTATTTCGCGGGCTATTGCAGCTTGCGAGCCTTAAAAGGGCTTTTTATACTTAATGGGCCACAAGGGTTGGCCCGAAGCATATCAAAGACTTGTAAAAGTCTTCAACGTTTGTCGTGGTGCGCGCGGACTCCGCATGTCAATTCCTAGCGAAGGCTCTTACGTGAGGCAGTTCGCCAGCTCGCCTCGTTTCGCCTATGCGGAGAGTCCATCTCGCCAAGTACCTTTCTGCCTTGCCTCGCGAAGAGTCCATCTCGCCTCGCCTACGCGGACTGGCAAATAGTAATTCCACGCGAAGGCATTCCGCACGCGAGCTAAGTGTTCCACGCGAACTTCGTAGTCCGCCTATGTCCATTCCGCGCGAAGGCTAAGTGAAGTCAAGTTCTCATGCAGTTCGTTCCGCGCGAAGTCTAACTTGGCTTCGCGTGGTCTCACTGGCGAGCTATCACTTGTAAACTTGGAGAAACCCCATCTCGCCGGTATGACATGGTCCAAGAAATAATTAATATTTACATAAACATTTACTGTCCAGTAAAATATTAATTCAGGCGTAAACAACTATACAAAGATAATCGCTCCGGATCAGCACCAAACGACTACTATTATTCTACTAAGAACAGTTATAGGGAGGTAATGTCAATATAATGAACCGAACTAGCTAGTTGTTTGTTGTTTGTATCTTTCATACCACTTGTAACTTATTCTGTATGAATGCAATTATTTGATCAGAAAAACTAGCTAGTTGCAAGGAGGGCTAACTTCTAACCAAATAAGTGCCCTCCTTGTAAATTACACATTGAGTGCAATATAAATATCAGCTCTTTGGTACATTTCTTTCTTGAAACTAAATTCATTTATAGCCCTATTCTTCTTTTCTTTTCTACCATTCGAACTGATATAACTACAAAGACCAATACAAATTTAGGGTTTGACAACAGCCCAAATCATTGGCTGTTTGGCCAGTTATATCAGCAAACCATGTACCGGTACGTTCCCATGATTGCTTGCCTTCTTGATGAGGCTGGAGTTGGAGTTGTACCCTTTGTAATTAAGCTGGAGTTGGATTAACGATTAGGCTTTTATATCTTCTGACCAATTTGTGCTTCTTCTTCTTACACATCTCCCTCTTCTTCTTGTACTAGATTTCTAAATCTGCAGATCAACTACTCGATCAATGTGGCTGCTATTGGCTTCGAATTAATACTGGATCGACATACTAGTACTACTGCATGTAATCGTGATGCAATATAACATGCAGCTAGCACATGTATGCTAAGCCCTAAAATAAAATGAAATCGAAGACTGTATATACGACAGATTTTCTGAGACGTTTGGTGTGTTGACTTACTTACAGTATATGGGGTTACTTGAGTAGTTCATCTTTGCCGACTATATATGCCAGAATTTCTTACTGCAACTAACTTTGAGTCCTCTTTAAGTTGCCAGCTCCTATTTTCAGCTATATGTTGTTGCTATTAGCTAGCTAATACTTTATGTGTTACCAAACTATTTGGTCGCTCCCAACTACAAAATCTGATTGCCATATCATAGGTACTATATATGAAAGTAGTGCTGTGCTGTGAATTCGAATTCCTGTTGTTCTGTACCATTATAGCCGCATTCTGGAAGAAAATTCTTCACCGTACCACTTATAATCTCTGTTTTTCATTGCACTGTTGCTTGTTCAGAACAACTAATTGGGACTCATCTAGATGCACCATATATATAAGAAACATATATATATATATATATATATATATATATCCATGTTCAAATTCTCTCAACTTCTAGTACTACTATATGCATGCTTCCTTAATCAACTTTGATCGTTTGTTGAAGCGAAAATGATGACAAGCATGAAATAGTACAACTGCAATCTCTCGAACTAACAAATCTAACTAGGACGACCTAATTATCATGACGATCTTATACACGACCCAAGCTAGCCAGCATATTGCTTTTGATTTAGCTTGTGTACGTGTGAAGAAAATATTGAAGAGCAATGAATGTTGTTTGTATTTTGAGTCAGTGAGTTAGGTGATTAGCAGCTAGCTAGGGTTTGGTTGCGGGCTACTGGCTGGTTTTGTGCTACATATGAAGCACGAGGCTCATCTATGACGTATATATATATATATATATTCCTACACCAACTCAGATTGCATGTCATAATTATGGGCCAAACCTCATTCACGTCGACGATGCAAATCTAATCAAATACTTTTATAACAAGTTTTCTTGATGAACTTTAATTAAGAACAGCATGGAAATTGAATCAGTGGAAGTTTGATTGAATCACTAAACAAATCAAAACAAAATTACTTTAGCGCAATGTTACGGTTTTTTGAAGCTTTATACTAGAGATTTAAAGAAGTATGAAACACATGTTTTCTAATTTACGCACATAATGAAGATAGCAGCGTGTGGTAAGATATTTAATTATATTTGCAACCCTCTCATTGTTTGTTTTTTTTTTTTTTTTGAGAATGTGGAATCACTCTCACTGTCTCACATTTTTTTTTGTTACAAATAATTTAGGTCAGAGCTTGGTTACGCTACATCACCGTCGTCAGTATAAACCTGCGACCTTAATTCTGAATCACCGTTACGTCATTAATGACGTGGATTACAAGGTACTTTTTTGAACCATGTTTAGGGAAGAGACTAGTTTCTATCATGGTACGGCTTCGGACGTGACAGCCACAATTATGGGCTTTCGTTCCCATCGAATCACAGTATTGGGCTTCGCCCGTCTGGACTGCAAGGCCCACCTTAGCTTCGTCTAATCATTTATTACGTGGACGCGGTTCTTGTACGATACGTGTACAGACAACTTGTCCTTCACTGTTTTGTGCGGGTCCCACCCGCGTCTTCTCAATCAAACCTCCGTAGACAGCTATTGCCTACTGGCTGTGTACCAGGACGGACCCCCACCTAGATTTCGCGGCAAAGCAAAAACGATTTTGTCTTTTTTTTTTTGATAGATGAGAACTGATTTTGTTATCAATTTCAATTTTCTTTTTATGATCATTTTGAATCTTCTGTGTTTCTAATTATTTTGAGTTTGAAACTTGTGTTTCCTTGAACTGTTAGAAGATGGCGATTTTTTCTGTTGTTCAAACTAAGACTATGTGTGTGGAATACTATGTTGCACTCACACTTCATGCCAATGGAGTGTCAGAGTGTCCGACACACTCGTCAAGTTGACACGTCCCTGCACGTATCACGCCACGTCATAGTGTGTCAAAAAATGTTGACTTTTTCGATACGTCACGTCATCAATTATTACTTTTAAAAAAATAAAAATAAAAAATGAAACCCAAAACCTAAACTATATCAACCTTTAAAAAACAAAAATTCAGTTTATTCTCTTATTTCTATTGCTTCTCTTTGACCATTGATAAATGCGTGTATTAGTAGGAGCGAGGACTGAAGAAGAAGAAGAGGTGAAGCAGAGATAAATATAATTTTGGGAAGAGTTAATTAAACAGAGATAAAAGGGATTTCTGCTGGTGGGGGCTTCTGTTTCTAGAGTTTTATATATGTTTGAGGAAAATTTTTGATTTTTTTCTGGATTTTGATAATTTTTAATACGGAAGAATTATGAGGTGTAAAGTATCATAAGTAGCTAGTTTATGTCATTACCATATTGATATTTTATAATTCTCTATATAAAGAGTTCGTATCAATAAATAAAATGATGATTATGTTGCTATCTTTTTTTTTACACTTTACCTTTCATTTGTGCTAGATTACTACATGATATTTTATCAATTTATTCAATTTTCTTTTCCTCATAAATGAACATTTTTATTTTCTAAGGTTCGAAGTGGCGTAGTTTGGTCCGGACACCTTTTCTTTCTGTTTTTTCCTCTGACGTGGGACGTGAACTGGCATCGTACGGGAACGACGTTTCGTGGCCTCCAAAGGACGTACTATATTTTAATCTTTTAAGAAAAAGAGCGCGAAAGAGTATGACACGCACGTGCTGCCATGCCAGCTCCCATATGCAAAGTCTGCTCACTTGGTCTGCTCTTGCTCACGTGCGTCTGTTCGACCCCTCTCGACACAAATATTAACTCCATTTTTTATGGCAATTTTCTTTCTTCTTTTTTTTAACTATTTTTTTATAAATAAAGCGGGTCGGGTCGGTGTTAAACTATTCAGGGGCATAGGCTTGTTGACCGTTGACTGGTACTACTTAACCAAAGTGGTTAGCTTTTAAGCATTGAGACAGTTAAGAATGGTGGTTAGTAGTTATGGGCGGTTTGTTCGTGAAATGTTGTGGACACGTGGTTGCTTAATGATAAGGATTTTGGGGAGGTTCTGATCGATGATGATGAGTACTTGCTTGGAAAGCATTGTTGATTAGTTTCTTAATTTGGTTTAGGAGAGGACCTAAGCTAATCATTTGTGATAATCCACTTAGCGCACGTCTGAAAAGAGATCGGGGTTAATGTAATGTAGAAGGAGAGGAATCATAATTTTATAGGATTTGATATCCAAAAACTGAGGATTAAAGTAGTATGTGATGGAACATTAATTATGATCTGATCGCAAGTGCTAAATGTTTGTTATATTGTTTGGAAATGAATATTCTTTTTACTTTTGACAAATTAAGTTTACTCCCACATCTATGCATGATACGATTAGTATTAATATTCTCTTAGAGCTAGGAGGTGGAGTGTATATCATATTGTTACATATTCGATTAGACTACGTGCAATGAATTATCTATGATTAGATTTTGATTATTACTTTCTTACTTATTCTAACTCATAAAATGTATTGTTTGAGTTATTTACGTATCGCATCTAGTTTGTTCGTTAAGATAACAAACTAGATCAAATTAATGGATGAACCAAATCTGTCAAATATGAACCGTTTAAGTTCATAATTGATAAATCACACTTATGAATGCCTTAACAATTTTCAATATAGCTAAAAATTTGGAGAAATTATCTCATTATAAATACTTATAAACTGAACGGTGAAGATGTGAATATAAAATCGAAATATGGGATAAGCCGAAAAGTTCTCAACTTAAGGGTCCTCGTTACAAGAGATTTCATTTGACATATATTCTTAGAACAAAACCGAAAAAAGAAAAGGAAAAGATCGAGGCTGAGCAGGACACACCCATTTGACACATGGATAGCTTCAATGGCGCGCCTGCCCTTTCAAATGGGGTAGCAGTAGTGTAGCACACAATCTTATGGGCGTAGGTCTGGCCACAATGAGAGCCTAATTTACTCCCATCGGGTCTCGGGCTCTAGCTCTCTGGCCAAACTCTAGCTATAGAGATCGATAGCCTCTCTGCACTAAGCTCGTAAAAAGCTATGCAAGTGGTTTCGTTAATGTCTGCCTTTCTGGTTTTCGATCTCTGATTTCAAAGCATTCATGCTTTGACTGGTAATATATATCACCATCATGCTGCTCGGCTCAAGTGGCCGTTGCATAGACGTAGCACCACCACCACCACCGGTCCACCACCAACACCACCAGGTGGAAGACACCGGAATCACACCCAGTATATATTCAATCATGGTAAACAGGCACGCCCGTGAAATTTGCGTTTTCTGGGTTCTGGTTGTTTTGGCCCGACTCGAATAGGGTTTCATCTGTATCATACAGCACTAGCTTGCTAGCTAGGGCAACTACTGCCCCCAATACGAAACTGGAAAAGTGAGCAAACCATAGTTTAAGGAGGAAGCAGATGGGGCCATGTGGGAGGAGGCATGAGGCCGGCATGCACCATAAGACACGCGTATGTGCGCGCGCACCAGATTTTGACTCAGACTCGATCGAGCTGAATAGCAAAGCGATTAAGGAGGTTTTTTTTATTATTATGACTAATTACAAAACATATCTCCGGAAACAACTTGTTCTAAAGAGTTCAAAATTAACAACAAGCCCTACGAACGGGAGGAAATCCGACTTCCAGTAGCCTGGCCTTGAAAATTGGTGATCAAGATTTGCTAGCGCGGTGGCAGCAAAGCGATTAAGAAGTTGACGAGCAATATACGTGAGGGTTTGTTTTATGATTTTGATTAGTATATGATCTATTAGCTTTGCTCGAGGTTTAATTAATTAGCTAATTTATGTTTGTGTGAGGCACTAATACCCAATGAAAACATTATCCTAAGTTTGATTATTGTACTTCGTACTCTAATTTGGAGTTTTGGATTGGACTAAAGACTGACTGAGTTTTTGATCGTGGAGGAGGATGATTATTAAATCAAGTTGATTTTGATTAGAAAAATTAGAGACAGAGGCATGGGACTGCACAGAATGAGTCATGAAACAATGTTGATCCTGAATCTCTGATCCATATGTTTTCCTCTTGTAGGCAAAGGGAGGAGCTAGGGATTTGGATTCCATTTCTTTCTGTCACCATGTCCCAAATTAGTTTAGATAATTCAAAAGTTTAAAACATGTTCAATTACTATTTCTTTATCGGATATGTTTTGTCGGGTGTATTATTACTTAAAAAAACATCGACGGTTATCGTAACAAGAATGATAACTTAAATTCAGAAGTTTACACACTAGATAAGAAACATGTAAAAATATCAAATTAAGATTTAAAGTTGATGTTCGCACAAATGAGTAAAAATGCTGAATTAGTGAACAACAACTTTGATTAACATAATTATGGAAGGGATTTGTATATTTAAACGCAGGGTGCAATTGACCCATGCATCATGCATCATGCATTTACAAACAACCCATAACTTTGTGAATATTAGTAAATTACTTACTATTTTGAAGCATTCCTTTTAAAATTAAGCAGCAAAATTAAAGGTTGAAATTAACTAATGAAATCAAAATATTCAAAATCATTGACGAGAAACCATTTCTGAACCCTAAAAAGATTCAGAGATTCAGATTCAATCCTCACAATAAATTTGACGAGAGTCGTAGAGATTCCGTCATTACCGTTTCACTAATCCAAAATTAAATCTCATGTAAATCTACGGAACAGTAAATAGTAAGACATTAATTCGTAAAGGGAGTTTCGAGCACCAGCAATTGATTAAGACAAACCGTTAAAAGTTAAAACGTAGACCGCCAAGATCCATTGACTTCACTCCCTGCCTCCATTGATCCCACACACCTCGGAATGGGACACTAATTTTTTAGTTTTGACTGCTCTCCCTGATTCTACTGTGTTTTTACTGTTTACCACCAATCAAACCTCTAATTATCTAACTGATCCCTTTGCTTCATTCTTGTTTTCAGTTTACTTGGTTGTGTTACTTATGATTTGACCTCTAATTATGATGGATTGAATGGTAATAACTAATATGTGAGATCAATGGTCAAACATCTCATATGTGAGCTGATATGTGCGACTCTACAAAGACTTTGTGCATAATCTTGGACCGGTGAAGAACTAATTCGTAAACAAAGAACACAAAGACTAAATTGACTAAAATGGAAGACAAAGATGAAAGATGAACTAAACAAAAGGACCAGAAAAGAAAATTACACCTATCTCAAACTTACTTAGCGCACTTTAGCACCTAGCCACGTTATCATTCCCCCAAAGTTCGGGTTTGGTGCTAAACTATGCCAGGTGTAGTTGTTAGTTCAGACTTCAGATTTACATGCCCTGCCACACCCAACTTATACCATCTCCATTTTTAAGCAGCGAGTTTATTTCTCAAATTTACAGAGAAATTGAATTTGGAAAGTCACAAACTTTATAGAGAGAGACCTCAAGACACCCACCATAACCCACAGAGGAAAAACAAGAAGAGAGAAAAAGAGGGAAAGCTGTGTGACTGTGTTTGGTGGTACCTTTTGAACTTGCAGGTTTTTTGGAGTATTGTGTCGGGAGGTCTCTGAGTTTCAATGGGCAGTTGGTTTTGAATTTTGGGTATTTTTGGGTTTTATAGGTAGTATATAGATATATAGTTTATTAGTTTCCATAGTGAGAGAGAGAGAGAGAGAGAGAGAGAGAGAGATCAACAGAGCGGGGCAAGTCTAAGATCCTAAAGATCTTTCTTCCCTTTCTGCATATAAATACATACATACATACCAGCCCAGCTTTTCTCTCTTCCCTTCTCCTCTCTTTTCTTGCTTTGTTTTGAGACAATCCAGAAAGAAAAAGTAGAAAGCTTTTGGTTTTGAGGTCACCAATTCTCTGCAAATTGAAATGGGTAGGTGCTGTTTTCTTTGATTTGTGGTTTCATGGCTTGTGAATTTTTCTGTTCTTGGTTCTTGGAATCAGTTTGGAGGGTGAGCAAGTGTGGATTTTTGAGTTTGGTTTTCTTGATTGGAAGATTGAGGAACAAGTTTTGTCTTGGATTTTGGTTACTTTACACTCTCTACACCCTCATCCAGCTTTGTCTTGTGCTACAAGTCCTTGAAATGATTCACCTTCATGGTTTTCTTGGTCTCTCCTTTTGCTTTGTTAGATTCTTAAGGAGTTACAAGTATCATTTCCTGATTGGTTCTGCATAAATTCCCAGTCTTCTTCCATTGGTGCCTTTTATTCTCTCCCACCTTTTTGTCTAATTTACTTTTTTTGGGTTTCTTCAGAGGTTAGCATGAGCTTTTCAAATGACATGGATGATGAGTATGAGAAACTTTGTAGGAGAATGAACCCACCAAGGTTTGCAATCCCATTTTCTTCAAAATTTTGCTCAAAGTAAATGAGTCTTTACCATACCTGTTTTGAGATTTACACCTCTGTGTGTCTTGTCAGGGTTGTGATTGATAATGAAGCCTGCAAGAATGCTACGGTGATAAGGGTATGGTCATCCTTTCTGTACTTATTTGTGTCCTTTTTGGCTCCAATTCTGGTTTTTGGTGGAAGGTTTGGTACTTACACCAATTTTCTGGTGCAGGTTGATAGTGCTAACAAACTTGGAATACTTCTAGAAGTTGTACAGATACTCACTGATCTTAACCTTATTGTAACCAAAGCATACATATCTTCGGATGGAGGCTGGTTCATGGATGGTAATACTCGTTTTAGGCTCCTTTTCTTTTTTACTGTTAAAAGTTTATCAAAGTGGAATACATGTGCTTTAACCCTTAGTGATTTGCTTTTGAAATCAGTTTTTAATGTCACTGATCAAGATGGAAACAAGGTTACAGATGAAGGGGTTTTGGACTATATTCGAAAGGTGAGTTGTTATTGCTGTTTGGTGTTTCTTATTTTGTTCATTTTTGTAATACGGCTACTAATTTTGGTGACCTTATTTTCAGTCTCTTGGCCCTGAGTCTTGCTTTGCCTCTTCCATGAGATCTGTTGGCGTTATACAATCCATGGACCATACTACACTTGAGCTAAGTGGAACAGACAGACCGGGATTACTCTCTGAAGTGAGTGCTGTGCTCGCCATTCTTAAATGCAATGTAGTGGGTGCGCAAGTGTGGACGCACAACACAAGGGCTGCATCTGTGATGCACATTACCGATGAGGAGACGGGGTTGGCTATTACTGATCCCGAGAGGTTAGCTAGTATTAGGGAATCTGTATGCAATGTACTTAAGGGAAGCATCAAATCCAGGGGATCTAGGACTGTTGTCTCTCACACTGTCACACACCCAGAACGAAGGCTTCACCAAATGATGTTTGCAGATAGGGACTATGACCGAATTAAGGATGAAAGTGTCTTGGATGACAAGCAAAGACCAGATGTTAATGTTGTTAACTGGTATGATAAGGACTACTCAGTGGTTACTATTCGGAGTAAAGATAGGCCAAAGCTTCTCTTCGATACAGTTTGCACTCTAACAGACATGCAATATGTGGTTTATCATGCGAATATTGATGCTGAGGGGCCTGAAGCTTATCAGGTATGCCATTTAACTTTTGCCACTTAACATTGGTGGTTTTTTTATTCGGCTGCTTGGTCAGATGAGCTTCGTTTGGTCCTGGTTTCGCTAGAGAATCTTCCCTAATTATTGTCTTGATGCGTTTGTAGGAATACTATATCAGGCATATAGATGGATCTCCTGTGAAATCAGATGCAGAGAGACAAAGAGTGATACAATGCCTTGAAGCAGCTATTGAGAGAAGAGTATCTGAGGTAACTAGCTATTGTATCTCAGATTTTCTGTATGTCTGATTCTGTTATGGGCAGTAATCTTCCAAAGGGAACCAAAAGTATTCATTTGAGGGAATTGATAGCTCTTAATGTATTACAGAGGAGTGATAGTCATTTGTTTCGGCTAATGCAGAATTTAGCGGTTGTACTGATATGATTATGAGTCAAATTGTTATTTTAAAAGCATTGATGTCGACCCTTTTCTTTTACTAAACCAGTTTTGCTGTAATATATTCCATTTGACTCATTATGTTCTATTGCCCTCACCTGTTTGTCTAATTTCTGTAATAGGTGATACTATGGTTCTGTTTGGTCATATTTTTTTTATTGGTTTTGTTTATATGTTTTTGAAAGACTACATTGATATACAGACAACTAATGTGTTTCTTCCTGATTCAGGGTTTGAAGCTAGAACTCTGTACTACAGATAGAGTTGGGCTGCTCTCTGATGTCACTCGAATATTCCGAGAGAATAGCCTTACCGTAACCAGAGCAGAAGTGACAACCAAAGCAGGCAAAGCTGTTAATACGTTTTACGTTCGTGAGGCATCAGGTAATCCTGTTGACTCCAAAACCATAGAGTCGATTCGTCAAGAAATCGGGCAGACTATTCTTAAAGTGAAAGGCACTCCTGAAGACTTCAATCCTGGTTCTCAGGAATCACCAACCAGGTTCCTCTTTGGTGGTCTGTTCAAGTCAAGATCTTTTGTGAATTTTAAACTGATTAGGTCTTATTCCTGAGAAACTGGTCACTGATCACCCCTAGTATACATATTAGATCAGTCAAAGTCCAACTTCACCAAAATTTAGACCAATTTAGTGGTTTAGAGACCTCAGTTTAGGAAAACATCCAATTATTAAAGGAAAGAAGTAGAGTGAAGTATTTGTAAATATTCCTATCAGCATCCTGTGTTTGTTAGTGTGATCCAACCTCCCATTGGGTCATCATAGCAAAGGAACTTGTGTAATGATCAGAGAAGATCATCTCTGAGCTTTGTATATAATAATTTTCTTTTCTGGTCCTTGTTCATGTCATGGTAGTATTTTATTTGAATCTCAATCTTTGTTTTGTATATACTTTGTGGTTGGGGTGATTGTTGTAGGCATCAGTCCATTGGCTCCAGTTTTCTTATTGGTATTCAATGATTTGAATTTTCTTGGCAAACTTGAGGTCCCAATAACAAACACAAGAAGCTGCACAGAAAAGGTTCCTTTGTGTTTTGAGTATTCATTATTCAAATATTCTTTCTAACTTTCTTGGTGGGTGAGTGTACCAAAAATTTGACTACTCCATTTCCAATTGGGCAGGTTATGAGTGATTTGCTATCTATTTTTAGTTGTGCATTCAATCACTATCAGATGGAGACATGCACTTTGAAAGCCTAAAACCTGGGAATGAATGAATCTTTCTGGTAAGTTTTTTTTTTTTTGGGCAGAATAACCCAAAATTTGGGGTAGAGTTGAAAGAATCTCGGTGCATATTCTGTTCTGTAAGCTTCTTTTCTTGTTTCCATGGTTTGGACCCATTACTGGTTTGAATAGGAAAGCTACATGATCATTCTAGGCCAATCCATATCCAATTTGAACAATCCCTTTTGACCAAGTACCTCAGCAAAGGATGCTGTGTGTGGTTTGAAAGCAAGAAGGCAACAGATATATGAAAAGAGAGAACAAAAGGCAGAGGGGAAATGCGCCTTCTTTTTTGTAGCCAAATAATTCTATGATGCGTCTGCCTCACTAGTGTTTGCAATTGGCACCATTATTACCACTTGGATTTCGTCACTCTTATCTTGGTTGCTGATGCCACCAGAAGAAGAAGAAATCCAAGAGGGACAAGCAATCCAAAAGTGACAAAATAATTGGTGTTCTTTTTTCATTCCTTTTTAAAGAAACTATTATATGCAGCTGCCTTTCTTTGTCATTGTGTTTGTAATGCAACGAATTTCTCACATAATTTGGTTACCACTTAAGCTAAAGAGAGATTAGTTAAATCTGAGAAAGCCTCAATAATAAGACTATTCTCTTGAAAAGGCATGTCTTGAAGTAGACAGATTACTTGAGTAGTGTATTTCTTTGTAGTTGATTGTTATTTTACTAGTTACAAGTTTCCTTCATACATTGTATGTCTTTGATAAACATAAATGTCCATGTCAAGACTATCAGAACAAATCGAGTCCACCCTTCATTTCCTTTTCTTTGCTCCCCTTTTGACAATTCCTTTATAATTTTGGTTCGTATACGGTACACTAATATATGGATACATCAAGCAGAAAGAATATACGATCGGCGAGAGTTTCGTCAAGTCTGATATCGAGTTGGCCTACATAGCTGATATACTGCTATAAAGAGTTAGATGTTTACTGTGAATCCGTGAATGTGCGACACATTCATGAATCATGTTTTGGTAGAAAATTAAACACCAAAATCACACAGAACTGCACAAAAGAGATACGCTACTGTTTTTGTGCAGTATTCTTCTTGGACTAGTCAACAGTCAACCTTACTGTTTATTATATATGGATGAACCAAGAGCAAAAAACAATCATGGCCTAATCATGATCATGCAAACTTGAGGATAAAAAAAAATATATATATATATATATGATTTAACAGTGATGGTGAGCCACAAATCAAAGCCCATATTCATCTGCAAAAACTCTGAAATATTTACTTACAGAGATATTGTTTAAGTTATCAAGAATCATGTGCCTCCTGCATTTTCTTTGTCACTGAAAGCAATGGCCTTTGAGTGCATGTGTGCACTTATTCCTCACCACATGGCAGAAAGAAAGTGGGCATTGGGGGAATGCAAGATTGCTAAGTAGTTTTCTTTGAACTTCAGCAAGGAAGCAACCTCCCCTCACATGAAGGAAGCTCAATCTCAGCTGAGCATATGAGATACTTTATTACATATCCCATTTAACTATGCAGCAATTCCAGTGATGATTCTGCACAATTGCACATGATGTGTTCCATTCTTTAGTAACTAGCAAACCTCATAGGAAATTAGCCGATTCGTCGGGGTAAACAAAAAATGAGAACTTGTCGAGTTAATGATTTAAAACCAACTAGTATACGTCGATATGGAAGAATTTTCGACATGGAGGTTGAGATTCTAGCTTATCTGGAAAATGGAGTCAATGGTCAAGTGTAATCTTATTGTAACATTAATGATTCCCCTAGCTAGCTAAATTAAGCAATGCTTGAGATTGTCTCTTATAAAGAAAGAGTGTCCTTAAACCATAGGGAGGGGAGATCCACAGACCCAATAACTTACTCTAGAGGCAACAAACCATCATGGAAGATACAACCGCTGAGTTTCCAGGCTTCCAAACTTGTGCACACAAGGATGACAGTATTTTCAGAAGGCGGTTGAGCCGGTTGCAACGAAGAGCTCCTTGTCCTCTTCAGCTGATTAAGCAGCCTAACAATAGCAATGCCAGCTCTTCTGGTTGCTCGAGCAGCTCAAATTCTTCTTCTTCTTCTTTGAATTCATTCATCTATCAAAGTAAAGATCCCATCCCACTACTCTCTCCTCTAGTCTTGCCTTCTTTGCTTGAATCTGGCTGCACTCAACAAGTAAATTAAGTGCTGCTACACAAAGCCTTGAGGATTTTTTCAGAAGGGTTATATCCTGTGGCAAGTTGATGTAATCTTAAGTTCTATTCTAAGGCACATTGTATCATCTATTTGTATGAACTCTGTATATTAGTACATTTTGTTTCTATGAGTTTGCCAACAAATTACAGATCATGAAAATGTCTGCTCCTAGATTGTTCTATAGTAACAAAAGAATCACAGATCATGCATGTATAAAATTCCTGCCTGTTCTGAAATGCAAAGCACTACTAGTAGTCAACAAGCCCAAGATGAATGTAAAGCATTCTCTATTCCCTACTATATCAGTGTACGCTTAAACCAAGTGTTTTCTTAAAAACATAAAAAAGCCCATATTTTTCGATTGGGGCTGTGAGTAGTAAACCCAACAACCATCCTACAAACCAGTCCAAATCAACACCAATTGAAGCATAAATACTTTGATTCTTTGATGCTGGGCTCAATATCATATCCCTTGAATTGTCTAAAATAGTAATCGGTATAAGCAATACAATGAGACTATAAGCTAGACACTATTTCCTACTGTTTATAGTAAGAAACATTCATCAATCAATCTCAGATGCATATATTCCCCCTAGGTACATATATTCCTCCTAGGTAGTTACCATGATGCTGGGTACATTCTCATTCTCACCCATATGCGTTAGTAAATGCATGAGAACTTATGTAGAAATATATGAATCACCGTTTTATTTTGTAAACTCATGTTACTCTAAATAAGTAAAAACGTTACGGTATAGATATCAAAAGCAACAAAAAGAAATCAGTTCATTAATTTGTTTCATTTTCTTACGAAGTTCTCGACAACATAAAAAGATTTAGCTAACTGTCTATATGGATCTAATTTGAGTTCAACGTCTTTAGACCACTTTAACTGTTTATTTTTATTTCCATATTATCTTTTGAAACTTTTATATTCATTTATTAATAATCAAATGAAGAAAGGAAAATCAACTTTGGAATCTACATCCAACTACCATTGAAAAAAAAACCTCATGAAGAAAAAAAATGGGTGCTGCTAGATGTACCTAACAAATTTCTATGTAGACCCAACAACCTATTTACACCCAGCAAGATTATAGAATCTCTAAATACACCCAGTAACTTTCTAATAATACCCTTCCTTATTAAACCCAACAAAATTCAAACCTAATTTCTTCTTCAGGGTTTTTCCTCATATCGTCTCTTTGCGCCTCCACAGCTCTCTGTTTCAGACCTTCTCCGCCGACTCTCTTCTGGCTCAGTCATCATGGGGAAGACACGTGGTATGGGAGCTGCCCGCAAGCTGAAGAACCACCGCAGGAGGCAAAGGTGGGCTGACAAGTCGTACAAGAAGTCTCATCTTGGAAACGAGTGGAAGAAGCCATTTGCTAGATCTTCCCATGCTAAAGGCATTGTTCTTGAGAAAATGTAAAGATAATCACTTTAACTTGATAATGTTCCTTTGAGGTATACTTCAACAGTAGATTGTATCTAACTCTGTATGGTAATTGGTGCAGTGGTATTGAAGCTAAGCAGCCTAACTCAGCCATTAGAAAGTGTGCTCGAGTCCAGCTTATTAAGAATGGAAAGAAGATTGCTGCTTTTGTGCCAAATGATGGTTGCCTGAACTACATTGAAGAGAATGCAAGTACATATAGTATTACAAGAGTCGGTGTCCTTATGTTTGAACACGGCTTAGTGGTTTAGCTATTTGATTTTTCCGTACTAATGATTTTGACCAATTGCAAGACCAAGTGCTTACACAAAAAAAAAAAAAAAATTATTTCTCGAGTGAAGAACGAGGAATTGAAGAACAAGCTTTGGGAAGAATCTTCTTCAACAAATTTCCAATAAAAAATTAAAATTAATATATTGTTCATCAGGAGTCTTAAGACTGTTTTCAAGTTGTGCTGGGTTTGGGTTTGCTCGAATGCAGAATGTATTCATCTTGATGATGATGGGTAGATTGCTGGGTTCAAGAGCCACTTCTATTTGATGATTGCTTTGTTATTATTTTAATTAGCATATGTCTTTTCGCATGAGGATAAAATTATCTTTTCAAATAAAATTGTTTTGCTGGGTTTATATAGTAATTTGTTAAGTACATTTAGCGGCACAAAAAAAAATTAATCCAAATCTTTTAATCGAGGGAAAATAAATTTGTAATAGTCCAACCACGTATTAGTCAATACAATTAGAAACACAAGTCAAGTATTGCACAGTGAATCACAGACCAATCATCTTCTTCCGTCATGACCCCACAACCGCGGACGTGAAGCCTTCTCCGTCTGTGAGCCTCCCTACCGTCACCCACCTACGCACACCCACATAACTTCTTTTTCTAGATAAAAATAATAAATAATTTCTTTTTGTATATAAACGTTTTTACTCCTTTCCTCTTCGTTTTGGTTCCAATCTTTTCCTACTTCCAATTTTCAATTTCAATTTCAATTTCGAAAACCCTCCTCCCCCAAATTGGACCTCCCAATAAAGCTCCCTCCTTTCTGGGTTTCACTGTGCCGATGAGTTAGGACTTCTTCTTCTTTATCAAAGGTGAGGTTTGATTCTCGATTCTCGGTTATGTTTGTTCGTTAATCAATGGATTCTTGGCTGAAGTTAGGGCTCAATTGATATTTAATTTCTTGTGGGGGAAATGTTTATGATTTTGATTTCATTATGAAATTGTTGATTTAGGGTTTTATGTAGAGTTGGGTGATATGATGTAGCTGTTGGTTATATGAGTGTGTGCTTGTTCAGTTGTGACATGTTAGGTTCAAGTGAAACAAACCCTAGGAATCAATTGATTGTTTTGGTAAGGTACTGGCTTTTGAGTTAGTTTGCTAGTAGATGAGATGATGATGCCTAACAAAGCTGTAGGTGAGCTAGGGTTTAGGAGAATTTATACGATTGGTGCTATTTGGTAAAAGGATTTCATTAATGTTGTTCCTTTAAAGTTGGATTTTTTTTTCGGTGGAGAATGCGTAAATAGGTAAGAAATACAATGCATAAGTAGCGGCATGCGTTGTGCGTGCGTGTGTGTCTGCATGATTTTGCTAGGTTTTGATTGAGTGCATTTAATTCATGCTCCGGATGCTGATTTATGTTGTCGGAACTCAACTTTTGCTAGTTTTTGATGGTTTATGTATTCGTTTTGTTGCAGTTGTGGATGAACCGATGGGAGGGAGAAAATCAGCAAGAGTCTTTCCTGGACTCGGAAGATGTTCTGGGAAAGAGCCTGTAGAAAGTTGCAAGGTAAATAAGGGTGTTAGCAAAGTTGAGATCATCGATCTTGATGATGACGACGACGTCATTAACATAGATGATATTGAGCAGCCACCATCTCGAGGCTCTAGTACACTGAGACAAAACAGAGAAAAAAGTACTATCATTGATATAGATGATGACGATGATGCGGGTGGTGACACCGATAGTGTTTGTTCTGTTGAAGATCTTGGGGACCTGGACAGTGATGCCACCTCAAGCAAAAGTTGGTTTCCCTCTCCTAAATATTGGCGGAATTCTGTACGCTCAGATAGAGATGAATGTGAAGTTGTCCAGGAAAAAGGTTTTCCATCAAAGGGTTCAAAAGGCAAGAAAACCCATTCGAGTACAGCTCCCCGTAGATATGGTTATGGTTTATATTCGGAGTCTGAGTCAGGTTCCTCTGATACTGATTATTCTGATTGTGAGTTGATAGAAGCTTCAGTGCTCCATGAACGTTGGGAAAAAGCTTCACAAAAGAGAAAACATGTTTCTCGTAATTGCCAGTCGGGTCCAGAGGATCAAGCGAGTGGATCTGGATCTCATGGTGATACTGTTGATGCAGAGAATAGAACAGGAAGGCATACAGAGGCTCCAGTTTGTTCAAGTTCAGACCATGGAGATTATGAAAAGGAGAGCCCTCCAGACATGGGAACTCGTGATCACCACTTTGATGGTAGTTCTTTTGAGGCCAAAATGAAAACTTCTTCTATGGAGTCCAATCAGAATGTTGATGAAAACAGTATTCCATGTGAAAAACCTGGGTCAGCTAAAGAAACAGAAAGCTTACATAGGAATGGTGATTTTCAGCATGTAAGAGGCACAGTCCCTGAAGATCCTCTTGGTTACAAGTCGCAATCTCTTCATAAGGAAGGCATCTCTGGTTTTTGGAATGAAGAAGATCAAAATCCTGAAGAAAACTCCTCACGGTCCACAGAAGAATTAGCTGGGAAACAATCTAAACAACATATGCATAATGAACAAAAGTTTAGGGATGAAACCTGTTTCTCTGATTCCTTACCTAGGTTTAACAATTATCAAAGAAGCCCCAGGGTATTGAATGAAGAGCTTTCTTACAAGAATCAACACTCAGGTGAAGTGCTTACTGACCAGGACAGAGTTGAATTAGGAGTCAAGGACAATGAATTTCAGAAAGGATCTAGTTCTGAGGGAAAGGTGAAATCAGTTCTTGGAGAGCCACTTGATGAAAGACATGTGGACTGTGAGATTTCTGAAGATCGCTTCGGGGCTGTTCCTAGAGAAAGTAGAGTCTACGTGGATAAGTCTGAAATTAGTAATGGAAAAGACGTGTCACAGGAGAAAGTGGGGACAGATTCATCTGAATTGAGGGATCCTGAAGATTGTAATGTTACTCTTGTTCAAAACAATATTATCACTGATCGGGAAAAGCTCAAAGAAACTGATGAATACAAGCAAGCAATGGAAGAAGAAATGGAATCCAGGCGGCAAGTCTTACAAATTCAGGTTATGCATATGCATGAATACCCTTTTTATTTCCTTCTAGAGTCTCTTTCCTCATGTGTGTATAGTCCAAGACCTTCCACTTATTGAAAGGGTTGACAAATAGTTTGGCTGATAGGGTGGTAGTTAATTGCTCTTCTTCATTGAGTATTAATCATTCACAAAAGCTCATAATATCCAGACCAAAAAAGGGTAGTTCACCACTTTTATACGCATAGTTCTTATGTACAGAATATCTATACAAGCTTGACCATAGTTCATCCCTATTCTGGTGTCTTTTCGTTTATTTTTTTTGTTTTAGTATAAATATTATACATAGCACTTATGTATCTTGTAGCCTTTGTGAACCTTGACATCGGTAATGACCATATCAATCTTTTTAATTTTGTTCTCTTTCAGGCAGAAGAGGCACAGAGATTGCGTAAGAGGAAAAAAGCTGAAAGCATGCGCTTATTGGACATGCAGAGAAGGCAAAAGCAACGCGTGGAAGAAGTTAGAGAGACTCAAAAGAAGGTTTGAAACTTTGGATTCATATCTTCATTAATTACCATATCTTTGCTTCTCTGAAGTCGTTACGCTTCATATCTTCTTTTTTCTTTTTGGGTACAGTAGTTTGCTTTTAGTTGTTTAAGATTTTTAAATTCCTGATGTGTGAAAATGTGATGCTCAGGATGAAGAAAATTTGAACTTGAAAGACAAATTTCGTGCTGAAGTAAGGAAGGAACTTAACAGATTGTCGGAATGCAAAAGTATGTCTTCTTTGCTTCGCGGCTTGGGAATACAAGTGGGGTCGTCAGGTGTCCATCCTTCACCACAGGAGGTAAATTGGATAAGTGGGATATGCATATAAATCAGACACATGCATGTACATTATGAATATACTATATCCTTTTCTTAATGGAATTTGATATTATTTCAGGTGCATGCAGCTTATAAACGGGCGTTATTGAAATTTCACCCTGATCGAGCATCAAGAACTGACATCCGCCAGATGGTTGAAGCTGAGGAAAAATTTAAGCTTATATCTCGCATGAAGGAGAAACTGATAACAACTACCTGGTTCTGAATACAAAGTTGTGATCTTCGTTCAACTTACAGGTTTCTAACTGCAGGAGATTAAGGTTTATTCTTTTATGGTTGTGGGTGCATCTGCCACAAGTCGTCAGTGTATGACTTGGCATTTTTGAGCCTGATTTTATTTTATGAATATCAATTGTAACACAGGTAGTTAGCCAAAGGAAATCATTCATTCAAATTTAAGAATGTTAACTCAGATTCTTTGATTCAGTGTAATTCCAGTTGCCATAGTCATAACTTGTAATGAGTTAAGGTACACTGAATTTTCTGTTTCGAACAATTCAGTTTATAAGGTCATCAGGTGCATCACTCAGCGGTGCTCCTACAATCAGTTGAAAAGTAAACCCGCACTACAGTATGATGAGTATCTTGTTCGATATTTTTTTTTTAAGGGGAAAAGGGGCATCAAAGCACCATTATATTAGATAATTAGTGAGCTTAACAGAGAATTAAATAAGATACAAAACAAGATACCAAAGAAACATAAAAACTGGAGCCAAGACGCTCAATTGCGGTACTCCAAGTCTCATGAATCCATCTAGTTACAGCTAACTTGCTCGGTCTGCCAAGTTATCCAAACATGCGGCTTAAGCCACAATCAGTTTGAAATCAGGCCTAATAACCCAATTCCAAATTTGACTTTTGATGGGCTTGAGGCCAGACCCCGGCCCAAACACCCGAGCCTATTCCCAAACTCTAGCAGATGTGCATCGTCGCTTGCCGACAATCTCCGATCGCACTAATGACAACCAAGATGGCTTCGTCATCGGCGTCCCTGCCCCCGCCGACATCATCATCAGATCTTCTAGTTGAAAAAGCGTAGCTCTCTTGGATTCAAGTTCAGACTCAGTTTCACTAATCGGAGTCCAAACCCAGAAACCAAATTAGGAGATTCCGATCATTTCTCGCAGCCATGTCCGGCGGCTACCAAATCTCTTCCGTCGGTACAGTGATTGCCGACGTTAGCAGGTAACCCTTCACCTCACATCCATGCTCGGCGGCATTTCGTCCTCCACCTCCATGGTTGTTTGACCACAAAAAGTTAATAAGGTTTGCCTCCACAAGAAGGCTTGATGCCGAGAAGGAACAGCTTAGAGTCGCCGTTGGAGACCCAGGCCAAGGCGGCGAGGGTTTAGGAAGGATCGGGTGCAGCGGCTTGGTACCGGCGTCGATCGCTGTGATTGAGAAACCAAGCCATGACGGCTAGGTTTTGAGAAGAGAAGCCGTGCTCCTCTCATAGGGTTTTTTTGGTGGAGAACAAGTTTGATGCAATATATCTAAAATAAAGTCTTAGCTTTCACTCTTTCAGCTCTCCACGCAAATTTTCTCCATAATGTTAAGAGTTGCAACTGTAACACATGGATTTTCCCTGCTTTATCAAAATCAGTAAACATCAATTTACTCAATGGATTGATCTTGTATCTTGTTCGATTTTGATTCTCTATGTGATTGTTTAAGTTCTTTTATCATGTTTCATGATATCACAGTAGTACCAAATCATTGTTTAACAAATTTCGAAAAAAAAGTCATTATTTGACACTTAAATCAATTCTAGAGGGTGTTTCTACATCTTGTTAGAGAAAACAAACACTTCTGGTGCTCCTATACGAACTTGCAGCTAGTTACTGAGGACTACAAGGCATCCTTGCAAAATGTTTCCGAGAAATTTAGTACATTGCCATGATTTCCTGAAGAAATATAAGTCGCATAAAATTTCAGCGCTTAAAATATTTTCTATTGGGGGTGCCAGATATCATCAATATGATGATTGTCGCAGAAACAAGTAAGCTGCTGCAAAGCACAAAGAACAGGAAATGACTCATCTTATCATTTCCAAACTTCCAAGATCAACACTAATGTATGTGTCGTCTAAGATTATTATGGCTAATCTTGGTATTCGATCACCTCCAGTTCACACTTCACAGTGAATGTAGCATTACTTGAACACCATGCTGTGGGCGAACAGTAATATTCTCATAGGGTGAGTGGACATAACCTGGGGAAAGGGTGAAGGAATAGTTCTGCAGAATCATTGAGAGAACGATTTTGGCTTCAACGGTAGCAAAGTTCAGCCCTGGACAGATTCGAGGTCCCATTCCAAAAGGTAAGAATGTGGTTATGTTATAATTAGTAGCTTTAGCAACACCTTCGGGGAATCGCTCTGGTTTGAAAAGATGTACATCTTCTCCCCAGTATTCAGGCTCATGGTGAAGTGCTAGACTGGAAATGTACAATTCAAGACCAGGAAGTGTCAGCTTTCCCAGTCTAACTTCTCTTTCAACTGTCCTCTCGTAGGAGATAACCGGAGCATATAACCTTATAGTCTCATCGTTGATCATACTCATCTGAACAAAAATAATGTGATTCAGAATTTCAAACTCTGCTAGTTATGAACTTATGATTAGGGAAAGAAATTGATGGAGTTGTTGACTGTCTTACTGTTTTTAGTTTGGCAAGGCCATCAGGATTTGGAATTTGTTTGCCAAATGATTGTAAGACCTCCTTTCTTGCTGCTTCTTGCCAATCAGGATGGAGTGCCAGAAGAAGAGTGGTGCAAGCAAGCTGTAGACATAGAAAATTTAACGATAATAATAGTCGTTGAATAATCCAAGCAAATACGTGGCTCGTGAGTCAACAAAATTGGAAAACCGTCGAAAATAACACGTGACAACGTGGAAATGATCGGCCGACAACAAAACCTTAAATCCCGATTGAAATCAATTGTCAAGTGTCGATTGATGAAATGGACTTCGCGAGGCGAGCTAGGCTTGGCGAGGTGAAATTGACTTCGCGAGGTGACCTTGACTTCGCGAGGCGAGCTAGGCTTGGCGAGGCAAAATAAACTTCGCCAGGCAAAATAGACTTCGCCAGGTGAACAAGACTTCGCAAGGTGAACAAGACTTCGCCAGGCGAACAAGGCTTCGCGAGGCGAACAGGACTTCGCGAGGCGAACAAGACTTCGCCAGGCGAAATGACTTCGCGAGGCGAACAAGACTTCGTGAGGCGAACAAGACTTCGCTAGGCGAAATGACTTCGCGAGGCGAACAAGACTTCGCCAGGCGAAAAAGACTTCGCGAGGCGAAATGACTCCGCGCGCATGAAGGCGAGGTGAAACGACTCCGCACGCGTAGGGAAACTCGCAAAGTAGCTAGACGACAGAGTTCGCATGCATGCGGGGATGTACGTCCAAAATAAGTCGTCCGCGAAGTGGGATTAGAAATCACCGCTTGCTTGGAAATCAAGCTTCCTCGTGGGATACCTTCCATATCCACGAGATAGCTCGCCCCTTAGTAAAGATCTTGCTCAAAACATGACATTCAATCCAAAGCGATCTGGGCATATCTAAATCTTAAGATTTGATTGATTTGATTATGTTAAAATCAGCAAGTAAATCAATCAGTCAAGATTCATTGATTCGATTAAGGAAATATCATTGATTCAGTATCTTCATTACTTGCCAAAAGCGAAAGTATGTTAACACTATAAATACCCCCTCTCTTACCAAGAGGAGGGGGGCAGAAACAAAAGGAGCGGACTAGAGAGAGAGAGAGAAAAATCCCTCAAGAGCTCAGAAGCCTCCCCAAAATCCTTGAAGAACCATCAAGCTGCCAAATAGCTGATTCTTCATCAACCTCAAGCCTAGAAGTTGTCAAATCCTGAAGAATCATCAAGCTGCCAAATAGCCGGTTCTTCATCAACCTCCAGTCTAGAAGTTGTCAAATCCCGAAGAGTCATCAAGCTGCCAAATAGCCGGTTCTTCATCAACCTCAAGTCTAGAAGTTGTCAAATCCCGAAGAGTCATCAAGCTGTCAAATAGCCGACATCTTCACCAAATCCAAATCCCAAATACCCGTTACGTGATCAACCCGCGTAACCCTCAAGAACAAGTGCTTGTCACCCTTGAGTTAAACCTAAATTCGGAGATAGAATCAGAGGAGTTCACAAAGATTGTAACCCGCATTCGCATTGATTAAATTATTCTTTGTACACGTGTTGTTCTGTTATTTGTTGCAGATATTTTCGTGTTTACACAAGCAAAGTACAATGGCAAAGAACAATCTAGTGTAGTCTCATCCATGACTGGAAAAGGACTTGCACATTTCACTTGATAATATGAAGCAAGGTGCAAGGTGATGAAATTATAATGCTCGTCTTATTTTCAGCCTATTACGGGCAAGATTCGTGTTCGGTTTTCTAGTTGGAAAGGCTCCATGCTCTCAATGGCTGGCAGGTTGCAGTTAATCAAGTCTACAATTTATAGTATGCTAATTCACTCATTTCAGGTTTATCAATGGCCAATATCTCTGTTGCGATGTTTGGAAGTGTGGTGTCGTAACTTTTTATGGTCTGGTTCAATTGATGCTCATGGTGTGCCTCTCGTTGCTTGGAAGCAATGTTGTTCACCATTGGATGAAGGTGGTGTCGGTTTAAAGCAGCTAAGGGTTTTAAATTTCTCTTTGCTTCTGAAGAAAGCATGGGATGTATTTACTTCAGTCTCAGATGGATGCACTTTACTTCGTACTCGCTTTTGGCGAAATGGAAAATTGAGGCGATCTTATGCTACTTCTTCAATCTGGCCTGGAGTGAAGCACCTATGGCCTCATATATTAGAAAATGGCAAGTGGTTAATTGGTAATGGCAGAAGAGTTTTATTCTGGAAAGATAACTTCATTAGCAGGCCCTTGTATGAGTTGTTTGGCTTACATGATAGGGAGGCTAACCAACTTAATATATTGGTGGCAGATTATATCTTTAATGGTGCATGGAATTTTCCCACAATATTACAATTGTATTTTCCTGGCGTCTGTGACTTTGTGAAGCAAAATGTTTCTATTTCATTATCTGATCATGAGGACGACCAGTTCATATGGACTCCATCTACTTCAGGTGTGCTTTCTGCTCATAATGCTTATAATTTTTTACATCCTAAATTTGCTGTTGTTAGTTGGGGAAAATTGCTTTGGAAGAATTTTATTCCTCCACGCATGTCTTTGTTGGCTTGGAAAATTTTAAAGGGTCGTGTTCTTTCTGAAGAGTTCCTTCAAAAACGAGGCATTTCCATGGCATCTCGGTGTTCTCTCTGTCATCGTCATGGGGAGTCTCTTGAACACATATTCCTCTCCTGCTCTTTTGCATCGTCAGTTTGGCAATGCTTAGCAGCAATGTTTCAGTTGGGTGCTCATCATGGTTCTCTATTAGACTTGTCGCATGTAGGCTTGGTTTATAGTCGTAGCCCTCAATTGCATGAGTTATGGCTCACTGCTTTTGTTGTTACTTTGTGGTGTATTTGGAAGTTCAGGAACCAAGCTAGGTTTGATGGAGTTCAACCTAATGTCAGTAAGGCTTGTAATCTGATTTTTGGACAAGTGGTTGCTTCTAATAAAATCAGTTCTGGCTGCATGAATAATGGAGTTTTTGATCTTTCCATTCTGAAGAAGGTTGGTGTCTCTTGCAAGCCTAGTAAAGCTCCGTGCATTGTGGAAGTCAATTGGCATCCTCCATTATTTGGTTGGGTCAAAGTCAACACTGATGGTGCTTGGCGTAGCTCTTCGGGACAAGCGGGTTATGGAAGCATATTCCGGGACTTTAGAGGTGGAGTACTTGGTGCTTTTTGCTCCAATTTTAATATGGCGAGTTCGGTGGCAGCAGAGGTTTTGGCAGTCATCAAAGCTATTGAGCTAGCCTGGGTGCGAGACTGGAAACATGTATGGTTGGAGGTTGATTCTTCCTTAGTTATTACATTTCTTCGCTCGCCGCATTTAGTGCCTTGGCAGTTAAGGGTTGAGTGGGGGAACTGTTTACATCGGATATCACAGATGCATTTTCGTTCTTCTCATATTTTTCGTGAAGGTAATCAAGCAGCAGATGCTCTTGCTAACTACGGCCTTTCTTCAAATGGTTTAATATGGTGGGATTTGCCTCCGCATTTCATTCTATCTCATTGCCATAGAGACTATATGGGACTCCCTAACTTTCGTTTTCGGTAGGATGCTTTTTGTTACATATTGGTTTGTTTATCTATCTATTAGAGCTTCTTATCATTTTGGTAACTTTTCTTATTAAGGAGTTAGGCTTAATGTCCCCTCCTTATTTTTGTATTTTTTTTTTCCTTTTAAATAATACTCTATAGAGGTTTGGGCATCTAGCCCGTCCTCTGTTAAAAAAAGAAAGAAACAAGGTTGCAGATTGAGCAACAAGAGAAGTAACACATAACAAGCATCAAGGAAAGCTAGGTTGCACTCTTCAAAGAGCAAACATATGCAAAAGCATTATTAATGTAATTATAGACAATTCTGGTCTTCCCAATTTGCCATTGCAAGCAGCTTCACAGTGAGTGCAGCATCACCTGAACTCCATGTTGTGGGCAAAGCGTAAGCGCTTCATAGGGCGAGTGTACATAAGTTGGAGAAAGGGTGAAGGAGTAGCGCTGCAGAATCATTGACAGAACAACCTTTGCTTCAGTGGTGGCGAAGTCTGATCCCACACACATTCTACGTCCAGTTCCAAAGGGTAGGAATCCGGCTAGGTTATTATTTGTAGCTTTCGTAACCCCGTCTGCAAATCGCTCTGGTTTGAAGAGATGCACATCTTGTCCCCAGAAGTCAGGATCATGGTGCAATGATAAAGGTTTGATGAGCAGTTCAAGATTAGCTGCTGGATCAATGGTCAGCTTTCCCACTCTAACTTCTCTGTCAGCTGTCCTCCCACTTACGCTAACAAGAGGAGGATATAATCTTAGGGACTCATTGATGATCATACTCAACTGCGCGGAAACAGCCAAGATAATTAGTAAGAAAGAAAGAACAAATTGACTGATATACTTGCAGATGAGTTCAAGATTCTTACTGTTTTGAGCTTGGCGATTCCATCATGATTTGGCTGGTTTTGTTTGCCAAATACTTGTAAGACTTCCTTTCGCGCTTCGTCTTGCCAATCAGTGTGAAGTGCCAGAAGAAGGATGGTCCAAGCTAGCAAACTAGCAGTGGAGTCCTGTCCTGCAAAGTATAACGTTTTGCACTCATCCATCAATTCTTCTACTGTAATCCTCTGATCGACATCGGCATCATGATGAGCCTTTAAGAGCATGCCAAGAAAATCTTGTCCAAAGTTGCCTTCTTCTCCAGTCTTCATTGCCCTGGCTTCTCTTTCCTTAATGATCTTCAGTATGGAGTCACGGATTCCTTGGTCAAGCTTCTCTGCTTCTGTCTCATGTTTGGTCTTGTACACCTTACTGCAACCAACATGGAATGAGACTATTACATAGATTGACTCAACAATTCTTCCTCTATCGATATCAATAGAAAGCAGATCAATTAGTATCAGGTGAAATTTTGAAGTAAATTACCTGATGAAGCTAGGCAACCTGATTGTGAATAAATTTTTGGATATTAAGAAGTAAAACTTCATCAACATATCAAAAATGTGCTGTCCTTCTAAGTAGCTTGTGCCAAATGCTGTCCTCGAAATCACTTCTGCAGTCAACAATCTAAATTCTCCAGACACCTCAATCTCTTTGCCTTCATGGTTTTTCCACCTTTGGAGCATCGTCCCAGCACTATCTATGGTTGCAGGAATCTTGTTCTAGCGATGAAAAAGATTCCATCAATACACAATTAATTAGCAAATCTTCCTTCAACTCATTTTCCATTACTATACTAATTGCAAAAATCACAATTAAGTTGTATAATAACTGTAAGATGGATGGACTTACTTTTAAGCTGCTCTCTCCAAGGAAGGAATGGTTGGAGATCCTTCGCAGCTGTGCCCATTTTTCATCGGATTTGGTTCTGGTGCCAAGGCCTTCTCCAAATAGCTTCTTGATTAAGGGTATAGGCTCCATCTTCGGATAAGCTCTTTCTTTGTCATTCAGTATCTCTCTACACAGCTCTGGTTCTGTAATCACCAACTGAGCCTGAGTACCATGCCACTGAAGATAGTTCTTCCCTGCGTTGTTTTACATGCAAAAACTCAACCACTAGTTCACTACTGACTAGAAGTTCACCTATGAAAATATCGGGCTAATGAGGATCAAAGAAAAGACATACCATATATGTTGGTCCAAGAGTGGATATGAGGATGAACTGCGGATCCTATGTCATGTGACAGATTTCGGGGCCGGCTCATGGCTTGTATTTTCATGTTGTTGATCTCTTTGGTGTTGCCATGGATGAGTTTGTAAGAAGGCCCTCTGATTCCTTGGGAAGCCATCAGCTTCTGAAAACGTGTTGGAGTCCACCATAGTCTATGAAGCACCTTGAATATGAGAGCCAACAGAAGCACAAGAACTCCAACACAACAGAGAATGGTGCTTGAACTAGCAGCAGCGATCTTCATGATGATTCTGTAGCGGCCAGTAAGGGTCGGCCCTGACCATAGGCCCAGCTGGCCTACGCCTAGAGCCCTTAAACTTCACGGGCCTCCAAAAGTCATTATTAAAATAAAGAGATAATTTCACTTTATTATCCTGAACTTTAGGTCTAAAATCAGTTTGATACCTCATCTTTTTTTTAATCAGTTTCATACCTAAACTTTCAAAATGACATCAATCTCGACTAAAATGACTAAAATAGCCCTGGTTAATCTTTTTACCCTCTCAGAGTTAAGAATGGCAACGGCGACGGCCGGGGGAGGAGGAGGGGCTGCCGCCGGGGCCCATTGCTGGTGGTAGGGGTGGATGCCGGCGCCGGCCATGTGGTGGATTTGGAGGCAGGGAGAGAGAGAGAGAGAGAGAGAGAGAGAGAGAGAGAGAGAGAGAGAGAGAGAGAGAGAGAGAGAGAGAGAGAGAGAGAGAGAGAGAGAGAGGGTAAAAAGATTAACCAGGGCTATTTTAGTCATTTTGGTCGAGATTGATGTCATTTTGAAAGTTTAGGTATGAAACTGATTAAAAAAAAAGATGAGGTATCAAACTGATTTTAGACCTAAAGTTCAGGATAGTAAACTGAATTTTTTTCTAAAATAAATTATTAAAGTTTCTGTAGTGTTATATAATTATTAAAATATTAGTGAAGTTACAAATTTCATGTCGCTCTAGTGGGGGAGGGTGAAATGAGTTTTATTTTGTTGGTGGCCCTCTTGTGTTCGAAACATGCCGCCAGCTTATTTATATTTTGTACTGTATTTTCGGTTTTGTATTTTTTTTTAGAGAGCCTATTCAACGTACCCGGAAATAACTAGTAGTTATTTGTTGTTTTAAATCTTTTCAATTACTTTTAAAAAGTAAAAAAATATGAATATATTTAAAAGTGGTTGGAGAGCCTCATTTTTTATTCTAGCCTAGAGTCACGAAAAACTCAGGGCCGGCCCTGCATTGATTCTTGCTCTTGTTGAAAACTATATAACGTACGAACCCCTGTTTGAAGTAGTCCCCTCCTTGGCCTATTAGCACGCACTAGTTTCAAATCTGTTACAATTTAACGAGATTATTGAATGTCATTTGCGAGGGGGACAATCTATAATATGCCAACAGATTACAGGTTATGGATGATCATTGTGTTCTTGGTCTTCAGAAACAGACAAGAATGATCTTGATAATGAAAATGCACTAATAGACAGAGAGCAGATCCCTCATTCGGCACACACTATGCAGCAGTAATTCAGGACTCGAGTCTAATCCTTCCAAAAAATGAAAAGTATGTGTCCACGAGACAAAAAAAAATTGGACGCCCACCGTGGGGCTCGAACCCACGACCACAAGGTTAAGAGCCTTGCGCTCTACCAACTGAGCTAGACGGGCTTGTTGTTTAGTGACACGTTTAGTAATTCTTATTGGTGAGGAGTATTGCTCAATGCTAATTGATTTCCCCCCCCCCCCCTCTTCTAAGTCGTGTTGTAATAAAATTTTACTATTTACTGTTCTTATTTTGTTTGTTCTGCATTGTCTGAGACATGATATGGGGTGTTGCTGATACCAACTGATCAATGCCTCTTTTGGTCAAAAATTATACAGCGCACTGGGTGCGCCGCGCACCCGGCCATCTCACCGGGCCCGGCCGCACCCGGGTGAGATGGACGGTGAGATGGCCAGGTGCGCTGAATAGGCTCTCTCTTTTGGTACCTTGAGATCTATGCTCTTCAAACTACTGTATTATGCAAATATATTCTCAACAAAATATAACCAGACTAGTTTGCATATCAATGATTAATGCAAAAGACAAACCACATGCAGGATGGTACTGCAGTGTAACACATAACAGAGGCTGTACGTACTGCGCTATTTTATTCAAAAGGAAATTTATGTAGCTAGCTAGCGACTGTCTGGTTCTTCTTCACAGTTCACAGTGGATAGAGCAACACCTGAACTCCATGTTGTGGGCGAATGGTGTGAAATTGATGTGGAGAGTGCACATAACCTGGAGAAAGGGTGAAGCTGTAGCGCTGTAGAATCATTGACAAAACAATCTTGGCTTCAATGGTTGCAAAGTTGAAACCTGCACAAATTCTAGGCCCCGTTCCAAAGGGCAAGAAGGCACCTACATTGTTGTTAGTAGCTTTAGAAACCCCCTCGGAGAATCGTTCTGGCTTGAAAAGTTGCGCATCTTGACCCCAGAATAGAGGCTCATGGTGCAGTGCTAGAGTTGGAATGTGCACATCAACATTAGCAGGAATAGTGAACTTTCCTAGTTTAACTTCCCAATTGACTTTCCGTTCAATGGACAGAACAGGAGGATATAATCTTAGTGACTCATTCATGATCATACTCATCTGCATAACCGAACAAATAACAGAAGAGAAATAAGGCATATTTCAAACTTCAACAGTTAGGAACATTTGTGTGACTGCTTAGACAAAGAATAGGTTATGTTGTTGAGTTGTTCTTACTGTTTTCAGCTTGGAAAGGCCGTCCGGATCCGGAGTTTGTTTGCCAAATATTTGCATGACCTCTTTTCTTGCTTGATCTTGCCAATCTGTATTATGTGCCAGAAGAAAGACAGTCCAAGCAAGCATACTATTAGTGGTTTCTTGTCCTGCAAAGTAAAAAGTCTTACACTCATCAACTAAGTCATCCACTGAAATCCTCTCTTTGTCATTGGTACCATGATGAGCCCCTAAAAGTAGTCCAAGAAAATCATTCCCAAAGCTTTCATCTTCTCTACTCATTAGTACTCTCTCTTCTCTTTTCTTTATAATCTCTAATATGGAGTCGCGTATTCCTTTCTCAATCTTTTCTGACTCAATTTCGTCGTTCGTTTTGACAAACTTACTGCAATATTGATAGTGTACATAAGAAGAGACATCATAAATTGATCAATCAAGAAGAGTTTCAACAACTAAACAAAGTTCCAATTTTCAGGACCCCTTTTGAATACTGTTTTCAGAAATAATGTATATTTAGTTAAAAGGATGTTACCTTAAGCCAGGAAATCTAACTGTGAAGGAATTCTTGACCAAGAAAACTGATAGCTTCATAATATTCTGAAAAATATTCTCTCCTTCTAAGTAGCTGCTGCCAAAGGCAGTCCTAGAAATTACTTCTGAAGTGAACAACCTAAACAATTCGAACACCTCAATCTCTTTTCCTTCATGACTTTTCCACCCTGCTAGCATTGTCTCTGCACTAGCTATCATCTCAGGAATCATAGACTATGAAAACAATAAAATCGTGTCATATATTACAAAAAAATTTGCCCTCACAAATGATTTGTCTAACTATATCACTATACATAAAATTTTGTTAGAATCACCAATAGTAACTGCAAGAGCTTACTTTTAAGCACTCTCCATGGAAGGCATGGTTGGCAACCTTTCGCAGTTTCACCCATTTTTCACCGTCAGCACAACCCAGGCCCTCCCCTAGTAGCAGCTTGATATAGCCTTGAAACTTGTTTTTTGAATAAGCTCCATTTTTGTTAATGAGTATCTCTTTGCACAGTTCTGGTTCCGATATAATTAACTGAGGTTGAGAACCGTACCATTGTAGAAAAATCTGTCCTGTTTGCAGAAAATAACAAAAGCTTATTTTGAGCAGTTCTGGAACTAAGATTTGCAAAACCAAAACTTATTAAGAGTATTTCTTACCATATATTCTAGTCCATTTGTGAATATGAGGCTGAACAACTGATAATATGTCATGGGATAAACTCATCGGCGTGCTCACATTATCTTTCATCATGTTGGAAATTTCTTTGGTGCTTCCATGGATAAGTGTGTAAGAAGGTCCGTTTATTCCCTGGGAAGCCATCCGTTTCTGAATGCGAGTTGGAATCCACCATAGCTTGTATATGATCTTAGTGAGAGATAACAGAAGAAATACACACAGAAAGCTTGAACCTGTGATCACTAGATGTCCAATAGATCTCATTTTGCTTACTGTCTTTCAACATGGAAGTCCCAGCCAATAATATAGATAGACCACCACATGGTTCAACATGAAAAATAGCATAAAAATAGGGAAGCAGCCACAAAGAAAGTGAAAACTAGAAAAAGACTAGCCAACAAGGAATAGACAGCACATCCAATTAATAGTTAATCCACAGTTGATGTTCAGTCTTTCTTTTATAGGTTATTGATAATTATGCTACTTGTGATTGACCAATTCGTCTGGTATCTAGTTTCAAATCAAGTTTCTTTGTCGAGGGTCAGTATATTATGTCATTTCCCAGTCCAGCTCTTTTCAAGTTTCAACTCTCATACAAAACAGGAATGTTACTACCATAGAGATTCAGGATGATCATATTCATCTGCGTGACTGCGTGAATTACAGTGTAAATATGAAATGATAAAAAAGTGGTAAGAACTTCAAAATTTCTAGGCTAGCTGTGTTCTGTAACTTAGAAAAAACGTGTATTAAGAACTTAACATACGGTTTTCAGTTTGGAGAAGCTATAAGGATTTGGTGTTTTAATTTAGGACTTCTTTCTTGCTTGCTCTTGTCAATCAGTACGGAGATCAAGAAGAAAGATAGTCTAAGCAAGCAAACTAGTACTAGTGTCTTGTCAACCGAAGTGAAACACACACAGGAAGCTTGAGAGAACTTAATAGTTAGTACCATACATGTTGGTCCATGAGTGAACATGAGTTTGAACAGCAGATAATATGTTATGTGATAAAGTCATTAATTGGACTACCATATTCACATCATACGCCAAATGCACAAGCAATTCTAGGTAGTCAATAGGCCAAGTGCAAGATTTTCGAGCAATTCATAGTTCACAGCGAGTGTAGCAGTACTTGAACTCCATGCTGTGGACGAAGTGTGAGAAAATGAAAGGGAGAGTGAACATAACCCGGTGAAAGGGTGAACGAGTAGCGTTGTAGAATCATTGAAAGAGCAATCTTTACTTCAATGGTGGCAAAGTTGAAGCCTACACAAGTTCGAGGCCCCATTCCAAATGGTAAGAATGCAACTATATTATTCCCAGTAGCCTTAACAACCCCTTCTGAGAATCTCTCTGGCTTGAAAAGTTGCACATCTTGTCCCCAGAATTGAGGCTCATGGTGAAGTGCTAGACTTGAGACATGCAGTTCAACATTAGCAGGAATGACGACGTTTCCCAGTCTAACTTCCTTTTCAACTCTCCTCTCCATGGCAAGAACAGGAGGATATAACCTTAGAGATTCATTGATGATCATACTCATCTGCATGTATTCAAAAGTTTTGATACAAAACAAGTCAGTATTTCAAAATAAACGAGTGTTGTATACTTGTATAAAATCAGTTTCTTAAGTAGTTCTTGGATTCCTTACAGTTTTCAGTTTGGAAAAGCCATCAGGGTTTGGTGTTTGTTTGCCAAATAACTGTAGGACTTCATTTCTTGCTTCTTCTTGCCAATCAGTATGGAGGGCCAGAAGAAAGACAGTCCAAGCAAGCAAACTAGTACTAGTTTCTTGTCCAGCAAAGTAAAACGCCTTGCATTCATCGACTAAATCATCCATCGAAATCCTCTGCTTCTCATTGGAATCATGATGAGCCTTCAACAGTAATCCAAGAAAATCACTCCCAAAGTAGTCGTCTTGTCCACTCATTGCCTTCTCTTCTCTTTTCTTAACAATCTCTATTATGGAGTCCCGTATTCCTTTTTCAAGCTTGTCTGATTCAATCTCATCGCTGGTTTTATAGATTTTGCTGCAATATTGAATAGAGAGAACAACATTAAACTATTTCTTTTCTACTAGCAACAAAAGAAAAGTTGCACTTACTGAGAACCCCTCTGGCATTAGAATTTAATTATGCATTGCTATCGATATGGCTACAGTTCCCAGTTCATGTGTGCTTAAGTTTGTTAAAAGGGAGTTACCTGATGCCAGGAAACCTGAGGTTGAAAGCATTTTTGAATGTTAAGAATCCCATCTTTTTCAACATCTCAAAAATATATTTTCCTTCTATATAGCTGCTTCCAAATGCTGTCCTAGAAATCACTTCTGAAGTGAACAACCTAAACTCTTCAAACACCTCAATCTCTTTCCCATTATGATTTGTCCACCTTTCAAGCATCGTCTCAGCACTAGTAATCATCGCTGGAATCATAGTCTAGGAAAACAATAGCATCATCAGTATCATGTAATTAACAGGTCTACATTCATGAAAAACAAAATGAACACAAGTAATTAGTACATGTACAGCACTCTTAATAACAATAAAAACAAAATGACCACAGGTAATTAGGACAGCACTCTTAAGTCTAAACAACATTAAAAACTTACCTTTAAGTTCTCTCCATTGAAGGCATGGTTGGCCAGTTTTCGCATTTTTACCCATTTTTCACCTTCAGATCGTGTGAGGCCATCTCCTAACAGCTTCTTTACAAAACGTTTGGTCTCCGTTTTTGGAAAAGCTCCATTGAGTATCTCTTTGCACATCTCAGGTTCCATGGTCACCAACTGTGCTTTAGCACCATGCCACTGAAGATAAGTTTTGCCTGTTGACATTAAAGATGACCAAAACTATAATTTAACAAAGAGTTGAAAACCATATATACATAAGAGTAGTGTGTCACCATAATTCTTGGTCCATGAATGAATATGAGGATGAACTTCAGGAAATATGTTGTGTGATAAACTCTTGGGTGTGCTCATAGCTTCCTTTCTCATGTTGTTGATTTCTCTGGTGTTTCCATGGACAAATCTGTAAGAAGGGCCTCTGATTCCTTGCAAAGCCATCAGATTCTGTATGCGAGTCGGAGTCCACCATAGTTTGTGAAAGATTTTGATGAAAGCTAAGAGAAGGAGCATACACACAAAGCTTGAAACGATGATCACCTGGCAAAAACTGACCATTCTAGCTACTTGTTGGTTTTCTCTTAGCCTAGGCTGTATCAGTGAACCTTTCTATGTGTAAATTCTCCAAGTTTATATATAATTCTTTATGTATAATATTATTACTCTGTATAAAAGGTGCCATCATGGACCTCTAACTTAGTTTTTAGTCGTTTATATTCATGTTCTGCTATTGGACATGAAGGGAATATCATATCACCACAGACCAAGATTATTATATGAAACCTGATGCTGGCATTGTCGGATAAGAACTGTTTATATACTAAGCTGGTTCATATTCATGTTCTGCTATTGGACATGAGGGGAATATCATATCACCACAGACCAAGATTATTATATGAAACCTGATGCTGGCATTGTCGGATAAATAACTGTTTATATACTAAGCTGGTTTATATTATAAGTTGGATGTGAAATTCCTAACTTACCTCAAGCAGTGTATTGTTCAGAAGGTTCCATTAAATTTGAGGTCTTGCAACTCAATGTGTACAACTATGGAGAGTTCTGGTCTTCAGAGTCCAAAGTGTAGAATCACTTGAACTCCTCGTTGTGGACGAACTGAAAGAAACCTAGAAGGAGATCAAATGGACACAAACTCACAAGCAGTCTTTGTTTCAGAGGTTGCAAACTGGAACCCCAAACAAAGTAGCAAGTATTCACAAATATGAAAAGTATAACAAAATAATCCACATGTTTAAGTTGGAGAGAAATTCCACTAATTTCTAAAGAAAGTTACAAAAATTTTGGACTTGAAACCCAAATCCCAATTATAGCCGATAGATTCACTCACACCAAAGAGCCAAGATAAAGATAAGTTTTCAACTAATTCTTGTTCATAGAAAAGAAAACCATAAACCCTAAACCCCCCAATTTGCTAGTACAAGAGATAGAAGTGGATACCAACTCAAAAGGGGTTCCTGTTCTTCTCCCATAGGACCATAGGCTGCTACTCCTGCTAGCAAGGCTGCCAAGGCAGCAAACCATCCATCTATATGGGACAAGGCTAACGGTTAGACCCTGGACCCTAAGCTGACAACATGACCTTAGACCCCAACCAAAACATGGGTAATGGGATGGTCCAAACTATAACCACCTGAATGTGGGCTCTTTCTAATGCAAGTCACAAACCCATCAGACCTCAGGGAACCAAATCCCAACACACAAGAAATGCTGAGCTAATACAAACATCTTCAAGCTCACAGTGGGTGCAGCATGACCTGAACTCCATGTTGTGGGCGAACAGTGATATAGTCATGGGGTGAATGAACATAACCAGGGGAAAGGGTGAAGGAGTAGAGTTGTAGAATCATTGACAAAGCAATCTTTGCTTCAGTTGTTGTAAAGTTGAAACCTGGACAATTTCTAGGCCCCATTCCAAGGGGTAAGAAGGCACCTATGCTCCTGACATCCTGTTAGTAGCTTTGGCAACCCCTTCAGAGAATCGTTCTGGTTTGAAAAGCTGCACATCTTCAACCCATAATAGAGGCTCATGGTGCAGTGCTGGAGTTGGAATGTGCACTTCCATATTAGCCGGAACAATGTGGTTTCCTAGTCTAACTTCCCTTTTCACTATCCTCACAAGGTTCAGAACAGGAGGATATAACCTTAGACACTCAATAATGATCATACTCATCTGCATATCCGATCAAATAACAGAAGAGAAATAAGGCTTGACATCAATTTCGATATAGAACATTTCAGTGAGTAAAACAAAGTATATATAAGGTCAAGTTCTTAGACATTCTTACTATTTTGAGCATGGTGAGGCCATCTGAATCCGGAGTTTGTTGTCCAAACAATTGGAGGACTTCTTTTCTTGCTTCTTGTTGCCAATCTGTATGGTGTGCCAGAAGAAAGACGGTCCATGCAAGCAAAGAAAAATGTCTTGCACTAACCAACTACTTCATCTATGGAAATCCCCTGTTTTTCATTGGCATCATGATGAGCTCTAATAAGTAATCCGAGAAAATCATTCCCAAAGCTGTCGTCTTCTCCACTCATTACTGCTAACTCCTCTCTTTTCTTAACAAGCTCTACTATGGAGTTGTATATTGCTTTCTCAGGCTTGTCTGATTCAACCTCATCACTTGTTTTGAGGAACTTACTGCAATATTGAACAAGAGTATACATAAAACGTGACGACATTAAATGAGTTTTAATACTTTCTTCAAACAGAATGATCATAAATGCTGGCGATCTATGATTGATTATGCTGGTATCTAAATTTTAGTTAGAAGGATGGCTAATTACCCAAGTCCAGGAAACAGGATTGTGGAAGAATTTTTCACTAAGAAAAAGGATAACTTCACCATATTCTCAAAAATATTCTTTCCTTCTAGATAGCTACTTCCAAATGCCGTCCTCGATATCACTTCTGAAGTCAACAACCTAAATTGTTCATACACCTCAATCTCTTTTCCTTCATGATTTTTCCACCCTTCCAGCATTGTCTCAGCACTGCTTATCATCTCGGGGATCATAAACTAGTGAAGAAAAAAAAAGACCATCATGTAATGTAATCGATAAATTTCCACTTTACAAATTACAGTAGAACTATTTGCTAGTAACACCAGAAAGTGTAAGGACTTACTTTTAAGCTCTCTCCATGGAAGGCATGGTTGGTCACCTTTCGTAATTTCATCCATTTTTCACCCTCGGTAGTCCCCAGGCCATTTCCCATTAGCTTCTTGACATAGCCTTGAGGCTTCTTTTTCATATAAGCTCCATCTTTGTTATTGAGTATCTCTTTACAGAGCTCAGGTTCCACAATAACTAACTGTGGTTGAGAACCATGCCATTGAAGAAAAATATTTCCTGTCGCAAAAAGGATAACAAAAGCTTGATTTTGCTAGTTTTGGAAGTAAGATTCAAAAACAAGAATTAGGAGGTGTATTACCATATAACTTGGTCCATGAGTGAATATGAGGTTGAACAGCAGGTAATATGTCATGTGTTAACTTCATTGGCCTGCTCATAATTTCCTTTTTCATGTTGGAAATTTCTTTGGTGCTTCCATGGATGAATCTGTAAGAAGGGCCTCTGATTCCTTGAAGACCCATCAAACTTTGTATGCGAGTTGGAGTCCACCATAGTTTATGCAAACTCCTGATGAGAGCTAGCAGAATGAAAAGACAGAGAAAGCTTGAGAGTATGATTTCTGGTTTTCCAAATGAACTCATTGTTGCAGCTATTCCTTCTTTCTGGGATTTCATATTTATCAAAAAACCAGGGCAATGAGAAAACAAAATGGAACAAACAGCAAGAGAAACAAATTAAACTGGACCACAAGGATCCATAAAAGACAGAATCATTAGCTTATCCAAAGTCTACTATTTCTTTTGGATGACGTTTCTGATTCTTGAGTAAGATTGACCAACACATTTAGTACTTAGTTTAATAAGTTTCTTCCATTGTTGAAAGGTCATTCTTCCATGTGACTTGAACTGAAAAACATGGTTGTAGCTATGACCAGAACAAGTTCCCACCTTTGCCATTATCTAGATGAGATCAGCTTCAATTATGAATTTCTTTTTAGATCACATTACAGATTTCAAAATCAAATGGTACCAAATATGCCGGTCTCTGAAGAAATAATACTAGTAAAATTGAAGTTAAACAATACCATCAGTCAATTACATAAGTTACAAAGTGGTACCAATTGCAAGAAGCAACTACCAGAAAATGCTTCAAGATCTGACCTTTAAGCTCTCTCATAGAAGGTATGGTTGGCCAGTTTTCGCAGTTTGGCCCATTTTCACCATCTGGTGTTGTCACAAGTCCATCTCCTAATAGCTTCCTAATATAGTCTTGGGGTTGCTTTTTGGAAAAGCATTATCGTTGTTCAGTATCTCTTTGCACAACTCAGGCTCCGACCAACACAGGTTCAGGACCATTCCATTGAAGAAAATTCTTTCCTACAAGAAGCAAAATAAAACGACCAAAACTTGGCTTATGAAACTGTTAAATGTAATCCATAATTCAAGAGTCTGGGAATTACCATATGTCTTGATCCATGAGTGCATATGCGGTAAAATTGCAGAAAACACATCATATGATAAACCTACTCATGGCTTCCTTTCGGATGTAGGAGATTTCTTTGTTGTTTCCATGGATTAGTCTGTAAGGAGGGCCTTTGATTCCTTGAGATGCCATCAGACTCTGTGAGTCCACCATAGTTTGTGGAAGATCTTGATGAGTCCTAACAAAAGAAACACACACAAAGATAGAGACTGACATAGTGATAATTGGATCTCCCAACCAGGTCATGATTGTTCTTCCTGGGCTGTATCTCTGAACCCAACTGTACTGAACTCACTAGTTTAAGTTTTCTTGCTTCATTGTGGATGAATAGGGAATAAAACTTTTTTTTTTTTGGTCAATAGGGAATAAAACTACATAGTCAAGCAGCTACTGCTGACCACCTTTGCCTCATAGGCTTCTGATGTGACCACGTACATTAAGTGTTCTTAATCAATTGGGTGTAACCGTTGGGTCATATTTATTTCTTAATGGTTAGCTGACCCTTGGTTTATGTGTTCTGAACATGTGGAATCTCAACTCATAAAATCTTCTATCTCAGGAGAAGCAGGGAGATCAGAATCTTCTTAACATAAACAGGGTTATGGACCTGAACTGCAGGATAGTTGAAGTAAAAGGCAGTTTATATTTGTGTACAAGATAGTAGAACACCACAGAGAACCTACAAATCAGGAAGAACAGGAGGAACCTTCTATCATAAAGGAGAGGTAGTACACTTTGTGAACAAGGATATCCAAAAGCATTGATGTCTAGGCACTTCACGCATGCAAAGCAAGATCATGGGGATTCTGGCATTCAAATTTCAGAGTGAGTGTAACATTACTTGAACTCCATGCTGCGGCCGAACTGTAAGAAACTGATGAGGAGAGTGGACATAACCCTGGGAAAGAGTGAAGGTGTAGCGTTGTAGAATCATCGACAGTGCAATTTTTGTTTCAGTGGTGGCAAAGTTGAAACCCACACAGATTCTAGGTCCCATCCCAAACGGTAAGAATGCAGCCATGTTATCTTTAGTAGCTTTAGCAACTCCTTCTGAGAATCTCTCTGGATTGAAAAGTTGGGCCTCTGGTCCCCAAATTTGAGGGTCATGGTGAAATGCCACATTTGGGATGACTACTTGGATATTAGCTGGAAGAATGAACTTCCCGAGTCTAATTTGTCTTCCAGTTTTCCTTACCAATTGAATAACCGGAGGATATAACCTTAGAGACTCATTGATGATCATACTCATCTGCATGAAATTAAAGATATAGAAAACACATCAGGATTTCAAACTGCATGGAAACTTTCTGCAGATCAAAAGCAGCTCCTTACTGTTTTTTGTTTGGCAATGCCATCAGGATTTGGATTTTGTTTTCCAAATATTTGCGTTACTTCTTTTCTTGCTTTCTCTTGCCAATCTGGATGCAGTGCCAGAAGAAAGACGGTCCAAGCTAGCAAGCCATTAGTGGTTTCTTGTCCAGCAAAGTAAAATGCCCTGCACTGATCAATTATATCGTCTACTGAGATCTTACTTCTTTCATCGGCATCGTGATGAGCCTTTAAAAGTAATCCAAGAAAATCACTACCAAACCAGTCTCCCTTTCCAGACACTGCAGCCTTTTTTTCTCTTTTCTTTACAATCTTTAATATGGAGGAGCGGATATCCTTCTCAACCTTGTCTGCTTCAATCTCATCGCGTGATTTGAAAAGCTTACTGTGACATTGGATGAAAGACTAAACATGATAAGTAGAATATATCATCCTTCAAGAATACAGGTATGAACTGTTCCAAGATTATCAAAGAGTGTTCCTCAACTATTTGGGATTTTATCTAATTGCAGCTGCTTGATGCAGAGAGCTCGAATTAGTGGAGACCAAACACCATATACATAAATATGACATTGATGAAACGAAGAGAGATTCAGCAAGTAAGACGATGAAAGATTCTTTCGGATCCTTTCCTCAAGTGCAATGGAGATTTAGGTAAAGTTACCTGATGCCAGGAAGCCTGATTTTGTAAGAATTTCTGAACAATAAGGAGGATAACTTGGTCAACATGTCAAAAATGGTCTTGCCTTCTAAGTAACTGCTACCAAATGCTGTCCTGGAAATCACTTCTGAAGTTAACAACCTAAATTCTTGATACACCTCAATCTCCTTTCCCTCGTGATTTTTCCACCTTTGTAGCATGTTCTCAGCACTGGCTATCATGTCCGGAATCATATTCTGGTCGAAAACAAATCTCATCATGCAATTGCAAAACTACCTTAAGTTCATTCTTTTCTTATCAACACTTGGCAAGACTATCAGTACAGAATGAAATTATTTTGCAAGAAATTAATGCCATGAGTAACTGTAACAACTTACTTTTAAGCTTTCACCATGAAAGGCATGGTTGGCTATCTTTCGCAGTTTTGCCCAATGCTCACCCTCAGCAGTCCCAAGGCCATTTCCTAATAGCTTCTTCACAAAGCCTTGAGGATCCTGTTGCATATAAACTCTGTCCTTGTTATTCAGTATCTCTTTACACAACTCGGGCTCCAAGATCACCAACTGAGGTTCAGTACCATACCATTGAAGAAAAATCTTTCCTGTTACAAAAAAGACTAAATTTTTTAGTAGAAGTATGATTTCGTTTCTAAAAGCAGGAGCTAAGAATTTGTTACCATATCTCTTGAACCATAATTGATAATGGGGTTGAACCAGAGGAAATAGGTCATGTGTCAAAGGTTTGGGCCTGCTGATGGCTTCAGTTTTCATGTTCAAGATCTCTTTGGTGTTTCCATGGACAAGTCTGTAACAAGGGCCTTTGATTCCCTGCCGAGCCATCAACTTCTGGAAGCGAGTTGGAGTCCACCATTGTGTGAGAAAGATCTTGATCAAGATCAGAGCAAAGAGAACAAGGAACACAAGACACACAAAGCTTGAAAGCATGATTACTAGCCCTCCAGTGGAAGCAATTTTTAGTGTTTCTCTGTGCTCTAATCAGGAGATCGAGGTCAGTCCAAATATAACTATTCGCCAATGGTTTCCTAATGATCCACGCGGGAATATACAAATCAACTCGGTCTTGTTTAAATAATGAACAAATCAACTTCTTTCTGATTCATCATGTGTTAATTGTATGGGAAGCAGCCATTGCTGACCACCCTCTTCTTATATGATCCGCAGCTTGTACCTTCAAGGCTTCAATGGTAGCTATAGTTACTCTACACTAACACTTCCTCTTAAGACTATTTTTTTTATTTTTGAAGCGGAAAAGGGGCAGCAGCCCTAAATATTTCATTGATAAACTCAGGCCAGAATGACATCAAAGCACCGTACATTAGACAATTAGCTCACTTATTTAAGTGAGCTTAACAGAGGATTAAACTAGATACAAAACAAGATACTAAAGAAACATAAAAACTGGAGCCAAGACGCTCAATTGCGGTACTCTAAGCCTCATGAATCCATCTAGTTGCAGCTAGCTTGCTTAGTTTGCCAAGCTATCCAAACATGCGACTTAAGCCACAATAAGTTTGAAATCAAGTCTAATAACCCAATTCCAAATCTGACTTTTGATAGGCTTGAGGCCAGACCCAGGCCCAAACACCCGAGTCCATTCCCAAACCCTAGCAGATTTGCATCGTCACTTGCCGACAATCTCAGATCGCACTAATGGCAACCAAGATGGCTTCGTCACCGGCGTCCCTGCCCCCGCCGACATCATCATCAGATCTTCTAGTTGAAAAAGCGTAGCTCTCTTGGATTCAAGTTCAGACTCAGTCTCACTAATCGGAGTCCAAACCCAAAACCAAATTGGGAGATTCTGATTCTTGCTCGCAGCCATGTTCGGCGGTTGCCAAATCTCTTCCGTCGGTACAGTGATTGCCGACGTTAGCAGGTAACCCTCCACCTCACATCCATGCTCGACGACATTTCGTCCTCCACCTCCATGATTATTTGATCACAAAAGGTTAATAAGGTCTGCCTCCACAAGACAGCTTGATGCCGAGAAGGAACGGCTTAGAGTCGACGTCAAGCGCCGTTGGAGACCCAGGCCAAGGCGGCGAGGGTTTAGGAAGGATCGGGTGCGGCAGCTTGGTACCGGCGTCGATCACTGTGATTGAGAAACCAAGTCATGATGGCTAGGTTTTGTGAAGAGGAGCACGGATTTTTTTGGTGGAGCTGGTATCGCTCTTTAAGACTATTTTCTTATTGTGATTTCATTTGGCCTAGATATTTGTAGTCCTTTCTAAGAACTCTTTTTTCCTTGTCCGGGTACAAAACTGAATCATATGCAACCATATTGTAGCAACTGACTAACCAAAGACAAGTGCGAAGCAGTAACAAAAGGAGCTAAGTCCTCAATGATTTCAATGCTGACCTTTGCACTCTGGGAATAATTTTTACAGTAAACTCCACAAATTCAGGTCATTCTTCGATCACTGTTCACAATGTGTAGTATTACGTACTTGAACTCCATGTTGTGGGCGAAGTGTGACATAATGTAAGGGCGAGTGCACATAACCCTGGGAGAGACTAGAGAGAGAAGGTGTAGCGTTGTAGAATCATTGAAAGAACAATCTTTGCTTCAGTGGTCACATAATCGAAGCCTACACGATTCATATAGGTCCTGTTCCAAAGGGTAATGTACCTATGTTGTTGTTACAATCAGCAATCTAACCTGATTTTCAACTTTTCTTACAAGGGATATGATTGGAGGATATAACCTTAGACACTCATTGATGATCATACTCATCTTCATGGAAATGAAAAATAGAGATCACATCAATATACATGTAACTTGTTGAGATATCAATCTCACATCGAGAATATGAGACATTCCATGTCAGTTTATAAGGGAATAGCCACTCCACCCATTGCCAATTGGTTTTGGATGTGAACCTCAGACTACTTTATCATAGTATCAGAGTGGATTACCCATGGGCATGTGAAGCTCAAATAACCACACGCACTCCACATCACCCAAATGTTGTCTACATGTTAGGCTTAAAAATTCGCCACACGTGCGGGGATATGTTGAGATATCAATACCACATCGGGAATATAAGACCTTGATTGTCGGTTATAGACACCTCCAAACACATATTGAACCATTCTAGCTTAAAAAATCCGTGTATTTTATCAATTTACTCACGATCAGGCTTAAATGACTCACGCATGCCGTGTTTGGTGATGCTGTTCAAATTGTTGTTTTAATTCGTATTGTATGACTTTTCAAGATTTTGTTCCTTTTAATTATTCTTATATTGACATCGAGAACTTGAATTTTCAATGAAAATGAGTTATTGTGCGTCCTTTCAAGTCTCATCAAATTCGAGCCAAAACCCCTTGTTATAACACACGAGTTTCTGGACAATTTTACATTTTTTGGACCTCTGGCTTTTCATGTTCGGGTGTGCTTATAGACACCTCCAAACATATATTGAACAATTCTAGCTTAAAAAATCAGTGTATTTTATCAATTTACTCACGACGGGGCTTAAATAACTCACGTGTGCCGTGTTTTGTGATGCTGTTCAAATTATTGTTTTAATTGGTATTGAGTGACTTTTCAAGATTTTGTTCCCTTTAATTCTTCTTATATTCACCTCGGGAACCTGAACTTTCAAAGAAAATGAGGTATTGTGCCTTCTTTCAAGTTTCACCAAATTCGAGCCAAAACCTCTTACTATAACACACGAGTTTCTGGCAAATTTTACTTTTTTTGGACCTCTGGCTTTTCATGTGCGGGTGTGCTTCTGGACACCTCAAAACATATATTAAACAACTATAGGTTTAAAAATCCGTTTCTTTTATCATTTAACTCATCATAGGGCTTAAATAACTCACGCGTGTCGTGTTTGGTGAAGCAGTTGAAATTGTTGTTTTAATTGGTATGGAGTGACTTTCCAAGATTCTATTCTCCTCAATTCATGTCATTTTGACATCAAGTACCTGAGTTTTCAAAGAAAATGAGGTATTGTAGCTCCTTTCAACTTTCACCATATTCGAGCCAAAACCCCTTTCTATAGCACACAGTTTCTGGCTAAGTTCACTTTTTTTGGACATCCGGCTTTTCATGTTCGGGTGTGCTTATAGACACCTCTAAACATATATTAAACCATTTTAGCTTAAAAAATTCGTGCATTTTATCAATTTACTTACGATCGGGCTTAAATCACTCACGCGTGTCTTGTTTGGGGAAGCTGTTCAAATTGTTGTTTCAAATGGTATTGATTGACTTTTCAAGATTTTGTTGCCTTTAATTCTTCTTATATTGACATCGGGAACCTGAATTTTTAAAGAAAATGAGGCCAAAACACCTTAGCACACGAGTTTCCGGCCAATTTTAATTTTTTTGGACCTCTGGTTTTTCATGTTCGAGTGTGTTTATGGACACCTCCAAACATATATTGAACCATTTTAGGTTTAAAAATCCGTGTCTTTTATCATTTTACTCATGATAGGGCTTAAATAACTCACGCGTGTCGTGTTTGGGGAATCTGTTGAAATTGTTGTTTTAATTGGTATGGAGTGACTTTCCAAGATTCTGTTCTCCTCAATTCATGTCATATTGACATCGAGAACTTGAGTTTTCAAAGAAAATTAGGTATTGTGCCTCCTTTCAAGTTTCACCATATTCGAAACAAAACTCCCTATAGCTCACGAGTTTCTGGCTAATTTCACTTTTTTTGGACCTCCGGTTTTTCATGTTCGGGTGTGCTTATAGACACATCTAAACATATATTTAACCATTCTAGCTTTAAAAATCCTTGTATTCTAACAATTTACTCACGATTGGGCTTAAATGACTCACGCGTGCCGTGTTTTGTGAAGCTGTTCAAATTGTTGTTTTAAATGGTATTGATTGACTTTTCAAGATTTTGTTCCCTTTAATTTTTCTTATATTCACATCGGGAACCTGAATTTTCAAAGAAAATGAGGTATTTTGCCTCCTTTCAAGTTTCACCAAATTCGAGCCAAAACCCCTTGCTAGCACACGATTTTCCGGCCAATTTTACTTTTTTTGGACATCTGGCTTTTCATGTTCGGGTGTGCTTATGGACACCTGCAAACATATACTGAACCATTCAAACTTTAAAAATCCGTGTCTTTTATAATTTTACTCATGATAGGGCTTAAATAACAAACGCGTGTCGTGTTTGGGGAATCTGTTGAAATTGTTGTTTTAATTGGTATAGAGTGACTTTCCAAGATTCTGTTGTCCTCAATTCATGTCATATTGACATCGAGAACCTGAGTTTTCAAAGAAAATGAGGTATTGTGGCTCCTTTGAAGTTTCACCATATTCGAATCAAAACCCCTGGCTATAGCTCACTAGTGTCTGGCTAATTTCACTTTTTTTGGACCACCGGCTTTTCATGTTCGGGTGTGCTTATAGACAAATCCAAACATATATTGAACCATTCTAGCTTTAAAAATCCTAATATTCTAACAATTTACTCACGATCGGGCTTAAATGACTCACGCGTGCCGTGTTTTGTGAAGCTGTTCAAATTGTTGTTTTAATTGTTATTGAGTGACTGTCCAAGATTCTTTTCTCTTCAATTCATCTCATATTGATATCGAGAACCTAACTTTTCAAAGAAAATGAGGTATTGTGGCTCCTTTCAAGTTTCATCATATTCGAGCCAAAACCCTTAGCACACGAGTTTCTGGCTAATTTCACTTTTTTTGGACCTCCGGCTTTTCATGTTCGGGTGTGCTTATAGACACCTCCAAACATATATTGAACCGTTGTAGCTTAAAAAAGCTATGTATTTTATCAATTAATTCACGATCGGGCTTAAATAACTCACGCGTGCCGTGTTTGGTGAAGCTGTTCAAATTGTTGTTTTAAATGGTATTGATTGACTTTTCAAGATTTTGTTCCCTTTAATTCTTCTTATATTGACATCGGGAACCTGAATTTCCAAAGAAAATGAGGTATTTTGCCTCCTTTCAAGTTTCACCAAATTCGAGCTAAAACCCTTTGCTTTAACACACGAGTTTCCGGCCAATTTTACTTTTTTTAGACCTCTGGCTTTTCATGTTCGGGTGTGCTTATGGACACCTGCAAACATATACTGAACCATTCAAACTTTAAAAATCCGTGTCTTTTATAATTTTACTCATGATAGGGCTTAAATAACAAACGCGTTTCCAAGATTCTGTTCTTCTCGATTCATGTCATATTGACATCGAGAACGTGAGTTTCCAAAGAAAATGAGGTATTGTGGCTCCTTTGAAGTTTCACCATATTCGAATCAAAACCCCTGGCTATAGCTCACTAGTGTCTGGCTAATTTCACTTTTTTTGGACCTCCGGCTTTTCATGTTCGGGTGTGCTTATAGACACATCTAAACATATGTTTAACCATTCTAGCTTTAAAAATCCATGTATTTTAACAATTTACTCACGATCGGGCTTAAATGACTCACGCGTGCCGTGTTTGGTGAAGCTATTCAAATTTTTGTTTTAAATAGTATTGATTGACTTTTCGAGATTTTGTTCCCCTTAATTTTTCTTATATTCACATCGGGAACCTTAATTTTCAAAGAAAATGAGGTATTTTGCCTCCTTTCAAGTTTCACCAAATTCGAGCCAAAACCCCTTGCTACACACGAGTTTCCGGCCAATTTTACTTTTTTTGGACATCTGGCTTTTCATGTTCGGGTGTGCTTATGGACACCTGCAAACATATATTGAATCATTCAAATTTTAAAAATCCGTGTCTTTTATCATTTTACTCATGATAGGGCTTAAATAACTCACGCGTGTTGTGTTTGGGGAATCTGTTGAAATTGTTGTTTTAATTGGTATGGAGTGACTTTCCAAGATTCTTTTCTCCTCAATTCATGTCATATTGACATCGAGAACCTGAGTTTTCAAAGAAAATGAGGTATTGTGGCTCCTTTCAAGTTTCACCATATTCGAACCAAAACCCCTGGCTATAGCTAACTAGTGTCTGACAAATTTCACTTTTTTTGGACCACCGGCTTTTCATGTTCGGGTGTGTTTATAGACAAATCCAAACATATATTGAACCATTCTAGCTTTAAAAATCCTTGTATTCTAACAATTTACTCACGATCGGGCTTAAATGACTCACGCGTGCCGTGTTTTGTGAAGCTGTTCAAATTGTTGTTTTAAATGTTATTGAGTGACTGTCCAAGATTCTGTTCTCTTCAATTCATCTCATATTGATATCGAGAACCTAAGTTTTCAAACAAAATGAGGTATTGTGATTCCTTTCAAGTTTCACCATATTCGAGCCAAAACCCTTAGCACACGAGTTTCCGGCCAATTTCACTTTTTTTAGACCTCTGACTTTTCATGTTCGGGTGTGCTTATGGACACCTGTAAACATATATTAAACCATTCAAACTTTAAAAATCCGTGTCTTTTATCATTTTACTCATGAAAGGGCTTAAATAACTCACGCGTGTCGTGTTTGGGGAAGCTGTTGAAATTGTTGTTTTAATTGGTATGGAGTGACTTTCCAAGATTCTGTTCTCCTCAATTCATGTCATATTGACATCGAGAACCTGAGTTTTCAAAGAAAATGAGGTATTGTGCTTCGTTTCAAGTTTCACCATATTCGAACCAAAACCCATGGCTATAGCTCACTAGTGTCTGGCTAATTTCACTTTTTTTGGACCACCGGCTTTTTATGTTCGGGTGTGCTTATAGACACATCCAAACATATATTGAACCATTCTAGCTTTAAAAATCCTTGTATTATAACAATTTACTAACGATCGGGCTTAAATAACTCACGCGTGCCGTGTTTTGGGAAGCTGTTAAAATTTAATTGTTATTTGTTATTGAGTGACTGTCCAAGATTCTGTTCTCTTCAATTCAGCTCCTATTGATATCGAGAACCTAGGTTTTCAAAGAAAATGAGGTATTGTGGCTCCTTTCAAGTTTCACCATATTCGAGCCAAAACCCTTAGCACACGAGTTTCTGGCTAATTTCACTTTTTTTGGACACCCGGCTTTTCATGTTCGGGTGTGCTTATAGACATCTCGAAACATATATTGAACCATTCTAGCTTAAAAAAGCCGTGTATTTTATCAATTTATTCAACATCGGGCTTAAATAACTCACGCGTGCCGTGTTTGGTGAAGCTGTTCAAATTGTTGTTTTAAATGGTATTGATTGACTTTTCAAGATTTTGTTCCCTTTAATTCTTCTTATATTGACATCGGTAACCTGAATTTTCAAAGAAAATAAGGTATTTTGCCTCCTTTCAAGTTTCACCAAATTCGAGCCAAAACCCCTTGCTAGCACACGAGTTTCCGGCCAATTTTACTTTTGTTGGACCTCTGGCTTTTCATGTTCGGGTGTGCTTATGGACATCGGCAAACATATATTGAACCATTCAAAGTTTAAAAATCCGTGTCTTTTATCATTTTACTCATGAGAGGGCTTAAATAACTCACGCGTGTCATGTTTGGGGAAGTTGTTGAAATTGTTGTTTTAATTGGTATGGAGTGACTTTCCATAATTCCGTTCTCCTAAATTCATGTCATATGGACATTGAGAACCTGAGTTTTCAACTAAAATGAGGTATTTTGTGGCTCCTTTCAAATTTCGCCATATTCGAACCAAAACCCTTGCTATAGCTCACAAGTTTCTGGCTAATTTTACTTTTTTTGGACCACCGGCTTTTCATGTTCGGGTGTGCTTATAGACACATCCAAACATATATTGAACCATTCTAGCTTTAAAAATCCTTGTATTCTAACAATTTACTCACGATCGGGCTTAAATAACTAACGCGTGCCGTGTTTTGTGAAGCTGTTCAAATTGTTGTTTTAATTGTTATTGAGTGACTTTCCAAGATTCTGTTCTCTTCAATTCATCACATATTGATATCGAGAACCTAAGTTTTCAAAGAAAATGAGGTATTGTGGCGCCTTTCAAGTTTCACCATATTCAAGCCAAAATCCCTAGCACACGAGTTTCTGGCTAATTTCACTTTTTTTGGACACCCGGCTTTTCATGTTCGGGTGTGCTTATAGACACCTCCAAACATATATTGAACCATTCTAGCTTTAAAAAGCCAAGTATTTTATCAATTTACTCACGATCGGGCTTAAATAACTCACCCGTGCCGTGTTTGGTGAAGCTGTTCAAATTGTTGTTTTAAATGGTACTGATTGACTTTTAAAGATTTTGTTTCCTTTAATTCTTCTTATATTCACATCGGGAACCTGAATTTTCAAAGAAAATGAGGTATTTTGCCACCTTTCAAGTTTCACCAAATTCGAGCAAAAACCCTTTGCATAGCACACGAGTTTACGGCTAATTTTACTTTTTTTAGACCTCCGGCTTTTCATGTTCGGGTGTGCTTATGGACACCTGCAAACATATATTGAACCATTCAAAGTTTAAAAATCCGTGTCTTTTATCATTTTACTCATGATAGGGCTTAAATAACTCACGCGTGTCCTGTGCGGTGAAACTAGGGCTGCCACTCGGTCGGTTCGAATCGATAATGGGTGTTACCAACTTCAAAACCAAAGCTTTCGGTAATTAAATATGACTTTCAATTACCAAACCAAAAACTTCGGTATGAGATAAATCTTACCAACTTCGGATGTCGGTTTTTCGGTATTACCAAACTTCACAACAAATATATTTTCAAAATATAACAATACAAAACTATAAAATTTAAATATCACTTGAGTTTCTAGAGTCTGATAATACATATACAAAAGATAGTCATTTCAGTACACATTATCGAGTATGGTTTAATTTTCTACCGAAATAGTCAGGATGTAAATGTTTCTAAATTTTTATATGAACAAGTTATGTGTCATCTATGTGAAAATATGTGTGTGGAAAAGTCGACCAAAATAAGTCACATAAGGGCAGTAAAAGCTTTTTCGTGTAATAAGTGACGTTAAATTATGGTTGACCGCTTTGATCAAGACCCGAGCATTATTGAGTACAATTGAATTTTCTATCATAATTGTATTATACTATAATGATCACATCAGACGGTCGAATTTTAATTTTGTGAATTGTAATCATTGGAACCACAACATGCCTGGTAATGTGGTATAACTTATTTAGTAAGTTATATGCATATGTACATCTTTGTGAACCAACTACAAAGAGGAAGCAAAATTTTCAAAAACCTTGTGAACTATGATGTGATCAATATAGTGAAATACGACTATGGTAGAAAAATTAGGTATTTTTGATAATGTTTTGGCCTTGATCAAGGCGGCTGACCCTATTTACGCTTGTGCTTCCTATGGGGAGCCCTATCATCAAGAGAGGTAAAAACATTCCTAAATTTTTACATGGGCGGTTACATGTCATCTAAGTGGGTTTGTCTATGTGTGTGTGTTATGAATCGACTAAGACGGGTAGGTAAGAGCGTTTTTATATAACAAGTAACAATGAATTAAAGTTGATCGCTTTAATTGAGACCCGAATGCTACCAAGTATAGTTGAATTTTTCTATTCATTGTCTTGTTTTTTACTAAATGGTATATACAATTGAAAACGTGAGATAAGATTATTAATCTGTGTGTTTTTAGAAATATAAGTCTTTAAATAATTAGAATTTCGGTAAATTCGGTATTTACCAAAAACCAAACCAACTTTTTCGGTATTTCTCGGTTTCGGTTTTTTTGATTTCGATTACCAAAATTCGGTTTACCAAATCATAAATTTTCGGTCGGTTTTCGATCGGTTTGGTATTTACCAAACCAAGTGGCAGCCCTAGGTGAAGCTGTTGAAATTGTTTTTTTAATTTGTATGGAGTGACTGTCCAAGATTCTGTTCTCCTCAATTCAAGTCATATTGACATCGAGAACCTGAGTTTTCAAAGAAAATGAGGTATTGTGGCTCCTTTTAAGTTTCTCCATATTCGAACCAAAATTCTTTGCTATAGCTCACGAGTTTCTGGCTAATTTCATTTTTTTTGAACCACCGGCTTTTCATGTTCGGGTGTGCTTATAGACACATCTAAACATATATTTAACCATTCTAGCTTTAAAAATTCTTGTATTTTAACAATTTACTCACGATCGGGCTTAAATGACTCACGAGTGCCGTGTTTTGTGAAGTTGTTCAAATTGTTGTATTAATTGTTATTGAGTGACTGTCCAAGATTCTGTTCTCTTCAATTCAGCTCCTATTGATATCGAGAACCTAGGTTTTCAAAGAAAATGAGGTATTGTGGCTCCTTTCAAGTTTCACCATATTCGAGCCAAAACCCTTAGCACACGAGTTTCTGGCTAATTTCATTTTTTTTGGACCTCCGGCTTTTCATGTTCGGGTATGCTTATAGACACCTCTAAACATATATTGAACCATTCTAGCGTAAAAAAACCGTGTATTTTATCAATTTACACACGATCATGCTTAAATAATTCACGCGTGCCGTGTTTGGTGAAGTTGTTCAAATTGTTGTTTTAAATGTTATTGATTGACTTTTCAAGATTTTGTTCCCTTTAATTCTTCTTATATTGACATCGGGAACTTGAATTTTCAAAGAAAATAAGGTATTTTGCCTCCTTTGAAGTTTCACCAAATTCGAGGCAAAACCCCTTACTATAGCACACGAGTTTTCCGCCAATTTTACTTTTTTTGCACCTCTGGCTTTTCATGTTCGGGTGTACTTATGGACAACTGCAAACATATATTGAATCATTCAAAGTTTAAAAATCCGTGTCTTTTTTTTATTTACTCATAATAGGGCTTAAATAACTCACGCGTGTCGTGTTTGAGGAAGCTGTTGAAATTGTTATTTTAATTGGTATGGAGTGACTTTCCAAGATTCTGTTCTCCTGAATTCATGTCATATTGACATCTAGAACCTGAGTTTTTAAAGAAAATGAGGTATTGTGGCTCCTTACAAGTTTCGCCATATTCAAACCAAAACCCCTTGCTATAGATCACGAGTTTCCGACTAATTTCACTTTTTTTGGACACCCGGCTTTTCATGTTCGGGTGTGCTTATAGACACATCCAAACATATATTGAACCATTTTAGGTTTAAAAATCCGTGTCTTTTATCATTTTACTCATGATAGGGCTTAAATAACTCACGCGTGTCGTGTTTGGGGAATTTGTTGAAATTGTTGTTTTAATTGGTATGGAGTGACTTTCCAAGATTCTGTTCTCCTCAATTCATGTCATATTGACATCGAGAACCTGAGTTTTCAAAGAAAATGAGGTATTGTGGCTCCTTTCAAGTTTCGTCATATTCAAACCAAAACCCCTTGCTATAGATCACGAGTTTCTGGCTAATTTCACTTTTTTTGGACCACCGGCTTTTCATGTTCGGGTGTGCTTTTATACACCTCGAAACATATATAGAACCATTGTAGCTTTAAAAATCCTTGTATTTTAACAATTTACTCACGATCGGGCTTAAATGACTCACGCGTGCCGTGTTTTGGGAAGCTGTTCAAATTGTTGTTTTAATTGTTATTGAGTGACTTTCCAATATTCTGTTCTCTTCAATTCATCCTATATTGATATCGAGGACCTAAGTTTTCAAAGAAAATGAGGTATTGTGGCTCCTTTCAAGTTTCACCATATTTGAACCAAAACCCTTTGCACACGAGTTTCTGGCTAATTTCACTTTTTTTTGGACCTTCGGCTTTTCATGTTCGGATGTGCTTCTAGACATCTCAAAACATATATTGAACCATTCTAGCTTAAAAAAGCCGTGTAGTTTATCAATTTACTCACGATCGGGCTTAAATAACTCATGCGTGCCGTGTGTGGTGCAGCTGTTCAAGTTGTTGTTTTAAATGGTATTTATTGACTTTTCAAGATTTTTTGCCTTTAATTCTTCTTATATTGACATCGAAAACCTGAATTTTCAAAGTAAATGAGGTATTGTGCCTCCTTTCAGGTTTCACCAAATTCGAGCCAAAACCTCTTGCTATAGCACACGAGTTTCCGAGCAATTTTACTTTTTTTGGACCTCTGGCTTTTCATGTTCGGATGTGCTTATAGACACCTCCAAACATATATTGAACCATTCTAGCTTTAAAAATCCTGGTATTTTAACAATTTACTCACGATCGGGCTTAAATAACTCACGCGTGCCGTGTTTTGTGAAGCTTTTCAAATTGTTGTTTTAATTGTTATTGAGTGACTTTCCAATATTCTGGTCTCTTCAATTCATCCTATATTGATATCGAGGACCTAAGTTTTCAAAGAAAATGAGGTATTGTGGCTCCTTTCAAGTTTCACCATATTCGAACCAAAACCCTTTGCACACGAGTTTCTGGCTAATTTCACTTTTTTTTGGACCTTCGGCTTTTCATGTTCGGATGTGCTTCTAGACACCTCAAAACATATATTGAACCATTCTAGCTTAAAAAAGCCGTGTAGTTTATTAATTTACTCACGATCGGGCTTAAATAACTCATGCATGCCGTGTGTGGTGCAGCTGTTCAAGTTGTTGTTTTAAATGGTATTTATTGACTTTTCAAGATTTTTTCCTTTTAATTCTTCTTATATTGACATCGGAAACCTAAATTTTCAAAGAAAATGAGGTATTATGCCTCCTTTCAGGTTTCACCAAATTCGAACCAAAACCCCTGGCTATATCACACGAGTTTCCGGCCAATTTTACCTTTTTGGACCTCTGGCTTTTCATGTTCGGGTATGCTTATAGAAACCTCCAAACATATATTGAACCATTCTAGCTTTAAAATCCTTGTATTTTAACAATTTACTCACGATCGGGCTTAAATGACTCACGCGTGCCGTGTTTTATGAAGCTGTTCAAATTGTTGTTTTAATTGGTATTTATTGACTTTTCAAGATTTATTCCTTTTAATTCTTCTTATATTGACATCGGGAACCTGAATTTTCAAAGTAAATGAGGTATTGTGCCTCCTTTCAGGTTTCACCAAATTCAAGCCAAAACCTCTTGTTATACCACACGAGTTTCCGGCCAATTTTACTTTTTTTGGACCTCTGGCTTTTCATGTTCGGGTGTTCTTATAGACACCACCAAACATATATTGAACCATTCTAGCTTTAAAAATCCTTGTATTTTAACAATTTAATCACGATCGGGCTTAAATAACTCACGCGTGTCGTGTTTTGTGAAGCTGTTCAAATTGTTGTTTTAATTGTTATTGAGTGACTTTCCATGATTCTCTTCTCTTTAATTCATCTCATATTGATATCGAGAACCTAAGTTTTCAAAGAAAATGAGGTATTGTGGCTCCTTTCAAGTTTCACCGTATTCGAGCCAAAACCCCTTGCTATAGCACACGAGTTTCTGGCTAATTTCACTTTTTTTGGACCTCTGGCTTTTCATGTTCGGGTGTGCTTATTGACACCTCCAAACATATATTGAACCATTCTAGCTTAAAAAAGCCGTGTATTTTATCAATTTACTCACGATCGTGCTTAAATAACTCACGCGTGTCGTGTTTGGTGAAGCTGTTCAAATTGTTGTTTTAAATGGTATTGATTGACTTTTTAAGATTTGTTCCCTTTAATTCTTCTTATATTGACATCGGGAACCTGAATTTTCAAAGAAAATGAGGTATTGTGCCTCCTTTCAGGTTTCACCATATTCGAGCCAAATCCCCTAGCAAACGAGTTGCTGGCTAATTTCACTTTTTTTGGATCTCCAGCTTTTCATGTTCGGGTGTGCTTATAGACACCTCCAAACATATATTGAACCATTATAGCTTAAAAAATCCGTGTATTTTATCAATTTACTAACGATCGGGCTTAAATAACTCACGCGTGCCTTGTTTTGTGAAGCTGTTCAAATTGTTGTTTTAAATGGTATTGATTGACTTTTCAAGATTTTATTCCCTTTAATTCTTCTTATATTGACATCGGGAACCTGAAATTTTCAAAGAAAATGAGGTATTTTGCTTCATTTCAAGTTTCACCAAATTCTAGCCAAAACCCTTTACTATAGCACACAAGTTTCCGGCCAATTTTACTTTTTTTGGACCTCTGGCTTTTCATGTTCGGGTGTGCTTATGGACACCTCCAAACATATATTAAACCATTTAAAGTTTAAAAATCCGTGTCTTTTATCATTTTACTCATGATAAGGCTTAAATAACTCACGCGTGTCGTGTTTGGGGAAGCTATTGAAATTGTTGTTTTAATTGGTATGGAGTGACTTTCCAAGATTCTGTTATCCTCAATTCATGTCATATTGACATCGAGAACCTGAGTTTTCAAAGAAACTGAGGTATTGTGGCTCCTTTCAAGTTCCTCATATTCGAACCAAAACCCCTTGATAGTGTTTTGGCCACGATCCTCAGCGCGTGGAGCAGAGGTATATAGCGAAGAAAGAGAAGGGGGAGTGATACGGGCGTGCCACCTTGCGGACGAGGAAAAGGTTTGTGTGTATGCACTTGACTTCTTGATCAGGCGGAAGGGGTTTCCAGGTGCCACCTCAGAGGAGGAATTTACGAGCACAAGGCGATCGATACTCACGGAGGGACGCGAGCAGAGCAACAATAAGGAGGTAAGAGAGAAATCGGGGTAGAGTCCGAAGGGCTCTGAAGAAAAACCTAGATGGCAGCGCTTAGAGTTAGGGTTTTCGAGTAGCTCGAAGGGTAACTGGGTTTCAGTTTTGTAAAGAGATTGTCTCTGAGTTGTTGTATAAGTTTTTGTGTAGTAGTTTCTGTTAGGGTTCTAGCCCCCTTATATAGTAGTTCGACTTGCGGCAGAAGAAAAGCAATTAGAATCCAAGTTAGACACTGAACCCTAATCTCACAAGGACTTTGCTAATCCTGCGCGGGCCGCGGATTCGAGCCATCTCGCGGGCAAAAAGAAGGCTTTTTAATTATTAAGGGTCACAGGGTTTGGCCCAAAGCATTTCAAAAACTGGTGAGAGTCTTCAACGATTAGTGTGGTGTACGCGGACTCCGCCTGTTGCTTCCTCGCGAAGTCTCTTACGCGAGCCAGTACGCCAGCTCGCCTCGATGTACTCCGCCTCGCCTAGAACTTTTACGCGAAGTACATTTGCGCCTCGCCTACGCGCGAAGTCATTCCGCGTGCGAGATCATTAAGTGTGCGAGCCCCGTATTTCGCGCGAGCTCTCAACTCCGCGCGAAGTCATTCCGCACACGAATTCTGTAAGTTAGCTCGCGTGGTCTATTCTGCGCGCGAGCTATGTGTTCCGTACGAAGTCTTTGCAATTCAACTCGCGTGGTCTCACTGGCAGCCATTACTTGTAAACTTAGAGAACTTGGGCTCGCCGATATGACATGGACCAAGAAATTAATTAATATTCACATAGACATTTACTGTCCAGTAAAATATTAATTTAGGCGTAAACAGATAGCTCACGAGTTTCTGGCTAATTTCACTTTTTTTGGATCACCGACTTTTCATGTTCATGTGTGCTTATAGACACCTCCAATTATATATTGAACCATTCTAGCTTAAAAAATCTATGAATTTTATCAATTTACTCACGATCAAGCTTAAATAACTCACGCGTGCCGTGTTTTGTGAAGCTGCTCAAATTGTATTTAGTGACTTTTCAAGATTTTGTTCCCTTTAATTCTTCTTATATTAAGGGTTTGAACCACTCCACCCATTACCAATTAGTTTTAGAGTACCAGAGGTTTGAGCAACTCCACCCATTACCAATTGGTTTTGGAGTACTAGAAGAAAGACAGTCCACCCAAGCAGAGTATTAGTGGTATCTTGTCCAGCAAAGTAAAATGTCTTGCACTCACCAACTAAATCATCCACTGAAATTCTCTGGTTTTCATCAGAATCATGATGAGCTTTTAAAAGTAATCCAAGAAAGTCACTTCCAAAGTTGTCTTCCTCCCCACTCATATGCAGGGGTTGTAGCTTCAGTGGTGTAACTATATCTGCAATCGTTTCTGGTTCTGAAACTTGAAGCAAATTACCAAACATGTGCATAGGGAAATGCAGCATGAGGCAACATATAAACAAAGCTTGAAATGGTGTTCATCATAAGCCTTATATTCTAGTTTTTTTAAAGTAGCGGATTCTATAGCCAATAAAAAGGATTCTCTATCAAGTAACAACTTTCTAACACTTTTTATGACTCATTTTACTACCTAACGACTCAAGCAACAGCCCAAAAAGCCCAAACAAAGTCAGAGCATAAGGGCCCAGCTCCCAGCTCCATCTCCCTTTGTATGACCTAGGCAAAAGATCTCTAGGCACAAAGCCTACTTCGCCGGCGCTGAAGAGTAATTCAGAGGTCACAGTGAGTGTAGCATTACTTGAACACCATGTTGTGGCCGAACTGTAAGAAGCCGAAAGGGTGAGTGAACATAACTCGGGGAAAGAGTGAAGGAGTGGCGCTGTAGAATCATTGCCAGAGCGATCTTGGCTTCAGTGATTGCAAAGTTGTATCCCACACAATTTCTAGGTCCCATTCCAAAGGGTAAGAATGTGACCATGTTATTGTTGGTAGCTTTAGCGACACCTTCTGAGAATCTCTCTGGTTTGAACAGTTCCGCATCTTGTCCCCAGAATTGAGGGTCATGCTGTAGGGCCAAAGCTGGAATAAGGATTTCAAGATCAGCTGGAACAAGGAGTTTCCCGAGTCTAACTTCTCGTGCCACTTTCCTTTCAATGGACACAACAGGAGGATATAGCCTTAGAGACTCATTGATGATCATACCCATCTGCAACGAAAAGAATTCACAATTGAAATCAACTCCTCAGAAGGTAACAACATTTCTCCTAGTGCGACAAGGAAATGATCAAGTTTTTAACTTCCTCACTGTTTTTAATTTGGAAATGCCATCAGGGTTGGGAGTTTGTTTGCCGAATAGTTGCAGGACTTCTTTCCTTGCTTCCTCTTGCCAATCTGTATTGAATGCCAGAAGAAACACAGTCCAGGCTAGCAAACTGTTGGTGGTTTCTTGTCCAGCAAAGTAAAACGTCTTGCACTCATCAACTAGATCATCTACTGTGATCCTCTGGGTGACATCGACATCGTGGTGAGCCTTCACAAGTAATCCAAGAAAATCACTCCCAAAACTTTTTTCTTCCTTACTCATTGTCATTGCTTTCTGTTCTCTTTTCTTGACCATCTCTAGTATGGAGTCTCGTACTCCTTTCTCAAGATTCTCTGCTTCAATATCATCGCTGGTTTTGAAAATGTTACTGCAAGAATTTTTAAGATAAATAGTTTATCAGCAGATGCTATTCAACCAAATGAAATTGAGCATGTTTCTCATCTCATTGTATGATTATATTGAAAAGAACCTGATGATAGGAATCCTAGCTTTGAAAGCATTTTTGAATGTTAAGAAGCTTAACTTCATCAACATGTCAAAAATGCTCTTCCCTTCTGAGTAGCTGCTGCCAAATGCTGTTCTTGAAATGACTTCTGATGTCAACACCCTGAATTCTTCAAATATCTCAATCTCTTTCCCTTCTTCATGATTTTCCCACCTCTCTAGCATCAATTCAGTACTAGCTATAGTTGCGGGAATCAGACTCTAGTAGAAGTTAGAGTGTAAGAAAATAACTTCATACCATTAGCAAGTTTACTTCTATTCCTTTACTGCTTCCTAATTAGTTATTGAAACTGATAGAATGGTAACCTATAAGTTCTTACCTTTAAGCTCTCTCCATGAAAGGCAGAGTTGGCCAGCTTTCGCAATCTTCCCCATTTTTTACCTTCAGTTGTAACAAGTCCATCTCCCAATAGCTTCTTTATAAATATTGGGATATCGGTTTTCACAAAAGTTCTATCTTTGTTATTTAGTACCTCTTTGCACAACTCAGGTTCTGTAATCACCAGCTGAGCTCGAGAGCCATGCCATTGAAGAAATTTTTTCCCTGCAGTATAAGTGACTGAGTTTTTAGATTTAGAAACCAGGAAATGAAGATTAGATATCTATGGATCAATTGGTTACCATATGCCCTGCTCCATAAGTAGAAATGAGGTTGAACATAAGAAAATATATCATGTGACAAACTTTTGGGCCTGCTCATGGCTTCCTTTTGCATGCTGGAGATTTCTTTGGAATTTCCATGGATGAATCTGTAAGAAGGACCTTTGATTCCTTGCAAAGCCATCAGCTTCTGTATACGAGTCGGCTTCCACCATAGTCTGTGAAGGATCTTGATCAGAGCTAAGAGAAGGGACAAAAACAGAAAGCTTAAAAGAATGAATACTAGCCCTCCCAGAGAACTCATCTCAGAACCAGAACCAGAACCAACTGTTTTTTCTTTTTCTATAGTTGACTAGCTTAAGTTTTCTTGATGTTTATATTATAGTTCATGAGGATACCTGCATGTGGTAAACCAAAACGGCACCAAGATGCCACTTTTGACCATATCTTGTTGACATGATCGATTCCATCATACTTTTATTTTTATTATAACATTCATTTTTGGCCCCCTAATATATTATACCTGATATACACTATTTTGTAGATGGTGAGATGCTGGTGCAGACACTAAATGATTGCTTGGCAAAATTATTCTCCTCACATAAGCCTCTATGACTTTTGGTATGTATCACTAATTCTATTTCATATTTTTGTTAGTTTGTTCTATAACTTCTATTAGGCTTGGCAAAATATCACATACTTTGGGTTCCCACTCTTCATATACTTTCCACTTTTCATTTGTAGCATCAAACTATATTACTGGTGTGTAGTGTGGTTCTGGACTGTTTGTTGAATTAGATATTTATAGGGAGTTTGGTTGAAGAAGAAAAAACAAAAACTCCTTTGTTGCCTAGCAGTCAAAGGATCAAAGAAGTTGAGCAACCATTTAACAAGGAGAAATTCGTCCGAATGGTATATGAATTTTTGCTCCTTATAAACTTTGGTATATCAAGTTTTGAAAATATCAGAACGATATCTCATGTTTCTATCCCGACCTAAGATTGGTATATATAGCCATTAAGATGACCAATTTACCCTTAAGTTCTCTTTTTTTCTTAGTTTTTTTTTTATTTGTTTTCATATTCTAGAAATATTAGAAGAGATTTTGGAATTTGATGATTTAGGTTGACCTTTATAAACTTGAAGAAGATTGAAAAGGGAAAACATACAGAAGTTCAATCCTTGTTGTTTCCGCTGACACTCAAGGATCTTGTTGTTACCGTTGATATCCAAGGATGATTAAGATGAATAACTGATTATTAGCAAGGACAAAGTGTCGATGAATTTTTTATCTGCGTTCCTAAAAATATAAAAAGCCAAAAAAAAAATTGTAATATGATAACAAAAAAGAAAAACTAAGAAAAAAAAGAGAATTTAAGGGTAAATTGGTCATCTTCTTATGGTCTAAGGGTAAATTAGTCATCTTAATGGTTATATATATCAATCTTAGGTTGGGATAGAAACATGATATACCAATCTGATATTTTTAAAACTTGATGTACCAAAGTTTATAAGGAGAAAAAGTTCGTATATCATTCAGACGAATTTCTCTTTAAGAAGGGTTGAACATGCATTGAGCAACCATTTAAGAAGGGTTGAACATGTATTGGATCATTAATTAACTCAGAAATATTGTGATGTTCACTTGGGTTTGGGGTTGGTGTTTAACCTGTACAAGATGCTGAAAAAATGGTATAGTAACATAGGGTATTTATTAGGGTCATGTATATAGAATAAGGCAAATATTTGTGTGTCTTAAGGTATAGATACCTTAACCACATGGTTGCTTATGATTGGTCTAACTACATTAATGACGACCTGCTACCTGCTTGACTGGTCATCCAATTTAAATCTCAAACTAACTCTCACTCTCTTACTAACGGTGTTAGTTTCGTCTCTCTCTCTCTTCTTCGAGGGATGATCTCATTTTGTTTTCACTTTTCATTTTAGGCATCAAAGTTATAATCTCCCATACCATATTACTGGTGGTCTGGTATGGTATGATTCTGTAATGTCTGTTGGTTTAGGCTATTTAGGGAGCTTCCTGAATGAGATCTTTTAAATTTCACGCTTTCTGAGAGAAGAACACTGATTCTCAAATGACAAAAAATAAAATAAAAAACTAACAGAACTGGGATCAGCTTTGCAAAACCCAAAACTCTACCCTTTGCCCTTGGAATGAAAGGGTTAAAAGATGTAAGCAACCAAATACGAAAACTTAATTTATTCAAGTCTCAAGCTGGTGTATAAGCAATATTGTGATTCTTGACAGTCAGTCAAGCACTTGCAATATATATTAGTGTAAAAATATTTGGAAATTCATGATGTGTCTGGTTTTCACAGCTCAAAGTGAGTGAAGAAACACTTGAACTCCATGCTGTGGGCGAATAGTGAGAAACTGAGAAGGCGAGTGGATATAACCGGGGGAAAGGGTAAATGAGTAGCGTTGTAGAATCATTGACAAAGCAATCTTAACTTCAATGGCGGCAAAGTTGAAGCCTACACACATTCTAGGTCCCATTCCAAATGGCATGAATGCAGCCATGTTTTCATTAGTAGCTTTAGAAACCCCTTCTGAGAATCGCTCTGGTTTGAAAAGCGCTGCATCTTGTCCCCATAGTTGAGGATCATGGTGCAGTGCTAGAGTTGGGATAAGCAATTCAACATCAGCAGGAACTAGGAGTTTCCCGAGTCTAACATCCTGTGCAACTCTCCTTACAAGCAAATTAGCAGGAGGATATAACCTTAAAGTCTCACTGATTATCATGCTCATCTGCATGAATCAAAATTATATATAAGAAAACAAACCAAGTAGTTTCACTCTTAGTTGAACATTTATGGGACTCACAGAAGCATATGTAATTGAGTTATAGATGTTCATACTGTTTTGAGTTTGAAAATGCCCTCAGGATTTGGAGTTTGTTTGCCAAATAATTGTAGCACCTCCTTTCTTGCTTCCTCTTGCCAATCAGGATGTTGTGCTAGAAGAACAATAATCCATGCAAGCAAAGTATTAGTGGTTTCTTGTCCAGCAAAGTAAAACGTCCTGCACTCTTCAACCAATTCATTCATCGAAATTCTCTGCTTCTCATTGGCACCATGATGAGCCTTTAAAAGCAGTCCCAAAAAATCACTCCCCAAGATTTCTTTTTCCCCAGTCATTTTCGTTGCCTTTTGTTCTCTTTTCTTAACAATCTCCATTATGGAGGTGCGTATTCCTTTCTCAAGCTTGTCTGCTTCAATCTCATCACTGGTTCTACAAACCTTACTGCAATTCGAGTGAAAGCCAGACAATGAAAAGTGATCATGATGTTGAATGACATATATTGACAGATCAAAGTTGATTCAACAATTAAAGGAAGATCTATTCTGGGTTTAATATAGAATAATAAAGGTAGCTATCTACCTCATTCCAGGAAACCTGACCTCGAGAAAGCTTTTGTATAGCAAGGGGTAAAACTCCATCAACTTTTCGAAAATGTTCTGTCCTTCTAAATAGCTGCTGCCAAATGCTGTCCTGGATATCACTTCGGAAGTAAACAACCTAAATTCTTCATACACATCGATTTCTCTTCCCTCATGATTTTTCAACCTTTCTACCATCGCCTCAGCACTAGCTATCATATCTGGAAACATATTCTAATAACACAATTCCATCATGAAATTATTAGTTAGCATGTTTGATATTGTTTTTCTTGTAAACATTGTTTATTGAACTATGTTCAATACTCACTGTTAAGCTTTCTCCATGAAAGGCATGGTTTGACACTTTTCTCAACTTTGCCCATTTTTCACCTTCGGTCATGGAAATGCTATCTCCTGTTAGCTTCTTCAGAAAGTCACTAGGCTTGGATTTTGGATATACTCCTTCTTTGTTATTAAGGATCTCTTTGCACAACTCAGGTTCTGTTATAACCAAAACTGGTTTAGGACCATACCATTGAAGATAATTCTTCCCTGTGTGGCAGTGACAAAATTAATTACAACTTTGGACAAAGTATAATATAAAATATATTTAAGTTGAGTGTCTGTGAATTGTTCAAAAACCTAAGAACAGGAGTTTGTGAATACCATAAGTCTGGATCCAGGAGTGAACATGAGGTTGAACTCTAGGAAATATATCATGTGATAGATTTATGGGTCTACTCATTGCTTCCTTTTGCATGTTTAAGATTTCTTTGCCGTTCCCATAGATAAGCCTATAAGAAGGACCTCTGATCCCCTGCCGAGACATCAGATTCTGAATGCGAGTTGGAGTCCACCATAATTTCTGAAAGGCCTTGATCAGAGCTAAGATAAGCAACACAGACAGAAAGCTTAAAATCATGATTATAGTTGTAAGGTTTTCTTTTATCTGGCTCAATCCACTACTCCACTACTTAACATCGTTGCTCTTCATTTATAAATATTATCTTTGATACTCAATGCAGGCAAAGAACTATAAGACAAACAAGTGCCTGTCTTGTCCACATAGATCTAGCTGACCCTAACGACAATGCCAAGAGAAAGTAACATAGGGTGACCTTTTAACTTGATCAATTCTTAATGTTTTGTTTTTGTCATAGTTCGAGCAAGTCGGCTGAGAATTGTTTTCATTTGGGGTAGCTAGGAAAACACAGAGAGCTTGAAACAGAACCAACAGTAGACCTCCCAAGGAATGAATATTTCTATTTGATTTTATTTTGTTGACATGATCCCATCACAAACTTGACAATAGTTAGCTCTTAGCCACTTAGCTGCATTAGTAATATTATGCCTTGAGTAAGCCTTCATGACTTTTGGTACGTACCACATTTGTCAAATGGAACTACCTTATTGTTTTCCTTCTGCAGTTGGAATGCAGAACTTTTGTTGCTGTACTTACGTAATTTTGTGTATAGTTGTTCACTTATCATTTCTAGGCATCAAAGTTAGAATCTCCCTTATCCAGAATTGGTATGGTTCTGTACAGTGTAATTTAGCTATCTGTAATGAGCTTCATCCTTGAAGTTTCAATTCGGTAAGATCAAATATCCATCCTTGTCTTGGAACAAAAGGCTAAGAAATGCTAATCATGTATTGACTATGGCACTACTAGTAATTGCATATGTTAACTCAGAAATGTGATGTTTACTTAGGTTGGGAGGTGGCCTATAAGCAACTATTCTGATTCTTCACAATCAGTTTAGCAGTTGGAGTTTTATAAGCCAGCATATCCAATACACCAATTGCAAGTCTCCACACAGCTCAAAATGTGTCACGCCCCGGTTCTTAAGTTATTTTACGGTTATTTACTTTGGTAATATTTTGGTCTTTTACCGTTTTAAGTAACCGTTTACTATTTAAGACTCCAAAGTTGACTTTTTCTTCCGTATGGAATTTGGGAAAACTTTCTTCATGAAAGTCGTAGAGGATGTTATTACGAGTTCGTAGACATGCTACGCGTTAAAATCGGAGTTAGCATGTAAAAGTTATCAATTAAAAATGTAAGTTTTATTGGGGTATTATTTTGGGGTGTTAAATTTTGGAGTTGGGTTTGGTTTATTGAGTTGAACCGGGCCTTGTTTTTGGTCAAAGCCAAAAAAAACTCTCTCCCTCTCTTCCTCCCGTTTCTCTCTCTCTCTTTCTCCCCCGTGAGTTTCCCTCCGCCCGGAAATTACACCACCGCCGTCCGCCGCCGTCCGGCCACCACCGACCGCCAGACCGGTCCCGTTCGGACCCCCGACATCTCCTCTTCATTTCTGGGTAGGTGGCCGATCCCCTAACGCCGCCGTGAAGGAGCAGCCGAGCCCGAAAGCCACGGTTGCCGTGGTTGCACTTTCGCCGGAGCTCCGTCCTCCGGCCACCATAGGTCGTGATTTTTGGCTCAACTTGTAGCCCTCATCTAGGTGAGTAATCCCTCAAAAGGATTCGGCTAAATTCGATTTCGTTAGGGTGGTTTGTATAATTGAAAGTTTTAGGGATTTAAGGATGTTTTGATTCGATTACCATAGTTAGACTTGGAATTGGTGTTTGTGCTAGTTAGGAAAGTTGTAGAGGAGATTGAGAGGAAGATTCTGTTAAAATTTGGTAGCATTTGCAGGTTGCCGGAGTTGGTCGCCGGCCGCCGCTGCCGGCGGAGCCACCGGCGGCGCCGCCGCTGTTTTGGGAAATTTTGTGGTTTTTGATGTAGAATATTAAGGGGATATTATTGATGTGAATTTAGGAATTTTTGGAGGATTTTTGGTTAGGTTTTGGAATTTGTAAAGTTTGGTATTTTTGGCGGATTAATAAGTTAAAATCCGGCCATTGGATTATTTTTATGATTAGGACGTTGGAATGTGATTTTTGAGGATGTCGGTATTTATGGAGATTTTTGGTTGGCAGTGAAGTTAAGATTTAGGACGATAGGCATGGTTGAGCACGAGAAGCTCATATTTAATTATGCCTATTTTCTTTAAACGTTGGGATTTTATTTAAGGAATTATTTATGTTTTGGAACAGGACGCGAGGAGGCTCGAGCAGAGGAGACCTCCGACTGACTTCAGGCTTAGGCCTAACTTGTGAGTGGACTTTTGTTTTAAATAATGTGCATGCAATTGTTTATTTGGTTGGACCATTTGACGTCATTTTTATTTGACGATTTTACTCATTGTGATGAGTTACCGAAAATGGGATTTTCGGTAAATTATAATATATTTTTAAGGAGAGTATGTATATAAATGCTAGCTAGCGATATGTGTCTGTCCACCTTAATGACATAGTATATAACTGCATTATGGTGTGACGTGAGCGTTGGACGCAAGCGTAGTAGCCTTATATGAGTGTTTAATTCATATAAGGGGTCTGGGCACATATTTATACACCCGTCTGTCCACCTTAATGACATAGTGTATCACTGCATTAAGGCGTGACGTGAGCGTTGGACGCGAGCGTAGTAGCCCTATATAGATTATTATTAATTTATATAGGGAGTCTGGGCGAGTGTAAATATATACATATATATATTTTAGCCTGAGAGGCTGTATTTTGATATATATATATATATATATATATATATATATATATTTTAGCCTGAGAGGCTGTATTTGGATATATATATAGTTTTGAGCAGTAGAGGCTCGATATTTATAACGATAAGAGAATTATCGTTTAAGACATGCATTCGTTTTCTTGGAAATTAAATTGGGAAAACATAAATATTCTTTTTATTTATTTTTGTCCACTCACTCTAATTATTGCGAATGTTTTTCCCCTGGGCTCTTCGTTTTTAAAATGCCCAGTCTGCAGAGTTCGAGTTAGAACGAGTAGGAGACGACGAGGCATAGTTACCCATTTCTCAGCCACCATTCACCAGTAGGTTACCTGTTTAACCTACTAGAGTATTTTTCCTACTCCTCTAGTGTATAGTAGCTCTGAATACTCTTTGGGATTTATTGTAATGTTTCTGGTGGTGTGCTTAGACTTTTATTGTATTTTTTGAATATACGAAGTTTGTAATTATTTACTCACTTTCGTATAATTGTGGGTTGATTTAGAGGATGCTCAAATTTATTTAAGAAAGTAACACTTTAGTTTTCTAGGTTAGGGTTGTCCATTTTCAAGGGAGGTTTGCTTTTTAGTAAATTTTCCTTGGAGGTGGTCCCCGCAGGACTTACCTCGGGTTTCGGGATAAAATTCGGGGTGGGTCTTGACAAAATGAGTGTAGGAAACTAAAAATACTTGGACTCCATTCTGTGCTTTAACAGTGAGAAACTGAGTAGGCGAGTAGATATAACCCGGTGAAAGGGTAAAGGAATAGCATTGTAGAATCATTTACGGAACAAGTTTTGCTTCAATGGTGGTAAAATTGAAGCCTACACACATTCTAGGTCCCAGTCCAAATTTGAAGTTTAGAAATTTGCATATATATGACATAAAAAAAAAAAAAACCAAACAAATTAGTATCACCTCTGCAAGACCCAAAACTCCACCTTTGCCTTGGAATCAAAGGTTGATATGTAAGAAACAATGAAGGGTTAAACATGTATTGGCTGATTGACTGAAATATAGAAAAGCATGCATAGGTAGTGTCACAGTTTGGTGAGTTGCATTACTTGCATATATGTATCATATAGGATATGTATATTACTTTAGTGATGTGATGTTTTATTTATTGGAGGTGTGGTGTTTAAGCACCATTATGATTCTTGACAAATCAGTTTAACAGTTGCTGTGTCATAAGCTGGCATAAGATATATATCCAACTTCAAGATTTTATGGAAAGTTCTGGTCTTCACAGCTCAAAGTGGGTGTAGAATTACTTGGACTCCATTCTGAGGGCGGACAGTAACATACTGAAAAGGCGAGTGGACATAAGCCGGGGAAAGGGTAAATGAGTAGCGTTGTAGAATCATTGACATAGCTATCTTTGCTTCAAGGGCTGCAAAGTTGAATCCTACACATATTCGAGGTCCCAATCCAAAGGGCATGAAGGCGGCCATGTTATCATTAGTAGCTTTAGCAATCCCTTCAGAGAATCTCTCTGGTTTGAACAATTCCACTTCTTCTCCCCAGAACTGAGGTTCATGGTGAAGTGCTAAAGTTGGGACGAGCAATTCAACATTAGCAGGAACCAAGATTTTTCCCAGTCTAACTTCCCTTGAAACTTTCCTTGCAAGCAAAATAGCAGGAGGATATAACCTTAGAGTCTCGTTGATGATCATACTCATCTGCTTGTATCAAAAGAAAGAATAAAAGATTGAGCAACAAAGATTAGTTTCAAACTTAGTTGAACTTTTTTCAAAATTAGTTGAACTTTTAAATCATCAAATGTTAGGAGGGATCTTACTGTTTTTAGTTTGGCAATGCCATCATAAGTCGGAGGTTCTTTACCAAATAACTGCAGGACCTCCTTTCTCGCTTCCTCTTGCCATTCAGGATGAAGTGCCAGAAGAAGAGTAGTCCAAGCAAGCAAAGTATTAGTGGTCTCTTGTCCAGCAAAGTAAAACGTCTTGCATTCCTCAAGCAATTCATCCACCGAAATCATCTGCTTGTCATTTGTAGCATGATGAGCCTTTAAAAGCAATCCTAGAAAATCTTTTCCAAAGCTATCTTCTTCTCCAGCCTTTGCCTCCTTTTCTCTTTTCTTAACAATCTCCATTATGGAGTTGCGTATTCCTTTCTCAACCTTTTCTGATTCAATATCATCACTAGTTCTAAAAAGCTTACTGCAATTTTGCATGATAGAGTAAACATGAGAAGCAACATCTAACATACAACAACCAATAAAAGAAGACTCAACTGAAAAAAGAAAAAGAAAAAAAAAAGACGTATCCCTAGCTACCTCATGCCAGGAAACCTGATGCCGAAAAGATTTCTGACTATTATGGAGGATAGCCTCATCAACATTTCAAAAATCTTCTTTCCTTCTAAGTAGCTGCTGCCAAATGCTGTCCTGGAAATCACTTCGGAAGTCAGCAACCGAAATTCTTCAAGCACTTCAATTTCATTTCCTTCATGATGTTTCCACCTTTCCACCATCGCCTCAGCACTAGCTATCATGTCTGGGAACATATTCTAGAAACAGAATACCATGCCATCGCCTCAGCAGCTATTATAAAGTTTGAAATTATTTTGTAATAATCATTTCCTTTGAAGCTGAGACTAAACTAAAGGACTAACTTACTCTTAAGCTCTCTCCATGAAAGGCATGGTTGGACAGCTTTCTCAACTTGACCCATTTCTCGCCTTCTGTCATGGCAACGCTATCTCCAAATAGCTTCTTCACAACGATAGAAGGCTCCGGCTTTACATATACTCCGTCTTTGTTATTGAGGATCTCTTTGCATAACTCAGGTTCAGTAACAACCAAAACTGGTTTAACACCATACCATTGAAGAAAATTCGTCCCTGCATGTGTTAGCAATGACCACTAATTACACAAACAAAGCTTAATTACCAATCATAGGCAAGTTAAGAGCTTGTAAATACCATAACTCTTGGTCCATGCGTGAATATGAGGTTGAACGTGAGAAAATATATCATGTGATAAACTTATGGGCCTACTCATGGCTTCCTTTTTCATGTTGGTGATTTCTGTAGCGTTCCCATAGAGAAGTCTGTAAGAAGGTCCTTTGATTCCCTGCAGAGCCATCATATTCTGAAGCCGAACTGGAGTCCACCATAGTTTGTGTAAGGCCTCGATCAGAGCTAAGAGAAGCAACACACAAACAAAGCTTAAGATCATGATTCTCCTTATTGTGTTACTTTCCTCTGGCTCAGTCAACTATTTAAGGTTGCTGCTCTTAGTTTGATTACTATTATTGATTTTGATACTCAGCAGGCAAAGAACTATATGACGCAAAGGAGAAGCCAAAACTTGTCCATAAAGAGGTGACCCTAAATGAATATACTTCATGTCTTCGATCAATTCCAAGAGGATTGATGTAACATAGTTGTCATAGATGCTACTCCACTTTTAACCTTATGCATTCTTGTACATCTCTGGTATTTGTCTTAGGTAGAGTAAGTCAGAGCAAGTCGGCTAGCTGAGGCTTTGTTGATAGGTAAAATTGCCACTTTGGTCACAGAATTTTGATACGTTTGACAGAACATATTGATTGTGAAAAGTATCACTGTGGTCACTCATATTATGCAGCATCTTACACTTTGGTATCTGTCACACATTAAGCAATTCGGCTGTGGATTAATTTGTTGTCATTTGAGTGCAGATGCAGAACTCAGTTTCTTGCTTCCTCGTATCGAAGAGAAAATCCTTTATCATAAACTGGTACGGTTGGTTTTGTCATAAACTGGTATTTAGGCTTCAAAGTTAATATTCCTTACAATCATCTGGCTTTTAGCTGTTTACAGGAACATAGGGGGATCATAAATCACAGAAAACTTGATATATGTAAGCTTGTAAAAAAGGTTAACCTTGTTTGATAGCACATGGCACTACTGGTCGACCGGATTGCATATATTAACTGAGAAATATGATGTTTTATTCATTTGCATTTGGGACTGTTGTTTAAGATATTAACCTTGTTTGATAGCACATGGCACTACTGGTCGACCGGATTGCATATATTAACTGAGAAATATGATGTTTTATTCATTTGCATTTGGGACTGTTGTTTAAGATATTAACCTTGTTTGATAGTACATGGCACTACTGGTCGACCGGATAGCTTCATTACAGTCGGTTGAGCAGTAGCATTTTCTATAACAAAGCTTAGCATTTATGCGATTGCTCGGCCTGCAATGATCGTCTTTTCAGCTTGAACTACAGGGTAGCTGTCAATCTCAGTTGGGCTTTGTTTAAATTGAGCATCCATCTCCATGATAGTGTTGAACAAGAGCAGAAGCAACACTGCGATTTGCCAATACACAAAGGCGAAAAGTCAGTATTGCCCCCGTATCCCGGAGTATCCTGCCGTATCCGTTCGATACATCCTAGGGCTGCCACTCGGTCGGTTCGAATCGGTAATGGGCGTTACCAACTTCAAAACCAAAGCTTTCGGTAATGAAATATGACTTTCAATTACCAAACCAAAAACTTCGGTATGAGATAAATCTTACCAACTTCGGATGTCGGTTTTTCGGTATTACCAAACTTCATAACAAATATATTTTCAAAATATAACAAAACAATACAAAACTATAAAATTTAAATATCACTTGAGTTTCTAGAGTCTGATAATACATATACAAAAGATAGTCATTTCAGTACACATTATCGAGTATGGTTTAATTTTCTACCGAAATAGTCAGGATGTAAATGTTTCTAAATTTTTATATGAACAAGTTATGTGTCATCTATGTGAAAATATGTGTGTGGAAAAGTCGACCAAAATAAGTCACATAAGGGCAGTAAAAGCTTTTTCGTGTAATAAGTGACGTTAAATTATGGTTGACCGCTTTGATCAAGACCTGAGCATTATTGAGTACAATTGAATTTTCTATCATAATTGTATTATACTATAATGATCACATCAGACGGTCGAATTTTAATTTTGTGAATTGTAATCATTGGAACCACAACATACCTGGTAATGTGGTATAACTTATTTAGTAAGTTATATGCATATGTACATCTTTGTGAACCAACTACAAAGAGGAAGCAAAATTTTCAAAAACCTTGTGAACTATGATGTGATCAATATAGTGAAATACGACTATGGTAGAAAAATTAGGTATTTTTGATAATGTTTTAACCTTGATCAAGGCGGCTAACTCTATTTACGCTTGTGCTTCCAATGGGGAGCCCTATCATCAAGAGAGGTAAAAACATTCCTAAATTTTTACATGGGCGGTTACATGTCATCTAAGTGAGTTTGTCTATGTGTGTGTGTGATGAATCGACTAAGACGGGTAGGTAAGAGCGTTTTTATATAACAAGTAATATTGAATTAAAGTTGATCACTTTAATTGAGACCCGAATGCTACCAAGTATAGTTGAATTTTTCTATTCATTGTCTTGTTTTTTACTAAATGGTATATACAATTGAAAACATGAGATAAGATTATTAGTCTGTGTGTTTTTAGAAATATAAGTCTTTAAATAATTAGAATTTCGGTAAATTCGGTATTTACCAAAAACCAAACCAACTTTTTCGGTATTTCTCGGTTTCGGTTTTTTTGATTTCGATTACCAAAATTCGGTTTACCAAATCATAAATTTTCGGTCGGTTTTCGATCGGTTTGGTATTTACCAAACCAAGTGGCAGCCCTAATACATCCGGATACGTATCTGTAAATAAATATTATAGTGGGGGCAATATTGACATTTCACCATGGTTTAGCATTTAGCGCGAAACAACTTGAGCTCTCTCACTGGTTTGGGAAGCCGCAATGGCAGCAGACAACTTGAGCTCCGCGTGGCCATTACGTCAACAAGAGAATGGTCTCAGGTACCCACCTTCAAACTAGATTCTGAAATTTTCTTCCTGATTTTGGTGAATTGGGTTTTGGTGTATCTTGGTTTCAGAAGAGGAAGAAGAAGATTGAACTTCTTGCGTCAGGGACTTCATACGAGAGTCATTTGTGTTAGAAATAGCTGGATTGAATTCTAGGTTTGAGGAATCAGGTGATTCCACAATCGGCTGCCGTGGTGGTGTTGAACATATTAGACTGAGTATCAGTGATTGATTTCTTAAAACTGTTTTTCACTTTGGTTAGATTAGTTAGAGTTGTTATATGTGTTGTGTTGATTTTGGGTTCTTGCTGTAAACGAGTTCAGGGATGAAGGGTTTGGTGATGGGAATTTGAGGTTTGGGACTGTAGGGGTTTGGTAAACTTGAATTTGGTAACTGGGTTTTGATCAAAATTCTGGCTTTTGTATGGGAACTGTGGATTTGGTGAGAAAGATTGAAAATTTGATGATGGATTGAAGATTGTAGAATAGACAAGCTACACGACAATATGAAAGATTGAACATTCTCACATAGAGAATGTTCAATCTTTGATGATGGATCCCATATGCCAACCGTGAGATATTGTAGGAAGCTTACAGATCCCTGTCAATTAGATGAGCATATATGGCTACTGGTCGACCGGATTGCATATATTACATTGGGACTGGTGTTTAAGAACTGTTTAGATTCATTACAGTCAGTTGAGCAGTAGCATTTTTTTTATAACAAAGCTAAGAATATCCAACATGCCAACCGCGAGATATTGTTGGGAGTCTGACCATGGATAGCTCACAGATAGTCGTATAGCTCAAAGAGAATGTAGTATAACTTGAACTCCATGTTGTGGACGAACTGTAAGAAACTGAAATGGCGAGTGGACATAAGCTGGGGAAAGGGTAAATGAGTAGTGTTGTAGAATCATTGAGAGCGCAATCTTTGCTTCATTGGAAGCGAAGTTGATTCCTGCACACATTCTAGGTCCCATTCCAAAGGGTAAGAATGAACCCATGTTTTCATTAGTAGCTTTAGCAACCCCTTCAGAGAATCGCTCTGGTTTGAAAAGTGCCACTTCTTGTCCCCATATTTGAGAATCATGATGAAGTGCTACAGTTGGGATAAGCAATTCAACATTTGCAGGAACTTGGACTGCTCCCAGTTTTACTTCTCTTGGAACTATCCTTCCAATCAAATTAGCAGGAGGATATAACCTTAGAGTCTCATTAATAATCATGCTCATCTGCATGCATCAAAATATTAAAAGATAAGAGATGAAACCGAGATTAGTAAACTAACTTAGTTGCAGATGCCTGTCAATTAGACGAGCATATGTGTGTGTGCGTGTGTTTGTGTGTGTTTATATATATTTATCAATTGAGATAGTGATGTTCTTACTATTTTGAGTTTGGAAATGCCATCAGAATTTGGAGTTTTTTTGCCAAATAACTGCAGCACCTCCTTTCTTGCTTCCTCTTGCCATTCAGGATGTTGTGCCAGAAGAAGAACAGTCCAAGAAAGCAAAGTACTAGTTGTCTCCTGTCCAACAAAGTATAATGCCTTGCACTCTTCAACCACATTGTCTATCGAAAATTTCTGGTCGTCATTGGTGTCATGATGAGCCTCCAAAAGTAAGCCAAGAAAATCACTCCCGAAGCTCTCTCCTTCCCCGCTGCTTGCCTTTTGTTCTCTTTTCTTAACAATCTCCATTATAGAGTCTTGTATTTCTTTCTCAAGCTTGTCTGCTTCAATCTCATCACTGGTTCTATAAACCTTGCTGCTATTTTGAATGAGAAGTAAGTCAAGTAACATGCAACAACCAATTAATCAACATTCAATAGCTAAAAGAGAAAGATCGATCCTGGGAAGCTACCTCATTCCAGGAAACCTGGTCTTGTAAAGATTTTTGAATACTATGATGCTTAAATTCTTCAACATTTCAAAAATGTTTTGTCCTTCTAAGTAGCTGCTGCCAAACGCTGTCCTGGCAATCACTTCTGAAGTCAACAATCTAAATTCCTCAAACACATCAGTCTCTTTTCCTTCATTATTTTTCCACCTTTCTACCATCGCCTCGGCACTAGCTGTCATGTCTGGAAACATAGCCTTGTAACAAAATACCATCATACAACTATTAAGTTTAATATTCTTGTTTTAGGAGAATTTTAGAAATAACTGTGTTTTCTGAAACTTTCTGAACTAAAACATATTGATTGAAGGACCTAAATAAGTAAATATGGAACAGTCCTAGTCTAACCCATGATCTCCACGATCATAATTTGATAAGTAACAAACAGCCACAGGTCCAGAACTCATGGTGTATAAACATATTGCTGTAAGAAAGTAAGAAACAACTCTGAAGAGTAACTTACTTTTAAGCTCTCTCCATGGAAGGCATGGTTGGCCAGCTTTCTCAACTTGGCCCATTTTTCATCTTCTGTCATGGCAAGGCTATCTCCAAATAGCTTCTTCACAATGTCACTAGGCTTTGGTTTTGGAAAAGCTCCATCTTTGTTATTGAAAATCTCTTTGCATAACTCAGGTTCTGTAACAACCAAAACTGGTTGAACACCATACCACATAAGAAAGTTCTTCCCTGTGTAACACAGCGCTTGGACCAAATTAAAACATTGAACAGAGTTTGATAATAAACTACATTTAGTTAAGTAACTAAGAGTTTGTGATACCATATCTCTTCGTCCACGAGTGAATATGAGGATGAAGTCGAGGAAATATATCATGTGATAATAAGTTTCTGGGCATGAGCGCAGCTTCCTTTTGCATGTTGATGATTTCTTTGCCGTTTCCATACAGAAGTCTGTATGGAGGACCTTTGATTCCCCTCAGACTCATCAGTTTCTGAATCCGAATAGGAGTCCACCATAGTTTGTGAAACACCTTGATTAGAGCTAAGAGAAGAAGAAACAGACACAGAAACCTTAACATCATGATCATCTTTCTTGTCATTTTTCTTCCAGGCTCAGTCCGCTATTTTAGTTTTCTTGTATTCATTGATAATTATTGTTGACTTTAACATTTTGGCAGGCAAAGGAGTATGACAAATACTAGAGGCCAATCTTGTCCACATCTTGATGATATGAATATGAAATAAAATGCCGTGGAGTAACTAAACAGGTAAAAAACTGAGAATGAACTGGTCAAACACTGGTGTGAAAGTTAAATACGAATAGTAATTTTTATTTTATAAGCTACAATATGTTATAGATGGAATGTAAGATTTTATGGGGAAATTTTGGTCTTCACCACTCAGAGTGAGTGTAGAATAACTTGAAGTCCATGCTGTGGACGAACTGTGAGAAATTGAAAGGGTGAGTGGACATAAGCTGGGGAAAGTGTGAAGGAGTAGCGTTGTAGGATCATTGCAAGAGCAATCTTTGCTTCTATGGTGGCAAAGTTGAGGCCAACACAAGTTCTAGGTCCCATTCCAAAAGGTAAGAATGCAACCATGTTGTTGTTAGTAGCACTAGCAACACCTTCAGAGAATCTCTCCGGTTTAAAAGCTTTCACATCTTGTCCCCAGAACTGAGGTTCATGATGAAGTGCTAGATTTGGGACAAGAAATTCAACATTAGGAGGGATAGTAAGGTTTCCCAGTCTAACTTCCTTATCCACGTTTCGTACGAGGGCTATAACAGGAGGATAGAGCCTAAGAGACTCATTGATGATCATACTCATCTGCATGAAGAATTAAACATAAAGAGAAGCTCAAGATTAATTGAACATTTCCCCAGTTTAGACAAACATATACATGAGGACAGAGTTTTTATACTTTCTTACTGTTTTCAGTTTAGCAAGGCCATCAGGACTTGGAGGTTGTTTGCCAAATATTTGCAGGACCTCCTTTCTCGCTTCCTCTTGCCAATCCGGATGGAGAGCCAGAAGAAAGACAGTCCAAACAAGCAAAGAGTTAGTGGTATCTTGTCCAGCAAAGTAAAACGTCTTGCACTCCTCAACCAATTCATTCACTGAAATCCTCTGCTTGTCATTGGCACCATGGTGAGCCTTCAAAAGTAACCCAAGAAAATCAGTCCCAAAGCTGCCTTCTTCTCCAGTCACTGCCTCCCTCTCTCTTTTCTTTACAATTTCTACTATGGTGTCACGTATTCCTTTCTCAAGCTTCTCTGATTCTTTCTCATCACTAGTTTTATAAAACTTGCTGCAATTTTGAATTCAACACTAAGCTTAAGAAGTAACACCACTCAGCAGTTGATATCATACATCTTCATTTAAGTAATCCAGAACATCATATAATAGAATATCGAAAACAGCTAAAAGGAACATCAATTGTTTCAATTCAGAGGAAGGTACCTGATGCCAGGAACCCTGGATTTGTGAGAGTTTCTGAATATTAAGGAGCCTAACTTCATCAACATTTCAAAAATATCCTTCCCTTCTAAATAGCTGCTACCAAATGCTGTCCTAGAAATCACTTCTGAAGTGAACCTCCTAAAATGTTCATACACCTCAATCTCTTTTTCTTCATGCTTCTTCCACCCTTCGAGCATTGTCTCAGCACTAGCTATCATGTCTGGAATCATATTCTAGCAAAACCCAACAGTACCCTAATTCAGTAAGCAAGCAAATTGTCCTACAATTTGTGCATTTCTTATGAACAATTGAGACAAATACCACTACCTAATACTACTACACTAATCTTTGCGGTCACCAGTAAGTAGTACTATTTATTCACAAATTAAACAACTTGGTTTTGGGTCAGGGATAAATGCAACAAAAGGAACTTACTTTTAAGCTGTCTCCATGGAAGGCATGGTTGGAAAGCTTTCTCAGTTTTGACCATTTTTCACCTTCTGCCATGGAAATGCTGTCTCCCAATAGCTTCTTCACATAGATACTGGGCTTCTGTTTGGTGAAAACCCCATCTTTGTTGTTGAGTATCTCCTTGACTAACTCGGGTTCTGTAATCACCAAAACTGGTTGAAGACCATACCATTGTAGATAATTCTTCCCTGTAGCAGATAGTAATTAACCACAAAAAGATCACATCTTTGAAGTAAGACTTGACAAATAAACATTTTTGAGTTAAGAGTTGGCTAATTACCATAGATCTTGGTCCATGAGTGAATGTGAGGCTGAACTGCAGATAGTACTTCATGTGATAAGTTCAGTATGGGCCTGCTCATGGCTTCCATTAGCATGTTGCTGGTTTCTTTGTTGTTTCCATGGATGAGTTTGTAAGAAGGACCTCTGATTCCCTGAGCAGCCATGAATATCTGTGTACGAGTCGGAATCCACCATAGTTTGTGAAAGATCTTGATGAATATCAGAGCCAACAGAAGAAGGAAAGTACACAAAGCAGTGGGAAGAGTGAGCACTGTGTCTCTCATCCAACTCATCATTTTTTATCTTGTTGTTTGTGTTCTCTTTTGGGATCTCTTTGTGTTACATAGCATGTTTGAAACTTTGAAAAGGCCACTGTTGACCCAAGCTAGTTGCCATTATTAACCACACTTAAAATCAAAGATCACTTTCCAAAATCCATCTCACTGTCTCAGAATAGTCAGAACATTAGTTTTGATCTTACAGATTTGGATTATTTGTCTACAGAGCGCAGTGGAATTAATCTTCATGCAAAGCTGATGCTGGAAACTAACTCCGGAAATGGATGAATGATTCTTCACATTATTCATATGTATCCTTAAAATATATTAGTCTTAATGAAGGGTCTATTAGTCTTTGAAATTTGCTTGCTAGTTAATGTTGGAATAACATACCGGAATGATTCTACAGAAGCATACAGAAATCATACCAGTATTGTGTAGGACTTATTCCCTACATTATCATACAAAAAAAAAAAAAAAAAAAAAAAAAAGGTAAAACAATTCACTAGCTAGGTGCAGTACTCTCCGGACCTCACAGTTCAGCTAGAGCGAGTGTAGCATTACTTGAACTCCATGCCGTGGGCGCAGTGCCAGCTGCCTCGACGGCGCGTGAACATAACCTGGGGAAAGGGTAAAGGAGTAGCGTTGTAGAATCATTGAAAGAGCAATCTTGGCTTCAGTGGTGCCAAAGTGAAGTCCCACACAATTCCTAGGTCCCATTCCAAACGGTAAGAATGTCGCCATGTTGTTGTTAGTAGCTTTAGCAACTCCTTCTGAGAATCGTTCTGGTTTGAAAAGATGTGCGTCTTCTCCCCAGAATTGAAGGTCATGGTGTATTGCTAGAAATGGGATGAGTAACTCAACATCAGCAGGAACAACGAGGTTTCCGAGTTTCACTTTCCTTTCAATGTTCCTTGTAACGTAAAGAATGGGAGAATATAGCCTCAAGGTTTCATTGATGATCATACTCATCTGCATGAATATATGAAAATGAATGAATCGCAAGGAAAGAATAATTTCAAAACTTCAAAAACCAACATTTCAAAATAAGTTTAAGAATTACTGTTTTTAGTTTGGAGAGGTCATTAGGATTTGGAGTTTCTTTCCCAAAAATTTCCAGGACTTCCTTTCTCGCTTCCTCTTGCCATTCGGTATGGTGTGCCAGAAGAAACACAGTCCATGCAAGCAAAGTGTTGACGGTCTCTTGTCCAGCAAAGTAAAACGACTTGCACTCATCAACTATATCATCTATCGAAAACCTCTGCTTGTCATTGGTATCATGATAAGCCTTTAATAGTGAGCCGAGAAAATCACTCCCAAAGCTCTCTTCTCCCCCACTCGTTGCCTTCTCTTCTCTTTCCTTAACAATCTCCATTACAGAGTTGCGGATTCCTTTCTGAAGCTTCTCTGCTTCGATCTCATCGCTCGTCTTAAAAAACTTGCTGCAATATTAAGTAAAAGATTACATCTATGAGAATAGCTGCAATACGTACATTAGTAATATCATCAAAGACTCAAAGTATCTATATATATATATATATATATGTTGTCTTGTTAATATATAACACACTGTTAATAGTGTAGACCTATCAACCTGATGATTGGAAGCTTGAGTCTGAGATCAAAGGTGGAAATTATGGAGGTTAACTTCATCAACATATCAAATATTTGCTGTCCTTGCAAATAACTGCTGCCAAATGCTGTCCTAGAAATCACTTCTGCTGTCAATAATCTAAATTCTTGAAACACCTCAATCTCCTGGCCAACATGGTTTTTCCATCTTTCTACCATTGTCTCAGCACTGACTATCATTTGTGGAATCATATTCTAGTGAAACAAACACAAGAACATGTATCATGCGTCATACAATATATCAACAAGGTCAACTGATTCTTTTCTTACGTACAAATCAGTAGAGATCTCCAATGGTGTTCTCCAACAGTGACAATAGTAACTTACTTTTAAGCTCTCTCCATGGAAGGTATGGTTAGCTAGCTTTCGCGATTTCGCCCATTTCTCACCTTCCAACAACGGAAGGCCATTCCCAAGTAGCAATTTTGGAATTTCGGACGTGGGTTTCGGATAAGCTCCATCTTTGTTGTTGAATATCTCCTTGCACAGTTCAGGTTCCGTCACGACCAACTGAGCTTGAGTACCTTGCCACAGAAGAAAATTCTTCCCTGTTTGCACGACCAAAATCTAATCATATATACATGAAACCAAAGAGTGGTTGAAAACTCATGAACTCAAGACTCCAGAAAATACCATAGATGTTGCTCCATGCATGGACATGAGGTAGAACTATAGGTACTATGTCGTGCGAAAAATCTAACAAGGGCTTGCTCATGGCTTCCCTGTACATGTTGGCGACTTGTTTGGTGTTTCCATGGATGAGTGTATACGAAGGACCTTTGATTCCCTGCGACGCCATAAAATTCTGAAGGCGAGTAGGAATCCACCATATTTTGCGAAAGATGTTGAAGATCAGAATTACAAGAGAGAAGAGAAGTAGATTAGTTATTGAAAGACTTGTTACAATTTCTTCCGAGGAAGTCATATTGTGTCTCCTTGAAAGTGAAGAGAAGAGAAAGCGTCATTACTATACGAAGAAAGTGAAGCAGCGGCTAGCACGCTAAGATCAACCATCTGTCTTGATCTTAATATTAAGTGGGTTCCGATTCATGCGTTCCTTCTTTGCAGCATTGGTAGTCTTCAGTCTTGAACATTGGTGGCTGGGTTTTGTTGTTTGGCAAGGTGGCTGCAAATAGAAAGAGAGAGGAAGCGAGAGATTAGTATCATGTTGATTATAGGATAATGTAACCCCTTTCATTTTTCTTTGGAGTCAACTACAGGGAACACCAGAGTAAAGTGCTGTGAAAATTTTACATTAGTACAATAGTACTTGGTATCTTTCTTCCACATTTCTATTTCTATTGACACATTTCTATTTACATTAGTACATTAGTAATTATTATCTCATAGAATTACTTCCGAAAGAATTTTGATAATAGCGCTAAAAACATGAAATGATTGTCAAAAATTGTATCTCATGTCAGAATAACTTTACATACTCTTCCGCTGCGATTTAGAAATAAAGTTGTGGTGCATTCGATGCTCACTTATTCTTCCATTACACTATGAGCAACTTTTATCCACCTAGATCCTATAGACGAAACTCGATATAGTAAAGCCGATTAACCCAATCACATTGCCAAGTTGGGCCCCAAAGTGGCTGAGAACACACCAACTGAATTGGACTGGGCCCAAAAATTGGTGACTTGGGCACCCAACTAGAATTAGGCCAATTCCTAGAATTACTGGGAAGGAATTGTAATCTTCAGTCTTCACAGTTCAAGGAGTACAGCATTACTTGAACTCCATGCTGTGGGCGAAGTGTCATACTCCTAAACGGTGAGTGAACATAAGCTGGGGAAAGGGTGAAGGAGTAGCGTTGCAGAATCATTGATAGAGCAATCTTGGCTTCAATGGTGGCGAAGTTGAGTCCAACACAAACTCTAGGTCCCATTCCAAAGGGTAAGAATGTAGCTATGTTGTTGTTTGTAGCTTTAGCAACTCCTTCAGAGAATCGTTCTGGTTTGAAATGTTGCACATCTTGTCCCCATGACTCAGGCTCATGGTGAAGCGCCAGATATGGGATGATCAACTCTGTATTAGCAGGAACAATGAGGTTTCCTAGTTTAACATCCTTTTCGACTCTCCTTGTGACGGTAACAGCTGGAGAATATAGCCTTAGGGACTCGTTGAAAATCATACTCATCTACATGCAAACATGGAAATGAATCAAGTGAGAGTAGTCCAAACTAGGCAAGCAGCAGTGTATTGGATATTGATTGAGTTCATGGCTTGCTTACAGTTTTCAGTTTGGCAAGGCCATCAGGATTCGGAGTCTGTTTCCCAAATAACTGTAGGACTTCCTTTCTTGCTTCCTCTTGCCAATCAGTATGGAGTGCCAGAAGCAAGACTGTCCAGGAAAGAAAAGTATTAGTGGTCTCTTGTCCAACAAAGTAAAATGACTTGCCTTCATCAACCAAATCGTCCACTGAAATCCTATGAATGTCATTGGAATCATGACGAGCCTTTAGAAGTAAACCAAGAAAATCACTCCCAAAGCTCTTTTGTTCCTCAGTCATCGCCTTTTCTTCTCTTTTCTTAACGATCCCTATTATGGAGTCGCGTATTCCTTTCTCAAGCTTCTCTGATTCGATATCGTCGTTGGTTTTAAAAAGCTTGCTGCCAAGTGAAAGACACAAATCTTAGAAGTGACAACTGACTTATGTAATCTCCACCGAGTACATATAGATTTGTGGTGGATAGTTTCTACAAGGAGAGTTGGAATATGGATATACTAACCTGATAAACTTGAGTTTTAAATCATTTTTGAGTAATAAGCTTAACTTCATCAACATATCGAAAATGTTCTTCCCTTCTGCATAGCTGCTGCCAAATGCTGTCCTAGATATAACTTCTGAAGTTAATAATCTGAATTCTTCATACACTTCCATTTCTTTCCCTTCTTCATGGCCTTTCCACCTATCTAGCATTGCTTCAGCACTAGCTATCATGTCTGGAATCATATTCTAGTAACACAAAACAATACCACACCACCATTCCAGATCAACACATAAACCACAATGCAGGGAAAGGAGAGACTGGCTATATCAAAATTCACAGGTCACTGGATACTGTATTTCTTTCAATTTTCTTTCTTATTCTTGAGGGAATGAAATCTATGTAACTAGCTAGTAGCTACTGTAACAACTTACTTTTAAGCTCTCTCCATGGAAAGCATGGTTGGCCAGCTTTCGCGATTTCACCCATTTTTCACCTTCTAATGCTGGAAGCCCATTCCCAAATATCTTCTTTGCATAAGGTCTGAACTTGGGTTTCAGATAAATTCCATCTTTATTAGTAAATATCTCCTTGCACAACTCAACTTCCGTCACCACCAGCTGAGGTAGAGTACCATGCCACTGAAGATAGTTCTTCCCTAGTTGCAACACCAAAGTCTAATTATATTCCCATACTTCAAAACTATAGTTGTCTCAAGAATTTGTAAATACATACCATAGATTTTGGTCCATGCATGAACATGAGGTAGAACTACTGGTAATATGTTGTGTGACAAATCTAAGGACCTGCTCATGACATCCTTGCCCATGTTGGAAATTTCTTTGGCGTTTCCAGCGAGAAGTCTGTAAGGAGGTCCTCTGATTCCCTGTGAAGCCATCAGTTTCTGTACGCGAATCGGAGTCCACCATATTTTGTGAAAGATCTTGAAGATCACGGCTACCAGAAAACACACACACATTGAACCAGTGATTTCTAAGCCATTTAAAGAAGACATTTCTTTGCTTTTGGATTTATGTTTGAGCCAGCAGAACCATGTATATAGTCTGCTCAGACATGAAGCACAGAATGAATTACAAAACTAAGAGTCCAATGATTAGCATTCGGTCTCTGTTCTTCTGCTTGTTGTTTAGTGTAGGGTTTTGATCGGCTATCCTAAACCTACCGAGCTTTCAAAAGCTCCACCAAACATTCTAAGTTTTCTGGTCTTTATTGTTCAACACAAACTCATTAGGTCTGTGACATCATCTCTATGAGGCCTTTATTTTCTGATAATGTGTCCTATAAAACAAATGGTATCCATTTTTACAGTGACCCTTGACTAACAAACAGGAAGAGAAGAAAGTAGTGATTTTGAGAGGGAGACACTAGACAGGTAGTACAATACTACTGGTGCTGAAGCATACAGAAAATTACAGATCAGTTTCAACAATTCGACTAATAAATTCTTTTATTTTGAAGAATATGTCAATAGGATCAGAATAACAGAAGAAATCTTCAGTAAATATGCATGAAAGTGAAACATAGCAATGATCCAATGGTGCATGAACAATAATACAATATACCAACGAATAAAATTCATAAACTTCCACATTTTTTTTTTTGAGAATGTCATAAAATTCTATGTGTTATTGAGAAAATGAAACAGAGGTAGTTATACAAATCGAGGAAAACCAAAAACAAAGTTTATGTTCTGTTTTCAGTGTGGATATATATATCTTTCACATATATCTTGTCTGAGCTTGACTATTCACAATGGTTGTAACAATACTTGAAGTCCATGTTGTGGCCGAAGTAGGAGAGACTGACATGGGGAGTGGATATAAGCCGGGGAAAGAGTGAAGGAGTAGCGTTGTAGAATCATTGACAAGGCAATCTTAGCTTCAGTGGTTGCAAAGTTCAAGCCCACACAAGTTCGAGATCCCAGTCCAAAAGGCATGAAAGTGCCTATATTATTGTTAGTAGCTTTAGCAACCCCTTCTGAGAATCTCTCTGGCTTGAAAAGATGCACATCTGGTCCCCAAAATTGAGGTTCATGATGAAGTGTTAGAACTGAGACCAACAGTTCAACATCTGCAGGAACAATGAGCTTTCCAAGTCTAACTTCCCTTCCAGTAATCCGTGGAATTTCAAGAGCAGGTGGATATAACCTTAGAGACTCATTGAGGATCATACTCATCTGCATTGCACAAAGATAGAGAAAAAATTACCAAGTAAATATAGATGAAAATTTTTTCACAACTTACAGAAGCTAGTAATCCTTTCTTCTGGACATTCTTACAGTTTTAAGTTTGGATATGTCATCCGGATTTGGATTCTGTTTTCCAAATAATTGTAGGACCTCCTTTCTTGCTTCCTCTTGCCAATCTGTATTAAGTGCTAGGAGAAAAACAGTCCAAGTAAGCAATGTACTAGTCGTGTCTTGTCCAGCTAGGTAAAATGTCTTGCAATCGTCAACTATATCATCCACCGAAATCCTCTGGTTCAGATTGGCATTATGATGAGCCTTTAAAAGCAATCCAAGAAAATCACTCCCAAAGTTATCTTGTTCTCCACTAGTTGCCTTATGCTCTCTTTTCTTAACAAGCTCTATTATAGAGTCATGTATTCCTTTCTCAAGTTCCTCTGATTCGATTTCATCATTTGTCTTAAACAACTTGCTGCAATATTAAAAATTAAACATGAGAACAAGGGTGACCATCCAAGAATCTGGTTGTGAATAACTTTGCTGTAAGTCTGTAACAGTCCACTGAGCATTTGCATAGCATAATTTAAAATATCATTCATTGCTAGTTAAAAAGAGGTTCAATAGCTAAAGAAAGACTGATTCACAATAGGGTTCCTTCACTCTTTCACTTGAGCGAACATACAAAAATATGGATATTCCTGCAACTCCCAGATCAATAACTAGTAAAAGGAAGTACGTACCTGACACCAGGAACCTTGATTTGGAGCGAGTTTCTGAATAATATCACAGCCAACTTCTTCAACATCTCAAAAATGTATTTTCCTTCTAAGTAGCTGCTACCAAATGCTGTCCTGGAAATCACTTCTGAAGTGAATAACCTAAATTCTTCAACCACATCAATCTCTTTCCCTTCATGACTTTCCCACCTTTTGAGCATTATTTCAGCACAAGCTATGATATCCGGAATCATAGTCTAGTAGAACAATAGCATCATGTTCTTATCAGCATCAACCTTCCTAAATATTGGTACCACAGTAGTATTTGCAAGAATTACTAGTAATTGATATGAAGAACTTACTTTTAAGCTCTCTCCATGGAAGGCATGATTGGAGATCTTTCTCAAGTTTGACCACTTTTGTCCTTCAGCTATTGTTACAAGGCCATATCCTAATAGCTTCTTCACAAAGTTTTTAGGAGGTATTTTTTTATAAGCTCCATCTTTGTTGTTCAGTATCTGCCTACACAACTCAGGTTCTCGAATGACCAGCTGAGCTCGCGGGCCAAGCCATTGGAGATAATTCTTCCCTATTGACAAAAATGACCAAAATTTATCTTGTAACTGAATTCGAAGTTCAAAAATCCAGAGTTCATAAATAGGCAGGTTTAAATGTTTAAGTACCATATATATTGCTCCATGAATGAAAATGAGGCTGAACATAAGCAAATATGTTGTGTGATAAACTTAAGGGTCTGCTCATGGCTTCCTTGTACATGTTGGAGATTTCTTTCGTGTTTCCATGGACAAGTTTGTAAGAAGGGCCTTTGATTCCCTGTGAAGCCATCAACTTCTGTATGCGATTCGGTGTCCACCATAATTTGTGAAAGATCTTAAAGAGTAGAGCTACAAAATACAATAGACACAGAAAACTTGAAAAAATGATCACTAGTCCTCCTGAAGAACTCATGGTCTCTCTGTCTCTCTGATTTTCTGAACCTACTGGACTACTAGCTAGTATCCCATAAAACATATATATAACTTTTAAACTTATCTTGCTCATCTTTGTTTAACACAATCAGAACACCATTTTTGTCTTTATAAGTGTACGTGTTGGCTTCTGTTTGTTTCCACCTGCAACAATTCTAAAGGAGAAGAGATGCCATGCGGCTACAATTACAATGGAACTGTATGATGTTTCCCACCACTACTTTTCTGAAACTCCAAATGAATACCACCCAACTTAGACTAGCAAAATACAATGTGAATTGTGAAACGGAGGTGACAATGTTGATGAACAATTTAATGGTCTGATCTTTCTAGAAGAGTGCTAGATGTAGTAAATATGTACCAAAGATCTTGATCCTTGAATGAACATGAGGTAGAACTAGGTTTACTTCGTCGTGTGACAAATCTAAGGGCCTGGTCATGGCATCCATGTACGTGTTGGAGTCTTGGAGATCCCATTGGTTTCCATCGATGAGTCTGTAAGGAGGCTCTCTGTGGTTCCCTGAGTTTCTGATGCGTCCCGGACTCCACCATATAGAATTTGTGAAGGATCTTGAAGATCAGAGCTAAAAGAGTTATATTCTATAGCCTGATCAGAAGTCAGAAAATTTAGATGGACTCCTAATAGACATGGGCCTATAGTCTGATCCAAGTCATCCAAATACACTTTTACTTCGTGATTTACTGGGAAACTGTAGTCTTCAGTCTTCTGACTTTACTTCTATTACTGACTGTAGCATGATCTTTCATTTTCTTTTTCTTTTTTTCCATAAAAGCTTCTTTCTTTTTTTTTTGCTCGAAGGCACAAGGCCTAATAGTTTGTATTAGATGAGTCAAAATGATGATACACCATAAAAGCTTGTTGGCTTCTATTTCTAATTACAATCTAAAGGTGAAGAGATGCCATATACAATGGAACTATTTGACGTTTCAGTCCATTACTTTTCTGAAACTACAAACATGTACTACCCAACTCAGACAAGCAAAACACTGTGTGAAACGGAAATGACAATGTTGATGAACAATTTGTCTGATCTTTCTAGCTGTAGCTGCTAAACAATTTGAGATGTACAATAGCATTATGCCGAACAATTTGTCTGATCTTTCTAGCTGTAGCTGCTAAACAATTTGAGACGTACAATAGCATTATGCCAAACAATTTGTCTTGCTTCCATATTCAGAAAAAAAATATTAAAAGCGTGTGACAGATAATAGATGATTACATTGATAGCTTTCTTTCTTTCTTTTTCTTAAATTGCTCACATAGACTAGTACATGTATTCTTGTATACATGTTCTAGCAAGGATACATGTTCTAGCAAGGATACATGAACCATATATACATATACACCATGAGTACTCACTAGTTTAGTTTCTGAACATCTGAAATCTGTCTGTGAGAACAAAAACCGACCTAGCTAGTTTTGTGTCTCATACTCTTTGAGGAAGTGGTACACAGAAGTTTCTTCACTCTAAAATCCACAGTTTATAATGGCTGTAGCATTACTTGGACTCCATGTTGTGGACGAACTGTAATAAACTGAAAGGGTGAGTGAACATAACCTGGCGAAAGGGTGAACGAATAGCGTTGTAGAATCATCGACAGTGCAATCTTAGCTTCAGTGGTTGCAAAGTTCAAGCCCACACAAGTTCGAGGTCCAAAGCCAAAGGGCAGGAAGGCACCTGTATTATTGTTAGTAGCTTTGGCAACCCCTTCTGAAAATCTCTCTGGCTTGAAAAGATGTGCATCTGGTCCCCAGAATTGAGGTTCACGGTGAAGCGATAGAATTGAGACAACTAGTTCAAGATCAGCAGGAACAATGACCTTTCCTAGTGTAACTTCTCTTTCAGCTTTCCTTACAAGGGCCACAACAGGAGGATACAACCTTAGAGTCTCATTGATGATCATATTCATCTGCACTCAACAAAGAGATAGAACCAATCAGGATCTAGGCTTGAACAAAAGTTGCTTCCACTTTCACAAGCATAGCAAGTACAGTATTTAGTTCATCCCGACTTAAATTCATACCGTTTTAAGTTTGGAAATGCCATCAGGATTTGGATTCTGTTTTCCAAATAATTGTAGGACCTCCTTCCTTGCTTCCTCTTGCCAATCTGTATGAAGTGCTAAGAGTAACACTGTCCAAGAAAGCAAAGTATTAGTGGTTTCTTGTCCAGCAAAGTAAAATGTCTTGCAATCGCCAACTAAATCATCCACTGAAATTCTATGGCTCATATTGGCATCATGATGAGCCTTCAAAAGTAATCCAAGAAAATCACTCCCATAGCTGTGTTCTTCATTGCACATTGCCTTCTTTTCTCTTTTCTTAACAATATCTGTTATGGAGTCGTGAATTGATTTCTCGAGTCTCTCTGCTTCTAACTCATCGCTGCCTTTTGATATCTTGCTGCAATTTGCATGAAAAACGAAACATAAGAACATGTGTAACCATCAAAAAACCATGTTTTGATAGTTTGCCAAACAGTAGGTGGGAAAATAATGAAATAAAAAACAAAGAATATTATTTTCTTTTCATGACTATTCTGATTTACAAGCAAGTCTTGGGTCAACAATACTTCATGAAGTTGAGAGTGATTCGCATTGCTCGTCCTGAAATAAGGCTAGGATATCCAATATTTAATATTGTTTCACATTTTAATCTTTCTCAAAGAGGATCCTTTAATCAATCCAAAGATCATTTAGATACTGAAAATCAGGCAATAAATCTCACAGATTGATGGATCAACAGTCTAGTGATATAATGTGGACACTTTCAGCGAAACGAAAGGCTGAATCTTTCTGGGATTCTAACTATCCTCAACTCAAATGAACATAAAACAAATGGTCTATTTAATGCCTAATTTCAAAATCAGTTATAAAGGAGGTTACCTTATGCCAGGAACCTTGACTGTGAGAGCATTTTTGAATAATAAGAAGGCCAACTTCATCAACGTCTGAAAAATGAGCTCTCCTTCTACATAGCTACTTCCAAAAGCTGTCTTAGCAATCACTTCTGAAGTGAAAAGCCTAAATTCCTCATACACCTCAATCTCTTTTCCTTCGTGGAGTTTCCACCTTTCTAGCATTGTCTCAGCACTAGCAATCATATCTGGAATCATAGTCTAGTACAAAAATACCATCATGCTATTATCAAATCTACCTTTTGTAAAATAACTGACACAAATATCAACCACAGTAGTACACTTTGCAAGAAATTACAAGTAAATTGAGAAAAACAACTTACTTTTAAGCTCTCTCCATGGAAGGCATGGGTGGCTATCCTTCGCAATTTTGCCCATTTTTCATGTTCTATTATTGTTACAAGGCCATCCCCTAATAGCTTCTTCACAAAGTCTTGCGACTCCCTTTTCGGATAAGCCCTGTCTTTGTTGTTCAGTATCTCTTTGCACAACTCAGGTTCTTGAATCACCAACTGAGCTCGCGTGCCATGCCACTGAAGATAAGTCTTCCCTGTTCACAAAGGTAACCCCAGATTTAATCTTTTTAACGAAAATTCAAAAATAACAAGAGCTAGTGAAGAGCTTAAAATACCATATATATTGGTCCATGAGTGAACATGAGGTTGAACATAAGAAAGTATGTCATGGGATAAACCCAATGGCCTACTCCTGGTTTCCTTGTGCATGCTGGAGATTTCCTGGGTGTTCCCATGGACGAGTCTATAACAAGGGCCTTTGATTCCTTGAGAAGCCATAAACTTCTGTATGCGAGTCGGAATCCACCATAGCTTGTAAATGATCCTGATGAGGCCTAAGACAAGAAACACACACAGAAAGCTTGAAAGAAGGATAAGCATTCCCATCTTGATCAGTATGTTTGTGTATTGTGATAGGCTTTTTATGTTCTTATGGCTGTCTTTTTTTCTTCAACACAAACTCAATGCCGTTCGCCGTTTTGGCATAGAAGGATCCGTCAAAACTTTCTTTTTCAAAACTTTGCTGGACTGTGCAGTGGCCACACCTATTATCACTCATCACTAAAATGCAATAAAACTATTTGCTTTGGTCACCAATGACGTCTTTGCACCAATAATATTGCTAGCTTTTGGATGAAACATATTCAAGTTAACGTAAAACAGAGTCGTGTATGTTCATCTTTTTTGTACATTGTTAGTATCTCTCTAGATAAGGTTGGTTCTGCAGTGATCTCACATGGGTGTTCATGACTGAAGTCATGGTTACATTCAATGTGGTTGCCCAAAACATAATAAGCCAAACCAACTTGATATTATCTGCTCCTAAAAACAAATATCTTTGTGGTCCAATATTAGAGTGACCCTGTAACAGATGCAGAAGGAAATTTGCCAGACAAAAAAAAAAGCAACAACAACAACAACAAATGCAGAAGGAAGAAAAGAAAGTAGTGATCTTTAGAGGGTAATATAACGAAGGATGGTGAAGCATGGAAGATGACACTGTATTGTTCTGGAGCTGGTAGATTTGACTAAGAAATGCTTAGATTTATTGGGTTTCACCTGAGAGAGTAAACAAAGAGGTTAAATTTATTGAATTTTACCAGAGAGAGGAAACAAAGCTTGGTTCTTTTGTTGCTCAGTTTGAATGGGTCTTCCATGTTTTGGGAAAAGCTTTCACCTTTTTTCCAATTGTGATATGAGAAAAAGCCAAAATCAAGGGATCTAAAGCATTTTGAGTTTTCACTTGCCCTTTCAAAGATTTCCTGTTTGCCATGTTTGATACTTTTCTTGAGTGAGAGATACATATTGAGGTTAAATCTATAATGCAAAATGCAACATTATGACATAGACTCATATGCAACTCTTGGACTACAAAGTTCTCGAAAAATAAAGTTTAGTCACTCAATTTACCTTTGAGAATTGTAGATAGTACTTGGAGGTTTTTTGTTTTTGGTCTGATCTTGGAGTTTTTTTGTTGGGGCACAAGGAATGCCAGAACAAAGAGAAAACTACATAAAAAGGAAACAGAGCCCAATGCTGTAGAGGGTCCAGCAACACAAGCTAAATCAACAACAGGATCACCTTACGCTTTCAAGTGTTTAATATGAAGGCAGAGAACAAACCCAAAACTTCAGCTTCAATCACTTCCCCAGACCCGGGGTCCTTTTCTAATTTCCATATGTATGCAAGTATCAAGTATGTTAATCCAACCTTCTTCTTTGGGATTTGAGGGTAAGTTTAATTTTTAGGTCTCCCTCATTCTGTTTTACCAGGATGAATGAAGCATCAAACTATTTTATTGATTACCTGAGATGTCTATTATATGCCAAGCATATATATCATTCACAAATCACAATAACCCCTTAAACTCGGGTAATCGAATTCTATCTGGTGAAGAATAAAGAGTGCATGCAAGCTATACTTCAGTAGCAAGTGAAAAGGGGAAGGCTTAAGGGCATTGCTATAATGCTATTCGGGCCGATCTCAATATCTACATGCTCGTTTGTTTTAATCCTCAAGTTAATGAAAATGTTGAGCTGATGCTGATCTAAGGAGCTAAATAATGTGGACTTGTTTCAACTTTCAAATGCTGTTGAAAGCAAACTATGAAGAGGGCGGGAATAGATATATTGTATATCCAGGGATTGAAATAATAACACTCAAGTTGATGAATAAACATTTCAAATGTCATCTATGCAAAGTCAACAATGTTATCCCGAAAATACATATAAGCTAATGATGCTTAAGCAAAAACGTACGTACATGCCTGAATGTTGGAATATATGCATACATATATGCTAATGAAAATGACAGGAAGATACTGGCAGAAGCTTTGGTCTTGCTTTGATATAGACACCGATAATTCTGCACTGTCTTACATACAAACTGCAAGCAGAGTGATATGTACCTTCAAACATTCAAGTCAATGAATCACTACTTTTAGATATAGATATATGGAATCAAATTTCCAAAACTGAGGTCCAAGTCCAACTCCTTGTCAACTTACATAAACATATATGAAACTTGAATATTGAACTATGACAGAAAAGATGACCCTCTTTGGAACCAAGAATCATTCTACAAAAAGCTTCAACTATTATATATATGCATACTACGAAAGTAAACTAAAGAGAAAGAAAAAGCAATTCTCTCAGCATCAAACAGAAAAAGAGGGAGGAGAGTAATACGGGCTGTAAACATGTTTATCATATTCTTGTTCATTTACCATTTAATAGTCCTCATTGCAGCAAACAGATCAGATTATGTGCTAGCAGATGACATGGTAATCGATTGTGGCCCCTCGTCAACAACTCTGTCAAACAAAGTTGGGTTTCTAAAGCCGGTGTCTCCACTATCCACAACTGATGATGAGAGTAATGATGGAGCTTCTAGTCATATGCCTGGACCTATTCTCTTTCAGACAAACTACACTTACGTCTGTATTGTCCCTCCAGGTCCCAAAATCATTCAATTTCAGTTCTATCCACCCTCACTGGGAAGCACAAAAGAATCCAAGGCATTGTTTACCATCAGTGCTGGAAAGTACACTTTGTTAAAGACTTCAGCATCCTCCTGCTCTATAGGTTCTCAAGGTCAAATCCAGCATGCTATCAGAGAATTCTGCATCAATGTAGATGATGGAAGACTAAACGTGACATTCACGCCATCATCAACTCCTGGTGCCTATGCATTTGTAAACAAGATCAAAGTTGTTCCAGTGCCAACAAGTCTTTATGTGCGAGGAAATGATGACGATCCCCTTCGAATTCGTCTCCTTGGACATAATCCTAATGATCATCAACTTTACATCCTCAACAACTCAAGGGCTCTTGAGACCATGTACCGAGTCAACATAGGAGGACCTTTCATCTCTCCTGACCTAGATGGTTCAGAGATGATGCGCTCCTGGTCCACAGACGAAAGCTATATGAGTATAAATGAAGAGGTTGATACAGACATTCTACAGTCAAAAATAAAAATCAAGTACAGCTCAGAGGTCCCAGCATACACTGCACCAGTAAAAGTCTACACCACAACCAGGGATTCATATGTCAATGGTAATACTAGCTGGTCGTTCCCTCTTGATCCTGGATTCTATTATCTTATCAGATTTCATTTCTGCGAGATCAATAAGAAGATCAAACTAGGTGAAAGAGTTTTTAAAGTCTACATCAACTATCAAACAGCTGAGGACCATGCAGATGTGTTTGAGTGGAGCAATGGAGCTGGATTTCCAGTACATAGAGATTATGTGGTTGATTATGCTTCCGGACATAGCAATGGCACGCAGAATCTGGTGGTGGCAATAGAAGGCATCAACTCAGAACTTGATGATCATCAGGGAATCTTAAATGGGTTGGAAATTTTCAAAATATCAGACAAGAACAACAATCTTGCTGGGGCGCATCCATTCGGCTTTGAAGTTGATCAGTACCAAAACATTCGATCATTAACAGCTAGACTCTTTCGCCGAATAATAGTTGCACTCCTGGCTATTCTGTTTGGTGTCATGGTACTGACTGTAGTATTACACTTCATATGCTTCCGCCTAGGAAGGATATGGGTTAAACAAAGCTTTCTGCCCTGGCATTATTCTTCAGACCAATATTATTGTCAGAACTTCACACTCACAGAGATGAAGTCCGCAACAAACAACTTCAGTCAAGCTTTTCAGATTGGCAGTGGTGGATTTGGGAATGTCTACAAGGGATACATAGGAGGTGCTGTCTACACTGTGGATACTGTTGCTATAAAGCGTGCAAATCCCACTTCTAAGCAAGGGTTACATGAATTCCAAACAGAAATCACCATGCTCTCTAAGCTACGCCACCGCCACTTGGTTTCTTTGATTGGCTACTGCAAAGAGGATAAGGAAATGATACTTGTCTACAACTACATGGCGCAAGGATCACTCCGTGATCACCTTTACGGTAAGCCCCGGAAACCCCCACTTCCTTGGAAGCAGAGAGTCAAGATATGTATAGGAGCAGCCAGAGGATTGCACTATCTCCACACAGGAGCAAATGAAAAAATCATTCACCGGGATGTGAAGTCCAGTAACATACTGTTGGACAGAAATTTGGTTGCCAAAGTTTCAGATTTTGGGTTGTCCAAAGTTGGCCCCAACCGGAATATGATGAGTAGTGCCACTGCCTATTCATCAAATGCTGACACTTCTCATGTTAGCACTGCAGTGAAGGGTAGTTTTGGATACTTGGACCCGGAATACTATAGAAGACAGAAACTGACTGAGAAATCGGATGTTTATTCATTTGGGGTGGTGCTGTTTGAAGTTGTGTGTGCTAGGCCAGCTGTGATTAGCATTGTACAAAATGGGGAGCCAGAACAGGTAAACCTCAGTGAATGGGCACTACAACATTGTAATCCTGGTCAGGGTGGGAAAGCAGTTGATCAAATCCTAGACCCGTCTCTACGGGGAAAGATCAATCCTGAGTCTCTGAAGACATTCACAGATATAGCAAGGCAATGTTTAACAGATAGGGGAAGTGAGCGGCCAACGATGGGGGATGTGTTGTGGAAGTTGGAGCTGGCATTGCAGCAGCAAGAAAGAGCTGATCAACTAGAAAACACTCGAATTGGCACGAGTTTTCCAATTGGGATCGATGGTCATAACCAACAGGGCATCATTCAAGTTGGCATATCAGATCCAACCCCAGGGATTGAGTTTTCTGAGATAGTGCTACCTGCCGGACGTTGAATACTAGGCTCTAGCTGTCAGTGTGTATTGTGTTTTGTTTCGACTACCAGAAACCCATTCATAGAACTATTGGTTTGGTTCTCCTATGAATTTCTTTTTCTTATCCAAGTCACATGGTTTCCTTAGAGGCGAAATTTCTAGGCTAAAAGTCTAATCCGTGCCGAGAGATCATATCAGACCGCTTCCTCCTCCTAAGGCCCTGAGCACCAAAAATAGATTAACTTCAATCAGCATAAGCCGGATTCGAACCTGGCTACGGGGGCTCGATAGTGGCTTCTCCTATGAATTTCTAATCATCTTTTTAACTGTGAATATATAGATACATAGATTCTGAACCAAAATACAGATGAATTTGTCTTCAACCCATGTGCTTCTGAAATCTGAACCTAACTATCTCAATTAGATTATACATGAAACCAAACAAAGATAGATGGAATTTTTCGATTAGATTAAGCAGATGAAAGTTTTCAAATTGGGTCTTACAGCTGACACAGAGGGGGCCGGGAACAAAGCTTTTCTTTTCTTTTCTTCCTGGGTTTAAGTGGGTCTTCCATATTTGGACTAAAGCCTTCATCTTTCACCTTCCCAACTGTGAGCAGAAGAAGCTCTCTGTGGCTTTCACAGTTTCACTGATCCGACCTATTTCTTTGGCTATATTCTTCCTGGGTTCTCTTGCACATTAACTAAAACTCAGTCAGCATTGCCAGCCAAGTCGTTGTAGTATAGTGGTAAGTATTCCCGCCTGTCACGCGGGTGACCCGGGTTCGATCCCCGGCAACGGCGATATTTTCATTTTTAGGTCAATCTTTTTGTTTATAGTTTTTTTTTTTTTTTTTTTCCCTCAGTCAATGTGCATTCAGAAGAAAAAGCTCACATATTGAAGTTGAAACGAATTGACGAAACCCCAGATGAAAGCTTCATAGGTAATAGGAAAAGCCAAGTAAATCACAACGGTCCGCTAATAATCATAGAGACTTTTGAAATTCGCATAACCATAAGTGCATGCCCTGTGGCTATGCGTTATATCTGACCCTATCAATATATAAGCACCCTCCAAGAGCAGAAAGCTACAATATCAATTGGGGTTCGTCAGCACTCAGCACAACTCGATCACTCTGTTATATCTTAGAGTTAGGTACAAATATGGGTTATGCGGCTGCTGCATGTGTAGTTGCTGGTGCCCTTGTTTTAGTACTTGTAGTGTGTGCAATCTATGGAGATTCTGAAGTAGCTGTTCCATCGGGCTCGTCTGAGGATCAAACGAGAACAAAGAAGCCACCGAGGATAAGACTACATGATGAATAAGCGTTTTGGAATGACGACATGCGTTCATATATTAAGTTAATGTTCCCAGTCTTTCTGCTTTCTGCTTTCTGCTTTCTGCTAATGCAACGCAATTATCTTGGATCCTAGATTTCTAGTGTTCTTTTTATGTCTTATTTTCTCTGTCATAATATATTCATATCATCATCGCTGGCTATATGCAGTACGTGCGTGGTACTTCAACTATACGTATTAGGAGATGTATTTGATTGGAAGTTTAAAACTGATTAGGTGAAATGGGGATGCTATACCCTAAATCACAATCAGTGCCATATCATATGACATAAGAAAATTCTTCTATACGGTCGTTTTACCATGCACATTTACCATCAGTTACAAGTTACAACAGGGAGTCGATCTATCAGAGACCCGTTGAACTTCTATACGGTAAAACAAGACAGTTGAAAAGTGAAAACTCTTACTAGCTCTTCGAATTTCCTGAACCAATATGCATGGATGCAACACCACTATAACCAGTTAGATCAGTTTGATATAAGCCACACGAGGAACTACGTAAAAGACACGTCGATAGTACTCAGAGACTTAGCCCAGGAGAGTAAAGATTAAAGAAGCAATATTTCTGACAATCCGATATCGATCCGAAGTCGTTCTAACAATATTTTGACAGCTTACGTGTTTATCATCGAGACGAGCCAAGACAGCTATGGTAGATGTTCAAACGACACGAAGATGGTAAATGGAAGGCCCTGGACAACGCTAATGAATTTGTTAATCCATGCATGATTAATTAATTTGAGATCGACCGACTCATGCTTGCAGCAGCTAGCTAGGTCATATATATAGATGCTCATATCGGTCATGCATTGCATATAGTGAGTGAACTACTGTGAACATGGGAGGTGCCAAGGGTGGCGGAGGATGTGGTGCTAAAGGCGGCGGTGGAGGAGGTGTAAAAGGCGGCGGTGGAGGAGGTGTAAAAGGCGCTGGAGGAGGAGTAGCCAAAGGTGCTGGCGCCGGAGGTGCCAAAGCTGCTGGTGGCGGAGGGCGAGCGTCCTCGGGTACGAGTTCTGGTGGAGCCATGAAGGCCCCTGGAGGATCAGGCGCTACAATTTCCAGGGCGGTTTTCGAGAGCAACCCTCTGGACTACTTTCAGGGCCTCCACGCTAGTAGCAAATAGTAGTAGCTAGGTCCTTAGACGCACGTACGTACGTACTATGTATGGGTAACATATATGTATAAATAAGTACCAGTATACGTCTGTAGTACTGGACTACTACTGGTACCGGTACGTCGTACTCTAGCTTGGTTTTGTTATACCGCGTTTGTATGCATACGTATTTGTATGAAAAATAAAAAGAGTACGTACCTCTGGACTGGTACATGCTCTTGCTTTTTGTTCGTTTTTTGGCTGTTTTTCTCATAAGTCTTTGCATACAAGAACTATTTCGAAAGCGGATAGCAGTTTAGAAAACCGATTAGCACTTACTAGGGTTTGCACTTTGCCCACAGGTAAGGTTCTATATTCGTGAAACTCGTGTACGTGGACATTGAAGCTTCACACATAAACGTGGGTACGTACACATTGAAGCTTCACACATAAACGTGGGTGTGGGTAATCCGTTCTGATATCATGATAAAGTAGTCTAGGGTTCATATCGAAAATCAATTGATTTAAGCTTCACAAGTAAACGTGGGTAATCCGTTCTGATATCATGATAACGTAATCTAGGGTTCATATCGAAAATCAATTGATAATAGATGAAGTGGTTCAAATCCTAATAAATCTAAAAGTATTATATTTTCATATTTTCGACGTGGGATTCATGAAGCGTCTTTTCTGGGTTTGTTATTCTCCATTGCCTATAGTTGAAGAGATCGGATGAAGGTGAAGAGAGGAAGAGGGGGAGAGAGAGAACTAATTATTAGGTTTAGATATACGTGTCAAAAGTTTAATGCGATTTATATAAAGCGCTAGCTTTATGCGATTTATATAAAGCTAGTGCTTTATGCCTTTATTATAAAGCATTAGCTTCTCCGAAGCTCCAGCTTTGATCACACGCTACCATTAATATAAAGCACCACCGTCCGAGTAAATATCCTTCACCAGATCGAAGTGAGTGAACTGTGAACGTGCATTTGGCGTGCTTTATTACAACATGGGAGGTGTCTTGGGTACTGGTGGTGGTTGGGGCGGAGGATGGGGTGGTGGTGGCGGAGGAGAAGCGTCCTCGGGTGCTAATTCTGGTGGAACCATGAAGGCCCCTGGAGGTTCAGGCGCTACAATATCTAGGAAAGCTTTCGAGAGCAACACTAAGGGCTACTTTCAAGACCTCCGCTCTGGTAGCAAACAGACGAAGTAGGTCCTGGACGTGCGTACGTGCTATGTACTATGTAACATATATATAAATAAGTACCAGTATACGTCTGTAGTAGTACTGGAGTACTGGTACCCGTACGTCGTACTCTAGCTTGGTTTTGTTATATGGCGTTTGTATGTGTACGTATTTGTATGAAAAATAAAAAGAGTACGTACCTCTGGACTGGTACGTGCTCAGCTTGCTTTTGTTCGTCTGGTCGTCTTTCTCATAGGCAGGTAGACCTGTAAATAGATCGGATCTTGATCCGGACCCGCTCCGGATCCATGGTTTTTAAACGGGTTTGGATCGAAAATTTGACCCGTTAATCCGTTAAGGATCTGGATCTGTTAACCCGTTTATTAAACAGATTGGATATGGATCGAGGTTGATCCGATCCGTTAAGGACCCGAATCTGTTTTAAAATAATTGAATAATATTTTTACAAATATAACATTAGTGATAAATATTAAATAATATAATAATTATTTGGATAACTGTTAGTACATAACCAAAATACTTGGCCAAGCCGAGAATATGACACAATTACCCAGTCGCCGGAAGTCATTCCAGGTAAGATGGCACCGGCGAACCCTTCACGGGTACCCAGAGAGCGAAGGTCCAGCAGCATCCGCCCGCCGCATCCGCTCTCCAGCGGCAAAACACCCTCCAAAGGGGAGGTGCCGCGGAGGACCACAAACAGTCCCACATCGGGGACTAGGGCCACAGCGCCCATTCCGTGATCTCGAGATAGGTAGAAACAATAACCTAAACATATAAATTACGTCTAAAGTATAATTTGATGAAGCTGAAGGTTACTAATTCCTATATTCTTTTTATGCTTTTTGCCAAAAACATTAGAGGTCTAGTATTTTAATTATATTAATATTTCATTAGTGTTTTATGAAAATTTATGATAAAATTAATGAATTATTATTTAAAATTTAAAAATATTATAATTATAAACTGATCGGATATTAATGGATCAGGTATCCGTTAACCTGCCAGATCTAGATTTGGATCGAGCTATCAATGATTCGGCGAGTAATGGGTCGGATCCGGATCCAAAATTTATATTACGGATCCGGATCTGAATCTAGGTCGATCCGCTCCAGAACCGATTCATTTACAGGTCTATAGGTAGGTCTTGAATAAGTCTTCAAGTTTTTTTTTTTCTTTTTTCTTTATTTGAAACGGCTTTACCATAAGTTGAAACGAAACCGATGAAAGCTAGCCTTCATATCAGCTAATAGGAAAAGTCAAGTTGAGTAAATTAATCACAACGCTAGCTGCTACTAACCAAGCGCAGATTGCAGACTTTTTAAATTCCTTTTACTGGGAACATGCATCAACTTTTACTTTATAGAAAATTTTTTCAACAATTTTTTCTTTCCATGTAAGTTCACTTTATAGGTCAGATTTGTCATCTTACTTTTACACCATACCCAAAATACCCTCCCCTCTCTCTACCAACAATCAGTTTCCCTTTCCCCCGTTGAAAACCGACATGAACCTGATCCCTCGCCGGAACCCTAAGCCTCCGCTGCCTTATACAACCTCTACGCCGTCTCCCTTCAAAAAAATCACGTCGATGGATGCCGATCGAGAAGTACCAGATCTGAAGGCGGCTTGAAGATCCAGATCTCCCTTTGGAGGTGACATTTCTGGTAAACGCGATTGTAATTTGGCTGGAGTTGTTTGTTTGTTTAACAACTTTCTATACGCATGACTAGACGAGCAGTTAAAATTACTTTTAAATATTAATTATATTGAGACAGACTAACCACTAGCTTTATATAAAGCACTAGCACTAGCACCAGCTTTATATAAAGCACTAGCTTCTCCAAAGCTCTAGTTTTGATCCAACGCTACCTCTTGAATATAAAGCACCACCGTCCGAGTAAATATCCTTCACCAGAACAATAGCATTCGCTTTGAAAGAAAATAGGAAGAAATGGGAGGTAATGAAAGCAGGGAAAGCTCTAAACAGGAAGGAGAATCGTCCGGTGACGTCGACTCTGGGTTGACAAAAGGAGCAGTCGCCGCTGGCGCTATCGCCGGACTCGCCGGACTCGCCGCTGTGGCTTTGGGCGTAGCTAAAGTCCTTTCGGATTCGTCATCATCAGGAGGGGAGAGAAAAACCATGAAAGCGCCCGGACAAGATAACCAGAGGATTGACAGGGACGAGTTTGAGCGTGACCCTGCTGACTATTTCAAAAACTTGCGCAAGTCGAAGAAATAGTAGTAGATCACTAGCTCATGCTTCTTCTTTGTTCATGCAAATCCTATTCAGCTTCATGCATTATCTGTGTTCTAGCTGCTTGTACCTGTAATCTTTATGCTTTATCTATGTTATTGTGATTCATTAGAGTCTATGATTGCCTTGTCGTGTTGGATCTATTCCTGTTTATGCAGAGTCCGTATCTTTCGTTTTAACTTCCAGTCTCCGATCACTAAGAATGCAAAGTGAAGATGTTTCATAATCAACATTCAGTTAGGTAAAAATAACACGTACATTCTTTACTGGATCGGATGACGTGGCAATGTATAAGAATGGAACCTGACTTGGTTTAGAGGCTTGAGAGTGAAACAAGGTCGAGTGATCGATTGCTGACTAAATCATCAAGGAGAGTAAAGTGACGGGAAGGCCGGCGTACCTTTTCGTCATCTGCTGCTGCCGCGCGTTATCATCACCATCGTCATCGTCTTCAGCAAATCCGAGTCTCTCAATTCAAATGGTGTTCATGAGTTTCACGAAGTTGGAAAATATTCAGTTGTCTGGCAGCAATGGATCTGGAGAAAGAGACCAAGAGTGAAAGGAGGAGAGAGACCCTCTTACCAAACACATACCTCTTATCTAGTACCTCTTCTCTTATCTAGTACAATACCATCCCTTTAGTCACACATACCAAACATGCACCTAGGTACAACATCTAAAGAAGATCATGCATGATCATGATCAAGGACCCCATGATAAAGCAATAATTATAGGCACCAATGGGTAATAATAATGTCTTAAATGACGTACGTGTCTTAAATGACGTACATCAACACGTACGTGTTTGGTTGTTAGTGGCTGGTCGCATATGTGAGGTGGTACGTCTCCGTTGATATGTACTCCGGCGGTGGTTAACCGCACCACGTGTGATATGCGACCCACCAGTCACACAGCGACACGTGTTATTTTTTGTTTTCAACACCCCCGCGCCCCCACCTAGTTTCTTCTTCTTCCTTCCTCCGGCGAAGTTTCTTCTTGCTTTTCACGGGTTGGTGGAGGCGTCCTCTTCCTTCCTCTTCTCCGGCCCGGCGAAGCTTCTTCTTCCTCTTCTCCCACCAACCCGTGTAAAGCAAGAAAAAACTTTGATCCAACGCTTTGTATAAAGCACTAGTTTTATACAAAGCAATAGCTTCTCCAAAGCTCTAGTTTTGATTCAACGCTACTATTAATATAAAGCACCACCGTCCGAGTACATATCCTTCACCAAATCAATAGCATTCGCTTTGAAAGAAAATAGGAAGAAATGGGAGCTAGTGAAAGCAGGGAAAGCTCTCGACAGGAAGGAGGTGAAAATGCTGGCGCTATCGTCGGACTCGCCGTATCTTTCGTTTTAACTTCCAGTCTTGGATCACTAAGAACGCAAAATGAAGATGTTTCATAATCAACATTTGGATTGGATGAAGTGACAATGTATAAGAATGGAACCTTCCACATTGAAGAGAGAACCCGAGTCCATCACAGTTGATGATATCCCTGCTTCCATGCCAACGTTCTTGATAGCAAATACAGTTTGCTAGTGACCTAGTGTGTTCCATCCGCATCGAAACCAGTGAATCAGACATCGCTCAATTCAGATGTTTCATCCAAAATGTCCTCTTCCATCTCTATGGTTATGAACATGGGATGTGGTCCGGTGTCAAAATTGTGACATGATTGTACAGCTTGATCGACAAGTCCACAAAATGTGAATAATTTACAGAATTCTATTTGTTCGATGACAACTTTATAGAGTTTTATTGATGCATCTCAGATTCTCAGTACAAGGAATACATGTATTAATAAATTAAAATCCTGACAAAAATTGGCTTCATCTGCTTCTCTTTCTCTGGCCAAGGCCCAATACAAGACCATATTCTTAACTATTAATAGATATTCGTATGAGTGAGACTGAGCTCAAAACGCAACAACAAAGATCAGATTACTAGTATTGCGTTTGTATGAACCTTGATTCCTTGAATGTATGAGAACCACAGGTGATGTGCAAACAACATAACAAGAGTTGAGCTCATCTTCTTCTCTTCCCCTTGCCTTTTCCTAATTGCCCAGATTTCATAGCATGTTCTTGCTCTTGAAGGAAAAGTCTTGCTTTTCCATATTTCTCAGCTCTCTCTTGTTCCATCAAAGCCTTATCCCTCGACTTCACCTCCTGCAAGAAATAATTATCTTTACGCAGTTCACGGACAGCACCTTTAGCTTCTTGTGTCAAACGCTTCTTCAACTTCTTTCTCTCAACCCGTTCACGGTCTGGATCGTAGTCTCTGCCCTTGACAAAGCTGCAGGGAACAACATACCATCCAATGGTTAGCCTAGCCATTCAGATACATATAGTAAGACACTAGAGGGAACAGGGCTTAAAATAAATTACTTCTCCTCAAATTTTGGATTGAGCATTTTGATAGCCACTGGCTTTTGCTTCCGCATCTGAAGTGGTTGCCGCTGCAAGCAGTGTTTATCTGCTTTTGTCTTGATCAGTTCAGCAACCTCTTTAAATTTATCAGTTAATGCACTTGGCATATTTTCTTGTTCCGACAATTCAAGAACCAATGTTGAAATTGGCAAAAAGATTTCAGGGAAAGAACTGAATCCTTCATAGATATTGACATATCCACGTAGAGTTTCAATTACAGTCACCAGCACACTAGACCTGAAAATTGTAAATTTGACATAAAGATATAACAAACAAACTTAAAAAGTATAACAGACAACAAATGGCATATGACAATTCAAAGTAATAATAATCTACCTAGCCATATTACGAAACCAATTTATATGCAAAAATTTACAGAATTGCCACAACTCTAAAATGCAATCATTAGATGGTGGCATCGGTCAATGTGATGTGAATTGAGGGTTCATTTCATAAGCACCGAATCTCAGCCTAATGCATCATATGGGCACATATTATCATAACGTATTATCAAGTACTGACAAACTCCAAACCTGAAATTGTCGGAGGTGAAAAATGACGAGTCTTCTGGCAGGTCCATAATTGTGAGAAAATTAAGTGGATCGATCTGATTTATACATTCATGTATAAGTAAAAGGGGTCTGGGTGCTTTTAGTTCCATAAGATGATCAATCTGCCACAATATAAAGAGAGTATGGTTAATTCATCAAGCAACCATAAACTAGACTACCTCATAAGGTATTCTCTACTAAAAAGACTGTTGAGGCGTGTTCTTACCTCAGAATCTTGAGTAGGCTTTGGCTTTCTCTCTTTGGCCGCCATTAACAATGTTTGAAGAAATGTGACTGCTTCGGGACAGAACTTCCGAGATTGTTTAGTGATCTGCATTGCAATACAACTAATTAAGCCTGTAAAATAAATACAGCAGAAGCAAAGAAACACAGGCATGGACAGTTCAAAACGATTGAAAGTTACAGGTTAAGATTAATTTATTATATTCACATAGGAGTCACAGACACTCAATCAACTTGTCTCACGTGTTTAAATATTAGGATTATGAACATGTAAGAGAGACAAAGGGGACGCCTCACACAAACTAATGTAAATTCAGCCTCCACTTGAAGAGCGCATCAAAGATAGAAATTTTTTATTGTAAATATACTTACAGAGAGAAGCAGAGAGCATAAGAACAAGCCGACTGCGACATCACGACCAGATAAGATGGGACAACGCGTCAGATATTCACACATTAAAAATATTGCTGGAGTCATGACCACATGACGAAAGTCTGAACATGGAAATATCAGGGACCAAAGCCTCAGGAGAAACAATGTCTTTGAAGCAGGCCAACAACTACTTTCTTCTTAAACGAAACAAGAGATCATGAATTAGTATAGTTTAGCACAACCAATAACTTCACAGAAAGTTAAACTATACCATTCCATTGTGGATTACCTGGGTTCTTCACAGTCTCACAAAATTTTGTTCTGGTGCGTAGTATTCTCTCACGAGCACAGACTGAAGCAAAATACGGAGTCTCCATGCTCATCTCCATCAACGGCTTTACCAGCAAATTCAGTAATTCCAAATTTAGCGGTTTTTTATTTGCCAAGGTGGCAAAATATTGCAAAAGTAAACCATAAAATACCTGGAAAATGAAATAAATGAGAATGAGCGCCAAGATGCAATCTTTCGACCAAATTAAAGGAGAGATACAATCACAACAGATGTATCTTAAGTTACTACACTTCTCCATACAAATGTTAAATTCAAGTCAAGGTATCTAAGTGGAAAGCGATAATGAATAACACATGTTTCACACAAAATACGGTCAAACATTCATTGACACAAAATAGATGTGGCAAAAGTAACATACTTGCATTTTCTTCTTATTTTCAGCTGCAAGCTTGATTGCATTGCTTGCCCGGATTCGATGGATTATCAAGGCAATGTCAGCATTAGAAAGATTATCCAATAATGCATCCAACTCTTCCATGCTTTTCGGAGCTTCAATTAGGTATGGGAGGTCTGACTGAGTTAAAGATTGTTTATTGGCTGGCAATTTTTTGGCATCTAAAGATTTACCATCACTCTTACTAGCTTGAACAGCATCATTTCTTTTCAACTTTTTCAGATGTCTTTGCTCCACCTCTTTTTGATCAGCATCATCATCACCATTTTCATGTTCGTCAGAGTCTTCTTCTTCATCATCCAAGTCTAAGTCAAGATTATCATCATCACTTTGTTCCCAGTCCTTATTCAATAGATCTCTTTCCCCTTCACTATCATCTTCATCAGAACCCTCAACACCATCATCTTCAGGACTTTCTGAACCCTCAGAAGAATCAGAATCATCTCCTTCACTCTCAGAATCACCAGCATCTCTTCGTTCGAGAATCTCATCAACCCAACCCTTTTTATTCCTTGGTTCTTCCTCGAGCGAGAAAGAATCACCAAGATCATCTCCAGATATAGCTCTCGGCCTCAGGGTAGATGGTTTCTCAGCATCTTCATTGTCTTCATCACTATAGTCATCAGTGGGATGCATCCTTTTCTGCCTCTCTTCCTGAATTGTGAAACTTGTCAGCAATTAAGTTTACAACTTGATAATAAAAAGTACAAGCGAGACAAACAATCAGCTAATAAATTATCAACTTTAATGACATGGAAATCCCAAGTTAAAAATAGATAAATAAACAAAAACATCTATCCTGAAATGACATGTCACTATGTACCATATTGGAATCGAGTGAATGATAAATGAACCAAATTGAAACCCAAGATGACAACCTTTTAGAACTTAAACATATAGCTTATCCAGGGGCATATACCCATATAGCTTATTAGAACAGTGAAGACAGTTCTTGGTGCACCAATTTATGCATACTGCACTTGCCAACAACAATCTACAATTTACCAATACATATTCTAATATTATAAGGAAGTTCAATAATATCCACTAATACATAGCTGCTAGACAAAGGGAATTTCATGTTTGGTGGGTGAAGCTACTGTAGTCTAATAATAACAAGCATCTATAAAGATAAGGCTGTTGGATCTGCAGATGAAACTTGCATTCAAGCAAGCATATAAATGAATGAGATACCTCCAATTGTTCTAGTTGCTCCCTCTCTTCTTGTGCTATCTCTTCAGGCGTCTTGGTCCTACTCGAGGGTTGAGCACGCCTTTCCATTGCCAATTCTCTTTCAAGTTTATCATAAGCGTCAGATTTCTCCTGCCAAAGCCAGGAAACTAATTTACTTACCCAAGTCTCAAAGTTGTGCAAGTTGAACATGTTTAGTACAGCTGACAGAACAATAAAACTTTATAAAATAAAAATAAACATAAAAAATCTATTGAAAATATCATACCTGCTCAGAAGTTCCAAAGATCTGAGTCGCAGAAACCTCATGCTTAATGCTTTTGTCTATAAGCGCTTTCGAGGCAATTACAGAGGTAAACTTTTTGTCCAATTCTTCCATCAAATCTTTGTTTTCATCCTTCTCCTTCGACTTTTCAAACTGGGAATAGATGAGAAGAATAAGGAAGGAATCCATAACTAAATTGAAGACTTAGGAAATTGATGTAGCCACCACCACAAGCCATTTCGATGACATAAAGAAGTAAGAATCCAAACCTTATAATTTTTGGACTTCAATATCATCTCAGCATATCTTTCCTTGTCACTTTTATGCCTCTGGTACAAAAACAACGAAACAAGCATTAGCATTTTTATCGCTCTAATGTTTCTACCGATAAATCTATAATCTACTGAAGAAAACAACTTTGCTGACATATTAACCTAAAATAATCTAGTATTTCAATATAATGCACCACAAATGAGATAGCATAAAATTTCTCACATTTTCATTTCCGTCACTTAAATCCCCGTCCTTATCATCAGAATTAAATTGAGAACTTTCTGCAGAGAAGAAAAACGAGTAACGTTACTCCCATTAACATAGATCAAAAGAACCAATAACTAAATCATAAGCAGTTTCAGTAGCCAAGTAGACATCGCAAATGATCATCATACACAAAATCACCATAAAAATGCTTACTTTTAGCAGTTTCTCCACCGTCATCATCTTCGTCATCTTCCTGCGGCATATCATCCTCAAAATCATCCCTCTGAGACAATGCACCAAGACTCTGAAACTCAAACTCGTCGTCATCTCCATCTGACAAGTTATACTTGCTCTTCTTGCTTTGCTTCAGCTATAAAAAAAAAACCGGTAATGCCAACAAATTCAGTCACATTGGAGATCATCACTAACATACACATAGTTCAAAATCAAAATTCAAACTCACTTGACGCTCGCGCTGGGTACGCCGAATGGCCTTATCAAACTCATCAAGCTCATCATTTCCCTCTCCGATTCGCTTATCCACAAACACCGAAGATTTACCGCTCTTCTCATACTCCTTCAGCAATGTCTTCTTCCTCTGTTTCACCAAAACCAGATTAATTCCCCCAAAAAAAAAAGACCTAAAATTTCAGAGCTTGAATGAAACTTAGGGATGAAGAAGTGTTGACCTTTTCGATGGCCTGAGAGCGAGCGAGGCCGACACGGCGCTCTTCGCCTTTGCGCTTTTTTCCGAGGACGTCGAATTTCCGCCGGGACCAAATGGTCTCGAAGGGGTTGGGCTTCGGCGGCTGGACCTTCATAGCCGCCGCTTTCGGTCCTAGTTTACTTTTCTTCTTCTTCTTCTTCGTCTCCTTGGCGGTGCTGTTGTCGTCGGAGCGACTGAGCTTAGGCAATTTGCCGGCGAAGGGGTTTGGTTTGGGGGACTGGTGCTTCATGGATGCGGCGCGTGGGCCGGACCTTGGCTTCGCCATGGCTGAGAGAAGTTGGTGGTGGCCGTTGGTAGGGTTTATGGATGAAGAAGGAAAGGGGTTAGGGTTTTGCAGTGAGATTTCTGATTTTGGGAGTTGGGTCGGGTCGATTCCGGTTTGGTTCGACTCGTTTTGGGCCCAAAGCTCCAACGGTATTCGGCGTATACCCCCACCTCAGTATCAAGTACGTACTATACTGTATCTTATCTTCCACGTTTTTAATCAAAAATACTTATTTTTTTTAATCAGATCCAAGATACTTACTGATCGCTTAAATGACAAGATCAATCTCTCTCGGCGATTACTTGTCCAAGATACGTTGAAACTTTTGCTAGCCCACCCAGTTCCATTCCATTTAGAAGTGAATTGCTTACCTCATGATTTAGTGAATATAGGCAATTAGTACAATTCTTTACCATTGTAGGTTGTTCTATCTTATCGTTTGATAACGTTAAAGTCGGTCATTATAAAAGTTTAAGATTTTAAGTTCTTTGTTGTAATCTTAAGCGGTCTTACTTGGTGATTTAGTGAATATGGGCAATTGGTACAATGATCTACTGTTATAGGTTGTTATGTCTTACCGTTTGATTATCTACAGTTACAGGTTGTTATGTCTTATCGTTTGCTAGTGTTCACGTTGGTTGTTGTAGAAATTTTAGATTTTAAGTTTTTTTTTAATCTTAACTAGTCTTTCTTTTATAAAAAAAAAATGTTCAATTATTACTAATTTAAACCTCTTATTGCCCATTTTAATGAATTTAATAGACATGAGTTCATTCCAAAATAAGGTGTTCTTATTTGTGCCCAAATACATAAATTTATATTAAAATCATAATAAAATAATAATTTTTATATATTTTTAAAACAATTTTACCCTCACCACTTTAATATGTATAAGGAGAGAGAAAGTGAAAGAGTGAGAAGATTTTGCCGGAACTTCACCGGACTCTGGTCACTGGTCATCGGAATTTCTCCAGTCGCCGGATTTCGGTTACCGGTAACTAGGTTACTTACCCCCAATAATCGGTTACTGACCCCTAGTAATCGGTTACTGACCCCTAATAATCGTGTGTTACTAACCCCTAATATATAATTAGCCAAAACACAGAATAACGAAGAAGATGAATCTCAATAACTTGGTTACTGACCCCTAATAATCAGTTACTGACCCCTAATAATTGTGTTACTAACCCTTAATAATTAGCCAAAACACAGAATAACGAAGAAGATGAAGATAGAAGAAGAATAAGAAGGTAATTTCTAACAAAAAAGAATCTTCTCCCCTTCTCCCCTTAATAAAAAAAAAATCGAGAAATCACCATCTTCATCTCATCGCAACCTGTAAAGCAGTGAAGAGGCCAAGTTTCCCAAAAATCAATTGTATTTGCTCCCTAAATCCTAACCAAAGAAGATTACCATGGAAGAGGAGGAGAAGCTTCTCTCCACCATCGCAACTTCCAAGCCTGCGGTCCGACGCCGCACTAATGAAGTGAGATGACATGACGTGACGTTAGTAGACACTCCGAGCCTCCACCTGTCGTCGCAATCATCGGTCGTCGAATCCCAGCCTCTTGAAGTCTCAAACTCGATCGGTACATGAGATTCTCCGGAGTCATCATCGTTTGTCTGGCTAACTAACTAGATCGGCGTTGCTAATCTTGTCGTCGCAGTCGGTGTTGAGGACATCAAATGCGGGTGGATCAAAGATCAGGCCGGAGATCGAAGAAAGAGGACGAAGAGGTCAGGGTCGTCGTCGACGTTAGAGTCCGGCCGATAGAATGGTCGATGTTGATTCCGACGAGAGAGAGAGAGAGAGAGAGAGAGAGAGAGAGAGAGAGAGAGAGAGAGAGAGAGAGAGAGATCAGATCAGGATGAATGGTTGTAGAGATAGGAATATATGAGTGGCTATAGTTGTGGGTATCATGGTCTTTTGTATAAGAATCATTGAAATGAGCTATTGTGAAAGATTTTCATTGGATTGAGGTTTAAAAACCCTGTTTTTGGGCATTTTTCCTATAAAAAAAATATAATCTTACACTTTTAAATGTAAAACCAAACATTTTAGATTATCAAAATCGACTTGCGAATGTCAGTACATGTATTACTTAGTCACTTGAGCACTTGACTCGTGACAAAATATTATATTTGACAATCCAGCCTCAATTAAAACTACGATTGTGGAGTTTGCAACCAAGTGTTTTATGATTAAAGATTCTGACTAGACATATTGTGATCAATTACACAAACAATAACATAAGTGAAGTGCTATGAGTATGAATTATAAGTCATCACTAGTTAGATTACCATGGTTAGTGAGTAGGAAATCAGCATAGACTTCATTTGCATCATGAGATGTAGAGATGTATAGATTGCTATAAAGTGGCAGAGAACGAGGTTTAGTCCCCACTCCCCAGTGTCCTCCTAATTCCTAACTAAGGGGGGTCATGTCCCAGAAATATATACTTAGGTTGGGTTTTAGGTCATGTGTTAGCACCATCTGCCTTTACACATCGAACTACTAGTCTACTAGGGTACAGCATCTAAAGAAGATCATGCTTGATCATAATCAAGGACCCCATGTTGTCTCTTAAAGCAATAATAATAGGCACCAATGTGCAATGGCAGCCTGAATAAAGACATGACACATATGAGTAACACTTTTCCATTCACACATTATTATTCACTATTCAATATGCCTTTATACAAAACCAATTAGACTATCATATAAATCTTGCTCGTAAGCCTGTCTGCTTGATTAGTGCTGGTTTTACTAGGCCAAGAGCCAGAAATCTTTCTGGCGCTTTGTAGTGATCAAGTACCCTCCAACCTTCTTGCTTTTCCTCCTCACTGCAATTGCCATGCAACTGGCATTCTGTATACAGTACTCCACCACGCCGCCTCCACCGCCACCGACACGGTTGCTCCCCGCCCACATCATCAGCAGCCGCCACGTCGTAGACCTCTTCTTCTGTCCCATAACCAGCAGTGACACCCCTTGCTTTTTGGCCTCTTCCACTATTGTTGGCCCTTTCTCCTTTTTCCCTAATTCCACCACTGCAACCTCAGTTCGTACCTATCACCAACACTAATCATCATCACGAATTTACATTATAAAAGCAATGACATAAAGTTATTACTGTCTTTTCTATAATGCCATGTATATAATCATCATTAATCACCTTATAAGAAGTATCTCATCATTATATATACACAAGACTAAACTGGAAATTATCATAAAGACAAGGGAGTTTAATATGCCTATTTTAAGGCACCCAACATTATACATGTCAATGATGTCCTTCAACCACCCCCTTGAACAAAGTAGTATTCTAAATGAAAGAAGCAGTATGCTTCATACACTGCATACAAAGATAGATACGTACATATTGCTTACCCAGAACAAATGTACTAAATTTGCTACAGGAAAGAAGGATTCTAGTTAATTTTGGTTCAGTTGGTAGATAGTAAGATTCCAGGTAAAAAACTGTTGTGCAGGGAAGAAAAATGTAAGTTCAATACACACACCTCAGGTCTCTTCATCTGGCACATATTCCTCAGAGAATGAACAAGTTCATAAGCCCTTGGAGCTATAATATCCTCACCTGTAATTGTAACGAATGATCAAATTCGAAAACCACTTCTCTAAGCTGAAAGATAATCAGAAGAAACTTAAAACTAAAAAGTTCTCAAACCTTGTTTTGAAGTTGAAGGTTTGGTTACATGTAGCAGTACAAGCTTGTCCTGGTTCTGAACAGTGTGAGAAAGAGCCCATTGCAGAGCTCCCTTGGCTTCAATGCTCGAATCAACCACAATCATGATCTTCCTCGCAAAAACCACCCCGGATTTTTTAGCCCCATCTCCATCTGTAACTTTCTCTTCTCCAGCATTGCCACAATTCTCAACATTCCCACCATTTTTAGTGATCTCTGCAGCATCTGGTTTCGACTGTATCGGTGGAGAACGAACTCGAACATGAGGCCTAATCCTGTTGAGGCAGAAACTTGGCAACTTTGTGCCTATCCTCCCCATTTGTCCTCAGATAGAAATGAGACTACCTTGATTGAGACTGAAACCAAGGACCAGATATTGTTATAAAGAGGAGGGTTGAAGAAGGTCTGCAATTTATTCTAGAGAAGCTTATATGGGCCATGCATGGTTATATTTTGCTTTGCTTTTTTTTTTTTTTTTCCTTTTTATTGAGGAGTAATCATGTTAGCTAGGGTCTTTGTTTCCTTTGTATTTCTTCTTTTCTGCGCGGGATGGGGCTATGAACGTGGTTGTCATGAAGCTGTAGGGCCATTTCAGGACCAGCAGTATTCACTTCAGATAGTAATCTGGCATGTTACTGCAATCAGTTTTCTTAATATTTCTTCCACGAACTTGTTCCTCGCAAATTAGTTTTTATGATGTAGTGAGCAGAAACAATTAGGGCTTCGGATTGGTTTTGGTTGCTTCGGATCGGTTTTAGGACAAAACCAAAACCAATATGAATTATTCGGTTTAAGGTTTTTTCCAACCGAATCCGGATTTTAAAACCTTTGACCCGAATATTCGGCCTATCCGAATTTTCGGATCGGTTCGGGTCGGTTTCGGTTTTGGTCCATATTTGAAAAACTTTTTGCCCATCTAATATCTCACTGTAAAGTTGAACTTCAAGTTTTTAACTCGAGTAACATGTTTTTTTTATAAGGAAAAATATAAACTCAAAGTACAACAAGTAATCCATTTCACTCCCGATCTTTTCTAGATTAACATATTTTTCCAATAAATGAGTTGAATGAGAAATTGTCTTTTTAATTGTGGGAAAGTACACTGTAAGTATAGATGAATCAACTAATAATAATAACATTTCAGGTATATAAATTATATATATTTACACGTTATATTATTCGGATCGGTTCGGTTATTTTCGGTTTGTTTAAGAGCTTGAACCGGATCCAATCCGATCTAAACCGGTTCGGTTCGGTTTACTACTTGTTTTGACCCAAATGGTTTGATTCGGTTATCTGATCTGGTTTTTCGGTTCGGTTCGGTCAGTTTTTGGCACACATTCGGTTAAATGCCCAGCCCTAGAAACAATCATATGCTTTCATTCGATGAAATCTTATATAGAGGTCGATCTCTAGTAAGATGAGAAATTGGTGAACATCTAAGATCGATCTAACCCTGTTGAGATTCGTATTAATTTTTCAGGACATTATTTGGAACATTCTGCATAGATCGATCTCTCAACATAACATATTATCGATTGCAAACTATCATAACGTTTAAATTTCATCTCCAGGGCCCTTAACTCCTTCTAGTTGAGATTATATTAGTACATAATTGTTAGGTTTTCGAATCAGTGATCCTAATTGTGCTGGCATCCTCTTGGGGCAATTATTAGTGCTGTATGATTGAAATTTGGATTATGTAATTTGGAACTTTGCAAAGGCTCGATTATCACTTGTTAATTTTATGCATTTTATAAAGTAGCTTCGCTCAAACGCAACCAAACTTATCATTTTACCAGTAATCAACTCGAATGAATCATGCTTGTTTACCACCTAAAAATATGTAAATGATTGACCATAAAGCTCAACTGCAATTTGGATACGTACAAGTAATTGGGTTTGCTTGTATAGCACCGGCTTCTCACTCACTGTTGCATCTGCTTCTCAAATCAAAACCGAGACATATGACATACATACAAGTTTGATGCTTCTCCTCGGAAACAATTTTGTTTGTTCATTAATTTGCACCAAAAAAGGGACGTGCCAATAACCTCCATTTTGAATTCCAATCTCCGAAAGCAAAGCCAATTTGAGAAAGATGGAGGATTTGCATGTCTTATGATAACAAACCGCCCAACCATGATGCTCATGTGAAAAAGTTGCCACTGCTAAAACCTATAAGCATATCTCCTCAAAGTTGCCAACGCCAACCATATATGTTTATATCTCACTTGATGTTACAATGTCAATGAGATTTGACCTTGTAACCTTTACAGTGTTAGTGATCTTGCTAACCAACACGCCACTGCTTATAGACACTTATGGGTCTGATTGAACAATCCTTAACTATTATGAGTATTATAGTCAATCATGTATTTATGTTTTTTTTTTTTTTTTTTTTGTATAAAAGACTCTTGGAAGGCGGTTTGCAAATGGGCGCTCCCGGCAGGCTATGTGAATGAGCGCAAAAGCCCATATTAGATAACAATTCATATCCTACTTCTTACCCAACTAGGAAAAGGACAATAGTTAGTCTAAAGAGGAAATCTATAAATACTTCTTGTTGCTGTTTCTCTATTCCATAGTTCTGCTGTGGTTGTTTGTTTGGGATTTTGGTTCTTGGTGAATTGATCGATCCACGTTCTGAAGTAAGTGATGGGTTCTATTTGTTGTTGTGGTCCTAAGAACGATCCCAAAGATGATGAAGAAACTGTGCCTGTGTCAACAAGACCATATATAATGGGGGAAGTCGTCGGAGAACTTGGTTACGTCTACGCTTCGTCGGAAGAGGATGAAGATGAAGGAAACGGCCGGAGAAACGAATTACAGCAATGGTGGAGCTGGAATTACTGTAACGGAAAGCCGAACGCCCTGGAAGAGAATCTTCTGGCTAATTAAGTACCAGATTAGATAACCTAAACGTTTGTAAACCAAGTTTAGTAATTAATCGCCTGATATAGGGTTTACTTACAACATAGTGGTTCAATATCTGTGCGATTTTTGCAACAACAAAAAAAAAAAAACCCATTATCTCCGGACCTGAATAGTTTGGTCCGACGAAATTAGATCTTCTACTTTTCTTTCACAACTTTGATGATTACCTCAGTGAGATTATAGTTACGTATCCTTTCCTTTTGCTAAAAGGATTATGCTTGAGCATGGAAGTAGAGCTCGAGATAACATTTCCACAGTCAAAAAGTAAAAACAGAAAAAACATCAAGTAAATCTTTTGGAGAATCCACGATATCTTTTAGACCTTTAATTCCGGATTTCCGCTTAAATCCTTACGCAACTCAAGTAAGGATTCCCAAAACGATACGATCTTCGAATCTCAATTGACTCTTATGTTCAACCCTAGCTTGTTATATCTCTTTTCTCTTCTATTTTCTTTAATTTATTAATTAATAAATAAGCGCCTTCATTAGCTCTTATCTCTTTCACTCCTACTCGATCTTTCTGCTTCTTCCGTTTTCTTTCCCGTCGTTTAATATTTCTGGGATTCTTGGTAGTCAAGAGGAGGCCATCGCAATCTGCTCTGGTGGTTTCAAAGTATGTTTCTTAAATCTCTAGCTCCACCTATGTATTGTGATTTCAATTCTTTTCGGAGTCTGGAAGATTGGAACTCTGGGATGTATATTAGCTTTAATTTTTGTCTTGAGACTTTTCTTGTTCTAACAGTCATCATGTGTATTTTGACCATTGATTAAAATAGAATGGTTCCCCCCCCCCTCTCTATCTATTTTTTCTTCTCATGTTACATTATTTTTTATTTTTTTTGACGATCTGTGCAGGGTGGACTGACGGTTCAAATAGAAGCTAGTTGAGGCGATTTTCTTGATGGGTTTTTTATTTTCTTGCTTTGATGTGAACGATCCTTTGGATAACACACAGAATGCTAACAATGCCAACGATGGTAACCGGATCATCATCCCTAACTTGTACAACAAGGTACATGTTTTAGATTTTTCATCACTTTTCATTCCATATATTGTTGCTCTTGTTAAGTGTGATCGACTATATATGAGTGGTTGATAACCCTAACAAGTTTGAGGTTCAGCAGATTGCGTCGGTGAACGAGGTAGCTCTTGGAAGTATACAATGTGAGACTGGCAGGGATGCTGCCAGTGCTACTGCTATTCTTCCTGGTGATCCCTTGCTTATTGAAAAGGAGATTGGGGGACAACGTTACCTTTACCCTTCGTTGATAGAAGAGGAAGAATGCCCTACATGTCTTGAAGGTGAGTATTGCTCTTAAAAACTGTTTATAGCAATACATTTTCACTTTGATTTGGTTTTCTAGCTAATTATGCAACGCTGAATATATGCTGAGGCTCCTTGATTCAAAATTTCTGCAGAATACACACCTGAAAATCCAAAGATAAAAACAAAGTGTTGTCACCATTTCCACCTTGCTTGTATATATGAATGGTTGGAGAGAAAGCAAACTTGTCCAGTTTGCAGCCAGGTAACCAATTTCTCTAGCTAGCTTCATACTGTTTATAACATGATATTTATAGAACTTCCTTCAAATTGATTAATACTATATGAATTCTTACATGGCTCAACGCAAAGGAGAAAATTTAATCATGAAATTGTGGTCTTATCACATACTAAATAGAGATTTGAAAAGGATACCAGATAAGAACATACATGGAGATTTGAAATTAATGTACAAATAGAATACTGGTGCTGTGAAAACTAGAACTATGTAAGGCACACCTCCAGTGAAAGTATTAGCCAATGTACTGGGAGATAATAGTTGTGGTGTGTTTGTAATAAAATAGCTACAAGAGTAGTACTTCGTCCTGAACTTGACCAACTGCAAATTGTTTTTGTAGGTGATGTCATTCAATGATCTCTGAGAACATACAACTGCAACAGCTAGCTAGCGATGTAGAAACATTCCTATATAAACGCAGAAGAGGATATTGGTCAAACAATCAAATTAAACTTCAAGGATTGAGAGAAGCCTTTTAAATGATCTGTAATGTATTGTTCCAATTCTTCAAGAGTGAAGCTGTAAATGCAATAATTCTGGGCTTAAATTTATATTTCAGTGGGAATCATACACCAATTCCATATATAAATGATGGCAATCCCATCCAAATTCCACATCTCGTTAGCGATTTTGTTTTTCTAGTCTTTCTTTCATGATAGTAACTTGTGTGAATACTTATCTTAGATTTCTTTCCTACTTACACTGTGACATTATTTGCCAAATTAGACAACTCTAGGTATACACCTTACATAGTAGAAAAGCCCAGACCTCAATCAGTTTGCTTAAATAAACAGGAAGACTCTGTCTCACAAATTTACAAGTACTTTTTTAAAACAATTTTCTTATAGTTACTGCACAATATATGTAGAAATTCATAAGAAATTTCCATCAAGTTCACTAATTAAGATACAGTGAATTTTTTTCAAGCCGCATAAAGTTTGGCAATATATAATATTTTGATAACATCAAGAGAGCTAGAGAAGTAGAGAATTGTAGCAAAACCCAATAATCTTCAGTACATATACTGATCGATCACATTGGATGTCTTAAATCCACCTCTCACCAATCAAGCTTACATTATAGCAAAATATCTGGTGAAGCACTACTATATCGATCAGCTTAACATAGAGCGAGTATATAACCTTAACCTTATGCTACTAGTGCACTTAGGGATTAATATTACTTGGTGATGATATTCATGAAGCAAAGCATCCAAGGTGGCATGAATACAACGATGGCTCCAGAGTAAGGTCGAGCTGGTTCCTCCTCACCTGAAGGAACTGATCATTTTGCTGAGTGCCCCTGCATATATCATAAGTTCATAACCATATACCGTATTATACAAAGGCCCAAGTATTTTATAATTTAAGTATGAAGTATGGTAATAGGATCTTACCCCATGTTCAAACATGGAATTGGACCCTGTGCTAGCAGGTTAAGGCCATGGTTTTGCTGCTGCTGCTCCCAGTCATGAACCTCCTGAGCTTCCGCTACATTCTTCTCGTGCTCCTTAATCTATATTAATAATGTTGATTAATTTATGAAAGCATGACCTGATGAGAAGAAGAGGCGTGCATTATCACATAAATTAGAAAAGACATTGCTAGCATATATGAAAATGACCTTCTTTGAGAGCAAGTTGTTCTGCTCCTTGATTGTCTTCTCCTGTTACAGTGAGAAACAAAAAGAAAGAATTTATGATGATCAGATTTTGAGACTGCAAGTAAATGGATACACACATACATGTGTACAACTTACAAATCAAGTATAATTGCACGTCCTCGCCTTTCACAGACAAATAAACCAAAACTCTATTATAGTTGACTCTCTATTATAATTGACTTGTACAAATCAAAATTCTTAACTAGTTACCAAGAATTTTACACAAAGTGACAAAACAAACAATTGCTTATTATAAAGTTTAGTATGTTAATAAATAGTTAGTGTGCAAAATGGCCATGGCCGAACCTTCCTCTGTAGCTCAGAGATCGATTCATGCATGAGTTGGTTCTGCAAGAAATCAAAATATATATATTAGCACTAGATCAAACTAGCTGCAGACTATCAATAATCAACCCAGCTAGCATACTTTTTATCAAATAAAAAAAACCAGCTAGCATACTTTTCTTGATCGAATTTGCTTTAGAGCAGTGTCAAGCTGTTGCTCCAAACTTTGGATCTCTTTGATACTCAATGAATCCAGATCTTCTCCCAAATAGTGCCTGCAGTTTGATTGGTTTAAGCAAAGAATCAAGTTGAATCAATCAATTCAGGACAGAATCATTCTGGGGCAAGTTATTACGAGAGTAGTGAAGCAGCCACATATATATACCTTAGGTTTCTCTGCAGAAGCTCAACTTTCACCTTCAGCCTAGCATGTTCGAAGGGCCAGTTACCCTGCATTAAGTACCAAGTGACCTAATTGATTAGCATATATATAATATATGAAGAACCACAGTCAAGTGACGGCAAAATGGAAAGTACCTGTGGATCAAAATCAGGTTCCGCTAGCTGTCTCTCTGCATACGAGTACCTCTCATAGCGTTCAAGAATATTCTCCATGCTGCACAGCCAAAATGGAGCTTGACCAATATATCTAACATGATGCACTTAACTTATATATGCAAAAAAGAGAGCTAAATCTTCCAGTGTCTATCTGTACTTCACCGTATTAAGGATAGGAGGAGTTTCTCAACAGTTTCATGAAAGCATACATCAGATTGTTATATAAATTAAACCATTAAAGGCTTTGTGCTAAGGCATTTTACAATTTTTACTAATTCCATCAAACAAAAGTCATCTTACTGGCCCCCATAAGGATATTACTGATAGTTTAATCACATACATTTTCATATATGCACATACAGTTTCTTGAGATATATTTTAGCTTTACTTGTTTGAGACTAAATAACTAAATAATGCAAACAATGAGACTTCTTGTGTCTTAATTTACGACTTGTTTGAGAAAACATTGCATGCCCTAGCTACAAAATTACATGTTTCCAGTTGGACTAACAAAGGAAGAAGTTAAGTACTGAAAGAGCTGGTATATATACTAGTGTTGCATACTTTTTATTCTTTAGATTTTACTTATTTAAACTCAGAAAAACGTTACAAAAATTACAAATATCAGTAAATTACAGAGCTTTAGATTTGTACACCAGAAAGTCCAGGAATTCAGATTGCATCATTTTTTATTTTTTTTTACTTTTGACTGTGCTGTCCTCCGATCTCTTCTTTTAAAGACATGTGTGATAATGGAATATTCCATCCAGGTTTTCTACACCTCTTCCGCACTTCTTCATTAATCCTTCATAATTCTTTCTGTGTTGCTAGAAAAAAAATATTCTGTTTCTTTTTCTTAATTTGCATATTATAAAATCAGAACATTTTGAAATCTGCTCTGGAATCAAAGTCATCAACTCCAGAGTTAAGTTTATAAGATGTAAATTAGTAGATTTATCACAGGATGCTGCACATCTACCCGGCCAAACCCAGGTGATAGCTTAAGTATCCCCAAAAGCAGATGAAGTACTGATAAATCCCAAATAAAGATTTTATATCTAGGTCATTAAGCTGGAGTACTACTTTATATCAAATCAAGCACTCTTAACCATTAGATCGATCCCAGCTAGCTTGCATCCACTTGATTAACAAAGGAGCAGAAGGAGGAGGAGGAGGAGAAGAAGAAGAAGAAGAAGAAGAAGAAGAAGAAGAAGAAGAAGAAGAAGAAGAAGAAGAAGAAGCAGATCGAGGGTGGCTAGCTAGGTTATGAGAGAGATGAGTAGTACCATGAATCAGTTGCGTATTCAAAGAGCTTCCCTTTGTTAGAGAAGACAATCAAAGCGACCTGAGCATCGCACAAGACAGAGATCTCATGCGCCTTCTTCAGCAACCCAGTTCTTCGTTTCGAAAACGTCACCTGCATGTTGATCTTGTTCTCTATCCTCTTCAGCTGAACCCTACCCCTTCCCATATTGATGATAAATATTTCTACCTGAATCAATGACTACTTTCCTTTTCTATTTCGATCTTTCAGATAAACACCCAAACAAGGTAAAGCCCCCAAAAAAAGAAAGACAACCTGAAACTCGAAGTATCAAAGCAAAAGGGAGAGAGGAAAATTTAATGGGTTGTTTCTTCTTCTAGCTTAGCCATATCTGAGAGGTTTGTCTGAGGAAAAAAAGTAATGTGCATAGTGTATATATGGAAAAGGAAAATAGGGGAATTTAGGATTTTTTTTATTTATTGGGAAGCTTAAAAGCGGTTTTAAGAGGGTAGGGGTGGTTTTGGTGGAAAATAAAAAACCGGTGTGGCTTTTTAAGGATGCACTGTCGACTCCCCATTGGCTAATAGTACCATGTGGTCGCTTCCCTGCGATTTTGACAACTCACACATCAATGCGGACGGACTGTGTATGTCATTGCTTGGTTAACTAAGTACAGTAAAAGTAATTATTACAGTAAGGCCATATTTGGGACTCGGAAGGATTTAAGTACTGATCTATCTTATTAGATAATTTGTTGTTCATCTTATACTATTGCATTTGCATGTTAGGAGATAATCGGAGGTTCTTCAGTCCACCGGGTAAGTTTTCACTAAGGTAACGTGGCAGCTTCGTAACTTCTTGTTTCAATTAAATCCAAATGTCCACTAACAATAGGTTTAAAATGAGAGGTTAGGAGATGATTCATTTGTACTATGAATGTTTTTGGTGATGTCAATTGATTTATCAATTAAGAGATTTATTTTCATTAATCGACAAACTTTTACATTAAACTATCGTGTTCGACTTTTCAAAAAACAAAAAAAAAACAAAAACTATCGTGTTCGATACCATTGAATGAATTAACATTTTACTAAGAAATTAAAATTTGCACTCTCGTTTTACAATCCACACTTGTGATTTCTATCGTAGTTAGTTTAATTTTGTCTTTAGTAACATGTATGTATACGTTTTATCTATTTATAAAAGTCTTAACCAAAAAAAAGAAAGGAAAAGTGTAGACCGCAAAATTAAGTGTGCGGATTTCAGTTTCCTGGTCTTTTACGTACAACCTAGAAAAGACATATGTGTTGTGTCGTCTGGCAAAATATATGTATGTTGTGCTTATTATTGTTTTTGTTATGAGATCCGGGTTTTTCCTCTTTTTTTTATCAAGTAAACAACTTAAATATTATAACTTCGTCAATCGAAATCACAACCTCCTACATACTAAGAAGAGACTATACCGCTAGACCAAATAATATTGTGCAAGGTTTTTTTCGGTTGTGTTGAAGGAAATAATCATTTTCATTTTTTAATATATTCCGTGAATAACTCCTAAGAAAATTCATGTGGAAGTACTGTCTTCCAAGCAGGTGTGGGGTCTGTAGGATATATGCAATTTTAGTGATCCATGTCCATGTCCATGTATGGTAACCCTATAAATTAAACAGTAAACATCATATATGTCAAACTTACCGACAATATATAAGGGAAATTCTGGCCTACGTCTTGAACCCTCCGACCCAAATTTAGAAACCCAACTACTTAATTCACAAAACCTTATTATCTCTTTAGGAATTCTTGTCCCCAAGGTTATAAATGTAGCCACTCAAATATAACCAAGAACATGCATGATGTGCGTCAATAATGTATCGTAGTACAGGAGTTGGATACCTTATTTCACTACACCACAGATTCTCATAGATAGCATTTGAAAAACGCTATCATAGTATTTTGATAGCGTTTTAGTAAACGATATGACAGTCGGAGCTATAATAGGTACATGGTCAACTATAGCGTTTCCGGAAACGCTATGAAAAATTCAGCAATCAATAGCACTTCATAAACGCTATATTGGACGGCAAAAATAGCATTCAGTAAATGCTATGAATACCTTTGTATAGCTTTCATAGAACGCTATATACCATATATGATAGCACTTCAATGGTCTTACTATCATACATCTTTAAATGTTATCAAAATTACACAAATGAACAATTCTCCATTACATAATCTCAACATGATGAAAATATGTTGATATTCATAAATTGAAAGCTGCTATATTGTCTCAGTTAAAGCTGTTCTCTTTTTGTGAAAATGATGAAATTCCTACTTAAAACATAAGCCATTAGACACTAATCTTTTACTCTAGGCAAATGTCTATACAAAAGTATGATGACTACAAACTAATTTCAAACAAAGAGCTAACAGAGTAGCCGAAAAGTAACATAAAAACCATCCTTATCTTATAAACCATTCAGTCTCGTCGCAAATTCATAGCAAACAAAAACACCTCTTCCCTGGACATCTTCAACTCTAATCTGTAGTTTTCTGCAAGCACCTCATCAACCTGAAGATCAATAACTACTGTGTCAAAGCCTGCATCGAGAATGTACTAATGCTAATTAGGAAGTAGAGTCTAGTTGCATTGTCAAAAATTGAACCAAAGTATACATAACTGATGATATATGCAAGTTGTACTGATATCTTGTTCATGTCACCTTATTAACTAATAATATATTGAAATTATGCCAAAGATTTAGTTTGTACAATAATAGGTTTTATGAGTACAATATTTCAGTATTTATGTGAATATGATACGAACATTTGTTTACTTACAGTCTTAGTTAGAGATATAGTTGTAGTTTTATGTCTGCTCTGTCTATAAAAGATTATTCATGAGTTCATTTCAGCAGTGGCCTGCAATACTTAAGTAACTAAATAAAGATTCTAAAAAAGAATAACCAAACTTAAAATAGACTCACCATAGGGAGAAAACCATTACATTGTAATTAGAAATAGAATAAAGGACAAAGGAATAAGAGTACAAAGTAACCAATATGGAATATGATTAGCTCAGCATGGAATGACAACTGCCCATATAACAGAAATGTAGTCATTCTTAAACCTTCCAGCTAGCTACTACTTGATAATCAACCAATAGCAACAAAATTGTACAAATACAAGAATCATTCAACAAATGGTAAGACATAAGATGACTCATATGTATTTACTAATAGAGTGGCAAGACACCAAGATTTGATCACAATATAAATTGGTTTAAGACTTACCTCCCAATGGTCCTCTTGTAGCTACTCCATAAACTCCTCAAACTGAAACAGATGCTCATCCACATTGTCTTTATACCATCATTGCTCGAATGAGTATCCTAGAGAAAATCATAGTTAAAATTTTAGAATTCAAAACTTTCTTTCACAAAAAAATATGATCTTGTAGTATCATCAAAAATTCAAGATATACCATTAAAAAGTTTAAGTATATACCAGCAACAAAACAGAGAGGGTATTGGAAAAATTACTAAATAAAAAAAATTACCAAATCTTTACTGGGTTCCAAAAAGTCAAAAATCATACTTATGCTATAGAATGTGCAACAGAAATTAGAATACAAATATCAGTATTTGATCCTCAACCAAACATATCAGAAAGACCTAGACTCTCTCATGAAACTGACATGATAAAAATGACCCACCAAGTCAACCTAAAATCCCAAATAGTTTTCGTTAAATCCTTAAACCTTTTTTGGGTTCAATTATAAGTACATTGAAATAGAGTCTTAAACCCTGCTAAAACCCCAAGAAGCATAGAATGATAGCAAAACGTGTGCATTTGCAAGAGAAGAAGTTTAGAGAGAGAGAGAGAGAGACCCTGTCAACTCGTTCAGGACGGGAGCTAGTAGAGCAATCAATGACATAGATTCAAACTACACTTTCTACAGGTCTATACTTTGGTTAAACAAAATTTTGACATGAGCCATATCATATCTACCAACAACTAAATTGATGCCCATAGACATTAGATCCTAAACTATGACAAGGCCTCACCTTTTGTTCTAGTTAATGGGCGAGAATGTCCAGTAACGTAACCTAAGTACCTTGACTCCTTGACATTTTCGTCATTGTGAACTGCACCTCCAATCTCATATTAAACATGGTACGAAATTGTCAACACCAGTAACCTAAATTCTAATTGGGAAATAGAAACCCTAACCCCCAATTTCACATACCCTGACAAGTTAATTCCAAATTAATATCCCAACTTTCAAATCGCCACAAAATGCATCTCAAAATTGAACATAATTGAAAATAAAAGAGCTAAAATCCGGAGAATGAATACCTTTTAAGACATCATGGCTGAAGGAGAGAAGAGAGTCAAATTCGAACTCAATGCCTCTCAAGTTAGAATAAAAAGCGAATTCAAAGCAGAAGACAATGGAATTTCAGGTGTAACTAAAAAACGACGGTGTTTCTCACCGATGATGTAGTCACTACAACGCTGATAGCAACAGCGACGAGCGCCTGATGCCGATGGAATGCTGCGGCATAAGGCTGCAGCGAGTTCGTGCTCCAAGTGATGTGTTGTAGATCCAGATTCTGCACCTTCGTCCACTCCATCGGAGAAATGAATTGGATCAGGAAAGAGAAAGGGTCAGATGAGTGAGAGAGAGAGAGAGAGAGAGAGAGAGAGAGAGAGAAGAGAATAAACTAGACCTTAATAGTTTCAACTTTACAAAGGAGGGAGATGTGGCGCTCTCTATTTTGGGAGCTAAAAAATCCGTTTTTCAGTCCCGCTTCTACTTTTCCGCCTTAACCGAAAAGAGCATAGCATTTCATGAATTTTTTATTTAAAAAAAAATAAAATAAAGTGTCCATTGATAGCACTTAGGTAAAAACGCTATTAATGAGTGCTATCAATGAGCCATTTTCTTGTAGTGTTTGTATACAAATTGAATTCTTTCCTATGATTTGGTTATGTATATATGAGAATTAGTTTATTTCTTTTTCGAAATCTGAAAAGATGATGTATTTGTTATCTTGGGATAAATTGACAATTCAGTGAAAAGAAGGATCGAGGAGAGTATTAAATTGGGTATTCAATTGAACAACACCACCACTATAGTTCACTATCAAGTATCGACCATATTAGACAGCTCAAAGACTTCAAAGCATCCATTATGAGACAAATCCGCAACGATTGTAGGTTGAGATTGCTACATTGTCCTCATTGTTCGAGTGATCACGATTGTAGCTGTGATTAAATCCAGATAGAACACAAATACAAACGGAGATCGAGTAGTTTGATCATTCTTGATTATGAAACCGCATAATTAAGATATATAGTTACCCTATCGATCTGCAGTGTTTAGTTGTTGCATTGTAAACGCTCAAAGAAACCTTGAGCTGATTGAGCAGTAGATGGGTGGCCATTTGGTATACTTGGCTGATTTGCTTTTATTGAACGTCGTTGAAGACCTTCATTACTCTCTTCCAACTGTGACCAACA